>JAODKC010000137.1:11580672-11605641 GCA_026777985.1 Mormyrops attenuatus
GCATCATGCAGTTTACAGTTAAATACAAGTGCTACCTTAAACCCATAATGCTGCTTCTTTTGGGCAGCCACCTGAAGAGAGGAAGTGCAAGCTATGGTGCAAACATGTTTACATGCACAGCTAAATCGAGTCCACATGAGGGCTAAACGATCGGTCGTGACAGAACCCCCCCCAAGGCGCGCACTCTGGGCGCTCCTCAAAGGAAGAGGTGGACGAGACGAGACCGGGAGAACAGGACCTGGAAAACAAAAGACCATCAACGAGAGACCGGGAACAGGACGGACACACAGAACTGGAACAGGGACCAGAAGACAGACAAAACTCGACAAAGAACAGGAAACGCGGACAGGCATACCAAGAACGGAGACACGGGGAATAGAGAACGGAGGAACAAAAGGGCCAGGAGTGAACACGGGAGGCACAGAAGGACGAGGAGCAGAAACAGGAGGGACCAAACCAGGAGGCAAGAAGGGAAAGGGTGGAGGAACAAGGGGAGCCCGAGGCAACCCCAGCGGGCGGTGGCCGGAGGGGCCGTAGGCGACCGGGAGGCCTGAGCCGGAGGAACCGCAGGCGACCCAGGACCCCCAGCGATGGAGACGGAGGGTGAGCCAGGGGGCAGGGCGGGCGGGACCCGACCCCTGCGTAAGTGTCCTCGTCTGTTACGGGACACTGATAGGCGGGGACCTGGTCAGGCTCCACCAGGCTGGAGCGATGGTGGAGGAGTCCTTCTACTACCAGGGTCCTTTGGGGCCATCAGGTAGATCTCTGAGGGGTCCCATTCAAGCTCCTCCTCTCCTTCCAACAAGGGAGGAGGGGCGATGGTCCCATAGTCCGGGACCTCCTCGGGGATATGGACTTCGGGTGCAGGCAGAGCCGCAGGGACGACGGGTGGAAACGCGGCGGGGGCCTCAGGCGCAGCAGCAGGTGGAGGCGCGGCTGGGGCCTCGGGTGTAGCAGCAGGTGGAGGCATAGCCACCGGGACACAGGGTGGAGGTGAAGGCCTAGGAGCCTGGACAGCTGGCGCAGCAGGAGCCCCAGGTGTAGCAGGAGGCGCAGCAGGGGCCTTGAGCGCAGAAAAGCGCGGCGCTGGCGTCGGGACCTCGGGCGAAGCAGCGAAGTGGTACGCAGCTAGTGGTGGTCGCTCCGTGGTGGTGAGGCGGGTTTTCAATACCTGCGCGGAGAAAGCGGCATGGATGTCTGGGGTGATCGGGGATTCCCTCCGATCACTGGCTAGGAGAGAAGCAGGAGAGAGAGAGCAGGCCCCTAGGACGACTGTCGGGGCGGCTTCCGGATTCTTCTCCCTGAGCTTCTTCTTCCTCCTCCGGCGGGTAGCTGTAGGCGGAGGTTGCTCCGTCTCCTGGAGGATTGAAGACGGAGGTGCAACCTCGGCGGTGTGCAGCACGGCCGACTGAATCCTCCTTTCGGTCACGTGCTGCACTAGCTGCCGGAGGTTTTCGTGCACCTCGGCCATTAGGTGCACATTCCCGGGTGGGGACATCTCCTCCAGGAGGGTCCCGCTCCAGCTGGCTAAACCCGCGGCCACGGGGTCCTCCCAGCCCTTGGGCTGGTTCAGCCAAAATATCACTTCCTGTAGCAGGCCAAGGCGTTGCTCCTCGGTCCGCGGAAGCGCTTCTTTCTGGAGATCTGACATTCTGTCACGATTGCCAGCAATGAGAACAGGCAAGCAGATGAGAGAGGTGTGAATATGAATAAACGGGGTTTATTCAGGGCGAAGGGAAACAAACGGGAAGAAGGCACAGAGCAACAACAATGACAGATCTGGGGAAACGAACTAGAACACAGACTGAAATACACAGGACAAACGCGATCAAACAGGAAACAGCTGGTAACAAGCGGGATTCACACGAGGTGAACGAGGTGGGTGTGGTCCACATGACGGCTGAATGATCGGTCGTGACAGTCTGATAGTCAGGGAATTTTTCCATGAGGTCTGCATCATGCAGTTTACAGTTAAATACAAGTGCTATCTTAAACCCATAATGCTGCTTCTTTTGGGCAGACACCTGAAGGGAGGAAGTGCAAGCTATGGTGCAAACACGTTTACATGCACAGCTAAATCGAGTTACGGTTAAAGCTTGACTACGCCATTTAATTGGAATACTGTCCTTGTCCCAGTATACATCCACAGGAGGAGAATTGATTTATTGACCGAAATATGTCAAACTCTACTAAAATAGGTGGCGGTATTAGGGGCAGCGTGTGGCTCAGTAGGCTAAGTCTGTATGCTTGTAATCTGAAGGTCACTGGTTCATACCCAGCCTCAGCATGTCTTTGGCTCCTTGAGCAAGACCCTTAACCCCCACCTTCTTGGGTGCCCCAACAAGTGGCTGTCCTTCACGGACAGCTTACTCTACAAAGAGCAAGTTGAGGGAGGTGTAAAGACAATTTCCCCACGGGACCTTTCAGCTTGGATGCGTGGACCAATGAAGTGACACAAGCTGCGTTCTGGGGGGTATTCTCCGTACATAGATTACTCGTTTAGCCAGATGAAATTGTTGACGATTTGGCATGATCCTGGATCTATCGGTTCTTCAAAACTCTTGCTGGATGTGTTGTTATAGCAGCACATCCAAATCCTCAAACCTGCTCAGAGCAAGGATTAGCTCGCACACGTAATCAGTGTCCGTGCGTGGAAATCCAATCAGTCATGGCCTGGCCATTCATGGATGAGCGACCAATTGCATTCGGTGCACAAATAATAAGAAGGGAATTTCAAATTGAGAGGGTTCTGCGTGATCGGCAAGATCCTTTATTGTTGCCGGATGATATTCTTTTCGAAAGAGACCACTTCAGCCGAGATGGGATATTATATCTTAAAGATTTATTAGCTCCGTATAGTAGAAGTCTAACTAGGCGAAGTCGGGCTCTCACAGCCACACAGACAATGTGCATTGCCTTGAGATATTTTGCAAGCGGCACTTTTTCTATACTGTAGGCGATGCGGAAAATATATCAAAGAATACAGTTTCACAGGCAATTCGCAATTGTTTTTCCCGAACACCTGCCATTGCAGGTAATGTATAGGCAATAAAATTACAGTTCTATAAAGAATTTAAAAATCACACTAATATTCTCATTACCCAGAATTTCCAAAGGTTTTGTCTGCCTTCTTCTTATTAGCTTCAAAAGGAATGTTTGATAAATATTAAAGATTTTCTACTGTGGCGGGTGGGACGTACATCCGCATCGTAGGAGTACAAAACTCTTCCCTGGATGACTGGGAATCAAGGGAGCTGGGTCCCTGGCCCAAAGCCAACTCACCTCAGGTCCACCCTGCCTGTACGCTATGAATGAGGTAGCTTGGCTTCAGGATTTGTACGTCACGGTGAGGACCTGAAGGTTTAGAATGTGGGCGTGGGAGTACCCCACCCCCCTTTACTGTTAATGTAACTTACCTTACCTCTCCCCCAGGCTGCAACACTCATAAGCAGAGGCGGAGGCGCCCCCTACTCCAGAGAAGATACCTTGAAACCTTAATCTGAAGAATAACTGCACTAAAACAGTAATATACGAAAACCAGTGAATCATGGCTCGGCTTATTACTCAAGGAAAAAATAAAATAAAGCAAATGAAAATTCCTACTGGGTTGGAGGATTTACACCCTCAGCTACTTAAATGAGTCCTCCCATGTAACAAACCATTCCCACTTACCTTAGTGTCATCCAAGCCCGAAGTTAAGCAAAATTACCAACTCTACATTTAACCGCAAACAGCAACAAAACACATAACCACAGCGAACAATGTCCCTTTAAGCACATCATCAAGGTATATCAATAGGACATCAAAGGGCAAATCACCCAGCACCACCTCCATAAGTCGTTGAAATGTTGCGGGGATATTGCAAAGGCCGAATGGCATTCTTGTCTACTGGTATAAACCAAATGGTGTTGTGACAGATGCAATTAACATATATTTGCATGTTGTGAACTTGAAAATGAAAAAGCAGGAAATTTAATTTTATTTTAAATTGTTTCACAAATAACACGTGCATGAGTGGAAAATTATAATGCAAATGGTGCTATTTAATTTTATTTTTAATTTTGGCAGGATTTTTGTGCATAGACTTTGAAATCTTAATGGAAAAGTGGAGATTGTATTTTCTTTTTATTTTTTGCAGAAAATACCTTCCATAACAAGTCAGCAGAAACGTGTTGAATAAATAAAAATATAGAGCCAAATTAAGTTCTGAAGGTAAATGAGCCCGCCTACAGGCGCGATCGCGTCATTGAATTCGGCTGCGTAGCATTTAAGGTGGACCGGAAAATCTGCGAATGAGCCAAATTCAGCCTCGTAAGCAAATGGTATATTCCAAGGAGAGGTACAAAAACAGTATTACGGTGGTTTTTCCCTGTAGGTTATCCTTTCAATTACCGGATTTTCTACATACTACAGTATTATTCCGAGGTAAATTTCCCGAAGGCTTCGGGATACTCACCCCTGGACATTATCGCTTTTATTTATATTATAGCCTGATATCACTTCATAGTTTATAAATATTTTGTAAAAAAAAATGCACTTATACAAATTAATTTGTGTCCTTTGCCAGTAGAAGTTGCTACTTGGAAGTAAGCTTTGTTTTTGCGACCCGTATTTAAGGACAGATCTAATTACCTGACGAGATGTATCTGCAGACGCTCCTCGACGTTTAAGGGGAATTTCAATACAATTTTAATACACAAGCATTCGTTGGATAGAAAAGCAAATGGAATTCTCTATGGTACCCACATTTATAAAAGTAAAACTTAATTTTAACAACGTATAATGTTCAGGTAGCCTAGCACTAATGGAACGCAGTTTTAAATTTAATTTCTGTATACAGTGCGGAATGTTAACATGCATAAGTCTATATATAACTACAAGTGGAATGTTTTGTGTGCTTGTGTTGGTAAATATTGTAGTTTTCTGTTAATTTAGTAATTGTAACTTGGTGTTAAAATGAGCAGATATATTTGCGTATGACTCAGTGGATGTTTATATTTCCGTTTTATACAATGAAAAAATATTTTCATCTGCAGTAAATGGTTCTTGTGTTTTGGGAAAATAAAACATGATAAAATATTTATTTTATTGCATTTTTAATGGTCCACTAATCCAGCTTTAGCCTGAAGTCCCCAGTTGTTTTTTCCTGTAAATTTTATTACCCTGGTCTGGCATTTTGAATGATGTCCAAAATGGGTGCTCTTGAACAAAATATATTAGTACACATTTTGCATAAATGAGCTTCCTGACGGGGTGTCTGCTTTGCCATAGTGCGAGTTGCTCGCACAATCAGGAGGGAGAGCTGCTGCTCTTTCACATCGAAAAGAGCCAGATGAGGTGGCTCGAGCATCTGGCCATGATGTCTCCCAGGGGAGGTGCCTCAGGCACGTCCAACTGGGAGGAGGCCCCGGGGCAGAGCTAAGACATGCTGGAGAGATTATATCTCTCGACTGGCCTGGGAACGCCTTGCTATTCCCCAGCAGGAGCTGGAGGAGGTGGCTGAGGAGAGGCAGGGAGGTCTGGGCATCTCTCTTCACACTGCTGCCCCTGCAACCCAGACCCCGTAGAGCAGCGGATGATGGATATTGTTTATCGTTTTTCTCTTTTACTGCTTCTGTACATTATGTTCTTATATTACATCCATTTCAGCAATTTAAGCATCATGACACTTTTTAAAAAGCAGATGTTTGTGTTGTCCTTCTGTTAAAAATGATACTGATCATATTACAACTAATGATCACCTCAGTTTTGCCTTGGAAAAAACAGGGATTTTTATTTGAGCACCAGTTTCTTGCCCATTGTTGATAAATATTTTATTTATTTTCATGGGAAGTATAACATTGGTGCAGATTTCCTCTAACCTTTCACGATGGCTTATATAAAGCATTATTTTTTTGTTGTCAAAAGTCAATATAGAACTGAACCATAAGGTCCAAAACACAAGCAGATCACGACATCAGGTTAAACCAGGACGGCCGCTTCCTTTTCGTCTCAACAATGCGCTTTGCCCCATCAGCTTCTCCAGGATTCTCACTTTCGTACACAACCACGGTCTCCACTGCTGGGTTCTTCAGCGACCCTCCCTCCATGGCCTGGATCTGTCCTCGGATCAGAGCCGTTTCCCGACGGACTCTCTCGTAGCAGAATCCACAGAGGATGTGCTTCTGCTTCAGGTGTCCACACTCTGGACAGGGAACTATGTTGTTCTGGAAAGAAAAAACATCTAACTTAGAGAGTCGACATCAACGTTATCTGGCTGGACACCAGGGGGATAACTCGTCAGATTTAAGGTAGTCTGGGCTAAATGTAAGTGAACAAAGATAAAGACAATTTAGCCCAGATTACCTTAAATCCAAGAAGTTATCCGGCTAAGCAAGAAAACCCGCTTTGTGGAATACCCCCCTGGTCCGTCACTACTATAAGCACGATGTAATTACTTAAATAGCAAATGTATGCTCAATTTATATAAACAATTACCCGCTGAAGAACTTAGGCACCCATATGAACATCAGCAAATGTAGAATATATCAGAATTTTACTAGACATTGCATCGGACTAGCTCCAGTACCTTAACGGGAATAAGTTTGTGTTCGTTTCGTCTTCGGCAGCGGTTGATCTCTATAGTGCGTCTTTTCTTGGGGGCCGCCATCCACAGTATGCTGTCCAGCAAAGTGCTCTGGCCGCACTCTTCACCCTCAGACTGGGGCAGTTTCAGAAGACTGGGTCCCTGCACAGCCAAAGCTGGGGCTTTGAGGGAAGAGAGAGACGAGGGGTACAACTTACATCCCATTATTCATAATGAACCCTATATCATCACACATGACAAAGATTCTCTTGGCAAGCTTTGGGATTCAATGTCTCCTCATGCAAATGTGGAAGAAAAAAATATTTCCAAATGACCCTCCTATACCTTATTTCCATACATAAAATCATAGTCTGTGACTGAAAACTGGTAAGGTAAAATCTTCATTAGTGAGATAATGTAAATTAGCATGACAGCGTACTACGTATACCTGGGGTGCTTACACACTGAACAAAGAAAAAGTGCACCTCTATATACTTTTTCAACCCCCCTTACAAGGTGTTCTTTGACTGGATTGGTTACCATATAACAAATCCAGCACTTGATTTACTCCTTTCTCACCACCTTTGCCCTTGTTTATCACGTGTGTATTATAATCATTTAACCTACCACTTTACTGATGTATTTCCTATTGTTACATTGTTACATGTTGTTTGTACTGACAGTAATTATGCAGTTGTACCTGTGTTATCATATAATGACTTTAATTGCTTCGTATTATTAGCTCAGCCTAATGCAAACAGGATTCTCCCCTCCCAATCTACAATTTTTTTACTTAAATCTTCGACATCCAGGGCCCAGTTGTTCAAAAGTAATCCAACGGGATTTCGGATAACGGATTGGATTGATTCTTGAAAACTGGTTGTTCAAAGCGAAAAGAGGGACTCTGAAATCAGATCAGACCACCTAATCCAATCTTGATTTTAATCTGGATCAAACCTTCACTTTGTGTTGTTCAAAAGTTTGTGTTTGAAAGAAAAGCAATGTTGCTGATGATATATACATTTATTTATATTTTGTACAATTGTTGAAATAGGACAGTGGGAGTGAAAATAAAGTAGGAAATAAGACACGAAGCCTTTCGGTTTAGTCAAGGGAGAAAAAAATCCCTGTGAGATATCTGTATTCAAACAAAATCTCAAAGCTCAAAATAAAAAGCTCTACTGTCCATTGTATTTTAATGAAAATAACAATAATTACTATTATTTAATTCATCGGTCAGAAGTAATGTCGTACAATTGCATCCCTGACCGCATGTCCAGTCTGTCCCTCATTTGGAGAGAACATTGGAGGTTGTTCTTGTTTATTGTGGTGTGTTCTGATTGTTCAATTTAAAACACATAATGGCTATTTGTGGCCACTTATATTTTAGGTCTACCTGTTGTTCTTTACATAGCCAGTAGGCTGCACTGTGGGTTCCATTTAAAGCACTAGTAAACCGGATTTGGTAATCCTGAATATTCTGTATGCTCTGAAAAACCGGCATTAAAGTAAAAAGGATTACCAGAGCACGGATAGCAAAACAAGGGATTTCAAAATTCGGATTACTTTTGTCCGGATTAAATTGTTTGAACAACTGGGGCCTGGTGCTCAAAACGGAATTCTTCATGATGTGCGAAATTCTAATAAACTGCACCCAGGGTGCTTTCCAAAGTCAATAATGTTTTATTTTAATTTTAATTTTAAAATGATTAAATGTTTCAAGAGCAATGCTAGCTATGCAGCGAGCGATGAAGTGGATCACACCAATAACTTCGCAAGGGACCCCGTGAAGAGTATTGCTGCCACACCCATGACCTCAACCAGTTTCACCTCTAAAATTAAATTAGGGTTGTGTGTTAACAAATGTAACTGTACAGGAATGAACACTTAAACTGATGGCCAAATTTTAAAAGTAGCCGTATTCTTACCGGTACATGCGAAGATCAACTTTAAATGGGGGTGATCAGTAACCAGAAGAAAGCTTTATCTACCCATCGTTCATATAAAATATGTAACTGTAGATGTAGAAGTATACAGCTGTAGATTTGTTCTATGCAAAACACGTGAATGCATGCTTTTCAGGACTCAAACAAGCAAAACAGATACAAACTCACCGAAGTGCCTATCAAAGCTTGCAGCCTGCGAAATTCTATATTCCAGGTGCATCAATGAACGTCGCAGGAAACCGATAAAACTTGATATTTTCATATTTACAGTACAATTCAGCTAAATACGATATAAACGGTAAGCAGAGATCACGGTCACCAATGTCAGCGAACTGCGACGGTGAGCGAAATGGCTCATGGGGAAACTCCCCAAGAAATGCTGGGAATTGTAGTTTACCGAGGAACGCCAGAGGTCCACAAGTTATGGTTCCCGGCAGAACTTCATCTTTAGTGTCACGGTTAAATATTGATGTGAAGTCGTTCACTTGCTAGATATTTGTTTTCTGACTGTAATCTGAACACGTAATTTTAGGTACCGTGCATAGATGGGTACCGTGGACCAGGAGCTACACGGTTTCCCAGCAGGCACTGCGACTTAGCAGCTCTCAGCCAATGGAAATGATTAGTCGGGGTGCGTGTGTTTCACCGGCAAGGAAAAATGGCAGAAAGAGGCTACAGTTTCTCCTTAACCACTTTCAGGTAGCTGCATTTATTTATGATCGCGATATATATGGATGTGATAGCGGTTACTGGTAGTAGTTGGGCAGATGTTACGTTTTGCTTCTGTTTTAGTTGAGGAGGCATCATATCAGGGCAGTAAAGCGAAGAGAAGCGGAGAGCTGCACCGTCAGCGCCGGCCTGTTCAGCCCGTTGTTGTTGTTGTCGGCGGGCGAACTCGCTGCCTTTCGCTTCCTCGCAGCTTTACTATTACTGTGAAATATTTGAACATATGTGTATGATGCCGGACTTATTATGCTTTATGGTCGTAGTTTCTGTTACGCTGGTACATTCGAGCGTAGTTGATGTGATCCATAGCCGATCACACAGATGATTGTTGTCAACTTCGGACACATTTTTTCTACATTTAATTATTCGGAAAATATAATATTTATAATAATTAATTACATAACGAACGACCTGAACCTTAAGGCGTGTCGTTTTGTTTTTACTGTTTATCATTCGTCTAAGTTATTTTATGAATAATATTTAAATGTAATACGTGTTTTCTAAGCTCTAGCGAGGGCCAAAGTGAGAGTTTGATATGGGGGTGGGGGGGGCAAAGCTTTATAATTTAAATTCAAATTAAATATTTGGGGGTACGCGTCCCCCCACCCCCCTGGTTCCTGGCCTGCTGCCTGTAGCTTGTTACTTGGCAAAATTAGGTTTAAAAGGTTTATTGTATGTTTGGATAGTTGCCAGTTTGTTAGGTACACTGGTTAAGGACAGACAGCTTTTCATCCTGGTGCTTTCTTCTACAGCCCTTCTGGCAAACTCGTCCAGATCGAATATGCCCTGGCAGCTGTAGCGGCTGGTGCCCCATCTGTTGGAATTAAAGGTAAAACACCATCTATCCATCAATCATCTGCCGCTTATCTGGGATCAGGTCGCAGGGGCAGCAGTCTAAGCAGGGATGACCAGACCTCCCTCTCCCCAGCCACCTCCTCGGGGAATACCAAGGCGTTCCCAGGCCAGCTGAGAGAAATACTCTCTCCAGCGTGTCCTGGGTCTGTCCCGGGGCCTCCTCCTCGTGGGACATGCCAAAGCACCTCCCCAGGGAGGTGTCCAGAAGGCTTCCTAGATAGATACCTGATCCCCCTCAGCCGTCTCCTTTCCATGCGGAGAAGCAGCAGCTTTACTCTGAGCTCCTTAACCTATAACTAAGGCTGAGCCAAGACGGCCTGTGAAGGAAGCTCATTTCTGTCGCTCGTATCCACCATCTCATTCTTTCAGTCATACCCAAAGCTTATGAACATGGGTATAATATTGAAATATTAATGAGAGGTGTATTGTGCTGCCCAAAAGTTTCCAATCTGTATAAATGTGGCGTATCCTTATTGTTATTAAATTTAACTGAGCATGCTACATGCTACTGTTTTGGTATATCTTGGAAGCGATAAGTACTGAAGTGGAGGTGAAGAAAGTGACATCATCTGTTGAAAGAGGATATATTGTGGATAAGGTAGAAAAGGTGGGTAGTGTGGCAGTGCCTTTTGCAGTTTTAATGTCAGACACGTTTATTCAACACAGGATTATGCCGAATTTATACCAATTGTCAACTTTTGGGGATCACAATATATCTCTCATCAGTATTTTAGCAGTACTGCTAATCTGCTTATCAAATTGTGAGCACAAGTAAACGTCCGTATAGTACTGAAAACCCGCCATCCGGACAGATGTACAATTTGTCTTGCTCATTCCAAATACTCCTGGGTACTATTTTTTTGTACTCTTTCCTCATCATTAATACACACTCAGGCTCTTAAACCCCGGCCCCCTTGTCTTGCACTGTCCTGTGTTTTTACACTTTGTAAATAATCATGAATTCTTCCCCGTATCGTGTCTTGCCATCTGCCTGTCATGCTGTGGTCCTTGGGAAGTGTTCTTGTCCCACTGTATGCTTGTGACTATGGATGGTATGATGATGAAGCCCACTTGACTTGTGCGATCTTGTAACTCAGCTTCGAATGGCGTCGTCCTGGCAACGGAAAAGAAGCAGAAGTCGGTCCTGTACGATGAGCAGAGCGTGCACAAGGTGGAGCCCATAACGAAGCACATAGGCATGGTCTACAGTGGAATGGGTCCTGATTACAGGTACTGGCTCCGCTCGCCACTGGAATGTCACTGCGCCGCACTGCATCACCATCGCCTTGCATTAATGCTCTCATCCTCTCTTTTTCAGAGTGCTGGTGCGACGGGCCCGAAAGTTGGCTCAGCAGTACTTCCTGGTCTACCAGGAGCCCATTCCCACGGCGCAGCTTGTCCAGAGGGTCGCATCCGTCATGCAGGAGTACACGCAGTCTGGGTCCGTTTACTGTCCGCTCAAGCTGTTACCAGGTGACCAAGAATGCCAGAAAATAACTAAAGTCAATATTGTTACTGTTTGTCGGTAGGGGCGTGCGTCCCTTTGGGGTTTCATTGCTGATCGCTGGTTGGGATGAAGATCGTCCCTACCTTTTCCAGTCAGACCCTTCTGTAAGTAACATGCTCATAGATTCATATTCATATTCATAGTCTTTCTATCATAGCTTGTCAGTAAAAGCCTTCAGTGGCCAGGATGCATGAGAATTATCTCATTCCTTTGGTTTCTGATGATATTTGCGCTCTCTGCTGATAATTTTCCTGTATTATGCTCTTAGAGTTCGTTTTGAAATGGTATTGTATAGTGCTGGGTGATATGATGATATTACCAGTAATCGATCATATCAGACAAGTAACCCGGTGTCGATATCTGACAGTGACTAGTCAGAGAGATTATAGCCTTTGTCAGGAAAGTAGGCTTAGGCTACACACAAAGGTAAAACAGATTTATGATTTGGCTTTTAGTTCAGCCTACAAGCCAAAGCTTCTTATAGAGCTGTCATTATCGATTATTAATAATTGAGCCAGTTCTGCTACAATGTGACTAATGCTTTCCTGAATAAGCTGCGTTTACTAAAATCATGTACTAAAGTACACATATTCAATCAGAAAAATCAAACAAATACAAAGGTTATTCTGTGTTGTATTGGACTTGGGTACTGATATATCAATCGTGTTTGAATACATTCGCAATGTGAAGTTGGGTTGCCTCAATTAGTTGACATAGACCATGAGTGGATGTTGAAAAGGAGTTGACACCAATATTTAAAATCGATACATTTTCCAAATTATTTTAATAAAATCACCTTTATGATTTCTAAAATACTTCAGTTCAACAAGCATTTTCCTTTAATATCACATTGTAATTATGGGAGTAGTTCAAATTATCACAAAATAAAAAGATGGTTTGTACACTGTGCAAAGATTTGATGGAAAAAATCGTTCCTGGGAATTTATTACGCAAATGGAGATCTGTTTGAATCAGGAAACTGATTTTTTTTAAACCCATCCCTAACACTTAGTCACACTTGCTGTCAGTTTAGACACTCCAGTTCACTTAATTTGCATTATTTTTTTCCTGCATGCACTGACTTCCTTCTTCCATATTGGCAAGTAATCAAGAAGGAAATGTTTAATGGATGCTTTTTAATAACCAAGTAATCATGACAGTTCCAGTTTCCTATGCAATAAAATCACCCAGCCATAGTATCATAAGTCTGTCATAAATCTTGTTTCACATAGCATTCCCACACCTTGTTGACTAAGTGCATGTCATGTGACTATTCTTATATAGGGGGCGTATTTTGCCTGGAAAGCAACTGCAATGGGAAAGAACTACGTCAATGGAAAAACGTTCCTTGAAAAGAGGTAATCAGCAATTGCATCACATTGCAGTTTAGTGGTTGAAAATGAGAAGGTGTTGTGACCACTGTCTGTGTAGTTAGTTGGTTCTTGTTTGTTTTCAGGGTCAGAGTAAATGCAAAGTGACATTCTCATGTTGTGCTGTTTATCCCGTATATCTGACAGGGTAACCTGTAAATTTATTATTGTTTAAAAGGTACAATGAGGATCTTGAGCTTGAAGATGCAATTCACACCGCAATCCTGACTTTGAAAGTGAGTTTAACCTGCCGTCACAGTTTGAGGAGTCGGAGAGCTCGGTGGTAGTGCTGCTTTGCGCCATTTAGCTACATTATTCAATTTGGCCTGTGTGCCCGCAGTAAAGGTATAAAGTTGAACATATTGTGAAATGGCTAACACTAGATGCTGTGGTGTATGTGGAGCACAATAATGTGACCTGAAGTCCCTGGGGTACACTTAGGTAAAATGTTGTCATATAAACGTAAAATATATAAATGATTTTTGATCCATTTACATGTATAATCATTCACCTGGCCTTTAAAAACATTTTTCATCAAATGCAAGTGTTATCTTCTTTGTTATAGGAGAGTTTTGAGGGTCAGATGACAGAAGACAACATTGAAGTGGGGATATGCAATGAGGCAGGGTTCAAACGACTCACTCCAGCAGAAGTCAAGGACTATCTGGCTGCCATTGCCTAAAGTAACTCTGCTGCACTCTTTCCCAGAGTGGACTTTTGTTCTGGCGTCTGAAATCAGATTTTTTTTTTTCCTCTCCAAAAGAATGTTTATTATTTGTACTCTCATCTCTGTTGTACAAACTGCGAATAAATTCTGGTAATTACTTAACCTTTTCTTCTGTCCCATTCTGGTTCATTGTGTATTCCAATTCATTATGTTTATTTGTATTTAATTTTTTATGTTGAGGTATTTTAAGTAAAGATATTTCAGTAATGTGAGATGCTTCCCCTATAATGGTTTAATATTATGGCTTAACATTAAAGATTATCATATAGCTTGTGGTTGCGTTGATTTTTAATGTAAAGTATTTTTGTTACGTGAATGGTGCGAATTCCGTGCCCAGCAAAGTAATCCTGTCACTTTTTTCTTGAGCATCGTTAAGGGTGAAAAAGGGCTAGAACTTAGAATTGAATTTAGAACAGGCTAGAATTGCTCTACGGGTTTGATTGTGAAGTTTCTGGCTTCAGAACTTCAGAACCATGACGATGTTTATGATGATGCACCAGGAGTCATTTAATGATGCAAACGTCACCCTAACCCACGCATTGATGTGCCTTGGATGACACTGTGTTGTGTTGAATAACTTTGGAAAACGTCAAGCCAGTCAAGCTGTTTATTAATCTGGCGTAAGTAGCAGTAAACGAGAATGTACAGCTTGCTGTCTGTAGGGCATAACAGAAAATGGTACTTTACATGTAGCTTAGCATAACTACCATTAATTGGCAAGTAACTTTCACAATAATGAACATAACTAAACAAAATACATTAACATATACATGCCTAAGCGAAAAAAACTATGGGCCAAAGCTTAATGTTGTGCAACTAGGGTTCGGCTAATGTTTTTGTTTTTGCCCAGAAGTGTACCTGGTATACGTAACAATGTACAATGTACAGGTTTTTCAGGTGTCGGCAACACAAAATGCTGTGAACAGCACAGAATGGGAAATAGTGTCTCGTGCACAACAATAAAAACTTCATTTGAAATGTTCTGTCTTAATTTTATAGGAGTGTATTCAATGCATGAGCCAAACAAACGTGTAACTGTGCGATTGTGAGATAACACATTCTTCTGTTATACCCCCCTCCCCCCACCAACAACACCACTCATAAACCCATGTCGGGTTTCAGTTTAACTTGACTGTCCCTCCTACCTGCAGTAATCCTCGCATGCACTAACGAGCTGTAAGAAACTATCATCAGTAGACCTCTACAACACGCTGAAGTAAGTACCCTGCTAAAATAAGTATATAGCACCAAATTTCTACTATATGCACTTTCAGGAAATACAATTGTTTTGCCTTTCTGACATATTTACGTACATTTCAACAGGTTATTGAAACCATGAGGGTAAACAGCTTAACCAATGGGAGTATGAGAAGGTACGTGGAATTATCACTCTTCATTACAATTGCATTTAAAAACAAAAGTCATGGTGCAAAGCTAATGATGTGTGATCAAGCGATTCTTGAGAAAACAGTATTTAATTAGAAAAAGAAACTTCACTATACAAAGCAACTACATTTCAGGTATCAAACCATATATGAACTCCATATTTTGTTAGGTACAAAATGTATGTGGAATTTAAAATAAAACGTCTGGCGTAAGGTCCCGGAACAAGTTTGAACGTCTTTCTTGTTACAAATGACATGTTTTTCCAAGTAGATTTGTAAAAAAGGAAAGTGTATTATGCTTAAGAATATTGTTCAAAACATATGTTGTGTCTCTGTAACACAATCATCTTTATTACTTTGGACTTGGATCTTCATGTTCTTAAATTTATTAAAGTAACTTTGTTTTTTTTTAAAAATCATTTCATGCTACCCAAACAGCCTTGTAACTTGTTATTTTACTACCTGCCCTCATGTCTGGTTGGGGGCAAAAAAATTCTAAGTGGATTCATACCCTTAATTGTAATAAATGTTTATGTGTCTGCTTTAATGGGAAAACAAGGGGATACAAGCAGACTAAAAAAAAACACAAAAGGTCCATCTGACAGCTGGTGAGTAATTGACAGCGATCGAAACACTTAGACAGAGTCCAACTTGAATGTCATATTTAGTGAAAGTTGTCATTATAGAGGTCAGTCTCTTGTGTCTTTAAAAAGGTGCTATTCACACTTGAAACTTCCCATCAAAATCACAACATACTTTACAGTAAACATCAGTTAATTTTAGTTGGTATATTTTGCCATGAAAATGAATCATCCTTTCGCGTTTCCATTCCACTGGGTTACATGCTTAGATGATAGACTGTGATTATGAATTTGGTAGCGATTCACATGTTCCTGCATGCCTTCATCTGATATATTTGCTGCGTGCTGGTGCTTGCACAATCTGGTGATAAGGGTTCATCAGATATATGATATATTTGCTGCGCGCTGGTGCTTGCACAAGCTGGTGATAAGGGTTCAGGCATGAAGCCACACAATAAACTAAGGGGTCTGAACTCCCCTGATTATTTTTTTGCTACCCATTGGGCATGGTAGCATGTAGTAAATTTATGAATTTGAACCCCCCTCAAAATATACTTCAGCCCCCCGGTTGCCGACATCTACGGCGAGGGACCCTCCCCCTCCCCCTCAGTCAGCAAAATCTACTGAGAAAGCGGGGCCCACTAGTAGGGCTGCTGGTCCTCCCACAAAATTTATTTCTGGCTATGGGCCTGTAAGGGTTCCTCCAGTTTAACCAGAATATCTTCAAGTGCAGTAAGGCAAACACCCTTTATTCCTTGTTTTGGGTGGAAATGTACAGTTGGCCCGTGTGAATGCAATTAGAAAAACTTGTACATCTAGATGTTCTGCATCAACCATTGTGACCCTGGCCAACCACCAGCTTGTGTGATAGATAATGGTGAGGCACAATCCATCCTGAATGCTACTTAGAACTCTCAGTTCTTCCAGGTCCTCTAATAGGCTCCTTCTTCATGGTCTTCATTAGAAGTGCCAGAGGAGATTCATTCGTGGCCTCGGAAATGCTGGTGCAGCTTCCATCAGTCTGCTGGGTGTAACTATTCAGATGATTGCTGGGCAAAAAACACTGGCATGTGAGTGGTTCACTGCAGAATCAGACAGAAGCTTTCTGCAGTGAATACTGTTCCTCTGTGGTAATACTTGGTGGAACCTTGCTCCTGGATCACGATTTGAGTGGTTGCTTGAGAAGTGTGCCATACATCAGAAACAGTGCTTCAGAAATGAAGTGTAGATGGACGCCATTAAAACTGCAGGGCACCATTTCATAAATGATCTGGCCATCCACTGTGTCGTTTCCTCTTAGTACATTGGTCTGAGTGTAAGTGCGTAACAGACTGGCAGGTTGTCTGCTGTCCCCTTCACTGGTGCCCCAATGCTGCCTGGGGCACCTTTACCATGTGAAGTGGGACAGAAATTGCAGATCACTCTATGAGAACCAAGACTTGCAGGAGCAGCAGACAGAAGAATATATTTTCCTGCTTTTATACTATCCGCTCGGTACATCATACCAAAAATAAAAACATTAACGTCTGGAAATACAGTAAGAATGTCTCAGAGGATCAGATTTATATGACCCTGCTGCACTGTGGCCCTAGGACACAGAGTATATCTATAATCTTTAAAATACAAAAAGGTAAAAATAACTACTGTTGAACTTCACTGCAAAAAATGGCCTTTCAAATGCTGTGCAATTAGGGGTTGGGCCCCTTGTTTTTTGCCCAACAGCATAGATTACACTGTAAATTAACATACACTGATGGTCTGTCACCAGGCATGCCAATGATCTGAATGATTAAGTCTTCGCTGACTGGCCCTGTGGCATCACAGTGTTTTCTTTAGAAAAAACATGTTTTGGTTGCATTTGTCACCATGTGCCCCATAAGACGGAAACCCTGACTTTGATGGTATCTGATGGAGTTGGAGATGGTATCTGATGGAGTTTTTTTGCATTTGCCAACTACTGCTGCTGTGTACTTTAAGCTCATAATTTTTTTTATTATAAACTCCACATATATTTTGTACCTAACAAAATTTGGAGTTCATATATTATGGAAATCACCACCAAATTTTATATGCGTGAAATTATAAAAATGAAAAATCTCACCAGAGAAACTGGATGCCCTGACATTAGGGATAAACAAGTAGGCCCTCAAAATTCAAGAATTTAAAAAGAAATGTTACAAATATCTGACAGCATTGACAAAAATTTAGGGCATAAGTGCATATGCTCTTCAAGCGGGCTGTGAGGAAGAGGAGGGGGCTTTCTGGGCACAGACGCATGAAGAGCTTAGGGCTACAGAAGAGGGTGAAAGGGTGATTCTTGGTGGGGATGTAAATGGGCATGTGAGAAAAAAAGTAGAGAGGTGATACAGAGGGTACGTGGAGGATGGGATGTAGGCGAAAGTCTCAATCAATTAGACATGGAGGAGGACAGAGAAATAAACTATATTGGCAAAAGTTTTGGGACACCCCTCCAAATCATTGAATTCAGGTGTTCCAATCACTTCCATAGCCACAGGTGTATAAAATCAAGCACCTAGGCATGCAGACTGCTTCTACAAACATTTGCGACAGAATGGGTCGCTTTCAGGAGCTCAGTGAATTCAAGCGTGGTACCATGATAGGATGCCACCTGCGCAATAAGTCCATTTGTAAAATTTCCTAGCTACTAAATATTCCACAGTCAACTGTTAGTAGTATTATAACAAATTGTAAGCAATTGGGAACAACAGCAACTCAGCCACGAAGTGGAAGGCCATGTAAAATCACAGAGCAGGGACAACACATGCTGAGGCACAAAGTGTGCAGAAGTCACCAACTGTCTGCAGAGTCAATAGTTACGGACCTCCAAACTTCATGTGGCCTTCAGATTAGCTCATGAACAGTGCATAGAGAACTTCATGAAATGGGTTTCCATGGTCGAGCAGCTGCATGAAAGCCTTACATCACCAAGTGCAATGCAACGTGTTGGATGCAGTGGCGTAAAGCATGCCGCCACTGGACTCTAGAGCATTGGAAATGTGTTCTCTGGAGTGACAAATCACGCTTCTCTGTCTGGCAATCCAATGGACGAGTAGCAACCCGATAGAACACCTTTGGGATGAATTAGAGCAGAGACTGTGAGCCAGGTCTTCATGTCCAACATCACTGCCTGACCTCACAAATGCTCTCCTGGAAGAATGGTCAAAAATTCCCATAAACACACTCCTAAACCTTGTGGACAGGCTTCCCAGAAGAGTTGAAGCTGTTATAGCTGCAAAGGGTCGGCCAACTCCATATTAAAGCCAATGTATTAAGAATGGGATGTCATTAAAATTCATGTGTGTGTAAAGGCAGGTGTCCCAATACTTTTGTCAATATGGTGTATATAGGCAGATAAGCAAGGAAGCAATGGCAAGAGCCAATGTTCAGCCGAGGAGTGAGAATGATTTGGAGAATTTTAGTCAGATAAAACGGATGAGAGATGAGCAAGGTGTGGTCTTGAGTGAGCATAATAGCATCAAGGGGTACTATGAAAGCCTACTGAATGAAGAAAATTCAAGGGAAGTCTTTAAGGATGGCATCCAAATGGAGGGCTAGTACCAGGAATAAGGAGGGAGGAAGTAAAATGGCCTAAAGGGATGAAGAATGTCAACAGGACCGATGAAATAGCAGTGGAAGTCAGAAAGATTTTAGGGGAAGATGAGTAGATGTGTTGTGGGATCTAATGCAGAAGATCTATGAGCAGGAAAAATACCAGAGGAGTGGAAGAACAGTGTGATTGTACCCTTTTGTAAGGAGAGGGGAAACATTCATGATTCTGCAATTTATAGAGGGATAAAGCTGATGTTACACATGATAAAGATCTGGGGCGAGACTACCATAGGGGATGAGCAGTTTGGTTTTATGCTGGGCAGAGGAACAGCTTGTGCAGTTTTTGCATTATGACAGGTCATGGACAAACATTGAGAAAAACAAGGGCTTTCATGTGGTGTTTATTGATTTAAGTTAGAAGAATGGAAAAGGGCTTTGAAAGACCTCAGATAAATAGCTTTAATTGTAATCAGGATTCAGAAGTTAGCCTGCAGGGAGAGCTGTTGAAAAGAGTGGATAAGTTTAAATACCTAGGATCAGTGGTAGCCCAAGATGTATACTGGATGTAGAGATAACCCACATGAGGTAAGAAGGGATAGAACAATTGGAAGAAGGTATCAGGATAATCATGTGATTGAAGAATGAAGGAGAGGATAAAAGGCTACAGGGCTGTCCCTATCATTTATATCAATAATCAGTCAGTTTAGACACTCTAGTTCATTTAAGTTGCATGTTTCTGGACAGTGGAAGGAAATCAGAGACTCTGGCAAAAAGCCACATCAGGTAAACAAATTGCACATGCGTAAAGCGGTGGTGTGCAGCGACAGTGGTGTGCTGGGGCTAATGCCAGAGGAAGTTTGGAACTCTGAAGTTACTGAATCAACAGAGTTTTGGTGACTTTTACGCACTATGTGCCTCAGCACTTGACGACCCCCCTCCCGCTCTGTTACTTTACATGGTTGGCTGCTTCATGGCTGAGTTTCTGTTGTTCCTAAGCACTTCCACATTGCAAAAATACTACTTACAGTTGACTGTGAAATATCCAGCATGGAAGAAATTTCACAAACTGACTTATTGCAAAGGTGGCGTCATATGACAGTACCATGCTTGAATTCTTTGAGCTTTTCAGGACGACCCATTCTTCCACAAATGTTAGGAAACCTGACTGCATGGCTAGGTGCTTGATTTTATACACTTGTGGCAATGGGTCTGAATGAAACATCTGAATTCAATGATTAAGAGGTGTGTCACTATATTTTTGTCCAAATGGTGTATCTACTTACCGCTATCTCCCAAAACCTGGAGGCTATTCTTCGTGAAAATTAGCCCAAAAGCCCACCATGCACACCTGAGGACTTCAATGAAAGCACTTAAAGAAAGAATGAAGCTGTTCAGAAGGCAAAGTGTGGCCCGCTTCTGTGTTGGGTCCTGGATATTAAATTAAGAGACATTTTTGTTATTTTATAAAACCATTGTGTTTTATATTTTGACTTGTACTAAATCCCTTAATTTTTATGTATTATATTTTTCAGTGACTACAATTCCACTCAATACTATCCCACCACTGAAGATCCAGATATCTCTGATGTTTATGGACCATGCAAGTATGAGAGACACAGCGCTGTGTTCCTGCCTGTGTTTTATTCCCTGCTCTTCGTGTTCGGGGTGACCAGCAATGGCCTCGTCATGTGGGTCATCCTGATGTCTGTGAAGCTGCTGAGCATCGTTGACATCTGCCTCCTGAACCTGGCCGTGGCGGATCTTCTGCTGCTCGTCACCCTTCCCTTCCTGGCCCACTATTCGAGAGCATACTGGGTCTTTGGGCGCAGCATGTGCAGAGTCGTCATGAGCAGCTACTACATCGGCTTCAACAGCAGCATCTTTTTCGTCATGATCATGAGCATCGACCGGTACCTGGCTGTAGTTCATGCAGTGAATTCCCTCAAAACCATATCACGCAAATATCGACTTATCATGATCGTCACAACCTGGATCGTAGGATTTTTGGCTTCATTTCCTGAGTTAACGCTCATTGACGTTCATCTACAAAGTAACACAAGTTTGTGTGAAGTTGGTTATAGGAGGGAACCATTCTGGAGGGCGTTTGGCTTGTTTAAGATGAATGTTACCAGCCTTCTGATTCCATTTTTCATCATGGTGTTTTGTTACTTGATGATCATCAGGAGAATACTCCACTGCAAGTCAACAAACTGGAAGACCATCCGCCTCGTGCTTCTGGTGGTTGTGGTGTTTTTCTGCTGCTGGACCCCCTATAATGTTACATCTTTCTTCCAGGCACTAGAAGTGCTCGAAATCTACGCGTCATGTAAATCCAGCAAAGCCATTCTGTTGAGCCTGCAGGTGACGGAGGCTGTAGCCTACTCCCATACCTGCTTGAATCCCGTCATTTACGTCTTTGTGGGGGAGAAGTTCAGGAGGCACCTGTTTAAACTCATGAACAGGATGCCCTGCATGAAGAATAAGTTCTTGATTTCCACTGCCGGATCACAGCGGTCCCAGACAAGCAGAGTTGAACGGTCCAGTATAATTAAGAATATCACTTCTGTTTAAATATCATATCCATGCAATATCATAGAAATGAAATAATAATGAAAAAGTAAGTCTTACTCTTTTTGGTAGAACTTTACTTAAATCATTCATATTAATGCATTATACATACCTTCATGATGCATTATGATGCACGATGCAATCACAAACTATTAGAAACACAGCTATGAATAATTTATAAAAAGGCATAAAACATTATACCCATGTTTATTATGCATTATGAAGCATTATATGAATGCTTTAAGTATCAGTTTTTATTCCCTCTGCAAGCACCTTATGTGCATCCATGAAATTGCTCTTTAGTAAATTATATACAGATTTCTACTCTTTTTGCAAGCTATGCTGTTTTTTGTTATGTCAACAGGCATCTTAATATTTGCACTGATCTCAGATACATCTAAGTTTTTTAAGTAGCTGGTTTTTTCAGCTTTTGTCTGCTTTAACATGAAGAAAATGGGACGGGAAAAGATGGTGCCTCTTCTTCGAAGGGTTAGGTCCCCTGTGGTCAGGCCTCGTACTCTGGCCGCAGTGAATCCACCGGCCCAGACCTCGGTCTCATCTGGTCCTATCTGGATCTTTGGCAGCTGGTTTTGCTAGTTTTGACGTTAGCTGCCAAACTGGGTTAATCCCTGTTTGCAGAGAGAATGAAATGTATATTTTTGTTCCCATTTTCGAGTACGAGGTACATTGCAGCAACTTCGGACCAGTTCAAGAGTCACTGGTCTTTTGCTGCAGTGCAAATTATTGGCCCTGTTAAGTCCTTGTCCAACAATGGAGCCTGGATAATAATGTGTTTATAGCCATGGTTCTGTAAGGAGAGGGGTATTAAAATGTATAAAATAATATAAATACATACTGAAAAGAACCTTAACTGTTTAGAGCAAATATATGCAATTACAATATAGTGCAATAGCATTTGTAATGAAAAAGGGCAATGCTATATGACAGTGAAAATGTTATACTGTGCATTTGTACTGTACTGTGGGCATTTTGAATATTATGAAGTGGATGAAATACATTGGGCATATTTATATGTACATATTCCAGGAGTGCACCAGTAATCTGTGCAAAAAGGCATAAAGTGCAGACAATGTATTGTGTTGGTAAAAAAATATATACATATACACACATACTATGGGCAATTCAGAGATGTCACTCCACCTGAGATCATGTCTCACTGAAGGAGGAAACCGGAGCACTGAGAGAGAATTTGCAGTGAAATGTAAACCCTTCTAATTGTTTTTTGGATGGTAGTTTGAAGAAGACACAAATCAATAAAAGAATGGTCATGTTCTTTTGGTCACGACACTCACAGAAAATCAGTGGCTCTTGTTCATTGCACTTCCACATGACATGGTTTCTGCGTGCTGCAGATTGTCAAATAATACATCTTGTCGATTGTTTTCCCCTGCAAGTCGTGTTTGCATTTCAAGGCGGCATGAAATCTGCTCCATACAGATCGGGTAGCGACAAAACATTCAAGAAATGAGGTCGCAAAAGGATTACTTTGGTCTGCAGCAGAGGTGCAGTGTTTGCTGGAAATCTGCGTTGAGGAAAAGATCCAGAAGCAACTGGACGAAGCGCACAAAAGCTCAAAGATATTTAGTAAAACAAAGGACTGTCTTTGTATACATGCAGCACAAGTAAATGAAAATTGCTAAGTACACTTTGAAAACACATCAGATCTCAATGGGAAAAAAAACATGCTGGATATCTATACTGATATGGACTGGGTAATGTGTTAGGAATGAAAGGATGCCACATCGTTTGATGGAAATGAAAATGATCAACCTACAGACGGCTGAATTCAAAGACACCCCAAAAATCAAAGTGAAAAAATGATGCGGCAGGCTGGTCCATTTTTCTGAAATGTTATTGCATCAACTCAAAATCGTACTCGGTAATTTTTATGGCCCCCACGTGCTTGTATGCATTCCAGATTAATGAGACAATGGATGGAGTCCTGGGGGATCTCCTCCCAGATCTGGACCAGGGCATCACTGAACTCCCGGACAGTCTAAGGTGCAACTTGAGGGTAGAGTCTCTTAATTTTTTCCATGGCTGTATAAGAGGGCTGTGTGTCATCACGCTGAGCATGGCTCATGGGAGTTTTATGTACGCAAAAATGTTGAGAGCAGAATGAAAAATGATTGGTTATCTCTCTGAACCAATCAGATTGTAGAGGAGGCAGGACCAAGACATCTGATTGGCTGGTCCAACCTCCTCTATTTGCTTGGACCCACCTCCTCTGAAATTTGATTGGTTATCTCTCAGAACCAGTCATTTTTTCTTCTACCCTCAGAACATTTTTTATGTGAGTAAAATTCCCACAAGCCCAAAAATGACTCCAAATAACTCACAAAATAAGGACATTAATCATGAACTCCCTTATGTTTTCTTCAACACAAAAGGTCGGATAGTGATGATGAAAGTGTGCTCTGGCCTGGATCGTTAAAGTGGAATGTGAGCGCAGACCAGCGGGGGACATGGGAGGGGGGACAAGGGGGGACGATCATGCTTGGGCACAGTAGAAGGTAACCAGGTCTAGTGTGAGGTCACCCACAACCACCAAATGAAGATGTGATGTGTACTCACCTTTTTTGGACTTCAGAAAATAAGATAGATAGAATAAAATACCCAAACAAATCCAGGATAACATAGATTTTAATTAAAGAATTATCAAGGACATATTTAAATATGCAATCAAAGATGTTTAACTAGTATCCTGCTGCAAGATCAGTTTGAAATTTGATATGCAAATGGGAATCATTAGCCATGTTAAAAAACATGACAATTCAAACATCTCAAACTCATTACATACCACAGCAATGTTATGGATTAAAAATTATATTGAAATGTACGCCAACAAATTAGGTGCCTGAACATGGATCTGCATGTTGAGTTAAAATTCATTGTACTGTTGTACCTGATTCTCCATTTTCTTTGTGAGTTACTGTGATTAAAACTATTATAGCCACCAGATGTGTAGCCAATCAAGTCTAGAGTTCAAAATAAGCAGAGTTAAGCAATTGTTTGTAAAACAATTGTCTTTGAACAATCATCTGTTTACGGAAGAGGATTAGGGCCACTGGAAAAAAAAAAAGAATTCTGACTTTTTTCTCAGAATTCTGACTTTAATCTCAGAATTCTGACTTTTTTCTCAGAATTC
>JAODKC010000137.1:11613439-11624561 GCA_026777985.1 Mormyrops attenuatus
AGGTAAACGGAAGGATTCCACACGAGGTTAAGGAGGAGGCGTGGTCCACAGAAGGGCAATCGGGGCTGGGTGTGACAATAACAATTACACAACAAAGGAGACTGGCCTTTTTGGCCAACCTTGAACTTATGACTTGAGAGGTATAGCCACTGAACCACATGCTCAATCCACTGAGTTACACAGCAGCCCGGGGAAGAGGGAAACCCGAGGGCTGAAGGCCAGATGAGGGAGGGCGGAAAGTAGGATGACCTGCGCCTCCTGCTGGCCAACACAGGGAAAAGGCACAAAGGGTCGGCTCGGATGGGCACCAACCCTAACGGGAAGTACATTTCACAGCAGTAGATGCAAACTGTGGCGCAAACACAGCGTCTTCACAATGTTCTCATATTCCAAGATGACAATACCACCATGCATCCTGCTAACTAAATTCAAGAGTGGCTTCATGAAAATTATAATAAAGTCAAATGGCTTCATGGCCAAATTAAATCATCAATAAACCTTCATGGGAAGTTCTGGAATGTAGAGTCTGAAGTAGATAACTACCTACCACCATCCCTAAAAACCTGGAGGGTATTCTTCGTGACAATTGGTCCAATAGCCTACCACACACAGCTGAGGACTTGTATGAATTAAGCTGTTCAGAAGGCAAAGAGTGGCCCTCTTCCATATTGGGTCCTTGTTATTAAATTAATAGGCATTTTTGTTATTTTGTGAAAGCATTGTTTTTAGGAATTTGATCCGTTTATTCTTACTGCTTTAATTCTAATCAACTTTTGCTTGAATTTTATATTTTGGGTTGTATTGAATCCTTTAATTCTTTTGTATTACATTTTACAGTGGCTACAGTTCTACTCAGTACAATTCCATCATTGAGTACACTGATGACTTTGAGGATTTTGGACCATGCAAGTATGAGAGACACAGCGCTGTGTTCCTGCCTGTGTTTTATTCCCTGCTCTTCGTGTTCGGGGTGATCAGCAATGGCATCATCATGTGGGTCATCCTGATGTCTGTGAAGCTGCTGAGCATCGTTGACATCTGCCTCCTGAACATGGCCGTGGCGGATCTTCTGCTGCTCGTCACCCTTCCCTTCCTGGCTCACTATTCGAGAGCAGACTGGGTCTTTGGGCGCGGCATGTGCAGAGTCGTCATGGGCAGCTACTACATCGGCTTCAACAGCAGCATCTTTTTCGTCGTGATCATGAGCATCGACCGGTACCTGGCTGTAGTTCATGCCGTGAATTCCCTCAGAGCCATATCACAGAAATATCGACTTATCATGATCTTCACAACCTGGATCGTAGGATTTTTGGCTTCATTTCCTGAGTTAACGCTCATTGACGTTCATCTACAAAGTAACACAAGTTTGTGTGAAGTTGGTTATAGGAGTGAACCATTCTGGAGGGCGTTTGGCTTGTTTAAGATGAATGTTACCAGCCTTCTGATTCCATTTTTCATCATGGTCTTTTGCTACTCCATGATCCTCAGGAGAATACTCCGCTGCAAGTCAACAAAGAGGAAGACCATCCGCCTCATGCTGTTGGTGGTCATGGTGTTTTTCTGCTGCTGGACCCCCTATAATGTTACATCTTTCTTCCAGGCACTAGAAGTGCTCGAAATCTACGCGTCATGTAAATCCAGCAAAGCCATTCTGTTGGGCTTGCAGGTGACGGAGGCTGTAGCCTACTCCCATACCTGCTTGAATCCTATCATATATGTATTTGTGGGGGAGAAGTTCAGGATGCATCTGTTAAAATTCCTGAACAGGATGCCCTGCACGAAGAATAAGTTTATGATTTCTACTTCCTCATCACGGCTGTCCCAGACAAGCAGAACTGAACAGTCCAGTGCAACTATGAATTATTACAACCGTGTCACTTCAGTTTAAATATCATGTCTGATGCAACTGCAAGTAATTAGAAAGTAGACCTGCTTTCCTCTGTAAAAATGCTGCACAGTGCATAATTAAGCTTGGTTTGTGATGTGCTTAGGTGCAAGGATTTGTCTGTCTTATGTTTTAACCCTAACCCCTAGTGGTTGTAGCCCAGCCCCCTTGGATCACCTTGGTGTTTTTGAGCCCACATGTTGCGAACGTCGTGTTTTATTGCACAAAGCTGTTGGTGATTTTAAGCTTTAGATCAGTATAAATTTTTATTTTCGATTTGTGAGTGGGGTGTGCCATCCATCCATCTGCTGTTGGTATTTACCTACCGGGTTGGCCTGCCTCATTAGTTTATAGTACATTTGTAATAATTAATTTATTGCCCTTTGTGTTTTTGCAGGTTGTATCGTGCCTGGAACATTCAGGGATGCCCATTAATCAGTGTTTTACCCGAACTGCAGCTTTATCTCTGGGATTTGCTGTGCCTCTATGTTTTTAAGCTGTGCTCTTTTGTTTCATTTAGTGTAGGTCTGTGTTTTAACGTAAATGCAACAAGAGTATATCCTATTTTTGTGCTGAAGGGGTTTGGTGTAGTGATTCTTTTCATTGTCCACAGGTGTTACGTGATTCCACAGGGAGGCAAGTTACCTGGTAGTGGGCACCCTTATTTTGTATGTGTGTGTGTGTGTGTGTGTGTGCATACGTGATTTGATTTGTGCACTTGCATTTTGAACTCTGGATGTTAATAAAGTCTTTGGTGATTTTCTTTGGGGAATTCTGTCTCTGCCTCCTATTCAGAACAAGCCTGTACTGAAATTTTATTCCCTGGAAACTGTATTCTGGGGTGGCACAGTCAGCTTCATTAGGATTATTTCTTAGAACATCCTTTCTCTTCCTGTGATGATGCCACATTTAATGTGCTATTTGCCTGACATACATCTATTTAGACAAAAGTGTCTGCTAAACGTAAGCAAATGTAAATGCTGCTCAGTCTGTAATTAGATATTGACGTCGAAGACTGTGCCCCGATGTGGCAGCATCCCCCAGAAAGATGAAGAAACTGACCAGATAGAAGAAAATGGTCTCGCAGTTCTTAGTTGTACCCCGTGGTATTTGGCCTGCCTGCCATAGTCCTTATGCTCAATGGTTCTTACTGCTGCTGTGCCAAGTACAGGAAATTTCATGCCGTCAGACAGCAGCACACATTTTCTCTCCGTAGAATGGGTAATTGCATTGACCACATTGGTGAAGCGAAACAGTCATGTCCCTATTGTTGAATTTAGATGATACCCTTAACATGCTGTGTCAGAGTCTATGTCCGTCTGGCCCTGTATCATGTGCCTTTTCCCCATTTGGTTAGCAGTTCCTGCTGGCCGTCCCATGCACGTGGTGTTGCCCTAATGTGTTTTCCCGGCTCCCAAACAGTTGCATGGGGGCTTCATCAAAGAAAATAGCTTTGCACCAGTCTTCTGCTGTCCAGTCCTTGCACTTGTACAGATGACTGCTGCAAATAAATTTTTTCTAATGAAGGACCCTTCTGACATCTGGAAAATCAACTGTCCAGAGAAGAAGAAGTGAAAGCTACCATGAATCCATGAGTCGTGCCAACAGTGAAGCATCCGGAGGCCATCTATGTGTGAGGTTGATTCTCATGGAAGGGAATGGGTTCACTCACAATTCTGTCCAAAAACACTGCCATGAATAAAGAATGGTATCAAAACGTCCTCCACAAACAACTTCTGCCAAAGATCCAGGCACTATTTGGCGGTGATATGAGTATTTTACTGCATGATGAAGAATGATGTCGCAAGGCAAAAGTGATAATGAAGTGGCTCAGGGATCATAACATTGAAATTTTGGATCCATGCCCAGGAAACTCCCCAGATTTTAAATCCATTGAGAAGCTGTGGTCAATCTTCAAAAAGTGGATGAACAAGTAGAAGCCCACAAACTGTGATCAACTCCCTAACTCCATTAACAAGGCAAGAATGCATCTCAATCAGTCAGGGTTTGGCACAGAAGCTGATATCCAGCATACCAGAGCGAATTGCAGGAGAATTGTAGGATAACAAGGGTCAACAAGGTAAATACTGACTCCTCACAAAAATTTGATGCATTTGCTAATACATACCTTTGAAATGCATTCAATGTTTATAATTGTTCTCCAGTATACTATAGAATAATGCAATAAATAATCTAAAAATGCTGAAGAGGTAAAGTTGCGAAACACAAAAATTGTGTCACCGCTAAAACTTTTGGCCATAACTGCATGTCCGGCAGAAGGGAGATTGTGGTTTGGAGTGACATTCAACATTTGTGAAAAGAGGGTGCGTCTTCAGAGGGTGTAAGGTCAGGTTGAGGTCTCCCCCCATTTAGGGAGAGACATGATTATTGGGGGGATTGTATCAGCTGGTTTTGACTACTGGGGGGTTACAACCCCTCCGTCCCACCCGTCATTTACGCCCATGTTTCGGGGGGAGACTCGGGCTCACTAAATGTGTCATAGGAATCATCAAGGACAGCAACAATTTGCAAAAAGCTGTTGTCATGCTGCAGAGGAATTTTCACTCATTGAAGTAATGTTCAGAGCCTGAGCGGCCAGCCTGTTTGCATAGGGAAAAAGATTTGCATAGGAAACAAGATGTGGCTTCAGTTTGGTGGATCCTTCTTCAGAATCGTAGATAGGTGATATGTGAAGGTGCGTGAAAGAGGAAGTGGGCGTACGCATAATTTTTGCACCATCAGCAGAATGGATCCCATCCAGGAAAGATTCAAAGCCTGTGAGCTCTCTGGCTTGATGGAGGCCAATGTGTGTGTGTATAGCTCTACGCCATAAACTTGTTTAACGAGCATGGGTAACACTGCTTTCTCACCATGGTGGGTTAAAACATGAGCTTTGAGAATACTGCCTTCCATAAAAGGCATAAGATGGTGGTACAAGTCCTCAGGTCTTTCATGAGTTTCTAAGTGAATGCCATTAAAATCAAAGAACCCAGCACTAGGTCCGGACAACTAGCCTTTTGTTGGGCTGTTAGTCCCTGAGCTGCAGGTATGTCTTCCCCATCACTCACAAATCTCTAGCCTTGCTCTTCTTTATTCAGAGATAGCATGTAGATTACGTCCTGCTTCCAGTTTTCCAACAAATTAATCGCATGCTGTTGTTTATGTCCATGTTCACTGTTCTCCGTGTTATTAGTTTCCAAAGTCAGTCACTGTTATTCTCACCTCCTGCAGTGGGTCAGTCGACATTTCCCTGCCACCACGCCAGAGGCTGTAATGACTCAGAGTCGCACTTCCTGGGATGTTAACCAGCCTTTAATAAGACAGACAGAGAGCTCTGGCTTGGGAGAAGACAGAGATCAGGCAAAAGCCGGCAGAAGACCAGAGGCATCATCATGCACACAACATAACATAAACAACCTCATGACATCATTTCTGATAATATAAAGGCTACCCACATTGCACTTAGCTAAGCTATAACAACACAAAATTTCATGTGGTCAGTTCCCTAACTTGCAAGAAAGCTACAGGAAGTTAAAGAGCATAAACACATCATCAGTCTTAACATAGCTTGACTTTGCCTCCTACCTTCAGTAATCCTTTGCTTGGAAGTACATATCACCAAAATTGTGGTTTACCCTATTTCTGGGTAATACATTTGATTTTTGCCTTCCTGACATATCTATGTAAATTTCTGCTGGGAATTTGGACCACAGATGTCAACAGCTTTACTAATGAGAGTATGAGAAGGAACTGTTTGTCACACATCATTAGAATTGCTGTTAAAAGCAAATTTCACGCTACGAAGTTAATATTTTGATTACTGAGAAGAGGACCAAAGCCAGTATTCACTTAGAAAAAAATAACAAGGCAGTCAAGTTTCATCAAAGGTTTGGAGTGAGATTACATTAGAGGCGAAATGAGTGTCTCACGGTCAAGGTGTGACACTTTTCGATCCCTGCCTACCGCGTTCTTCGGTTCTTGCTAACTTCCATCTTTTCTGCACTCCATCTGTGTGCGCATTTATGTAATACCGTGCTTGCAGTAGGATCATATGTAACTTATTTTGGAATTTATCCGGAAAGAACAAAAGCTATTTTCTGATTGGCTGGTAGGTGGCTATTAACTCTGTATAACTCAGGACAGCTATGAACTGGTGGATTCCCTTTGCCTGCTTCCCTGCTCCATGCCTGCTCTGAACGTGACACACTAGGCGTACCTAGTTAGGCCACGGCAGGGAGGGAACAAATGGGTCAGGCACAAATGAAGGGCAGGACGTAATGCTAAATTGCTGTTTTCATATGTATTTATGACCACAATCTTAAAGATGCAGTATGTTTATTTGTTGTTATCACTTTAAAGCATTACAAAATAAACTAAAAGAAATGCAATTAAAAAGTTATTATTTGAGGAGGGTGTGCCTACTGCACATGTCGCGCGGTCAAATAATAGGTCCTCTTGAATTTCTTGAAACATGTAAACTTAAAAATGCATCAAAATGGCTTATTTATTTGTAATAACCCCAAGAAAATACATTGAAATATCAGGCTATTGACAAATTGCTTCTTATACATGCTTTACCGTTAGCAGAGTCTAGCTAGTAGGTGAAATTTTGGCAGCAGAATGACAAGCAAAATAAGTCAAAATGCAGAAACACGGGACAGAAATCAAAGTGTCATCTAGGAACATCTCATCCATTCTAGCAATGAATGTCTGGTCCGAGCAACAAATGTAAATTAACATTAAAGCTGATGGAAAAAAAAACATGATTTTTAGCACAAAACTGACTGACGTAAGAGAATGCAGTGTCCTAGCTGATGAAGACAGATGAAATGTGCACCCACGACAACAGCTAAAAACTCATTTTATGCACCCATGCACACGTTTGTATACATATCTTTGTGGGGACCTTGCATTCATTTCTATGGGATAATCCCTAATCCCAACAATGACAGCTTTAACCCCTCCCCAGCCCTAACCTTTTCCATAAGTAACCAAATAAACTTTTGACATTTTTAGTTTTTTGACTGCTCTCACAGATTTTTACAAAACTGAGTTTCCCCTCATGGGGGACTGAAAAAGTGGTTGGTACAACATCAGAGTAATAGGTTTTTATCAGATTGTGGGAACAATTGATCCCCATAATGCAATATACACATTATCTACAAACACAGATAGAACAAGGTCAGATAAACTGCATTCCTTTGGAAACCAATTACGAGTATGCTATGGTGCAGCTAATTGCCAAAGAATTAGCAAGGAAAATTAAATTGTAACGTCAAAAAGTAGGCATCTCGTTCAGGCTAGAGACACAGTAATTTAAGAGTCATGTGTGCCGTCTCAGTTTCATCTTTTATTCACTTTAATCCCAAGACAGAAATTAAACAGAGTATTTTTAGCTGTAGAGTGGATGCTGGTAAATTGGCACAATTTTTGAAATGTTACTTTCTGTCACTTTAGAAATATGATCCTAATTATAAATACTAGAACAAATTTTTTATTGAATACTCAAGAACTGAGCTTACATTAAAAGACAGCAGCGGAGTAAAGCACAAAGTGCTCAGTTATTCCCTTGTACCCTGCTTCATCTCCATTGCTGATGTGCTCTACAGTGGAGGAGTTGCTTGAGAACAAGTCCCAGTCAGTCTGCTCTAAGCCATCTTTCAGAGCCTCCTTGGTCTCCTTCGTCCACTTCTGTACACTCCTGGTTGTGACCAGCAGCTGTTGAATAGTTTGTAGGTGGAAAGGAGATGTGCCAGATCCAAAGTGCCCAGGGGGCAGTATAGTGATGAACTTGCATGTTTCCTTAGTGTTGGTAGCTGTATCCCCTAGAGGTGTAGTCCACCAGGGCAAAGCATTCAGGTCTTAAAGATTCTGTTGCATGTAGGCAAGGTGAGCACCAGTCCATCCTCACATGTTCTGCTGTCCATGACTGGAAAAAGTACATCAATATCTTTTAAAAAGCAAAAAACATCCCCTGTTGCATGAGATGATATTTGAATAATGTGCTTATAAAGTAAGAACACTCTCTTAGTATATATACATAAAAAACGAACCTGTGACTGTTACGACCTCGACTCAAAGGCCGAACATAACCGACAGAAGACCCAGATCCAACCCGGCCCAGCCCAAGAACCACACACCAGGAATCCCCAGCAAGTAGAATTGCTCTTTTTACAGATTCTTACAGCCATATGCTTCAGAAAAGGGTTCAGTCCTAAAACAACAACCAAAAACTCCCACCATCTTCCAAAATAAACAACTGAAGCTAGTCCTCGACAACAGAAAAAAGACCCATCCTACTCCTACCTCCCTAGCTAACCAAAACAAAGACAAAATTCCACCCCCCTTGACACAAACAGAAAAGGCCCCCTTTTCCTACCGACTTGGCATAGAATTCCACAGACTTTACACCTAACCAAACAGATCAACCATGGGCTCACTAGCACCCAACAGGAGCAGGCTGGGCAACAGGAAGAATGAGCCGTCTTCTCTCCCATGCCCCCTTCTGGTCGGAATAAGTACTGCCACAGGTTCTGGGAAGGAGAGAGAAAAAAAACACACACTACAGACGAAGGCCGGAACAGTGACTATCTTCTCCAGAACTTTGCTTTATACATGGTACTTTGGAGGCTGGTATGTAATTGATGATTTCTTGTGGATCTAAGCTTGGTTTCTTCAGCAGTCTTCTAATAACTGTTAATTTAAGTAGGACTTTAAAGTATGACTGAACAAATATATTACATAACTAATCTGTTTTGGTATTTAATCACTGACCATAGGTCCTGGTCCTCAGCCTGAAACACTGTTGTTGTCTAAGACAGTGTTTCCCAACCCAGTCCTCGGGGAACACCGGACAGTCCACGTTTTTGCTTCCTCTCAGCTCCCAGCACCTGTACCAGGTATTCGGTGTTCCTGATTGGCTGGGAGCTGGGACAGAGCAAAAACGTGGACTGCCGGAGTTCCCTGCCTAGTTCATACTTCACAATAGGGGCAGACATACTGCAAAGAAGGAGGCAGCGTATTCTTGCTTGTTACAATCCCTGCTTTAATTTCACATAAATAAAACCAACCCCGCCACACACAAACACGTGATCAGTTTCAACATAGCATGACTGTGTCTCCTACCTTCAGTTATCCCTGCTAGCTAGATCTTACAAACTATCATCTGTAGACCTGTGCAGCATACACTGAAGTAAGTACCAACCTAAACTAAGAACGTATCACCAAACGTGCTATATTTGTTGGTATACAGTTATTTATATTTGTTGCTATACAGTTGGCTTTGCCTTCCTGACATTTCCACAGGAAATTTAGACCATGGATGTCAACAACTTCACCACTGAGAGTATGAGAAGGTATGTGCAACTTTGTTACTTTTCATTACAGTTGCATTTAAAACAGACATCATGCTACAAAGCTAATATTTTATATTTCAAGTATTCTTGAAAAGCAGAACAGAACTAGAATTCAATTACAAACAAATATTCTTTAAAAAGCAGCCAAGTACATAGTTTTGTAAAGTCAGGTTTTAGCTATCATTTGGTGAAACCTACCAGATTTACAAACTGCATGTGTTTCATTTCATTGTCAATGTCATCAGGCCTGAAATATGTATATTATTCTTAAGAATATTGTTCAAATATTACATTTACAAGTTAAATGTTACTTAACTTTTTTAAATCATTTTATTTTAGCCCAAAAGGCTTTATTTGGAGTTTTTATGGATTGTCCACCTTTGTATTTAAACCAGGTAAAGGCAAAAAAGTGCTTATAAAAATAAAATTCACTCTTTCAATTTGTAAAAGCTGCACTGTAATGGGAGAACATTCTTCAAAAAAGGCGATATACATGGGTTGGACAATAAAACTGAAACACCTGGTGTTAGACCACAATAATTTCTTTGTATGGTGTAGGGTCTCCTTTTGTGGCCAATAGAGCATCATTTCACCTTGGGAATGACAGATACAAGTTCTGCACAGTGGCCAGAGAAATTCTGAACCATTCCTCTAGCAGAACAATGGGCAGGTCACAATGTGATGCTGGTGGAGGAAAACGTTTCCAGACTCACTCCTCCAAAACACCCCAAAGTGTCTCAATAATACTCAGATCTAGTGACTGTGTCGGCAATAGGAGATGTTCAGCTTCACTTTCATGTTCATCAAACCACTCAGTCACCATTCTTGCTGTGTGTGTTGGTGCATTATTACCCTGATACACAGCATCACCTTCAGGGTACAGTGCTTGAACCATTGGGTGAACATGGTGCTCCAGAATGGTTTGGTAGTCCTTGGCAGTGATGTGCCCATCTAGAACAAGTAGTAGGCCTAGGGAAAGGTATGATATTGCAGCCCAAACCATCACTAATCCTCCTCCGTGTTGCACTCTGGGTGCGCAACTGTCTAGGTGGTATGCCTCTTTAGTGCTTCTCCACACCGTAACTTTCCTGGATGTGGGACAGACAGTGAAGGTCGACAGTGAACAATACATGTTTCATGTTGTCCACAGCCCAAGATTTGCACTGCTGATATCTTTGAAATCAAGGATTGATACTGGCATGACCGACCAAAGGTTTGACTATAGCAGTTGAGGTGTGCATTTAATTCTGTAGTGAGTTGGGCAGCTGTGGGTTTTTTATTTTTTGAAAACCCCTTTCAGACAACTTCAACAATTTCAAACTTAGGATACAGAGGTGATTCTTAATAGCCTGAATCCCAATCAGCAGTGTGGATCTGACAGTTAGGTTTACATCATGCATATGGTGCAATTACTGTTTCCTCACGATGTTATCATATTCCAAGAGGATAATACCACCATGCATACTGCAAAGCAAATGGTTAGTCAAGAGTGGCTTCATGAAAATGAAAATAATGTCAAATGGCTCCATGGCCAAATCTAATCGATAAACCTTCAGGGGAAGTCTGAGAGTACAGAGTCTGAATGTACCCTCTGACTGGAAGCATGCTAATATAACGCCCATATTCAAAAAAGGGGATAGAAGTAATCCAGCAAACTATAGGCCGATCGGTTTAACTCGCATAATTGGAAGAGTAATGGAAGCTATAAAAGAAAATGGTAGATTACCTGGATTCTAATAACATTCTGAGGGATACTCAACATGGATATAGGAGAGGTAGATCCTGTTTAACTAATTTACTTGAGTTCTTTGAGGAAACTACAAGAGAAATTGATCACAAAAAGGCCTACAATGTGATCTACTTAGATTTCCAGAAGGCCTTT
>JAODKC010000137.1:11633462-11653722 GCA_026777985.1 Mormyrops attenuatus
AGTGGGCTGTACCATGTCGCCCAGGTGCGTAGTGGGTTGTACCATGTCGCCCAGGTGTGTAGTGGCCTGTACCATGTCGCCCAGGTGTGTAGTGGGCTGTACCATGTCGCCCAGGTGTGTAGTTGGCTGTACCATGTCGCCTAGGTGTGTAATGGGCTCTATGATGTTCGCATGATAACAAACTTGCCTAACGACACTTTTCTCAGAAGGTAATCCCGTCATTAAGGTATAGCCATATTTTGCATATACTTTTTACATTGACACATCTTTATTGAACAAATCCTTTAAACATTCAAGGTCATTGATGGAAAAAGTATGTAAACATATTTACTAACTAGTGAAACCTCCTTTTTGCCTGTAACCTCAACCAAACGCTTTCTATAGCTGCAAACCAAAACTGTGCAGTAATTAGAAGGCATTTTGATTGGATAAAAAAGGGTCTTATTTAGCTATATTATTGTGATTTAGATGAAGATCAGATAATTTTACAAGTCATTCACACAGCAATCTAGATGATTCCTAAGAATTCACAAACATTTTCTCACAGCTGTAAGTTTTGTTGTACACTGTGAAGGGTGGTTTAGTGAGACATTTAGATGCATGAGCTGCAGGATACCAATTTCCAGTAAGTAGGCACTCGGGATGAAACTGCCAGTCGCAAGATCTCATCTTTATTGTAAGTCCTGCTGTGTTGGCTGGGTGATTTCACCGTTGGGTTCTTGAGTGAAGCACTTAAACCTTGATTGATCTTCCTTTCTCAACTGCATATTGCTTTAGGTAAGGCGTCTGCTAAGTGTACTAAACCTTGTTGGGTAGAGGATGTAGTGGTTGAATAATGATTTTTCTGATATTCCTAAAGGGACCAGAGTAGCTTTGGCAACACAGAACCAGCAGGAGCAGAAGGAGGCTTGACTACTGAAATGCCGAGAGTAGAAGAAAACAGACACCCCCAGGGCCAGCAGAAGGACAGAGTAAAAGTAGAAAAGAAGAAGGTTATGGAAGAAATGAAGATGGAGGAGAATCAAACGCTGGAGATCAAGTCCAGCCATAAGCAGAAGAGCTGCAAACTTAGCCAGTATGAGGCTCCGGTTTGGGAATCTCCCCAGGATCCAACCCAACACTCCAAAGCTTTGCCAGTTCAGAGTTTCCAGGAAGAGATGGAGAGTAAGAACAGGCTGACTGTGCTCACCTGGAACCTCCAGGGGCAAGATAAAGATGTCAGGCAGAACGCCCAGGGACTGTCCTCCAACATTCAAAAGTAAAAGAGAAGTCTTATGTACAGATGCATAAAAATCATCTAACAGCGTTTGAGTGTTCTGGTAGTGAGTTAGTAAATTCCCTGCGACGGGTATGAAATTCAAAACACAACTCACCCTCATGATTAGTGGAAAACAGACATGATTTTTCTTTTCATTCAACAGATACCACCCAGATGTTGTGCTGCTGCAAGAATTAACTCCACCATATCTGACAGTCTTACAGCAACATTTTGGGAATTACGAGTTTCTCCAAGGTATGCAAATCATTGATGAAAAATGAGCAAAAATAAATTCCATCAATGAGATATCACTTAAAATGGGGTGTTTCTAATGTCATTTAAAATCCAGTCAGTATATTTGGTTTGGTTTTACAAGATTGGATGTAATTATGATTATTTAGTCTTCACATAGTTTTCAAATAAGTTTAGAATACTGGAAAAATAGATGCGGCATGGTAGTGCAGTAGTTAGCGCTGTCGCCTCACGCCTCTGGGCCCGGGGTTCGAGTCTCTTCCAGGTTCCATGTCTGTGGAGTTTGCATGTTCTCTGTATGTCGTCGTGGGGTTTCCTCTGGGTGCTCTAGTTTCCCCCCCTAGGTCTAAAAGATACTGATGTTAATTGGCGTTACCAAATTTCCCATAGGTGTGAATGGTGTGTGAGTGAGCCCTGCAATGGCTTGGCCCCCACCCTGGGTTGTTCCCTGCCTTGCACCTGTAGCCCCCAGGACAGGCTCTGGACCCCCACAACCCCAAATAGGACAAGCAATTACAGAAAATGGATGGATACTAAAAAAATACTTCAACTACAGTATCCCTAAAAATCTGTCAAATGTGGCACAATTACATGGTTGAATAATTTAGCAGGTTAATTAATTAATATTTCTCAAATTCAGGAAGTGATTATTTTTCCTTCACTTGCATCATGTTGAGAAAAAATCGAGTACAACTTCTACGCAGTGACATCGTTAATTACCCCACAACGGAGATGAAGAGGAATCTGCTGATGGCATACGTAAGCTCTCTCTGTTCTTAGGTCCCAGTGTCACTGCATATGACTTAATGCCCTCGATTTACGTTTCATTCCACCTACATGCGCCCCCCAGGTGTATTTTATTTTTTTACGACTTCTCATAGGTTTGAATAACTGGAAAAGTTTAAATCACTGACAGGAATTTGGTCATTAACATGACACATACGGGAAGCTGAAGAAGGTGAATAATCATCTCTTTTATTGTTTCCCCTTCTTGAAGGTGAACTTCTACGGCCGTGAGCTGTGTGTGATGACCTCTCACTTAGAGAGTGGTAAGGAGAACTCCCAGGAGCGAATGAACCAGCTCAGGAGGGTCTGGAAGAGGATCAGGGAGGCACCAGACAATGTCACCATCATATTCGGAGGGGACACCAACTTGAGAGACTGGGAGGTCAAGTATATCCCACTTCCCATCCAGTTCACTATTTTGCATGAAATTCATTTTTAAGGCTGCAGAAATAAATTTTAGTGGAAAATAGTATTCCCAATATAAATCGCTTATTCTGAATTGGATTAGACTATTCCAGGCATGAGGGAACGTGACTGGATAGCAGTCCATCACATGGGCAACTCTTTGGGCTACAGGAGGAATCATGCCCAACACTGGAAGAATGGGCAATCACACACAGAGTGCAGACAGGATTCAAACCTTCCCCCCTCCAGCAGCTTTGGCCATATCTCAGAACACGCCGCAATCTCATGATGATTTTGTGGATTATGCCCTCACACATATGGCAGTTGAGGGACTGCTTCCTTTGACAAAGATGCAAATATATTTTTCTCCTCACAGAAGTAAGGTGGCACAATGGCCTCACCTTTTGAATCCCACCTCTGCTCTTGTGCGCTTGGAGGTCAAATGTTCTCCCCATTTCATGCCGGTTTCCTTCTGCAACCCAAAATCAGAGGGTCATGGATCTCTCTAAATTGCCTGTAGTGTGTGTCCTCAGATGGACCTCAGTCCTGCTCAGGGTGTACCCGTGCCGTGGGCCCATGTCACCCTGTCCAGTATACACAGTTGGAAAATGGATATTGTTACATTTTTGTAAATTTTTGTGAAGGCTGTTTAACCTGAGCACGCTAATCAGAGTGCAAGTAGCCTGAGTCGTTATAGACTTTCATCAAATGTGTCTGTGTGTGTGTGGACAGGTGACACAGCTGGGGGGGCTGCCGGTAGGAATTCTGGATGTTTGGGAGACACTGGGAAAACCAGAAGACTGCAGCTACACATGGAATTCCACAACCAGGGATGACAGATACCCCACAAGGATGCGCTTTGATCGCATTTTCCTGCGGCCACCCAGAGATGGAGCTCCACTGATGCCTGAGAATATGTCACTGGCTGTCTTGGGGAGGCCCCAGTGTCGTACATTTGGCGGCACTCACTGGGGAGTCCTGTGTGACTTTGCTGTCAGCCCATAGCAAAGTCAACCGGAGTGTTCCCTAACCAACAGCGCTGGGAAAACACAAGACGACTCCTTTCAGTTACATAATAAACACTGTAGTGATCAAATCATTAACATATTCTGCCCTGTAAAATAACTGGAACTAATTAAGTAATTAAGCAGAGTAAGTTTAGATATCTTAGCTTCATCTGAAAAACCATAAAATTTTCAGACTCCAATTTATTAATGACCTTACCTAACTTGACATTACAGTACGGTATACAGTATGTATAATGCAGCATATTTAAAACTCTTTCTCTCATATTTTTTGACAATATGCTATTATATCAGCGAGTTCTGTTGATTGACAGAATTTTCCTCCTTAAAATCTGTTATATTGCAGACAAATTTTTCATATTGTTTGGGCCCTAATGCAAACCCGCATTAAGGTTTAAACTTCAAGATGGAATGAAGATTAAATTATTGCTGAAGTTTAAATGATGAGCTAATGTTTGAGTGCTGTGGAAAATTGGAGGTCAGTGGTCTAATTTGGTGCTCTGTAAAATTCACACCATACAGCATTTTCTTCCAGGACTTTGGATTCTGTCTTTTTTCCATCTGCTGGATTACTTTAATAGTTCATTCCCAGTTTGTAACAGTTGTTAGTAGACTGTCTGTTTTCCCAGTGATATCATCTCCCAGTTTAATAGCCTTTAATGACTCTGTCATGTTTTTACTTCTTACCAATACTATACGGTTTCCCCAGTTTGAAATATATATTTCTCCAAAAAGAAATACAAGCTTCATGTATACTCCTTCTGGACACTTGCAGTATCTTCATTTATTGGCAGCTTTGCACACCATGAATATTGATGATTATTATTTAATCTAAGGTTTGTAATATGATATGTCTTGTCTCTGTCATGTCTCTTGAATTTACACCCGTTTTTCACAGTCTGCGGCTAGGCGGCTAGGCGGCTAGGCGTACTGAGTATAATTATGTATGTGACAAAGCATTCAAACTTAAAAAGGTTTTGCTTTTGTTTATGGACTTCATCCTGTTTTGTGCTGTTTTTTCGTTTGCCTCTCGTTTTATTACGAAGTTGTACACATCTGACGGTGAGTTGAGCTGAGATACCAATAGAACACAAATACTGGTCTGGCTGGTGTAAGGTTAGAGCCCCCTTTTCATTATTTTCCTAGTTTTTCAACAATGCACCAGCTCTGAACTAATCGCAGCATTTGAAGAAAGCAGCCTGTGCTTGAGTTAGATATGGTTTATGAACTAGAGTGAAAATAATCGGGGTCTAGAATTACCCCAAGGCAAGAACTACCCCCATCTTGTCCCACTACAACACGAACATCTGTCACAATCGGTTCCACTTCATTTTTCGATCCACTAGAGGGCACTCTGAACACAGGAAAGTTTACTACAAGTCTAGCGCCACTAGAAGCAGTTAGCGATGACCTCTACACAACAGTGGTGTCCATGGGCAAATGCATACAGCGCTCTGGCGATCCCTAAATGGCACAGACCCCATGCGGTGTGCAGTATTCTGTTGCAGCGCTTCCCGGTGGCCGCCCCCCTTCCTTTGCGCGACACGGTCTTTACGGCTCTCAGCCTGTCAGTGCCTGGAACCGACAAGACAGAGGTGTTTTCAGCTAGAAACCGGCAAGCTGAGATGCATCAACCCCGTTGTTTATATGAACCTTGTCTGGAACTGTAGGCATTACTGCTAAACTATTTCTAAATGTACAAATTAATCAAATTATTTTTAACTTAAGCTAGACGTAGCTTAGAAAGGAACCCTCGGCCCTATTGGCCTTTCTTGTCAGCGATAAGTTAAATAAATACAGTCCATTTAATTTAATTAATGTGTTGGTAAATGTACATAAAATATACATATAGTGTTACTGTAATCAAGTGTGTGAATCATCCATCTCAGTGCTGGTAGAAAACAAGTATATAAACTTAATCCTCATTTTTGTCACACTGCCCATCCGCAGGGAATGGGGGGGGGGGGTTACTTGTGTTTCTACAAGGTAATGATCAAGCAACTAAGTACAAGAATTATGTCTGTTGCTCCATATTTTCGATCATCTATGCTTGTTCTCACTTTCTCTTCAGGCTTTGCTGATCTCTGTTCCAGTGACTGTTTAGTTCCTATGCGAAGAGCAGCGCTCGCTTGTCCCGTCGGTTTGATAGGAAAACACGCCTCTCCGGAAAAAAACACATTGTGAGCAGAGTCCTGTGTTTTCATTTAGAAAATTGATTTAGGGGCTATTTTCACAGCTGTTTAATACAAGCAAAATGGAAATATGCCTACTCAGTCTGCTGGAAATTAGGAGAAATGGCCTGCTGTCAACAAGAATAATTATTTGTTATTGGCAAGGTTTGGGTTCTGGGTGAGCACCAGTATGTATAATGCAGAACCTCACATTCCCCATTAGGGACCAGGATGAAACCTGTCAGTAAACTGGAGTCAAAATAGCTTGTAGCAAAAGTATTAAAGGTGCTTTCAGAGAGGGCTGGAAGGTGCCTGTTTTATATAATCATTATGCACACGGGCGCTTTAGCACACCTGACAGTACCATGTCTGACCTGCATTTGTCCTTAAATATAAATCATTTAGAAGTAACAATAAAATATAAAGCATAAGATAGGACTATGTTTCAGAACACAGAACCACACCTTGAAGGAAACCATCTTCTTCCAGCTTTAGCACATGTGACAAGAATATTTTATTAAATTGCTCCAATAAAAGATCTGGCTATAGAAATGAAAAAATAAAATTAATAAATTAATATCTTGTTTGATTTCGGTGTTTTACAAAACAAATAGCATGCACTACATCTAAAAAATCAGCTATGATTCCTGTTACCACAATGAATACAAGTTACTTTTACAACCATCCTTTACTGATGTAGTCATCGTGGTGCCCGAGCACGCAGGACCAAGGCGGTGCCCCGTCCTTACTGATGTTCTGATAGAGTCATCGTGGTGCCCGAGAGCGGCACAGAGTATCCTGTCAATCAAACAGGTGACACAATGGGTGTTGTGTAGCCTCACCACGCCCTGAGAAAATTCATAAGGAAAAGAAAAACGTGGCAGGAGTTGAAAGCACCGGCCCATGTTAGAGTGACAGAGTAACTTCAGAGGCACAGAATATCGACTTGTTATGAATATTAGAGCTTCGCTGGAGCCGCGTATATGGAGGGATTATTTCAGAACCACGGACAGCGGTGATTCCGTCACATGGAGATGCAAAAACCAGAGGGGGGTGTGATTTAATCTGCAGCCTCAACCAACTGCCAACCAGGAGTGGGGGCTCTTAGAAATGTGTGTTTTAAAATGAATTTTGCCGCATTCAGAGCAGATGATGACGTGTTGAGATTCTTGCCTGAGATACTCCACAGACATTTCAGGTCAGTTTGTAATTATCCAGTCACTGAATGCAAGTCCGCCCTCCCTCATACATGATATTGACCTTGTCTTTCACCAGTAGCTTCAGTGTAAAACCTACAGAGTAGATTTCTTTGGTAGGTCTTTTGTCCATTTTACATTCACTCAAAGACATCATTTAATTATTTCTTGCTGTCGCTGAAGAATTGTGATTTAAACATGCATTATACAGGGTCATCTAAAGGGGGAACGGTGAAAAAACTAGATTATTACATTTTTATTTTAAGCATAGTAGGTCATTTACATAAATATTGGAGATAAAATATTAAAACTCTATTGCAGGGAAGAGGCTTCACGTGCGTATTTAAGCCCTTTTACCATGTCAGATGAATATTTACGGAGTCTTCTAATCCAGTCTAAAAGATTCTCACATCCTACCAGTGAACGATGGATTTGAGAGGAAAACCAAAATGCATGCTCACCTGCATAAGCTGTGGTTTAATTGACCGGCCACGGTCAGGCTAAGTGTGAAGGTGAGACTGAAGCGAGCCACAGAAGCTGCTGTAATTATTCTCATCATCACCACAATCTGTTCCACCCTCAGATCTGCAGTTAATGACGGCTACATGATTGGAGTCTGCGTTTACCTTCCCTGTGAGAGGCTAAATTGATACTATCATCTGCCATTTCATTTGGCCTCCCTTTGTTTACTATTTCCCGGTAGGTAAATCATCATGCTGTACTATAAATACAACCTTTGGTCTCTGCTGTTCCCACTGGTATTGCTTCATTGCTGGTACTTCCAGTAATGGATGGACAGCAGCAAATCCATCGTACCTCCTTACAAACTATCGTTTTACAAATCACTATCATTTCCCTAAATATGAAGGAAATCCTTTATGTAGCAGAAAAGCACAAGCAAACACAGGAAGAGCCCATCACCTGAATCACAACATTATGGAACTGTGGTGGCCTGTGAACAGTTCAAGCAAATTGATATGGACTGAATGAGCTCATGTAAGCTACTGTCCTGCCTCACATTTAATTCTAAGTAAGAAAATATCAAGAAGGTCAAGTTTCTTGCTCAGCACATGACTGACCCTGGATCAGATGCTGACCAAGCATGTCCCACAGCCCCAGGTCTCCATCTTTCCTAATGGCTTGATGACAGTGGTCGTTGGCAAATATGCTAATGAAATGCAAGGTCAATGCATTCTGGAATACTTCCATTGCGAAAGTGTTCTGGCATCAACTTGAATGTGACAATACGCCGGCAAATGATTCCAGACATAAAGGGTTACAGCCACAGAGTTACGCTGAAGTTTCCAAGCCTCAGTGCTACTTAAATATGCACTGAAGTGAGACTGACGTGATTGATTTATTGAATTATTACCTAAATGATATTTAGCCTGCTAGACTTGGCCTAGTTATGGTCAACTGCAGCATGTATCCAAAGATACTGTGCTTAGTGCGGCATTAGAGACCACATCTTCAAGCCTTCTTACACGTCTACCACCCCCAGCTATCTAATTTCCATCTCACTCTCATTCTTTTCCTTTCCTTTTCAAAATCTCCATCCTTGGGGTCCTTCTCTTACTTTACCCTTCCTGGTTCTCTCTCCCTCTGGGTTGACTCTGTGTCGTCGGACTAATGACTAAAAACTGCAGAAATCTCATGATCCTTTTGGCCCCAGATGCAAAATAAAATCCAAGATTATTGAATATTTCCTCAGGACTGATCCCAGTGACATTTTATTATGGCAATTGGGAGGTGTGGGGCCCCGAACAAAACTCAAATAAAATGAGCAATGATATGAAGCATCTGAAATAGCTCTGAGGTCCAGTGGGAGCAGAGTGCTTCAGATCGCCTCCTTGTGGGTGCCACCAGAATGCATTTGTTTTTGCTTTCAACACTTGCCATGTTTTCGTGAAGTGCAAACCTTCTCCAACAGACACATTAATCTGCCATAGCTTTAACACCGCAGCCGGACGGCCCCACGTTTGTGCCACAAACAGTCAACACACCCAATCAGCTGATGCAACCGGGATCGCTGGGTGTCGGATTTTAATACCTCGCTTACGCAGCGGGATACTGCGCTGAGGGGTGACCCCCCCGAAAGGTCTCCGTTCTGTTCCCGAGAATGCGAGCTGTATTGGGAGTCGCAGATCCTGGACTTCAAGGTGAGATACTATTGCAGTTAGGGGCGACTATCACTGTCTGCCAGGCTTTGAAGGTCTTCAGGTGTCTTTCATTTTCTTTTGTCCTACAGTGTTCAACAGTCACCACGTTACCACATGCTCAAGATCTTATCTGGTATCTAGGTGATTTTAAGCCCTGCGGCTTAATTTATAATGTCAGAGTGACAGACCATCAGGCGGTCTGCTGCTGAAGTACTTGGATGTTTACTTAAATGTGCTATTGAAAGACAGCTGTCGTGTCATTTTGCTGAGCACCATATCACCATGTGTAGAACTTCAAAGCGATGGCTCCGTATTAGAATAGTGAAGTAAAATCTTTGTCCACAATGACTGTTCAGATCCACACAAATGCAGTCACACACCTGTACATGTGTTACTGGCATCACTGAACAACAATTGAACTGTGTTGGCAGAAAGACTGTGTGCTAATTTGGGGTTTGAGGGGTTGTTCTGAAATGGGTGATTTGATTTAGTAACCCTTTTAAAATTATAATTTTGCTGTTGTAAGTAATACAGTGTGAAATTAAGGTAGTTTCTTTTACATTTTTAAAGTCTTTCCATCACATACCGACAGAGTAATTTTTTAATGAAATCTGAATGGTGTAAATAGATGTTAAGATGTGCACCCTTTAAAAGTCACAGACAACATCCTACAATTTTCCTGTAACTTTGAGGGTGCATTGATGAGGGAACGCTTTGCGGATAAATCTCTCAAACCTCCAAACTCCAATGACCATCAAATGGAGCCAAACATCAGATCATCCCTTTCGGCTGTCCCCAGGAAGAGCGATGCCATCTCATTGTGCAAAATGCCAACAAACCTAAAAGCCCCATGGCTCTTTGGTGGCATGATCCAGCCTCCAGCTGAAATGGGCCTTGGGCGACGACATCATTCCAAATGGGCCTTGGGTGATGACGTCATCTGACTACATTACTGAAAAAAAGAAAAAAAAAAAAAAGATAATTCATACCAAATAGCAGTTTTTGGAATAGCAAATAATCCTGGAGGGAATTAGCTGTAATTCAAATTTCTGAGATTCATGGTATTTCCAGTACTCTCCAACTGTTGAATTCATGCTGTCTGATGTCACCCACATTCATGAATTCATGCGCAATGAGGCATGGACTTGCAAATATAAATCTATTCAATAGTGATACATTTCAAGAATGCTTTATACACTAGATCCCTGACTGCACAGTGTCTGCAGGTTCGAGGGCACAGAAGTACTTTCTGCCAAGTGAAGTACAGCCCCCTAATAGGACCTCAGGCGTCATGTAAGGCCGCCTTCACGTCGAAAAGGCACTGGGGTCCACGCAGTCTGGCAGCTCTCAGTTTTAACAGACTGGTTAGAGTAATCTGTGTTTCTCAGGAGGCAGCCTAGAGGCACAGAGGAAGGTAATTACAGACTCGTTTTCATTACACCGAAGTCCACTTTGTCTTTGCGGTTCCCATTTACATCTCAATGCTGGTAAATTTCAGCTGGTAAAAAGCAAAGCAGATTCCCCCCCTGTTCTAATTTAGAATGAATTATGACAAAAGGCTACACAGGCAGCAGTAAATAATGATGAGTATTTAGAGATAGGCCAAGGAGCATTAGGTTGATAATACCAAACCGTATCTCCTCAGCCATCAGGGAAGACCTCCACGTAGCACAGATTTTAATAACACACATCAGTGTCTTATTAAGTTTATTGTTAACTTCAGTGTGTGCATTGTCAACATTTTTACCCCCAGCCCTATAATTTCTCATTTTAGAAATACAAACATCTACCAGTGATGAGACATTTTCCAAATCTCCAAAAACGTTTTGAGCCACTGCCCTGTGTCATGAGCACTGGACCGACAAGGCGAGCATCAAATAGGGCGCAGAACACTAAGCTAACTAAAAAGGTAGAGGGATCTACAAGGCAAGATCAGAACAGATCCAAAAAAAACTAGGAAATGGGTCAAAAACAGCCAGAAAGACTGGACCAGCAAGACTATGTAGGTAAACATGACCAAAATCACAGCAGAGCAAAGAAGCCATATCCAGAGCAAACTTAAATAGCCTAATTATCGGGTGATTTTCAGTCAAGCTCATGCTAAGAAACATCTGAGGTATTGTCTGATCTGACCCCTGGTGATCCTGCGGGACACACGCCTCTCAGGTAGCCTTGACTGAACATTTCCAGCACAGACAAGCGTAATTAAATGTGTGAAAGGACGATGCACCGTGTTAAAGGCTTTACAGAGATGTGCCGGGCGGAGAAGCCAGGTCTGAGCCAGAGCCGGAGCCCACTGAGGAGGAGCGCAAGTGAATAAATTCCTCACTTTTCACAGAATAAAAGAAAAATATCAATTTTCCTTTTATTTTACTGAAAGATCATGCCCGATGGCAGCTCTTTCGTTTTAAATGAGTTTTTCATTCACAAAACAAAACCTGTGTGTTACACAGTAGTGACTGGGCTTAGTAATCAATATTCGCCGTTCGTCAGAGTGGATAATTATTACGCCGGTCGTGTCTGTGACCCACTTAAGGCATAATTCACATGACATAAGCCGACTGAAAGCCTGAAGTGTCCGCCATGTTCTAAAACTTCCTGATTGTCAGAGCAGAACAGATGTCCGCTCCTGAATTTTTTTTTTTTTTTAAATAAAAAAGTATTATTTTTAATAGTCCTTTGCAGTATCAGTTGGGCTGCCCCCCCCCATCAAAGTCACAGCCCTTCGATTCCACACAATCAGTCATAATATACAGCAGTGGAAAATGGACACAAATAACATAACATTGTAGAGCAGGGTGCAATTTTGATACTCTGACAGGTTACCTCTGCGGTATGATATCGGTCAGACTGCCCAGTCAGTGAGGGACAGATTCAAGCCACAGGCCGAGATGGAGCCGTCAGCCTCTTTTGACTCTGGAAGTCCCCGCAAAACACCTTTGAAGATGCTGTGAGATCAAGCATGAAGTTCTGTCCAAACAGGCTTCCACAGATAATAGGACAGGTGGGCATGCGATCTCTCCCAGGTTCTGGGTTTAATGTGGAGCACAGCAGTCACCTTAGCCAGTTCTTTGGATGGTCAGATGTTACAGACACACTAATATAAATGCAACCTAATAACATTCACAAATTTTAGTGCAAAACAGCAGTGAATGGAAAAGGTTCCCTACCTTCCCAGTATCACTGTTAACCAAGATTATAAACAGAAAAAGGTAAAACATTTGTTTGCTGTGGATTATAAACTCTGCATCTAGTATAAATAAACATTGAGAAGAACCTTTCGGAAATATTACCATGACAACCTTTGGTAGTTACAGAGGAGGTGAAGCAGGTAAAACGTCATACCGGACACAATCAGCTGAGCATGAAATTCAGGAAGCAAATATTCTAATGCCGTGTGGAACGCAATTATTGCATGCAACCATCAAAATGAAAATGTTTTTTGAAAGCCTGAAAGTCTAGGACATACTGAGACCGTCATTTTGAAATCTAACTAAATACATCCTTTGTCATGGATCCGGACGGGTTTGGTGCGCGGGCGTGGCGTGGTGCAGGTTGGAACAGAAACGTGGACGACCCACTTGCGGCTCACCGGAACAGAAGGGGTTTAATTTGACAAAACAGAATACACTACAAACAAAAAGACCACAAGGGATCAAAAGTAAAAGGGGATAAATAAGGACTAATTACAAGGCTCAGGGCAAACAAGGAGCAGGCAGGCTACAAATAACAGAACTTCCAAAGTACATACATCTAACAGCAAAAACGACAACAACAATGAACCACCGGGGAACTAAACTGAAGCAGGGACTTAAATACTAAGTGGTAATGAGACTAACATGGGACAGGTGAACATGGGACAACGGAGGGTAGGGAAAACAGGCCACAGATGAAACTAACAATGAAATCAGAAACTAAAACAGGGAAACTAGGAACTGACAAAGAAATGAGAATCTAACATGGGGGAATAAGAAAGGTAGGTAAAACACAATGCATAAAGCAAGAAACAAAAACGGAAAACCACGAAATCACAGGAAGTAGGAGAGACTGATGAAACCACAAGCGAACAAAAACAGGAGTCAGGATTCGAACACACAACAGAGGGGTTAACAGGTGGCCGCACACTCAACTTGTTAGCTATGCGGCTGACAGGGAGCAAAGGAAACACTACAGACTGACCACAGGGGAAGACAGGAAAGACCGGGACACACGGGCGCTGACCCTGACATCTTTAAATTAGTGAATTTTGCGGGCAGCAGTGCCAGAATTGTTGTTAAACGGATGTGTGACTGGAAGGTTGAAGGTTCTATATCCTGAATTACCCCAATAAACTTCTGGCAGCATAGACTGTACCATATGTAGGCATCTGTTCAAAAAATTAATTGTAAAACTGTCAAAAATTCTCAATTTAATGACATGAGCCAAAATCAAAGGTTAAAGATATGGGTGTTGGATCAGCACTCTAGTGCTGTGATAAGTTCTGTGGTTTACATTCCCGAAATCTGTTGTTAAAACTCCAATGCTTGATCCACGGACCTCGCAGAAACCTTAACACAGACAGGCTTCGCAAGCGGCTCAGTCTGATCGGTTGACCTGTCAAACACACTTATGTCACTCCTCTAAGTGCTGCTAAGCTTTTATCAGCAATTCAATGTGAAGCGAAGCAAGTGGGGTCTTGGAAGATCTGAGCTTTCTGGTCAGTATAGTGTTTCATTACCATTCTGATGCTAATATTAGCATAATACGCACCAAGAAGCTGTATCTTATTGGTATGCGATATTCTGAAGTGTTCTTCTCCTCTGCAGATCCTTCTGGTTTATTGCTTTGAGGACAGCATGGAAGTCGAAGAGGAGAGCAGAGCATTTTTGGTTGGTTTTGGCTGTAATATTGGGATGTAATTCATAAGAAGTCAACTTTGCACACTTCCCACTGACACAGCAGAGACTGTGTTTGTAAAGGAGACACCTGGGGATTTAGATAATGCTTAAGTTCTCCTGCATTCCTGACATGTATCAACCACCTTCACCTGAGAGCTCAGACGCCTGCAGACCTTGATGCTCTCTATGCAAAACAAGTAAAAGTTTTGCATTTGTACTTTTCGATTCCATCGCACTGCCTCTCTCTGCATGACTGGCTGCCTCACAGTTTACGAACGGACAAAGGTAGCGGCCAGAGTGAGCCCTGGCTCAGTGTGTCATGGCGGCGGCCAGGTTGTTCCGCTCGGCGATGATTGTGAGGGAGAGAGAATGGTTTTAGTTAAGAGACCGCGTCACTGCTCTCCAGAGCCTGGCTCCTTGCAGGGGAGTGTGTGGAAGACCTGCCAACCATCGTCGTGGAAACGCCAGGGCCATCAGCGCCATGGGAGGCGACCGCAGGTTTAAGTTAAAGGCTGGCATAACCCACATGTCCCACTTTCCTCAATGTACTAGAACTACAGTGCCTCTGAGTAGTGCCTCAGCAAGCTCATTCATAATGATTTACATTCTCTGAGTTCCTGTTATATCTTGTCATAAGCCCTTTATAAATAAAAAATTACGTTATCACTTTACTTAAGGCCATGTTTTTAGTAATTTATAAATACATTCATAATGCATTCATAACGCATTATAAATGACTATAAGTATTTATAGAAAGGCATAGCACATTATAGCCATGTTTATTATGCATAATGAATGCTTTATGAAGCTCTCATCTATAATGCACTATAGATCCCTTCATAATGCAGTACAAAGCATCCTTAATTCTTATGTCGACCATTATAAGGCATTAGTGCATTATACATGGCCTTAAGTGAAGGGTTACCAAAATAATTTTGTTATGAAATTAAATTTTGTAAAATAAACATTGAACATGCAACTACATACTGTACCGTGACATAACCTTTGGACGCAATAAAGAAAAAAAAAATCTGTGAAAAATCCATTTCTGTCCAAACAAAGATTAAGATTCGTTCTCAGGCTGGCAATCGATGTCCCTTGTATCATGTCATAAGTGCGCAGAACCGACGTGAGCGCGGCCCAGTGTGTGTCCGTGAGATAAGACCGGAGATCTTACGGCCAGATGACCATCTCCCTCTGACGATGATCTTAGAATATCCTCCACAACCTGAGGCACTGTCACCTTCCATGATCTTGTCTGGCATCTGTCTCGCTTCCTCTTAATTTACCGTCTGACCTGCTGCAAAAAAGGCCACTCGGAAAAAAAAAAAAAAAAAAAAAAAAAACCATGACAGTAACGGTTTAAGTGTTTGGCATTTAAAGAACAAAAGGACTTTGGGATTTGAGATGGAACAATGGGGCAGCTCTTAACGAAGCCTGGTATTAATGGGGCTTTAATGAATTCAAAGATATGCAAAGTCTAGTGTGGTGCCAGACTAGATAAGGTGAACCAGAATGGATCAAAGTTTGGAGATACACAACCATTAACCTTTCCCCACTCGTCAGACACAAGGCAGGTCCTTACGTTGTGTGTTTCCTTACATCATGCTTCTGCCTGTCAGGAGAGGTAAACAAACATCCGTGCAAGACATAAATTGACAAGTGTCTATTTTAGTAACGTGGCAAGATTTTCTCCAGGAAAAAAAAATATGAATGACCCCCCCTCCCCACTTATCCCCCCCCTTTGTGAAGAAACAGGTAAGGGAGTGTGACGCGAATGTCTGCCAAGCGGAACAGATGAAAACCACTGATTTTCTGAGCACGCCTCCAGTTTGGGCTAAAAATAGCCGGATAAGTGTTACCTCCAGGGTGGAGCCTGACGGGCGTCATCTCTCTCTGTCCTATAAACACAGAAATTAAGCATCATTATTGATGGTGTTCAGCAACATCCGTGAGATCGATGTTTATGCCATTTAAGATCCAGCCTCGTTAGTAGTGAGGATGTTTGATGGTTCACTAAAGGGGGCCAGAACACAGATGGGTCTCTCTAGGAACCTTGTCAAGGCCCGCGGATGTCGACCACTCCACCAACTGAGGCTCTCCTCCTTAGCCTTTTGCTACATTTAGCCTTTTTCTCATCCAGTTTCTTCATTTAATTCTCTTACAAATATGGCAGTTTCATAAATGAGGTGTAGTCCGCTTGACTAGTTCTGCACGCTGTGCTAAATAAAAGCAGCGATTATCTTTATGTTATAAAAAAAAAAAGCTAATATTTTGGGGGGGCCGTTTTAAGACCCTGATGACTGACTGCCGCCGTGACAGACTTAGATCACATCACTGTCCAACGTGACACTCACTACAACAGACATAGAAATGACAGGAACTGTGGGGGGGACACTCCAACGCATCAGGAAACTGCCTGCTGCTCATCTGTGTCGTCCATACCAATCCTGCTATTTTGCATTAACACCTGGCATTTTCCTTTTTTAAAAGAGTCAAATCTGGAACAATCGCTGCAGAGAGTAAAAAGCATGATGCTACAAATCAATGCCATTAACTAAAACTGACAGAAGAGTCCATTTAAAAACAGCCATTTTATAAAGTATGTTAGTGTCACTAGTTTTAACCTCGAGGTCTTTAAATCTATATGTTAAGCGATGCAGGGTGACAACTAATGTCATCTGTATGATGTCGTTTCTTGGATATATGTAACATCAACGTGTCATGCGACTTTTGGAGGGGATACAACTGGCTCAACTTTGGCCCGCCTTCAGTCACAGCTCTAAACATTTAAAGACGAATGTCCCTTGTGCCCCTACATCTATGACTCTAAGTCATCTATGACGCAAATTCTTACCCTTTCACTACTGCTGTCCAACCCATTCAGTACTGCTGTATTGTTGCAGTCTAAGAGATTTTAATTCCCTCATGCCACGAACAGAGATTCTGGATCAAACCAGGTGACGTCTGACACCGTCTTCAACTTCAGAATTTCCCAGAATGCATTATGAGATTGTATGGCATTCAAGACCATCTGTGCACTGAAGTATCATGAGATCCAGGACCTCAGTTTCCAAAAGGAGCCTCTGCTGTGCCCATATACAAAAGACCTGATTTGTGTCCAAATGTTGAGCTGGGTGCATAAGTTTGAAATAATGTTCCCTCCACAAGCATTTAAGTGAAGAAACAAATGGAAAGAAAAATAGTAGCAGGCAAGTCGAGGTACAAGACAACAGAGATCAAGAATCTTTTTGGCGAAGAAAATGTAACGGAGGCCAGTACCTGCGGTCTTTCATACAGCACCCAGGTTCCTGCACCTTCTCAAAAGAAATATTACTACTTCCCGGCCCATTAAATTGATATTGACTACGCAAGCACTGAGACGGGTTGATTTAAGGGTAAGACATAAATTGTCTCACAGTCCCAAACATCTCACAAGTCAGAGCAGAGGCTGTTAAATAAGTCACAGTCCACATGAACTTAGGAGGCGGTGCCATATTTGATTGGCCTAATAATCCTAACAAGGGGCGGAGCCCATTAGTGGAAAAATGCTTTTTGCAAAAACCACATCACATTCACTTCCTGTTCTACCTCACATGGGCTCACCCTGCTTCTGAAATACGAATGAAAGGCTTAAATAAGTATCTTAAAAATTTCACCTATATATTCTGCACAGTAGTATATAGTATACTACTTACTCTAGTATAGTATACTATATGTCTGTGTACTAGGGAGTCTCATGCAGCCGGAAGCAAGTTCCTTGTGTACCCCAGCACACTTGGCAAATAAGGCTGATTCTGATATTACTTACTCTAGTATAGTATAGACTGTTTTGAAAGTGATGATCTGATCTCCGTGATGCTGTGATGAAGAGATAATGTATGAAATGTATTCCTACCAGGAAATTAATTATATAAAAACGTCACATAATTATATTTTTAAAAACTGGTTTTGCCAATTCATTTTTACGAAGCATTAACTCATTTGAGTAGGCATCCAAAATAGGGACTTGGCATTCGTGAATTCAGTTCTGATGTAATAAAGTATTTCCACAAAATAATGTCACAGAATGAGTGAAATGTTAACAAAGCTATTTCAGAAATAATCACTGTATACAGAATGCCTTCTTTCATCAAGTGCCCCTGATTGAAGTGGATTGTTTCTCTGAAACACAATCAAGCTCATTTTTGGAGAATGTGAGCATGGTATTACACAAAAAAAAAAAAAAAAAAAAAAAAAAAAAATTTCCTTCACATTTCTGTTTGGCCTTGTTCCTTTTTTTTCATGCCACTTTTCTTTGTTGTAAGCTGAGCAATGAATTCTCTTCTAATGCTGAACAGATTCAGCTGAGAATGAGTCAGCTATATTACACAGAAATCATCTGGGAGATTAAGTGCTGTGGATCCAATCAGACGCTATTGTGCACCTTGAGTAATGCCATAGTTTGAGATGGAAGGATTACTTGCACAAAGAAAAGGCACAAGGCCTCAATACAACCTCTGGCCAACATCGGAACGGTCAGCAGCTTCATGCAGTCGCTTTTCTGTAGCCTGATGGGATTTGGAGCCAGCAGTATAATCGATTGCGTTGTCCCAGGTCAACGGTGGCAGTGTTTGCTTCTGCTGGAAAAATGGTTAAAGATCTGGACATCTCCCAGGTTCTCACAAACCTAGATTCCTTGAGTTGCTGGATCAGATACCAGGTGTGGAACCAAATAGGTACGATAAGACATTAAGCTGATAGACCTACTATTTATTTAGTTACAAGTCAAAATGCCTAACAGTGAAATGAAGCTCTGTGACACATACAGATGCCAGTGACAGCAGGGAGGAAGAGGAAGATGAAGAGCAAGGATGGAATGGGAGGCGTGACAGAGAGCCTTCCCTGCAGTGAGACCAGGCATCAGAAACCCTGACACTCCTCCCCTCCACATGAAGCACTTCAATGATTTCATGCAATGATTTTATTGAACTGCTATCTAAATGACTATTGGCTGTATTTGCTCTGGTCACATGACCTTATATATCAACAAAGCCACAAACGAAACACTGTTCACCAACAAGAGAAGTGAGCTAACTAGCCAATGTAAAATAAATGGGATTGAGGGTATAATTCGCTCCCTACGTCCCCAACAAACCAAACACAGGAGGAAGAGACACAAGAAGTGGCATTTACGCCTATAAAAGGTGAAAACAGAAATTAAAAACGTAAACAAAAAGTGACTCAAAATACATCATGTTTCTATAAAACACCAACTGAAACCAAAATGCAAAAATCAATAAAGCTAAAATATATGCCAAGATACAAGTTATTCAGCACAATCTGATCACCAAAAGCCCTCTCTTATTTCTGTCTTATTTGTAGAAGTAGCCAACCCTCTTCCAGTAACTGTAAGAAAAAGGCACCTTCAAAGGCCATTGACAGATGACATGTGAAAGGTTAGTTCAGCTAGACCTACACCCATGTGCCACAACATTAGCTCAGTGCTCAGGGTTCCTCAGCAATAAATGCAGTGTTGAGTAAAAGGAAACTTACTTGTTTTCAATGTGGCTCCTTCTTGGGGGTCTTCTCATGGTGGTTTTAATCATTAGCCTTAGTGCTGAATTGACACTGATCACAAAGCAAGAGAGGTTTTTTAAATTCACGGAGGCTTGTGAATAGCAGCTCAATCACCATAACCTTGATCCTGCCATATAGTCACATTGAATAGATCAAAGTGGCCATTGTGATCGAGAAACACTGGCTGTCGGCGAACAATGGGGCGAGTGAACACTGCGCTGGGTTCAGCCCTCTGAAGTTGGTGTTCGTGTCACTTTGGGAGATCAAATGAAAAAGGGTTTGAATACAAACAAACTAAAGCCAAAAATCAAAATTAGGAAGATATGGTTTTTTGTTATGGATCCGGGCAGGTTTGGTGCAGGCATAAAATGGTGGACGACCCACTTGTGGCTCAATACTAAACAGGGTTTATTAAATGAACTAAAAAAAAAAAAAAAAAAAAAAACCCACAAGAAAACACTAACAAAAACAAAGGACCACTAGAGAGCGGCAACAAGCGGCAACAAGCGGCAACAAGCGGCAACAAGCGGCAACAAGCGGCAACAAGCGGCAACAAGCGGCAACAAGCGGCA
>JAODKC010000137.1:11653822-11665876 GCA_026777985.1 Mormyrops attenuatus
ACAAGCCACTAGCAAACTAAACAGAGGCAGGGACTTAAATACAGAGGGGTAACAAGACTAAGAAGGGGCAGGTGAGACTAATTAACAACGGTTGGGAGAACAGGTCACAGGTGAAACTAATTAACCCAAAGGAACTAAACTGGGAAACTAAGAACTAACCAAGAAAACAGGAAAAACAGAATCTAACACTGGGAGTAACAAAACCAATAGAACATAACCAGGGCTCAAAGAAGAGACCAAAACAGAATACAAATCACAAGACACAGGAACAAGAAAACTCATACAAATGAAACACTTGGGAACAAAATTCAAAAACAGAGAAGGTGGGATTCAAACACACAACAGAGAAATTCACAGACATCCACACACTCAACGAGTTGAGCCATGCGGCCAACCGGGAGCCGTGGAAAACACAGACTGACAACACGAGGGACAGAATGACCAGCAATGCCAGCTGGCCAAATGGGGAAGGGACACAGAGTGGAACAGGGGCTGACCCTGACAGTTTTGCTGTGTTAAACTGCATTAATTTACCTGATCTACCTGAACGTGATTTATGCCATGATATTCATAATATAGAGTATGAAAGGCATGTGTGACATGAATATTCTGCATCCTCACTCAATGAAAAGTCACCGTGATTCAGAATGAATCGTAGGTCACATGAGCTTGTCTCTGAGCGAGGAAGCCCCCAAAATGACAGAATTCTGGGTACATGGAGCCCGGACAGAATCCCAACCCAGGACCATGAAACTGCAGGGGAACAAACAGTCCTATGAGCTAAGATGTTGGGCAGGACATAAGGTAGAGTTACATAGTCACCCTATAGTTAAAGGGTTAATGATTTACTTAGTTTTGCAGTGTATGTGGATTTCATATATCCGGCAATGTGCTGGTGAATTTGGTTCAGGTGTGACGCCGTTTCTGGGAGCCATGGTCCGCCGCTGCTCTGGCCGATCGACAGCTGGCCGCTCTCTTCCTTCAGCACCCTGGATAGTCAGCACCTGTCAAAATTTCAGCACCCATGTTGTGCACCGACAATGAAGTACCCCAGACCGAGTGGCACCAGTAATTCCACCCGCCTGGAGAGCACTAATCACCCCAGCTGGCTTCACTTTCTCCGTGGCTTTGGGGAGAAGAAACAAGCTGCTCTGGCACTATGATGGAGAAACGTAGGACTGCTGCTTAAACCCTGGCTGTAGCAACCTGACTGTTGATCGTTTCCAAAAATCTGCTCACTGTCTCTCTACAGCACTTCCTGTTGTATCTCGCTCTCCTAGATGAAACTGAGAAGGAATAAAGGTACCCAGCTCTGTCAGTGTAGTCCCCTCCTTTCTGGGGGAACCCTTCCAGAAACCACTGGGTGTTTCTCAATACGAAGAACACAAAAATCGTACTTGTGGTCTTGGCAAGAGCAGTCTTGCTTACTTGCTTCCAAAGAAGAAATTTTGGGCACAATGAATCATGGGATTGCTCTCGTTTAGCAAGGATGCAACCGATGTATCTTTGGTATTTGAGGCGGAGCAAGAACAACATCTGGGGATTTTTACTGGCCTTAGTATTGGAACTGATCTTCGGCAACGGAAGATGACGTGAAACGGGTATGCGAGAGCTCAAGTACGCATAGCGAGAAACACCCAGTGCCAGCCTAGGGCTGCCTGAATCCACTTCCTTGGCCCCCCTCTTCCTCACTGCATTTTTGGATTCTGAGACTCGTTCCTAATAAATCTCACCTCCAAGGGGCGCTGACCCAGGATACCTCCCTTACTTGTCTACTTCTGTGCTCGTTCCTGTCTCTGTTCTTATGTGTGAGTTTCCTGATGAAACCTTGGTTGGGTTGAAGGGGCATTAGAGAAGAGAGAGTAATAGTCATGCTGCTGAAGCTGAATTGTTTTGATGGATAAGCAAAAGGAAGTTTATTAAAATCCACTGTATTCCCACCTCTTTCGATTCACACCGCTGTAAACTTGACAGAATATCATAACCAATAAGAAGAGGGTTGCGATGACAAGAAAGAGCGTCAACACTGAACACATGAACAGGGATGAACACATGTGTGACCGTCATTGAAACATAGAAATCCGTGTTGCAGCCTAATTATAGATCATTAACCTTTAGCCGCCTGGATACAGCACAGGCCAAAACTGTAATTACATTTTTTCAAGCTCATGGTTCTGATACAAATCAGTCTAGTCAGCCTAATTAGTGAAACGTGAGCCTTCACTGGAGTCTAGGGTATCACCTGATCAGGCCAACACGGTCTTCATACTAACTGAGCAAAACTTAACAGTGACATACAGGGAAAAATGCAGCTCAACTTGTGGTTAAAGATCTGAGCTCATAGCTGTGTTGAGCATTTGAAGGGTTTTATCGTCATGGGCTTGAAGAGGGTACTTACCCCGATCTACTTCAGTAAAACTTCTGTTCCCATGGAATTTCCACAGGGTGTTTGACAATGGTTGCATTTCCTCCAGGAAATATTCATATGGAAAACATGGCACTACTTTCAATATTACAATCTTCATTGCCTGTATATTGTCATCATCATTATATATATGCACACATATAAACAATATATGCAATGTTGTTTAACTGTTTGCTAAGTCAGCGGCCTCAGAAGGTGCCGTCCTAACTGGCTGCTTGTGTTGCCTTATGGGTTGACCAGTGCTGAGTGTTTTCTCTACTAATTAAAAAAAAATCCCACAAATGAGTTTAATTCAGGTTCATTTTGCAAATTAATGCCGTGTGAAGGTAAAATGTCAAGTCTGACATGTTACTGCTCTGCAGATGGTCTCCTTTACAAATCATAAGCACCATGACATTGGAAACATCCGGTTGCCGGTTCTAAACCTCAGATCGGACGATGACCCGTGCAGGTTTCCGATGGGCCACGTTTCAGAACCACACTGACATTACAGTGAAGTTCATTTTCTCCGCAGCTGAATTACAAGCATGCAGACTAGGGATTCGTCCATTCTCATTTCTGACCACTTGGAGTCTGAGATCCTCATCCCATAATTTTCATCGCTTGATCAGCACCGCTGTCGGCGTGCTCCCAGACTTTAACCTTGTGGTCCCTGCATGTTCCCAGGCTGTGACCTTAACTGCTGAAGGGCTGCCGCTGAAGCTGAGGTGGGAACATTTGTGCAGTTTTACTGAAGCCTTTACATGCTTTTGGCAGGCGGCGTCTATAGCGGATGATTAATGGAGCTGTTACTGCAGTCATGTCTCTCTCTAGGATTTCACTCTTGACCTTTGACCTGAAGTAGAACTGGACAAATGAAATGTATTTATTAAGAGCGTAACAAAGTCAGGTGGCCTTCTGACCCTCTGATCTCCAACTTTCACCTTCTCTTCTTTTGAGAAATCACTTTCCAGAGGAACTGGCAAGCGTTAAAAGCATGACTGTTATCAGTGGTTTTAATTGAATTATGTGCCTGTTTGTTTGTGTAATGGGCCCTATCATTCAATTACAGCTAATACAATAACTGTGATAAAGTATCAGTGTTCGGATGTCTAACTGCTTTACTACTGCATAGTCGCGCGATAACCGATTACTTTGCAGGGTGATGCCCAGTGTGAGTATGAGCGATTATGTGCGAAAGCGTGAACAGATCCGCGGGAGGGATGGAGTGGGGGAATGATGCTAAGTAACCATACAACATACAAATGGACAATTTGCTCTGTAAATTAAACAAGCAAGACCCAGAGAGCCAGTTCATTGCTCCACACTATATACGTTCATCCCCTGCTTGCCCCCCCCGCCCCTCCCCAAAAAATCCACATCCTCAGAAGCTTCACATAAAATACTGGGACAATCTCTTTGTCTCTCATCGTGTCCTAAAGATGGATTTTAACAATAACTGGTATCTCAGCTTGACAGACAGGAATCTCTGTGAGCCATACTTGACAGGTGTATTCTATTTCTAACACACCATGTACAATTAAAATAACAAATACCACAATTTTTTCAGTTCAACAACAAATTAAGTGACACAAGAAATAAAATATCAGCAAAAATGTAATACCCAAACTTAACTCACAGTTTAATTAAATGGAGGTGGTGTCTACGGCAGATGATTAATTAATCATTAAGCTGATACTGTAGGTATGTCTCTCTATATGTTTCCACAAACGAGGGGGGGTCCCCCAAAAAAATCCTGCACTGGGGCTCACACCGCTCACACCGTTCCCACAACCCTGACCTAGATGTATGGATGGATGGATGGACATACTTCACTGAAAGGCAGATTTATGGTTTTATCCTGCCCATTCTGTGGTCAGATATAAGTGTCGGTGTTCTTCACATGTGCAAATGAAGAAATTCTTAAAGGATCCTGTTCGATCTGCTAATTAAACTCGTCTCATTAGCGTTTTCACCCTATCGGTCTGATACCACATTAAACAGCGATAAAGAAAATTCTTACATTATGCATAAATCCAACTCACCTTACATTCATTGTGCTCAGAACTCTCTAACTCTGTCCAGTTTATAAATTAATTATAGGACCCTAGTTCAAAAGACATTATGAAGAAATGCATTTAAATAATATTAAATTGTAATGAATGTGTTTATAAAATCAGTGAATAGCCCTTATTTGGCTAATTCTGACATCAGTACTAAGTTAGCGACATAAACCTGTTCAGTTTCTTGTCACTCACTCTGCACTGCCAGCTTGGACCCCCCCTGTGTATCAGAGAGGACTGTTTGCCCATAATTAAGTGACAGGTGGGCCGGTCCATTTAAATGGCGGCAGGTGGCTGGGCTGTGACCTCATTCTTCAGGTGTCTGTTCCCGAGTTCAGCAAGCTTCCAAATTAAAATCCCAAACAAAAAGACAAGCAGTGATAGAGATTACTGCAGCTTTCAAAGCGTAATGTAGATTATTACAGACTGGGGCTCCAATACTAACGTTTAAAAAGGAAGTATGAGGGGAGTCATGTGATGGCGGTGGACATTAAAATCAAATGGATATAAGCATGATTACAGTGATTTGGTTTGTCATTGAAGAAAGAACAGCTATATGTATTTCATAATATATGTATTAGATAATATTAATGAGTAATTATGCAAACATTCATTATTAGTGGGTGTATACTGGCTCTCGGGATGTGTACAAAACACCTCTGGGCAATTTTAATACTTACTATCCCTTTAGCAGCTGGTGAAGTTTAACCTTCTGCAGGATCTTCTCAGAAGAGTGATGTGGATGCTTCGGTCACTGCTCGTACAGTCAGATTCCAGGCACATCTCTAGCTCGACCAGTGACACTGTGCCGCATCCCTCATCGTGATCTACAGTGCCAAATCCATCTTCCCTATAACGGTACATTGTCTTTAATGACAAACTCCTCTTCTTCCTCATGTGATCACTGCCCAGCAAGCGCCACACGTCTGCTCTGACACGCTGGCGTGAGTGTTTGTGTAAGAGGTATTACTTTCCATAGAAACCACCTAGCGTTCAGACTGCTCTGGAGAACAGGCTGTATGCGCAGCTTATTAATTAAATCAGGTGGGAGCAGATGCTGCTTCAAACATTATGGGTGGATAAACCCCCCTCCCCTCACCCAGACCTCTCTGGCCCCCCCAGCTGCCCCAGCCCACAGCACACTGGGTCTGACACAACATTATGTACAAATTGGCCGATGAACATGGAGCTGGGTGTATATAGTCCCAGGTCTGTATTTAGACCAGAGAGGTCTGATCCACAATGGCAGGGCACTGGGAAACCTGGGATGGTTAGGTGCCCCCCACTTGAAAATGCAGGCCTAAGTTATATCTGAATTAGATAAATAAAGAGAAAACTGCAGCTTCTGAGCAGAATCATGTGACCCTGGAATTTACTCTGGGAACCAGGGATGGTAAGAATCACCGATTTGCACTGGTGCACCAGCAAAAATGCGACACTCCTGATTAAAAAAGTCTGGATACAATTTGGGATGAACTCAGAAAGCAGAATTTCTAACAGATTTGCATCTATAAAATCTGATTTATTAATATATAATTATTAGTAGAGGCACTTTTTATTTTATATCCTTCTGTCGATCTGTACATCACTGACTTGCGTAGCATCATATCATATTAAATTGTATTGTGTTGAAACAAATTCTGTCGAATCGCACTGCATCACAACAGGGTTGAAATGAATCGCATTAATAGGTGCCTCATATGTACCTTTAAAGCACTGGATCGTCAGCAATGCAGTGAGTATTGCACTACCTCATTGACAGAGATCCACCTCCCTCCTGGGGGCTGTTTTAATGGCGTACAAGCAGAGCAATCTTATAGACACGAAAAAACACAAACAGCATCGAGGAGGCTGAAGAGCGAGAGGGTTTAGCTACGCGATGGACTTCAAGATGGCGGTTCCTGTACGCATTTTCTTGCTCCTCCATCTATTCATTGTCCACATTCACCTTTTTGGTGGCGGGAACCCCAGGAAGAACACGCAGACTCCACCCTCACAGAGTCAGAGGTGGGACTCAAACCCAGAACCTTGGAGATGTGAGGGTACAGTCTTACAACCCACTGGCCAACCATAAAGAGCCCAGATACACTAAGCAGACAGGAAATACACGAGTGGCCAAAATCATGGAAACATGTCCAATTTAACAACAACAATGATTACCTTATTAATCCCCGTGGGGAAATCGTCTTTACTCCTTCCACTTTATAGAGTAAGCTGTCCACGAAGGGCAGCCACCCATAACAGCACCTGGGGAGCTGGGGATTAAGGGTCTGGTTCAAGAACCTGCAGACACACTAAGGCAAGGTTTGAACCAGCAACCGTTTGATTACAAGCACACAGGCTTAGCCCACTGAGCCACATAAAGCCCACACACTTTTTGTGACTGTTGATCCAGTTACTTATTTAACCATCCATTACATGCTATTTGTAACAATCTTTGGTCATTTATAAAAAATTCCACCAATATCCGTATAGTAATTTTTAAAGCGTAATGACAAAAATTCTACCAGAATTGGCCACTGGTGTACGTCACATTTACACATGACAGCTGAAGCTGTGCTGAAAGGCTGCATTCATGCCGATCCTCACGGCTGTGTCATGAACCGCGTCGCCGCCAGAATTCCTGTGAGATGCTCACCTCGTGGTTTGCAGGGTTAATGAGCGCATGTGTGACGGCTCGTGGCCACAGATGAAGCCTCATGCTGTACTCCGATGACGCTCGCTGTCGCTCTCGAGCATGATAGCATCACGGTGTCTAACGCTGAGTGGTTAATCGCTGACGTACAGGATATTTTTAAAATTGCTGTGTCATTTACCAGTTGCTGTATTAATGTCATGTGGAGTATTTTTCCAATTAGAACAGCAACAACATGTTGCCTGGTAAGTCCAGCCTACAGGACTGTGAATGTCAACAGACATCAAGGGATTTGTGCCTACAGAGAGCAAGTTGGGGGGGGCGTTAGGAGAATCTCCCATGGGGATCAAAAAATGTATCAATATATATACAAAAATGCCAGGCAAGCAATATCTGCACAGACATGGTTCCATGCAGGCGTGGTCGTCCTCCACAGCCGTGGATCCATGCAGGCGTGGTCGTCCTCCACAGCCGTGGATCCATGCAGGCTTGGTCGTCCTCCACAGTCGTGGCTCCAGCCTGTCATCACACACTTGTGTGGTTTTGTCATACCTGCACAGCTGTGGTTCCATGCAGGCGTGGTCGTCCTCCACAGCCGTGGATCCATGCAGGCTTGGTCGTCCTCCACAGCCGTGGATCCATGCAGGCGTGGTCGTCCTGCACAGCCGTGGCTCCAGCCTGTCATCACACACTTGTGTGGTTTCGTCATACCTGCTCAGTCATGCTGGTCTGGCTTTCGGGATTGGAATAGGTTGACTATCTTTTGGTCCTCTGGCTCTATTTCATTGGATCCTACTTAGGTTTTGCTGAGCATCTTGGTTCTCAGTTGCCACTTGAGTGGTCCAGTTTCGCTCCCTGACCTCGTCTTTGACTTTACCCATTTCGGCTTGACACTTGAGTCCCTCTCAGTCACTTCAGCTGGGTACCTGGTCAGCGGCTGAGTGTGCAGAGGCTCACCTGTCCAAGACAAAACGCACCAGGGGACATGGAGGCCTCTGGTTTGGTGTATGTATGGCAGGCCTGTGCTTCGCACTTATTCATCAAAGTACCGCGTGTGGGAATAGGCTACAGCACAGCTTACCCTGGTAAAGGATTTTTCCCTTAACTCGGGATGTACAGGTCTATTGACATGCTAAACAAAAGAGAAAAATAGCTGGACTTTGCCTGCTTACACTGTTTTTCCATGTCCTCCATGGGGAAAAATAGAATTAATGAAATTAGCTTCCAATGTGAAGGAGAGTTTACGGTTTCAGTAACTGCTGTTCGCAATGTCTTTAAGGAAAATGAACACGGGCTGGAGGACAATCACAACGATTCAGGCCTGAACTGCAATCTACAGTCTGACCCTCAACTTCTGTAACCCTGTCACTGTCGCATAGGAGGAGAGGTCAATAATACTGTGTCAAGGCCTCTTAATTACAACGATTCATCACGGATTAGTCCGCAGGCATTGCAGTATAGAAGCAAAACATAAAAAACATAACATGGACCGAAATCATAATAAATGCAAGTTATTATGACACTTAACTAAACAAAATCGACGCCAGTTTTGACTGAGATTTCTTTGTAATAATCAAAGCGACAGAATTCTGAACAAGTTAACAGAACATGATTCTACACCCTTTTTAAAATTCTCATTTAAGGCATTTTAAAAGTGAAATCTGCCAAATATATGTTTCCTTACAGCTATCATTTTCCCCATGCAGTTTCCTTTCATACAGTATTATTACCATGTGACTCTTTCTGAAATATAATGGACCTTTATGGCTCCCGTCTGCATGCAAAATAAAACTGAACCTAGCAGAGGGCTTATGCGCAGCTAAGCTCACACGGGATTTTATTGCCACGTTTCTACTTGCCTATCTAACTTTTTAATTAATGTCTCTTTTGTTTTCCGGTTGTACAAAGTCATGTGCATACAAGCAAACCGAGCTGCCATCATTAAAATGTTAATGTTCCCCTTCTTCCTGCGTGTTTTATGAAGTAAATAATTCTGGACAGCTCCCACAGCTTGGGTCCCGGCCGTCAGCACCGGCTGCGGAGAGACGTCGGACTCCTCCAACGCAGTGATTATCCGGCCTCGTTACACGACAAACAAACCTCAGCAGACGGCAGTCGGCATTAAATTTGCATGATCTTTAACCTCTGGGCCTAGTGCTGCCTTCTCTGTTCGGCCAGATCGCAGACCGTCTGAGGGGGGGTTGGTGGGGGGGGGGGTTGCTGGACCTCCTCATGGCGTTCTTATGCTCCTCACAACCCTTCCTTCCTGCTCCTTCTTTCACCTGAGCTGTTTCACAGATTGTATTCAGGTCCCTAATATTAAACCCCCGGACCCGCATGCCGTCTCGGCACTGGATGGGTGCAGTATTGCAGTATTGCAGTGTTGCAGTGTTGCAGTGGTGCTTTAGAAACCGGCTCATGCTCTTCTGTGTGCTGCCTTTCCTGGGCCTCATTGCTGATTCCTGAGAAATGGCCTTCATTAAAGCTCCTCTGATAAATCCATTCGTTTTCATTAACTGCTTATGCAGGGTCAAGACGATTCCATGGCCTTCATCGGATCCGAAGGCGGGATCGCCCCGGACAAGACGGGCACACACTAAGGGTAATCAGTTTTTTTTGTCTGCTTTTGGATTATTTGGATATCATTGGGGGTATTTTCCCAGTTAGAAGTAAAGTCCACACTCCAAATTACTTCTCAGACCCCCCAGAAATATTGCTGAGGTTTGCTCAGGGCTCCATAATATGTCAAAAGGCCGACACTCCTCCTCACAGAGTACGATGGGGTCCTGATTCCATGGTGATCATACACGGGATGTGTCTAGGAAATTGGCCCATTAGGAAATGCAAAAATGTACACATACATAAAGGAATATGGACAGAGAAGAATCTTCCATTTTTGTTTCCAAAGTCAGGCATGATTAAAAGGGTATCAGGAGCAGGTTCTCCTATGAGCTGAATAAAATGAACAGAACTGACATTAGTGGACAAATAATAGCGCACCAGCAAGCACAACGGGGAGGCTCTCTTACCGCAGCATCAGAGAAGAGCCCAACCGCCTGTGACCTGTCTACGTTTCCGGATCTCCTTCTGTGTCTGGGCCGTGAAGCAACGGCCGGCTTTTAGGAATCCCTGAGTTGGGGGGGTTTACCTTCCGGAAAGCCACTGGTTGTGTAACGTGAGCTTGCGGGACATCGCCTGAGACATTCCGTCTTCCCTCCCGGGCTACTCGTGGTGACGCTAATCCTCTTCTGGAATCATCTAAACACTCCAGAATACATAAACGGCAGCCACAGCCCCTGGTGCCAGCGAGAGATGGGCTCCGTTTATTTCTTATTTTACACAATTCGGCTTAGAGGGGCCCCCGGCTACGGCGCTCCCTGATATCGGCACCGTCAGCCCTGGCAGATTGCTTTCCGTGTAGCTCTCATTTGTAACCGTTAAGTACAAAGAAGCTGGCTGTGTATCTACAAGTACATCAGCTGTCGATGGGTGCCCCCCCCGCGGACTGCAGCATCGCTTACGGCAGCCCGTTCCTGCGCCCCCACAAGGACGAGCGAATTCATGGGGAAAAAAAATATATATTGGATTTGTAAAACAGAGAAGACTTGACATTCCTGCATTGCCTATTAATTTGCACAGCCAAGGTCGGGAACCGCAGTGCATGAAGGTGACGACCGAGGACAGAGGTGCCAGATCCAAACGGATGCGACTACAGCAGGACCTGAGTCTGCATGAGCGTTTATCTGCGTATCTATCTAAGGTCCTGCCTAAAATTTAAGCATTTCTTCTGCATGTGAGCTTGAACTTAATACCTGAAATATGAGTTCAAGTCCCATCATGATCTATTTGTAGCGCCCGCTAACCGCTGCACCGCTGCAGTCTGTGCTCTCACAGGTGAATTCTCCAGCCCTTTAGACGGGAATTTGTGAAAACGATGAGATACAGATGCTTTTTGGACTGTCTGCTGGGCTATTAAGTACATTAATTAAGCGACTGTGCATTTTAATTAGCATACATGCTAGGAAGTATGGAGCTGCTGGCAACGTCATTCGCTTGTTTTGTTAATTCACCGCTTAGGGAAACCAATCCCATTCACTCATTTACTGTTTAAACTATATGAAAGTGTGAATTAGTTCACCATTGTCCTGGTCAGTCTTCCCGATCTTGATCTGATGTGCACAGCCCTCCATCGCCTGGACACACTCACCTGCACGCATGTGTTAGTAACCCGTTCAGGGAATGCAAAGGGACACGACGCTTAATATGACCGGGTGGGTTAATCTGCCAGAGCAAAGCGTCCTCAAGACACATGCAAGAAAACATGTGAGGTTAATTAACACTGGATCAAGGACTTATTTACACGCTAACACCACAGTGAACAGAAAACACCTGGCAATGCGAGCCTACTGAGGGAACACCTGACTGGAATGAGTGAAAATGGGCAACTACATGAGGTTTTTGATGACAAATGAATGTAACAATAAAATTAGACATATATACATAATTATGCTTGTGACAGTCACCCCACCTTCAGTGTATCAGTTTCAGGGAAGAGGATAAGGGACACTTAGGTGGGGGGGCTGGCTAGGCTTGGGATTATGGTAATACCATCGATGTGTTGACTGCAGGGTGCTGGCAGTAAAATTTGCAAACTGGGGCTAGAGGGTGACGGTAAAATTTGCTGACCGGGTGAGCCAGGGCTGTGGCGGAATTACTTCCTGCCGGCTAATTTTACCATTATTAAATGGCGGAAAGACAGATTTCCAGGACATTGTGCATCTTTTGTTACTGTGGGGGAGCTCCTGGAGACTTCTGGAGCTCCTAGAAAAGGCAGGATGTCTGATATTAGAATGATTATACTGTAGCACAGGGTGGGGGATGTCTGATATTAGAATGATTACACTGTAGCACGGGGTGAGGGATGTCTGATATTAGAATGATTACACTGTAGC
>JAODKC010000137.1:11675372-11697181 GCA_026777985.1 Mormyrops attenuatus
CACAAACACAGAAATACAAAGACTCTGAGCGGGATTTCCGTCAAAACAGAAACACAGAACGCTGATTCCGAGCAGCAGCCGTACGATAAAACGTGGAACAGATCGATTACAGTCACCCGAGGCTCCCTATAGAGATTCACCCCGCCCGCATACACAGACATACAAGTTGTGGTTATTTTCATTACCGGCTATGATTTGCATTGAAATGCCTCTTGTCCTAAAAGGCACCTGACTCATTTTTTTTAAATAAGCACTTTTATAATAGCAACAATAAGAATCCTTGGTGCAACCATATTTAATCTGGTAAAAAAAAATTCCGCTCTGTGGATGGATAGAACTGTACTGTATGTAAGTAAGGGATAAAGGAGTGTTCTAGGATTTTAGTGTTTTTTTTGTTATTTTTTGTTATTGTAACATTATATTTTATACTATATTGCAGTGGGGTTTATTTTAATAGGATGACAATGACATAGACTGCATATTACAGATTAATTTGTCAAGGTCCTCTGACATCCTTGTATTTTTCATGGTGCTAAATGGTAATTGTTGTCTTTATAATATGAAAACAAGATTAGATTTCATGGGTGTACATGACTAGGCCTAATGTGGCTGAGAACTCCAGGGAATACAAAGAAAATTAACATTTATTATATTGATATTTGCTGATATACGTTTATCTACCATAATTAAAATCTTACTTTGTCTTGTAAGACAGCTTTCTAGAAACCTGCCTAATATCATGTGGCCATCCCTTTAATGTTAGACACGTCACAATAATAATACAGGTGGTTTCATTCGTTCATTTTTCCTGGTTCTTGACGTTATGGTTTCTCCTTACCGGGTCTTTTAATTAACCGGCCTATTCAGCCATGATTGTTTACTGCTTTGTTTATCTACATCTTTAAAACTGTTTAATAAATATGCATTAGGCAATATAATTAATTTTTTGTCTGATTTGTGCAAATTAATAAGTTGGGTTTCTTTTTGTTTTCTAATTTAAACAATAACTGGTTTATTAACAGGCAAACAAAAACACAATTACTGAAATCCATCCATCCATCCATCCATCCATCCATCTTCTAACCCCTTATCCTGGTCAGGGTGGTTGGGGGAGGGGCAGACGGCAACAGCACAGGGCAGAAGGCAGGGGTCCACCTCCGACAGAATGCCAGTCCATCGTAGGGCACATGAAACAGGGAAGTCAGCGCAGCCGATTAGGCTAACGACATGCCTTTGGATTGTGGGAGGAAAACGCAGGTAATATGGAGAAGCATGCAAACTGGATGTGGGCTTCAAACCCCCCAATTCTGACTCATTGAAGTTTTACTTATATAAAAATGTAAAAAAAAAAAAAAAAAGACAATTTTTCAGGGCTGATGGTGGCACAGGAGGTAGTGCTGTCGTTTGGCCGTCAGAGGGTTGCTGGTTCGAGCCTTGGCTCCTTCTGACCTCATCAAAGTGTCCTTGAGCAAGACGCTGAATCCCAAATTGTTCCCGGTGTGCAGGTTGGCGCCTTGCACAGCAGCCTTCACCACTGGTGTATGGGGGATGAATTGTAAAGTGCTTTGAGTACTTGTAGGAGTAGAAAAGCGCTATATAAATACAGTCCATTTTACCAAAAATGTAAGTAAACACAAACGCAATCATGCTAACTACAACTCACATGCCAGCATTAAATAACTTTTAACTCAGCTTCAATTTTATTACGATAAAAATAAAAAGATTTGCACGCTGAATAAATCTGCTGCGAGAATATGGTAAATTAAGTATTGAAATGTTTATGACCGCCTCTCAAAGGGAAAAGTGAGCATTAGCTCTGGTGATACCGTCATTGTCATGGCAGTCCGCCCCAGGACAGTTGTCCTTGAGTAGATCTGAGATGATCCACGCGCTTGGGATTTTTGGCAACAAAAATATTGGGAGGTAAAACAAGGCATATGTGAGGTGTATCTGCATTTGGATCTGCTGCAGTCACCTTCTGAAAGATCTCCAGTAAGAGGTTTAAAGTGCTTAAAGGTTCGTCATCACACTTGCTATCATTCTGTCGATCACGAGGTAGAAACCTCTAAAGGAAATATGAAATTGCAGCCTTTCCCCAGATCGGGAGGAAGGTCTTGTTTCATTGGCAGACCTTTATAATTCTACAGAATCTACATCAGATTTAAGTTTTGTCCATTTCTACTGAAGCGATTGTTGGTCTGTAGGCTACTTTCTCCAAACTCATTGAGGCTCTGGAACCTGTAAGCCAGTCTTCCAGTTCCGGTCCTGAAGGCCGGTTTGCTGTACAGTGAGCATATTTCCCTGCTCAGACACACCTACGAAACCTGGTTAGTAGCTGATTATGGTGTTTGAGCAGGGAAATCTGCAAACTGTCTTGATTTCTGACCCCCAGTACTGGAACTGGGAAACCCAGCTGTATGTTTTTGGGGGAGTACTGATTAGTGTCACGCCCACGGGGGCAGGACAGACCAGCAGCAGGCAATCGTCTGTGATTGCCTCCGCTTCTTAAGCGGAACACACACAACACACGTTGCGAAGTATTGTTGCCATTTCGAATGAGCCATACTGAGCGATTGCCTGTCTTTTGTCTTCCCGGTCTATCCCTGCTTCTCGCCTGCTTGTTCTGCCTGCCTGCTCCCGCCTGCCCTGCCTGCCTGCTCCCGCCTGCCCTGCCTGCCTGTCTCGTCCTGCGATTCCGACCCGTCTTCATTGCCCGTCCTTCCCCCTCGTCGTCTTGTCCTGTGCCTGCCCGTGGGACTGACCCTTCTGGCATTCGACCTCTCGCTTCTGCCCCGACGATGATTTTGGATTGTAGATTTGGATTTGGTTGTACTTTATCGCAACAATAAACCCTCAGCCTCCCGCATTACGGGGTCTGCCTCCTGTTTGCCCGCACAGCTTCACAATTAGCCTATGTAAGTCACTAATTCAACCGGGTCACTCTTAGGGATAATTATTTTAACATTGCAGGAACGCACAACCTGAGTCTGGACTGTATAATGAAGTAGTAATTAGGCTAATTGATGGATTGATTTTTTATGACAATTGAAAAACAGCCAAAAATGTATTGGCACAATGTGACAAGATTACATTATACATAATCGGAGAAGCATACAAGGTCACTTTGCATTGCATGTTTACAGGATGTTTACGTTTTATCTTGCGTGCTAATCCTTTCTGCTAAAGAACACTTTATTTTCGATCATCCTCAAAAGTTTGATGTGATTCAATTGTGGTACCAGAGCAATACTGAGTAACAGAGTCCGTGGTACAAGCAGAACAACCTCCCTATCGGTGCTGAAGAGAATCTACCCCCATTACAGGATATATAAAACGTGAATGAGGACAGTTTTAAAAGCATCTTGTATGGGTGAAGAGGTTATTTGAAAACTGATGTCCCAGGGCTCTCTGCCTACAATTTCAAAATTAAAATAAAACTCTCCACCTGTTTGAGTTTTTAAATAACATATTGAATACTTCTTTGTTTGTTTTTTTTGTTCTCTGAGGGAAAAGATTGAATAGTTCATTGTTTTTAGATATAACTGCCAAAAATTGTAACGGCAACAGACAGAAGATGAGCGTCCAGCATAAATGTGTCATACAAGAGCATCAGCATGAAACTGTACAGCTTCAAATTCTCTGCTGAGCATCTCGTTGACCCCCCACCACAGAAACAAAGCCTCTGTGACAGCGGAAACCTCTTACCGTGACATAATAAAGCCCGGGACAGAAATAATGAGAAAGAGATGGCTGCCGGAGATGACGGAGTATTTCTTTTTTATAACTTAATAGAAAAATTCAATGTTCTTCTCAGGGCACTTTCCGAATGGCGGAAAGGAAAAGGAGGAATGAAGGGTATGTGTAACATACAAAATCTGTGGTGGTTTGCGATAGTTGACGAGCAAGATTTGATGATTATTATTATTATTATTTAGCATACGTGAGACGTATATCACTCAGGAACAGGGAAATGTGTGTAGATCGAGTCACTATTAGGGAAAATACTGATTATTTTGCAAAACAATGTGTGTTGCTTAAGGTGACGACTATGCACTGTTAATTACCTATAGACCTACCCTTGTAACACATTTGGAAATGAATCATAATTACAATGAAGTAATATTTGCATGTATTTAAAAACTAATCAGTTCTCTGAGTTAAGAAACATGGTTACGTCACGCGAGATCCGTGCGCTTCATTATGCAGTCCCATCTCCAGGATAATGTATACCGAATGTTAGGCATTTATATGCAGGTCGTATCGGCGCAGAGTCGCTGCAGCACCAATAGAACTTATGAGAGTAATGTTGCGTTTGCGGGATCCGCTGAGGCTTTTCAGTGTCTTGCGTCTTCACTTGCCCTGCTGAACATTCGCTACATAGTTTGTTTTCACCGTGCCTCAATTTGATGTGTTTCATTTAATTATTTTTTATTATGAAAGCACATCGCCAGGCAGGCGCTGCTCTCGACTGGCCACAGCGAGGGTGTTTCATAATTGTGGCGACACGGCTCTCCATGCGGGCACTGCGCAGGCGGCCTAGCATTCCTCCAACTGCACAGCATGTTCATCTGCCTCCCAGCATGCAACGCTTTGTTTACATGTCCCCTGGCCGTCCCCACTCTACGCGACTTATATACACTGTCAGAAAAAAGAGTACCAATTTGTACCCTTGCTTGTCACTGGGGCTGTACCCTCAAGGGTCTGCTAGTTGTACCCATAGCTTTAGGTAACTGCGCCTTTTAATAGACAGAAATGAACTCTGAGGAACATTTTTGTACCAATGGGTGTACATTAGTGTGGTTTGTACCTTTGGGGTGGTCTCAGAGTCCATTTTGGCTCCTTATATTAGACTAAAAGATACATTTACCTGCAGCTAGGGTACAACTGACGGACCCTTGAGGGTACAGCCCCAGTGAAAAGCAAGGGTACACATTGGTACTCTTTTTTCTGACAGTGTACGTCAAGCATGCATCTGCCTCTATGTCCACTGTCTGCTCCTTATACTCACATATCTCAATGGTGTTTGCCTGTGGATCTTGCTCAGGGGTTCAACAGCAGTCACCATCTGAGTGCATGACCTAATAGTTTGTGTTGTGGCTAAAGTCGGCTTTGCCAGTCAGGTGACTTTGGGAGATCAGGGGTTACTCTGCTGTGATTTACCGTCAGAGTTTTCTGGGTTCTTCAGGTTCATTGATGAGGGCATAGTTCATCGTGGAAGCAAGGATACTATTAAGGACTCAGATAACAGATAAATGACCATGTCTGATAACAGAAAAAGGTGCAGTTTGTATACACAGTTAATGTGCATCAAATTTGAACTAGAATCATGAAACTAGTTTAGCAAAGTCAGAGTTAGAACATAAGTTTCAGCTTAACAAAACCAAGCAAATGGAATTCGAGATAAATGATAATAAGATAAATTCAAGATAAATGAAAACACACTGCCTGTAACCAAAGCTAGAAATCTTACTGACAGCATAAATTCATATGTACAGTGTGATTGTCAGTTAAAAAAGCCAAAAATTGTTTTAATTTCCAAACAGGTGCTTTGAGGTTTTCAGAATTGTTCTGAAATTAATACTCATTCCCTTTTTTATGGTTCAGTATGAAATGATCTTGTCACCCTTCAAAACCCATTCAATATTTCTTTATCCATCACACAGACACACGCACACACAGATGCACACACACACACACACACACACACACACACATTTAATTTAGGAGAGTAACATCCATTTAAAATCACACCGTTCAAAGTAAAATCGACAAATAATTATAAAACTTAGAGACAGATGTGTCCAGTAATGTGTGGTTTAAGCAATGGACTATGGAACTCAAAGCACACCGCTTGATTTTCAGATTATGTATTTCTGGTACATCTTTATTAATAATCACACTGTGTCCATTCACCACCAGCAGCTGTAAGTAATCAACAGCTACTTAACATGAAGTGCACAAGTGAATATTAAAATATTAATAAAAATGTATCTGTAATCTGGAAAACCAAGTAGTATGCAAGAGATGCTATCAGCTCAAAATGTTGAACCAATATCTCATTAAGGCAGAGATCACCTCTTTGTATAGATATTAGCGAGATTTAGCACGCATAAGGAAAGGGCTCAAAATGCAAAAATAAGCTGTCTGGCTTGCCTTTCGAATTTTTGAGTAAATATGGCGATGTACCCTGCTGAGAAGTAAACTAACATTCCTGATTTCAAAAGCCTGACTTACCTCTGCTTGATCTCAAAATTATCCTGCTTCATGATGCAGACCACTGTGTTTTCAAATCAAAGGACAAGAGATGGCATCTGGTCCATAGGACAGCAGGATAAGGGTATGAGTGTGTAAATACAGTTGTTTGCTTTTTGCATGAAAATATTAGCTTAAGGACGTAAATTAAAAATTCAAAATTTTACACCACCATTACTCTCAGATTCTAAACTCTCAAGATTTCAGAAAAAGAGATCATGGCTGAGTTACTGGTACTGGTGGTGTGTGTGTGTGTGTGTTCCTGTAATGTGCCAAAGGTTGGATTTTTATTCAAGGGGAATTGTCCCACTCCATTCTATTCCCTTGTTTCTCAGAACATCTGTGTGTTTAATGGGCAGTACAGGCAGCATAACTGCACACAAACACATGCTAACAAGCATTTGCATGCATGCGTGCCGACACACACATACAGGTCAACACAGCTGGCCGCTGTGAGCCGCGTCGCAGTCTCACTCCTGTGATGTCCTTCACTGGGCCGTAGGATGAAGCTGCCACTCATATCTGTCCATGGTGCTGAAGAGACTCGTCTCATTTTACGCCTCACTAACAGCCTGTGCTTTTCCACATTTAGAATATTGTTTTGCATTTGTTTCATCAGCCTGTGTGTGTGTGTGTGTGTGTGTTTGTGTAAAAGTCCCAATTTAGCAAACAGGGACGTGCAGCCACCGGGAAGCAGGTCGGGCTCTGGGCCGCGCCGGCGTGTCTGCCAGCTGGGGTCCGGCGAAGGCGCCGCCCCCGGCCAGGCGCTGACATCACGGCTGCCACGCGGAGCGCCAGCCATCGGCAGGCCACCAGAGGGGCGAGAGGTGGGCCCCGAGCCAGGGCCTCTACGCTCCGGCAGGGATCATCATTAAAAACAGATGGACTGCAATTACCACCTGAGTGGCTGCACATTTGTGTAAACTAATGTGCTGTAAAAAAAAGAAGCTAATATCAACAGATGAGAATGCCATCGGTTTCCCGTGGCTGTCTGTCAAAGCCCAACTTGCCTCAGACACAACAGGATGTGACAGACGTAGTAACATACAGACCATAATAAACACAACCTGTGTATCCAAGCGGTTAAGCATTCCTCCACTGTCTTGTTTTGTTATGAATCGCATCTATAAAATGTTATGATATAAATCATTCTAACAAGCCGCTCACTAAATGCTTGACTGAAGGTATCTGTCTGCGGACGACATTTTCCACACAGAATCAAAAGAACCGAAGTGGGTTTCTAAAGCGAGGGACTTCTGAAAAGTGAGCGATACTTCCGAGACTCCGCCGCCACTCGCTTTGTTGTTTCTGATAGCGACACTGCGGGAACGCGGGCTGCGGACATTTTTCATCGCAATGCCTCCCGTGCTTCTCCGTGAACAAGAAGAACGAGATTTTTCACATTATTGCACACAAGTTTGTGGAATGATGTCCTGTCTGAGAGGGTCCATTTTAAGCCCCATTTAGTAAAGCGTTGATATAATGTGAGTTTTCCGCACAAGAATTCACTAGTACAGCGTGATCCTAATGTGACCTGCTTTTGCCACCCTGCAGCTGTGGCCTCGCAGACTCTGCATACTTCAGAACAAAAGCGGAAGAGGAGAGAACAGGAGTCACTAAGTTCGATGCTAGATCTGTTCCAACACCAGACCCCCTTATTCTGAACTGACAAAGAAAAGTGGGCAAAACTGGAAAATGGGGCGATAAAACGGAGAAAGAAGATGGCTCTGTGCCACTCCATCAGGTGTAGAAAAGCTTAATCTTTTGGTAGCAGTTTCCTGACACAAAAAAAAACAGAAGGCCAAAAGAGACTGGACGTTAGCCAGAGTGTCATCACTACAGTGAACGGTGACACAAGGGACGTTTAGGGGGAATTGATCTGAAATAATGACTTCATTCCAGCTGATTATACGATGATTTCTTCTTTTAGTTCAATGTGAAATACGAAGCAGGAAAACTTGCTTTTATGCTGTTTGGCCATTTGACTTTTAAAAGCATTCCCGATTAATCTGGTGACACTGCAGTGCTGTGTAACCCAGCCTTCACTATTGTATTATTTTCTCTCTGCACTCTCTCTTTGCTTCACTGATTCTTTAATCCCCATTTTATCAGCTGAGTATTTTACAACAGAACCTCTTGCTAAACAACCTGTTTTAGGGTACAACAGCAGAGCTCCATGCAGGGTAGCAATGAGGAAATCTTCTGATCACACAACCCGCTTGGCAGTTATGAAACGCAGAAGGATGCTTGTGAGTGCCAGTAACAGTCCCAGTGGGACCATGCTGGAGGTCCAACTAAGCCTGTGATGATTGTGGCTTTAATTTAAGCAGCAAGGAAGCTAATTGCTCTTAGAATTTAGTCTGTCTGGACCTGACTGCCTTCCTCAGGGATCATCCACTTTACATGCTGGTCTGTCTCAGTTCTCCAATGTTCTGTGACCAATAAAGTCAGCAATCATACGCATGTATGACATATGTTTCTTAGCAATGAGAATCCAAAATTTCTTAGCGATGAAGGTGCCATGTTCATTAGCCCTGAGGGTGCCATGTTCATTAGCCGTGAGGGTGCCGTGTTCATTAGCCGTGAGGGTGCCGTGTTCATTAGCCGTGAGGGTGCCATTTCATTAACCGTGAGGGTGCCATGTTCAGTAGCCGTGAGGGTGCCATGTTCATTAGCCCTGAGGGTGCCGTGTTCATTAGCCGTGAGGGTGCCGTGTTCATTAGCCGTGAGGGTGCCGTGTTCATTAGCCGTGAGGGTGTCGTGTTCAGTAGCCGTGAGGGTGCCGTGTTCATTAGCCCTGAGGATGCCGTGTTCATTAGCCGTGAGGGTGCCATGTTCATTAGCAGTGAGGGTGCCGTGTTTATTAGCAGTGAGGGTACCGTGTTCATTAGCCGTGAGGGTGCCGTGTTCATTAGCAGTGAGGATGCCGTGTTCATTAGCAGTGAGGATGCCATGTTCATTAGCAGTGAGGGTGCCTTGTTTATTATCAGAATTGTTTTTTCTTTTCATATCGCTGTGGACAGATGAAACATTGAGGATTAGAAACAGGGTAGATAGTAGGTATTTTCTGCAATGGAATCCTAGCTGACCTCCCACCCAGATTGTCTAAACCAAGTGTATCTGTTCCAATTTGTGCAAGTACATGTCTTTTGACATGCAGGAGGAAAACTGCACAAGGAGAGAACATGCAGTGGCATAATTTAAGCCCTGAACAGCCGTGCGAGACAACAGTGCTACCTGCATCCATCTTCCAATCGCTTATCCAAGTCCGAGTCACGGGTAGCCTGGAGTCATCCCAGGCAGTGGCCGTATGACTGAGGTGCATCATGGACATAATGCCAGTCCAACAGAGGCCGATCCTGAGACACTGATTAGCTTAACTTCACAACAGAGAGAACCTGTGAGAGAACCTGTGAGAGAACCTGTGAACTCCACAAGCATAGACTGAAGGTGGGTTTCAAACTTGAAACCTTAAGCTTGGTGCTGTGAGCCTCCATGCCGCTTGAACTTTAATACCATTAAGGAAAAGACTGGAAAGAGAATGAAAGATAGTGTGGCCACATTTCTAAAACCCTTAAAATTTGTCTTTATGAAGTTACCTTAGCAATGAGCCCCACTTTTTGAACATTCTGAATTTTATTGAATACACTTCCATTGAGTTCACTAACATACAATATTGTCCCATGTTGCATCAGGAGTTAGTATCTTCCTGTTGCCCCTGTCTGCATAGCAATTAGGGAATTGAGCAGGGTCCGTGTGAAGCTTCTCTGAGCCAGAGGTAGCTGGCTTGGAATCCGGTTTAGACTGAGCTCTGGGTCTCAATGGCTGCTCAGCTGTCATCGATGTTCTGCAAGCGTACGGCTCAGAGCTCGGTTTGGTTTGGAGTCCGGTTTCTGGATCTGTGGGGCTGGGCTTGTTCTGTTTGTGTTTTATTTTAGGATTCCAGGCAGGGCTGCCGGCAGTCTCCCTGGCTTTGGGTCGGCCGATGACTTGTCTGAAGTATCATAGCCCATTTGAACTGCCGTCTTCTTTTGTGTTCTTGGTCTTGATTACTCAGAGTCTCGCAGACACTTGTGCTGGGCAGCTGCCATTTTCCTGTTAGCTTTGCTGTGGTTATTTTGTCACTGTATTTCAGCCCCACTCCCAACTTCCTGTTCCTGCTTCTTGTTCCTGGTTTTCTTCTGCACTTGAGTCTGCCGTTTGTCCACATAGTCCTGGAGCTGCTCATCCAATCAGCAGCCCCAAATCCCGTTGTTTACCTGTCTTCTGTGGAGTACTAAACAAAGCTCTTAGACCTGGCATTGTGAGTGTGCAGCCGAATACATAGCACTCTATTTTCGACTCCGGTTGTGAAAGGCAATAAAGATGTTCAACCTAAGCTCTCCAAGTCAATGTTGTGCCATTTCCTTTACAATATGTATAATTTCTTAAGAGTGACAAGAATTGAAAATAAGCATCGGCACAGCACCAGCGCTGAGAACATTGAGGGCTGTAAAAATATTCTGGGGTTATTTTAGTGAACATAATTCATAATTTTAGTGCACATAATGAGCCATGACTTAAAAGGGAGAATTAAAAATGAGAAGGATGCAATTTTCCAACCTTGCCAGTTACTTTAGATGCACATCCTGGGTCCACTCAGCTTGTGTGGGAAACAGTGACGACTTCACAGCTCATCATGAAACTGCAAAAAAGAACCTTTACAGAACTGCTGTCTCAGAAGGGAAGACCAACAAACGCATTGTGTGGTGATGTGAAGCAAAACCAACTATTACTAATTAATTGTCCATAATTTATTATCTTTGTTTTCTCTCTGTTTCACCAGCATACATAATGTGACACTGTTTTGCCAGAAGTAATGGTGTGTAAATACTAGGGGATTAGCAATGCCAACAAGGTAAAATGCTGCAGTATACTGTAGTCCTAAGCGTTGTCATAAACATCACCATAGTTTAATAGCTTGTCTGTGCTGGGTTCCCCTTGAGCGCCGCATTTCCCAAAGCCGCTACACATTTCTTTTCTTTTTACACTTCTTTTGGTCGCTGGGCATTTCATTTGTGTCTTTGCAGTGGTGACTAGTAAACATGCAGGCTTGCCTCAGTGCCCTAACCCACCTCACGTGCTTTGCCTCAGTGCCCTAACCCGTCCTCACGTGCTTTGCCTCAGTGCCCTAACCCACCTCACGTGCTTTGCCTCAGTGCCTTAACCCGCCTCACGTGCTTTGCCTCAGTGCCCTAACCCGCCTCACGTGCTTTGCCTCAGTGCCCTAACCTGCCTCACGTGCTTTGCCTCAATGCCCTAACCTGCCTCACGTGCTTTGCCTCAGTGCCCTAACCTGCCTCACATGCTTTGCCTCAGTACCCTAATCTGCCTCTCGTGCTTTGCCTCAGTGCCCTAACCCGCCTCACGTGTTTTGCCTCAATGCCCTAACCTGCCTCACGTGTTTTGCCTGTTTTCATTTGGAATGAGTGTGAACATTTTGTGTTGTGTTGAGAATGGAATCCCAAAGTACCCAAGCCACATCTCAAGGTTATCAAACCAGCCAGAGGGGACCCCAGCAATTAAAGTTTCACCTTCTCTTTCCCACCGTTTTGCCGACTTTGCTTTTACATAATCTTCAGACAGTTTTTTATTCTAATTATTATTGTGGAGCGCACACCCAGCGGGCCACAGGGTCTTAGGAAGACGTCTGATGATAAAACTAGTACTCACCTAAGCATTAAATGATGTAGACTGTAGTACCGTGCCTGCAGTCTAGGTGGTGCAGATCCCAGCATGTCCTCCACAGCCTTAATGCAGTTTGCTGGTCACTGTACGGTTCCATAATCACAAATATTATCTTTCATAAGTGAAAGCGTATCATTCTTTTCAATGTGCTTCAGAAGACTGCTTTTCTTGTCTCTTTGCTTGCTGGTTGTAGATCAGAATATGACTTTGAATATGACTGACTAGAGAAGCAATTACCTTAACTACAGAAAGAGAAAACTTTAAAGTTTTTCTACAATCTATTTGTATTACGCTGAGTGAAAGGTAAAATCCAGTTACATGTGATTCATGAATGAATCTCTCTGAATGAATTGTAGAAAATATACCAAGACACCTGTATAATTGCATTACAGTAATTATTAATATTAAAGATGCTGTTAGGCCTATGTGCGAGGCATAACCCTCACGTTTGGAGACGTGGAACAAAAATCGGAGCTACATTAGATTTAGTTTAGACACTTTCACCATTATATGGAAGCGAAAGAAATTAATTAGAGATTACTTGCAAACTAGGAAATGTTGGTTTAGTCGGGATGAGAGTTTAAATATGACCTGTATTGTATTCATACTGTCCCTGTAAATACTGCATTTCCATGATTGAGTCTCCCGCAGTCAAACAGATCCGAGGAGCCGCGATGTACATTTGCATGCGCTTCCACGTACCGCCTCCGAGCTCCGACGCGCTTTTACGAGGGTGCGCTACCTGCAGCGGTTCGCCTACCGAGCTGCGCTGCGCTTTTGGCTCAGGCACAAGAGGCGGGACTCCGTGAAGGGCGACCCTTAAATACCGGGAGTCGCCGATCAGAGCGCAGTACTGGGCAGTGCGGCATTGGGCGACGTGCTCCACAAGCCGGCAAGATGGCAAAAGCTTACCTGCAGGGAGTTGAAATCTCAGCCTCGCAGTTTCTGGATATCTTTCACCATTACGACAATGACGGTAACTACACTGAACATTTTGTTGAAATGCGGAAAAGAAATATTGACTTATGAGGTCATAAAAATAGTGGGCTAATCATTCAGTTACATTGGAATACATTTTCTTCATTCTACTGTTTCTTGTGGGGTGTTACAAAAGTTAAATAATTAATTGATTTGTTTTTTCTTTGAAGAGAAAAAGTTGTATGTTTGTTCTGGGGCTGTGGTGTTTAAGATATCGGTTTTGTCTTATTCGTTTATAAATTAATAAAACAATTTATTTGTGACAGCAGTGTGGCGGACACAAGTGCAATTAAAAAAACAATTATTTACATATATTTCGAATAATGAAAGAAAAATAATGAGATAATGGAAGAAATTCAAGGCTGGTTATTCAAGATTGATGAAATGATTAATAAAGAATTAATTTCTTCCAGCCCGAATATATCACGCTATAAATAGATTCTTGCAGACGACCCACCCTCGTAAGACAGATGTTGTCTGTAAATGTTACGTGATGTTAACTTGACTTTAGTTTGTGCTTTGATTTGAGATTTTATATGAATTCTTGCAGGTAATGGATATATCGAAGGAAAAGAACTGCAGAACTTTATAAAAGAACTTCAGCAGGCTCGGAAACAGGCGGGACTGGTACGTACCTTTACTGTCCCTGTGATTTCGGTGTATTGATCCTAGTAATTAATGTCATGTACTCAGACTTCGCATAGAAAATAATGGATTGCCAAAATATGCTGAAGCCAGGATTTCGTCTTTTGCTTTTTAAAATCCGCCTGGACCTGCTTCCCTCGACAGTGACAAATCTGAATTGCACAGATTTAACTTGTGCCCCTTCACATGGATATGCAATAAGGAAATTGCAATAAAGACGCTCTCGGTGGCGGCGCAGTCGCGCTAAACACGAAGTGGCCGAAAAGGGCGACTGCCAAAGGACGTGGTTTCGGGGTCTGCTGCATAGTGCTCAACACACGTATCAGAGCTACTGTTCAACAAAATGCACAGTACAGTTTAACGCTGTAGGAATGCATCGTTTATGTTTTCGTGAAATATATTAATACGTGAATATGGGCGCAAGTGTATTCATAGATTTAGAAGTTGTGCTTTGTCTTGTTTTTCATGTAATTATACTTCATGTAAGTATACTTGTCAAAAAAAATATATAATGCAATTACGGTGCTTTTATATTATATATTTTTTAAAACAGCATCGCTTGTATTCATGTGTGAACAATAATCAATTAATTATGTTTTGTTTCATTTTCTAAATTTGCGCGAAGATATCTCTTGTCGTCGCATCCACATGTATGCTCTTGAAGGTCACATTAATAAGAAACCAGCGTGTCGCAGGAAACCGGGCCATTATTTTAAAAACATGTTGAAACGTAAAGAATACTAATTATCAGTGAGTATTACCAGTGAGACGTAATTAAGTTTCGCTTGCTTGGTACCATTTGCTTCATAATTTTTAATGTGCTTTTGTAGTGCCCTCAGCTGTTGATTCCAGCAAGAACATACATCTCGTCTTAAACGAGGCGGTCTTGTCGTCACTTTGCCTTTTGAAAAGTGGCTTGCATTGCGGAGGTGCTGTTCACAGGTTCTGGGGCATGTTTGAATGAACTCATAAAAAGAATTAACTGGTATTTAGTATAGCTGTCGACTGAAAGTGAACGAAATTGTCCCTGAAGGCTTGTACGGTTTGCAGTCTGTTCCCTGGTGACAGTCTTTGGTCGCTGTCAGGAGTCCACGCGCTTTAGCTTGGCTGCTAGTCATCAGTTATTCTGTTCATCCACACTCAGTGACATTGTGGTTTCAAGAGATTAGTTTCGATCATGGGCGTAAATTTTTGGGGTGGGGGATACAACATGCTGGAGCTCCCGTAAATGGGTGGAGACCTCAATCCCCCCCCAACCACCACCAATGCTCAACCCAAAGTTGCCTTGGTTTCGATGCAATAAAAACCAGTTATGATTTAACCATAAGATAAAAATGTCTTTCACGTTTACGATGTACAGCTTCTTGCAGATTTGGGACTTTATTGCTCAGTGTGTTGGTACCTGTATCTAAAGAGATACGCTGGGGCTGCATGATACATGACGGCACAATGGTCATTTCATATTTAATGTGCTCCAGGGCTCTTTCATTAGAGGTGTAAGTACACATTCAGCCACCTGGCCTTCGGCTGGATTTAGTTTTAGCTTCAGCATCTTAGCCGAAGGAAGATCTGATTTATCTTTCCTAATGAGTCTCCGCAAACCCTGTTCAGCAGTGACGATGCAATTTTTTACCGCAAGAAAGCGCCACTGAGGCTCAGATTAATGGAAATGCAAAGAGACAGAGGAAGTTCCTCAAACTTGGGGCTGAAATACATGAGCAGAGCAGTGCGGCTGCCGGACAACAAGCTGTCGTTGGCAGAGGGCGGCAGCTGGGCGACAGGCCATCGTTGTGATGGAAGCGCTGTCACGGAAAATCTCTTTTAAGACAGAATTTCTAAATCACTTAGAGAGTCTCCACATTTGGCTGCTGAGGCACAATTTGCATCTAGATCAGGGAGAAGGTGTGAATGGACCATCTCCCTAGGTCAAGAAGTTCAATATGGACAATATTATTGTATCTTCAGAAGCCTTCAGAATTTTCGTTTTGGAAGTGATGCACCCTGACAAGAGGTCAGCCAACATCTCTCCAGAATTCCTGTTCTCAACCTATAATGATATCTGCACCTGGTAGCCATCTGTGTCCTCGGGGATGTCCTCATGTATGTCCTCATGGATGTCCTCGGGGATGTCCTCGGGGATGTCCTCATGTATGTCCTCATGGATGTCCTCGGGGATGTCCTCGGGGATGACCTCTGGGATGTCCTCACGGATGTCCTCACGGATGTCCTCAGGGACGTGTGCATTGACATTACCAGGGTCCCTTAACCAGGGTCCCTCTGCTGTCAGTCTGCCTTTGCCATTGAGGTGTTCAACTCTACCCCAATACCTTGCATGTAAGTGGGCCTTCAAAAATAGTGAAATTTGTTTGGCTGTAGCATGTACTATCTGCAGAACTTTCTTTTCAAGTTTAAAGATGTCTGTTCTTCTGCAGGGCTGATGCATGCAAGTATTTTGCAATGCAGACCTTCGTCTTCCGAAAAGAGATGGAAAATCAAGCGTCCATCTTTTGGAAACCTTCCTATTATCCATTAGTTTTTTTTTTGTTTTGAAATTTATTCAGATCAATGCAGAAGCTGCAAGGTCGGGGTAATTTGAGTCGGCAAGTCTCTGATCTGCTTGATCACCTGCCCCGTCTTGCTGCCAGTGACCCCTGTGACAGTGCGCAAGGCTTACAAGCACGTCGGTTAATGTTCTCTGCCTCATACTTTAGTTTTATGCAAGGGGAGAGGATGTGACTTTAGAGGTAAAGGTGCTGTTCACCCTGAATGAATGTTACATTTATATAGCACTTTTTCAAGATACCCAAAGCACTTTACAGAGGCAATGGGGAGTCACTTCAACCATCACCACTGTGTAGCCCCCACCTGGATGATGCGGGGGCAGCCGTTCTGCGCCAGTACGCTCACCACACAGTAGCTGAGGTGGTGAAGGGGCAGGAGAGAATTCACCAGTTAGATGTAGGGGATGAGTAGGAGGCCAGATTTGATATGGTCACAGTGGGCAGTTTTAGCCAGAACATCGGGGCATCACCTCTACTCTTAGCCGGGACATCGGTGCACCACCTCTACTCTTAGCCGGGACATCGGGGCATCACCTCTACTCTTAGCCGGGACATCGGGGCACCACTTCTACTCTTAGCCGGGACATCGGGGCACCACCTCTACTCTTAGCCGGGACATCGGGGCACCACCTCTACTCTTAGCCGGGACATCGGGGTACCACCTCTACTCTTAGCCCGGGACACCGGGGCACCACCTCTACTCTTAGCCAGGGATCTTTAATGACCTCTGACAGCCAGGCCCTCGGTTTTATGTCTCATTTTACGGGTGGAACCATTTTTACAGCACAGTGGTCCCGTCACTGCACTGGGGCATTGGGATCCACACAGGCTGCAGAAAGGGCTAGCCCTCTTCCAGTAGCAACCCAGCTTTCATAGTCGATCTCCCATCCAAGTACTGGCCAGATCCAAACCTGTTTAACTTCAGGTGGATTACCTGGTCTGGACTGCAGCTGACATCACCGCCTTGGTCTGTGGCGATGTGTCCATGGGCAGGCTAGCTGCCTTACGCGTCCGATTGGCGGTATATCATGCTGTGAATGAACCCCAGTCACCTTTCCCTCCTTTGTCTAACCCTTACATACCCCCCAGACCCTAAGCTCATACCCACTGCGTTAGAGTCTTGTGTCTTTCCCTGCACCATCTCCTGCTGTAACACTCACCAGCTTTTCATTCATTATCTCCCACCACCTGCTCCTCTCCATCCTTCTTCTGCCTAAAATGAAGATGGAGGGTTATATCCAGCAGCTGTGGTTCTGAGGAGAATGTCTGTTATTATGTATGATACCGTGAGCAAACCAGACGACGGCTGGATCGCTGAGTGCTGTCGTGGCGGGAGCGTCAGTCTCTCTGCTGACTGCTTGAAGATGGACGCCCATACGGCTGCTCTACATGTGTCAAAACGTGACATGAAATATGTGAATCCTCACCGAAGTTGCGCATTGAGTCAGATGAGATTTTGCCCTCTCGAGTTAGTGTTCATTGGTAAACTGTGACTGGCTTGGGAAATGGCCCTTCATAAAAGCAATCCTGTCAGTAGGAATTTCAAGGAGAGAAGATGCCACTGTGGTTGTACAGATCTGCAGATGGAGATCCCCTGGAGAGGTCTGCTGTTGCACCTTTGAGACACGGGCTCTTGAAGTGGGGAATAGTGGAGGTTAAAGCACCACCAAAGGAATGATAATAGTCCAGTGATACGGGCGTCGTCAGGCTGAAGAACCATGGAAGGTCTGGATGATGCATGTATTCAATATGGCAGCTAGAGCGGAATATGAAACCCCTGATCTCTCCTGTTCCCAAATGGCTCCACCAAGGTTTACTGTCATTCTCCACCTCTTCTAAACTAAACTCCATGGGGAGAAGTTATAATCACTTATTCTGTCCTTTAAATCCATCCCATAATAATATACTCCGACAGAGCAGCATCCCTCATGGGGCTTTGGACTTGGATGATTTTCTAGATCGCCTATTAACTATGTATTACCTCATCATAGTTGCAACGGCTCAGAAATGTCCTCTGTGCCCAGATGATTACTTGTTTTTATCTCAAGAGAGGCATGCTGTTGGACCCTACAACCAGGTCATATACCTGCATGTAACTCCAGTACAACATTCAGCTGCAAAAACTGGCAGCAGTACAAGTTCATATTATTAGTAACTGAAATACAAGAAGCCAATCAGGAGGCAACGACGTGGGTGTCAGTCTAAACAATTAGGCAGGAATTGTATTTTAATTAATTACATTTCATATCTCTGTTAGGAAATGGGGTATTTACTCAATGTGCCGCCAAATCTCTTGCATCCAGCAATCAAGTAACTGGCTGTAGTAGCCAAGTAATTGAAGTAATGCTGAAGTATCATGCGCAATTGTAAAATACCAGTATGAGAATCAAAAATTTATTATAAGTATTAACACTATTCTATTAAAAATTAAGCTAACTAAAATACAAAAAAGGCACGTGTCACTTCCTGCATGCCTACTCTGCACGCTTCAGTCATCCTTCTAAAGAAGCTGTAAGAAGCGTGTTACAATTCAGTGTTTCTCAAGAGTAACTCTTGACTTTCCGGAAAACTCAAATATCTGTTTAACTTTTACTGTATATCACCATGATATCCTAGAAATATCCTGCTTATTTGTTACAAATCCAATCCCATGAGAGACCTCATGAGAATCTGTGTGAATACAGACATGTTTCTCAGATAACTTCGCATTCGGACAGAACTGAGCAGAGTAGTGCTACGACGGCCTTTCTGGGGCTGCTGGCTGTGTGTTCAGCCTCTTCTCCCCACATTGCAGGGGTTCTTTCCAGTTATTCTCCAAATTTGGGGTCCTGTTCAGGGTGTTCCCCTGCCTGAAGATCCTGTACTATATAACATTTGCAAAGCTTCTGGATTGATGGATATTCAGTAACACTGCGTTAAGTGGTGCACTCAATTAAACAAGAGCATATAGCATATAATGAAATGTGCAGGGGAATTTAATACATTTGAGAAAGTTCTATATTGGTTGTGGTTGTGGATTGAGGAGAATCTCACCGGACCGTCACCTGACCACACAATATGTCGCTGCCATGGGAAGAGAGTCTCCTCTGTGCCCTGAAGTTTGGCTGCATATGCAACAAGGACACCAATAGTGATGTCGTTTTGTGTGGTGTCTCGGTGCATACCAGCGGCAAACTGGCACCAAAAGGCAGGGGGGCATGTTGACGAGGGGGCAGTGTGCGAAATACCCGTCAATATTCGGGGGGGTCCCCATCTCCCGATTGTTGCGCTATACCGATCTTGAGACCCCCTTAAATTTTCTTCGGGGGTCTCATGAGTCAGTCATGGGTTAATCGGGGGTGCCGGACCCCCCCCCCCCCGTATCTCGCACTCTGGGAGGGGGCATTAGGGCGTCACCCTTGATATATTTTGCAGCATTGGAGAAGAAACACTGGCCCTCACAAACATTCCCAAACTTCCCAGTGAATGAATACCAGCTCCAGTTTGTGTTAAAGGTTGTCTTATAATCTCCCCTTCATCTGGGTTTCCTCCCATATGACATATGTGTGTGTGTGCGTGCACGTGTGTGTGTATGTGTATGTGTGTGTGTGTGTGTGTGTGTGTGTGTGTGTATATGTGTGTGTGTGTGTGTGTGTGTGTGTATATGTGTGTGTGTATGTGTGTGCGTGTGTATGTGTGTGTGTGTGCAGTACACTGCCATCCTGTTCCCTGTCTTCGCCCAGTGCTGCGTGACACCGGCTCTCGGGACCTAATGCTGCACAAACGGCTGAAAGGTGTATGGGAGGGTGACGCTTCTCACAAACAGTCCTGCCTCCTTCTGTTCTTATCAGTCTTAACAGACTGACTGTGGCTGTGCTAAAAAAGCAGGTGAACTTCATGGTAAAGTGAAAGTAATACCTGAGTCAATAATAGGAGCAATGCACATTATTCTGAGTGCATCTATATTCATAAAGGGAGCTGCAACAACCCGGCAAGTCCAATATAATTTAGGAAGAGATGTTTGCTTCTCACACCTGTAACTAAATATCACAACAAGATTATCTACATATGAAATGTCACGGTCAGCATTACAGCCACTGGTTCTCTTAGCATACATGTTAGTGGTGCATTATTAGTGCTCATTCAGAAAGAGCGCCTCCTGGAGACCATAATTTATGCACCTGCTGTTGTGTTCCTAGGCAGCCACTGGATGGTATGACTGGTGGTGGGGGAAAAGTGAAAAAGAGGCCAGTCGATTGATTGTACCTTGGATTAGGCCCATAGGTAGAAATTTCGTGGTCCAGCAAGCTTACCGATAGCTCCCCATCTGACCTGGGTGCCAGAAGTTTTTTGTACAACAGCCTGTGGTCCCAGTCCACTGGCATCAGCTCAGTGCTTCATTGATTCTCTTTGCAGGAGCTCACAGACCAGATGAAGGCCTTTGTGGAGGAGTACGAGAAAAACACGGAGGGAAAGATAGACATTGTGGAGGTGAGTATATGAGCAGGCCCTGGGCGCCTGCTCACAGTGCCATCCACACCCTGCCAACTGCCTTTAAAACCCACATCTGTTTTCTCATCTCCAACTTCTGATTCATTTGCAGAAATGTGTGTGGGGACTGTTAAATATCTAGTGACCACAGCCGCCATACGTGGCGATTTAAATTTCCCTCCAAATCCAAGCCTTTAATACTTTAATTAGCTGCCTGTGCACGGTTAGCCTTTAGCTGTTTGGGTGATACTGTTCGCAGCCCGACTCCTAATCCAGTGTCACTTCACTGGGTTCAGTAATCAGAGAGTCGTCAACCACTTTGGAGCTCAGGGGCTGAAATTCCGTGTGATAATTTGAGGATCCATTGTGAAAATACCCTAATTGGCCATTTAGTGGAATAGCAAATTACAGTTTTATTATACAAAAACAGAAAAACATTAATTTAGTTTTAAAAATTGTAGGTGAACTTAATGGTAAAGTGAAATTAATACCTGAGGAACAATGCACACTATTCTGAGTGTATCTATATTCATAAACATAGCTGCAACAACCCTGCGTGTCACAGACTCATTTTACTGCCACCCAAGTCTAATCTTCTGCTATTTTGATTTTAATACTGGTTTGCTTACTTCCAGCGTTCATTGCAGAGGGAAGACGGTTTACTGCAGAAGACTTATTTCTTTGTTAGTCATTCCAGAGAATAAGTCCAATATAATTTAGGAAGAGATTTTTGCTTCTCGCACCTGTAACTAAATATCACAACAAGATTATCTACATATGAAATGTCACGGTCAGCATTACAGCCACTGGTTCTCTTAACATACATGTTAGTAGCGCTGCAAAATTCCCCAAAGCTCGGCTCTTGTTACTCATCAGTATTACACTTGGCACGGGTTTTAAATAATTTAAGTCATATTTGCGAAAGGCTGTAAATCTCGAAGGAGGCGTGATTGGCCCACAGCTGGCCCACACCAGTTTTCATTGGCTCTGAGTGATGTCGATCAAACGACTCACAGTTTTCCCAAACACACTCATGTGGCAGATCTGTAATTTCTGTATTTTTTTTTTATTTACGTTGTGCCTGTCAGCTAAAGTTAACAGGAAGGCTGAAGAGGTAGTTGAGATGTGCAGGTAGAGGACTCTAGTGTGGATGATTGCTGAAGGTGTTGGGGGGGC
>JAODKC010000137.1:11712111-11732761 GCA_026777985.1 Mormyrops attenuatus
GGCGTGGGCGGGGCGCCGCGGGCGGCCCCGCCCCCCGCGGCGGGCCCCGGCGGCGCCCGCCGCCCCCCCCCCCCAACAAAGTAAACACACCGTACCAGCAGGACGAACAGAGGACTACTTCAGATAACTAAGAGAATTAAGGCTTGACAGAAAATCAAGAGTCCGTGATAATATTTCACCCCCACGTACATCCGGCAGACCTGCAACGCTGACCAGCTCAGTGACGGCGGCCTCCACTGACGCGGGGTCTCTCACGTCGCACTGGACGGCGTGAACCTGCCGACACAGTACCTCACAGAACTCTCTCTCAATCTCATTTCAAATCAAATAGCTGCCCGTTATCATGTGACAGCAGCGTGAAAAATGAGGGCCGGTTCATCACTGTGACCTTATACCCGATAACAGCTATGAAAGATGGATGATTTGGCATTCTGAAATATTTCAAATAATATACAAACGAATGGTGGGACCAAAACAGCAAGAAAAGTAAGTGAATTTTCAGAACTGGTACCTTATTTCCTGTCTGTTTTGTTATTTCCTCTGCAGTTTGCTTTAAGACATCCAGTTTTCTAATAACAAATACAAAATCGGTTAATTACCAGGACAAATATATAACAGAGTATCATATATGAAATACCTTCAAAGCAGGTGAGCAGTTACCCAGCGCATACAGGATGAATGTCTAGTAATTAACATTCACCAAAAGAGACTTATGAACAATTCAGAACTTTCCTTTCTATTGCTGCAATAGATTTGAAGGACTAAATGTCGCTGGCAAAAGTGGGACCATAATATGATAATAGAGTATATCGGGTATTAAAGAGCGCCAGCTTAGGATGGACTAACGCCAAGGATGTTTAAAAGGGGCACAGGCGGAACCTGCTGGCGATGACACATTGGGCACCGAGGGCCGACAGCGTGCCGGCCATCCCCCTGCCAAGTCCCGTGCCGCCTCCCGTGATGAAGGCCACTTTATTTCGGAAGGCGTCCGGCCGCAGCATCGCCCCTTCATTCGCGGGGAAGAAAGCAGCCTGCGGGCCGCTGGCCTGCCGCAAAGCTCCGCTCCCATCGCGCAGCGGCTGCTTTAAGGAGGACGGGGTAAGTCCACCGGCTGGCATGTCTCTTCCATTCCAGCAGCCATCGTCGTTATCGTCATTAGTACCAGCATTATTGATTCATTTGCTAGACTATTTTTTAGTTTTGCACCGCAAACTTTCCAAAACAGCGTGAAGTATACAAGATATCACGGTACATGCACTGCATTTAAAATAAGACTTAAAAGTATAGTCATGCTGTTCTTCATGCACGTTGGCAGAATAAAATATAACGAGCCCTGGTAACACGGCAACGATGTGACTACCGACTAGTTTTCGAAGTTTTTGAAATTTTCATTCAAGCAAAGTTTCAATACAGCACATTTTTGCACACTGAAATTTGAAAAGTTAATTCATCTCACCCTTCTAGGGACAGCAGACGTTAATGGAAATGCCAATTTAAGTTTCCTCCACGCCATGTTATTCGCATGTAACCTTTCCCCTACTGCCTTTGCAGAGGACGTGTATGTTAAGCGGGGTCTGTCCTCATTGGCTGTCCGTCCTGTTAAGCACCGCCCACTTTCCCCTACTGCCTTTGCAGAGGACGTGTATGTTAAGCGGGGTATGTCTTCATTGGCTGGCCGTCCTGTTAAGCACCGCCCACTTTCCCCTACTGCCTTTGCAGAGGACGAGTATGTAAGTGGGGTATGTCCTCATTGGCTGCCTGTCTGTTAAGCACCGCCCACTTTTCCCTGCCATTCACGCGAATGTAGAAGAAGGCGAGACCTGGTTCAAAAGCACGAAATACAGCTGAGGTTTAAAAACTAATATTTAACATATGAAACCCGCGGCGGACCCATGGGGGAAGGGGACTGAAGCACTGGCCAGTAAAAAATGCGTGTCATGCTCCATTTTTACTGAACTAGCCCAGTTGGCTGAAGTCCTACCCAAGAATGTATTGATTTTTACTCCGTATTGCTAAAAAAACAAACTGCTGAGGTGACAATGAAATGCTGGACATATTGCAATCACAAGACTGCTGGTTCAGCTCCCGTGATGCTTTATTAAAACAAACGGGTTAAACAGTAGGTTACGCAAAATATGTAAAATAAACTGATGTTCCAAACACCCGTCAGCAGGTAGATTTTCAAACTGAACAAGAACGGCTCCTAATAACTGCGCCGTATACGACCTGCAGCTCTCAGTTCATTTTAAGGGCAAGCCAAACTCGAAACGACATTTGGGAGAATGGGAGCCATAAGCGTGCACACTATGTGTATATATCTGTATCAGTGTGTCACTCAGCGCTGATTTACGGCGAGCGCGGCGGTGGGAGGCGGGTCACGGGACACCGGAAGTGCCGGGTATTTGCGGCGGCGGAGACGCGCCGGGATGTACAGTAGGAAGCTGGGAATGATTCGCCGAGGGTTATGAAGTGGGAGATTTTTAGTGACGGATACACACGCATATCCGCAGACTGATTACCCAGCAATCAATGTTAGCGAGATTTACAAAGCCTAATGTGGAAACTCAAGCCGCTTGGAGATGGAGGTGAGTTAATGTCCCATGTGGGGAAAGTGCGCGCAGCTTTGCTCATGTTTTCCCTGTTGCTGCGTTGCTGTCGGGCACCTTTTTCGCAGTCGATATTATCCGTGTGCAATAGCAAGTAAAGGAAATGTAAAATAGTGTGAATAATCACTGCTTAGCGGGATTCTGAACCCACTTCGGCCTCATATTTTGCATACGTTGGCTTATCTCTGATTTTAAATCATCTGAAGTGTATATTCATAAATTGATAGTTAATTTTTAAAATACTTCTCTGTGCAATCATTTTTTCGGAAAAACTGGGTAATCGGTGAATAATAATTGTATAAATGCGCGTTTGCAGCTCGGTGCATAACCTGGTGTGTCAGCTTCACGCAACTGGCGTGACACTCGTGTGCGCGGAACTGAAAATCTCACGCCAGTCAGCTGACTACAGCCGGCAGCCATAGTGTCCGTTTGCTGTGAACGATTGCGCCGTATAAGTGTGCGGCTGGTTACTGTCGCCGATGTGCAGGGGAGCTGCACTGCCTGGTGGCCGGCGGAGAGTACACGGTGGGCCGTAAGAGCTGCGCCGTGCTGCTGCCCAACGACCAGTCCATCAGCCGCGCGCATGCGCGCCTCGCCGTCAGCCTGTCCGCGAGCGCCCGCTCCAGCAGTACAGTTAGAAACAACGTCTTCCGTCTTGCTTAAATATCAGCTAAAGCCTGTCATGGAAGGATAACTAGAAGAGGTCTTTATTTGTAACAGTTTCTTTTGTTGTTGTTGCCAGCAGAATGTGTCCACGACGTTCACAGTGACGGACACCTCCAAATATGGTACATTTGTGAATGGTGACCGGCTGGCCCAAAACAATGCCAGGGTCCTGCAGAATGGGGACCAGCTGACGTTTGGGGTCTTTGAGAATAAGTTCAGGTGTGTACAGCGCTGTGGTGGGATTCCTATCTCTTCCTCTGTTTGCTATGTGTATGGGCGTGCCGCAGGTCTCACATCTGGGTGGGCCTGAATCCCATCCTCTCCATCACATCAGCAGGAATGCTTCAGCCCAGTTCCTCTGTTTTTATCCTTCCATCTTCCGAAAATGTGTCTCCTGTGCAGGGTGACTGTGAGTCTGGGGCCTTTCCTCAAGCAGCATAAGACACAGTGCTGGACGCAGACACCCGCGCGCGCAGACACCCGCGCGCGCAGACACACAATCACAAACTCTGAGCAATCTAGCGACACCAGGTAGCCTGACTGCATGTTTTTCGTGGGAGGAAACTGGAGTACCTGGGTGAAACCCAGACAAACACGGGGACCCAGGAAGACCCTATAACACTTATAATGAGGTAACGTGAGTGGTTGTGCACACCCAGAGTGGTCTTTGAGGCCTTGGTGGTCTGTTCGTCATGCATGGACAACGTGGGAAAAGCCTCCCTGGTGACGGACGTCCAGCAGCTCGGCGGCCGTCTGGTCAGCAGCTGGAGCCGGGACTGCAGTCACCTGGTCATGCCCACCGTCAAAGTCACTGTCAAGGTATTTGCCATAATGTAAACCAGCACGGTTACTACTGTCGACTGCGCTGTATGTTGCCTTGTCCTGTGAAGCGCACTTGTGTTCTGCTGTGTTATTTCTGTCCTTATGTTTTTTTGTGCGCCTTGGTCCTGGAGGAACGATGTTTCATATCACTGTATACTGTGCATATGGCTTAAATGACTAATGTACTGCACTCGAAGGTGGGTCTCTTCGGGCTCGACCTTGGCTGTCACAGGCCTGCCCCGGGGGACGTCACTCCCACACACTTAGTGTGCCCAACGTGACAGATCTCTTGGTCATATTCAGTTTGTACACCTTGGCTTATTTCATCTTGGGACTTTAACCTGCTGCCTTATTGTCACATGTCCACTTGCGCCCTTCTACTGTCTGGAGTTGCCTTAACGTTCCCTGACCATCTCTGTTCGTGCTTCACAGACAATCTGCGCCCTGCTGTGCTGCCGGCCGATAGTGAAGCCGGACTTCTTCTCCGAACTCAGGAAGGCGGCACGACAGACGCGGACTCTGCCCAAAGCAGAAAGGTGAGGCGTCTCTCTGCCTTAGCTACTGGCGCCATTCACTCTGTTATTTCTGAAAGGCGGAGTTAGTAGCTTTCTTGCCTTTTTGTGGCCGCAGTTTCCTTCCTGCGATAGATGAACCGACCTTGGAAAAGAAGAATGTGAACCTTCATTCAATGGCAGAGCGTAAATGCCTCTTCGAGGGAAAAACGTTTATTTTCCTTAATGCCAAACAAGTAAGTATGAGTGCATGTTCTGCATGCTGATATTTCTTGGCGGAGTCTCTTAGCTCCTTCATCGTGTGTCTAACAGCATGATTTATTTTTTTCTTCTCATAATGTAGCTTGTGGTCTGGCACTTCGTAGCTATGCATTCTCCTTGCTTCAAATGGTACCTTTATTTTACATGTTGGACTGACACTAACAGTCAATTGTTTATGCACACTGAGATGTTCTACATTTCCATGTCACTCACTTAACATTTACTAAAAATACACTCTATTCTTTGCCGACGAATAAATTTACAGTATGTTAACCATTTGAGTACCTTTTGTTAGCAAGACAATGTCACATCTTTGTTTCATTAAAGTAACCTCCTCTAGCAGTTATAACAGCAGAGAACATTCGAGTCATTCATTCCACGAGGGACATTACATACTGATCTGCTTCATGAGACGAAACGGTTAACTAGTGCATTTAAAGTTAAAGGGCGGCCTAGAGTTTGACTCTGCCATCACCATTTAACCAGTTAATAGGACGTCAGACATGCACTGTTACATACTCTGTCGGTGTTATAAAGGAAACTTGTTTTATTTGACTTATATTTTCATTTATAGTTGTTCACTCAATTTTCCAGTGCTTAACAAGAATATAAAATCTGCAGTTTATGAAATAAATAGAAAACTTTTGACTGGTCGTGTAGATTGAAAGTAAACTTTAGGGCTGGGTCTTCTATTTTTAAAATGTTTTTGATGTTGCTCTAACTCTTTTTGTAAGTATTAATAATGACAGATTACTTGTTTATAAGTGTGGTGTAGGACCTCCCTTCGGTAAGTTTCTTTCCTCACATCCTGCCCTGACCACAAAACGGCGCGTGTTTCTCCTCCAGCTGAAGCGCCTCAGCTCTGCGGTGGGGTTTGGAGGTGGGCGGGCCCAGCTGTTGGAGGACGGTGCTCTGCCTGTGAGCCTGCTGGAGTCTGCGCAGAGCTGCGTGGTCGACGTGTCGACAGGCAGCTCCCAGGTCCCGCAGGCAGAGGAAGTGGCACAGTGGACCGACTCGGTGGCTCGCATCCTGCAGAGGTACGCAGGCGGCTAGAGGCTCTGATCGCTTCCCTGATGATTCTCTTGCTTACAGACATCATCACTTTGAGATGGTACGCAGTGAGTGTTCATTTAAAGTGTTCTTGCTCAGTGGCCATGTGCTGTGCTCTGCTCCAGGCTAAGTTAAACAACTAATGGCACTTTTCCGCTGCCAGCAAAAACGACCTGTACCCAAGCCGTACCTCAGACTTAAGGTTATCCATTGTGAATTACCCAAACTGTGCCCATGCTGACACGTGTGTGTGTGTGTGTGTGTATAGTGGTCCATACAAACTACTGTCATGAATACAAATGTTAACTAATACAAACAGAAACACTAGTTAAATAGATGACTTCATAAAGCACCTTTTCATTGGGCAGTTAGATGTCAAGCTCTATCAGTAGACAGAGGATAATGTGACTTTTTTTACTAAAGGCAATACGCCCAATCATCGAAAGGTAGATGTATGTGATTTTTGTCAGACAGTGACAATAAATGTTTTTACAGGAATATATATATATGAACAGCATACTGGTGTAAACATGTATTAGACATTCATTATGGGTCGTCAGTTAGCCGTGTGTAGACATGTCAGAGAGATGATTTTGACCACCCCTGTCCTCCAGGAAGGGCCTTCGGCTGATCGCTGAGTCTGAGATCGGACTGGCCGCCATCTACGGCTCCACCAAACTGTACTGCAATCCGTCAGCCCCCGTGACACCTGGTGGGTGTGCTACTGCTGCCGATATTTTAGGGGCAGTAAATTCAGAAGTATATGCCGAAAGATGGTAGCGGTAACCGCGCACCTTTAGAATCGTACTTGTTGCATGTTTCCTACGTCAGTTTGGGAACAAGGTTTTGATAAGCCAGCATGGGCAGGATTTCTGTTTGCCGCTAGTCACTGACACGTTTTAGACCCTCTTCTCATTGGTGACTTTGAAACAGGAGGTGATTGACAGCTCATGGAAACCTCACCCACTTTGGGTGATAAAGGCTGGGGTGACCTGATAATCTATGTCAGGGAGGACACTTTGAGTTAGGACAGCATTAGTAAGCTACCATTTCAGTTAAAAGGGCCCGGATTTTACTTAAGCGCTGAGTTCTTGCTGTGTGCTGATTGGTCAGTCTCCTATAATCATGCGTGTGTCACTAATGTTAATGTGAAACAGCTGGATGAGTCTTTCAGTCAAGGAAACGAACCAGTCAAAGCGCAAGAAGAGCTGAACTATTTAGCGGAGCACAGGAGCCTTTCGGTTATAAAGTATTTTGTAAAACGCGAAGTAGCTCAAAGTGTCCAGGATGACATGGATTATCTGGTCACCCTAGAGTTGTCACCTGTAATAAGGGACTGGTTTGTTTTCCTAAGACTTGTAATACCAAAGCCAGGCACAGGGGGAGCCCTAAGGCAGTTTTGCAGTTCAGATCAGGTGATGCTGTGCGCCAAGGAAACAGCCTGTGTTCTGTGGTGACTCATGTCTGTTGCTGCATTGGTCCCGTCGCACAGAAACTGCTGAAGTGAATCCCGCCATCCCAGGCGGGTCGCTGACTCAGAGCGCCGCCGTGGACGAAACCGTGCTTCCGGCGGCTTCTCAGAACATCACGGTGTACGCCCCTGACACTGAGACTACACAGGGCTTCAGCAGGTGCACTGTCCCCCCCCCTTGGCCTTCATACTCATCGTGTGGCCAGGTGGAGCGGTTTCACCAGGGTCCTCAACTGTCTGGTCTCCCTCCCTGCAGGATGGACACCAGCGGACCCAGTGCAGTGCGGGAAACTCCAGAGAAGGATCAGCGACAGACCTGGTCATCAAACAGAGGCCCCGTGATGAGCAACGCGGCCAGCTCGTGTATAGGAACAGAGGTGCTGATGTCATCACATGCCACGGGGGCCAAAAGTAGGAGCAAGAGGCCTGTCGTCGGAACCACTGACGACAGCCGTCTGATGGTGAAGCAGCCTCCCTCCGGGAACCAGCACAGATCCCCCCAGAAACAGGCCAGCTCTCTTACTGACTACTTCAAACGTCTCAGCAAGAAGAGGTAAGTGCCACGATGACCCCGGCCCACGGACTCATTGGGGTCTCCTTGATCTATCCAAATTTGCTCCCTACTGAGTGTAAGCGATGTCACGTTTAAAGTGGATTAGTGACTTTTGTGTGGTTCACGCTGGTTTGGCCTCTCTGTGCCCCATGTTAGAATTCGGGAGGAGGGAGATTCTCCTCACCAGTCTGAAGCTAAGCAGTCCAGGCAAGAGCAGGAGGAACAGGGGGAGGTGATGGAGGTGGAGAGGAGTGCCAGGCAGCCTCCAACACCATCAGCACCAGAGCCCTCTGTCTGCACACCTGCATCCAATGGAGAGGGGTACAAACTGGGTCAGGACTCAGACGCAGACCTGGACCATTTGCCTGGGCCCTCCAGCCACAGGCCAGCAGCGGGCAACAGGAAGGAGATACCCACGACCGACCGGACGGAAGGCTGTAGTTCAGAGATGGACATAGAGGAACTGGAATCGATCATGTCGACACCCATGGACGAAGAAGATCAGCAGGGTGCCCCCAGCAAGAGGGCTCGCCTTGACCGTGTGCGAGACATCAAAGTGGAGGAGGAGTCCTTTGTAGAGGTGAGATGGGAATTCAGTACGCCTCTCTCAGGGGAGCCAATAGCCTGGTGCTCAGGAACTGGTCAGTGGGAAGTTACAGGTGTGAATCCCAGGAAGGTGTAAAACAGTTCCCTCTGTGTTAATTCACATGCTCCTTGCTTTCCAAATAATTCATTTGATATTAGTATTAGAAATAAGGCAGTGTCTGTCCTTATGCACTTTTCCTGTTCTTAGTTTTTGTGTTGTCTTCCCTTGACAGCATTGAATGGGCTGTTGCTGCATTCCTGTGTGTGTGTGTGTGTGTGTGTGTGTGTGTGTGTGAGAGAGAGTTGATAAAATGCATCAGAATAAGTCCCTTTGTGTACTTCGCCTCAGTGGGCCTCATATATGCTTCTGAGACACAGTGTGATTTAACCTGACTTAACCTGGCTGTTCCCGCTCTAAGGCCGCCAGAGCGGACACCGTAAGCGTCGCCGAGAAGCCAGAAGCCGAGGCTCAGCCCAAAGCCGCCCCGGTGAAGCCGGAACTTGCGGTGAGTCCCAAAACACCCTCGTTCTTGTCTTCCCGATGCCACTGTTATCTCTGGGTTTACCGGCTCGTCCCGTGCTCCGCTTCAGGAGGTGACGGCCGCGGTTAAGGCCGATAATGGAGAGGATCTTCCCAGAAATCTACTGGTGATCGAGTTCAAGTCCCTGCTGGTGGACAAGCTGCCGAGGCCGGAGCGTCAGCAGATGGGGGGGAAGAACTTCAAGAAGTTCAGGAAGGTCTGTCGGCAGACACGCATTTGGAACTTCCTGTGCTAAAGTACTGCCAGCAAGTTCACATGCACAAACATACACTGCACATGTGGGTGAGGGGCATGACTGACTGGGGAGCAGACTGGACATTTAATGTGACCCTGCCCCCACAGTTCAGTTCAGCCGCCACAGTAAATGTTAAGGAATACAGTGAGGAATTTAAAACTAAATTCACAGGAAGCATATTTGTGTGGTGTGTTATGCAAATCAGATTTTGTTTTTGAAGTAAGAATGCTTAGTCTGACTGATCGTGCTGCCTGTGTAAGTGCCTGATTGATCGCTCGTTTGCTGAGTCTCACTGACTGTGCTGCCTGTGTCGGCGCCTGATTGATCGCTCGTTTGCTGAGTCTGACTGACTGTGCTGCCTGTGTCGGTGCCTGATTGATCGCTCGTTTGCTGAGTCTGACTGACTGTGTTGCCTGTGTCGGTGCCTGATTGATCGCTCGTTTGCTGAGTCTGACTGACTGTGCTGCCTGTGTAGGTGCCTGATTGATCGCTCGTTTGCTGAGTCTGACTGACTGTGCTGCCTGTGTCGGTGCCTGATTGATCGCTCGTTTGCTGAGTCTCACTGACTGTGCTGCCTGTGTAAGTGCCTGATTGACCGCTTGTTTCCCAGGTTCCTGTGCCGGGGTCCTCTGGGCTGCCCAGAATCATCGGGGGCTCTGACCTGGTGGCCCACAACCGGGCGAAGAACTCAGAACTGGAGGAGTGGCTGAGAGTGGCGGCAGAGGTCCGGCGAGGGCATGTTCGAATAATGTGAAAATGTCACACGAAAAAAGGGAAGCTGGCATTTTTAAGGTGTGAATCCTCTGCTTTACAGGAGGAAAGTCGGACTGAGAGAGAGGAGGCCCTGGGTGACGACCTGTTCAGGTATGTCTGCATACCCAGCTGTAGGAAGTGTGGCCCTGATGTTGTAAATCTTAAATACCGCTGTTCTACTTAATATTTTAAGCATTTGATGCTATTCCTCATGTAAAACAGAGAAGCCTTTCAGTCAGGTCTTGGACAGCAGCATATATAAGAAACATCTGTCTGCCTTTCAGTAGAGCATGCAGGTGTTACACCAGTTAAACCAGTCACTCCAGTTTATCACTTTTTTGAGGAAAGATGGTGGTGTTTTGGCTTAAAGAAGTTCTTGTTCAACTGAATATTTGCTGACTGATCCAGTAGAGAAGGTGCTTTGAAATGCGGCCCCTAAAGTGGCCGTCGCCATGACGGATTCCCGTCAACTGAGTGCACTAAAGGTTAATAATGAGATTGATGCAGATCCGAAGGGAAAAAAAATGGGGGAGGGGGGCTAAACAAGCTAAGGCAGACAAAGTTCTGGAAAGGATGTCTTTTACTTTGTCTTTACGATTTAATTATTCTTCCTAAAAATAAACGTTATGGTTTCGGCAGTTCGCTTAAAACATTGACGGCTGCGGAGTAACCTACAGGCTGCAAGCTGTTTCCCGACGCTTGTTTAAGATGCCAAACTTCATAGTAGGAGAAAATGATTCCCCAGCATTTAGTGCCACATCAGGCTTTTAATGTCCAAAAACAAAGACAAGATCTGCAAACGGTGATTGGCACGGGCTTCTTGGTGCCTGGCGTATCCAATAATAATAATTATTATAGGGCATAATAATAGGCTAGTAGTATATTTTGCATTTTCAAAAAAGATCAGAATAGAACGTATTTATGTTTGGAGGTCAGTGGTGTGTCGCGAAGTGTCTCATTCGCTAATAGTAGTTAAAAAAGGTCGGAAAACGTGGAGAAAACCCATGGCTTAAATAGATAAAGAAGCCGAAACTCTGAAGCTCAAGATTCAGGACAGCGGCTCCGGTGTCGCAAGTGCTGCGAGAGCTTATGCTCCGTTAAAAATAATTAAATAACAGCAGGTTTGGAGTCCGTCTTCTTGCCGTTAACAGAGGAATGGCAATGGGAAGCTGCTCTAAGTTTCCCGTATTTTGGGTCGGAATCTTGGGATTTTTCAGCCTGCTTTAATATGAGTTTAGGCTATTTGTAAACGTAGGCTATATAAATAGTCCGTAAAGTCATATTTGACAGGACATAGGCCCTTCGATTTGCATCACTCGCGCACGTCAATTTGCTTTTGGTTTTGTCAGCATGGACGCGCTTCTGTTAAAGGAAGGCACAGATGTGTCGGACATCGACAGAACGGTAAAGAATAAGTGGAGATGGGCTTGGCTAAATGGAATGGGCGACAGTGGCAAGCCATTTAGTTCATGGTGCAAAAAGATGAAAATGGCAGTGTGTGCTTTTGTGTGGTTTGCCATAAAAAATAGTCAAAATAGCGAAAACTTGAAAACTTAATGTTTCATCATTTATAGCCAATTACTGACAATGGTAAAGTCTTGCCTTAGCATGAATTATTGTTACAATTATTTAATTATTATGTTAATTATGTTACATGTAAGTCAACTAGGGGCTTAGGGGATAATGGACAACACAGCATTGAAAATTTGAAGCATGGCCGAGGTGGTATGGGCCCGCGACACGGACCATTTGGTTTAACAAAAAAATAATAAAAATTTCAGTCGATGATTTTTTTTTTTTTTGCTTTAATCCATGCATACTTAAATGGGGAACTGTAGTCACCTGTTTAAAAGTACAATTAAGGTTCAAAATGAAGCACTGAAGATATCTGTAATGTACGATTCCCTGGGTTCATTGCTGGAATTCGTTAGAGGTGATAATTCGCCAAAGCAGTGACCTTCCAGCGCGTCCTGATTAAGCACACGCCGCACTCCCTGCTGTCCTGGGGCCCCGAACAAGCCTCCCATTCTGAAGAGCAGAATTTTTGATGTTTTCATTAAGGAGTTAATGAAAGAGCCACATACTCACGCACAGAGCCGGTGTTAGGTCGCTGTTTTCGGGTGGAGCGTGGGGCGGTGCCAGCCGGTACTGTTAGGCTCACAGAGCCGACTTGGCCGCCTGGGTCTGGTTTGAGCCAGCCCCCGCTTTGATCCGGCAGCACGGTCTCCACGGCTTGTAACCGAGCCAAAGGCCGGGGCCCACGGCAATGGCCCCTGCTCTGGTCCCATGGTAACCGGGAGTGGAAGTGCTGACTGGTGCTGATGTCACCCCATCACCCAAACACTCGCGTCCCCGTTTTCCGCCTCTCTGCGTGTGTCTGCATTTGGAATGTCCTGCCCTTTTATGTTGTTTTCTTTTTCTTGCATTTAAAAAAAAAATTGATATAGACATGAATCTCATTAATAATGAAACTTAATTAAGCTCTGCTTCCATGGCAGTTCAGAGGTTTGCTGAAGTGTTTGCTGTCCTCTGCTCTCATACTAGACAATGGTAACAAGTACCTCTGGATCCGCTTCTCACAGCACAGGGATCCTGGATTCCCCGCAGTCATCTCCTTGTTATGCAACAAAAATCAGACTTCCCAGCTTCCCGCATTCGGTTAAGTCATGGTGGCTTTGCCTTCTGTTCTTAACACTGCTCTGCACCTCAGTGTAATGTTCCTCAGAGGCGCCATACTGGATTGTGTGCGAACCAAAGCTCTGGGATTAGCCTGTGTATTCCAGCCGGAGGAGGTAACTGACATGCTAACGAGCCGAGGGCTGCTTTCCACAGTGAGCCCAGCTTTCGGGTGGAGGAAATAGTAGAAAGATCACTTAGTGGCACACACAATTGTCATCAACGTGTGTAAGGGCTTCTGGTAAGGTCACCTGGCATTGTTTCCAAAAGCCAGGCATACTGAAGAATCAGGAAGCCCATCGGGGCCGAACGCAGAGCGGCTTCCTGTTGCGTGGGGACAGCGAGGGTTGCTTAGAGACCACATTAGGTCACGATGTCGTACTTGTTCTGAAGCTGCAATAGTTTCCAGGCCGGGCAGGGGTAGCACAGCAGGGTGGGATTTTAGCGAAGCGAAAATGTCTGATCACTGAATCATGAATGTTGGTCAGTCATGCATGGGAAAGGAACACAGAGACTGCAAAGAAAACACTTTTGCTGTGTCAACGGCACCAAAAGACACTGCACAGATTTTATTCAGCGTCGCTGGTATAGATCTGCTCTGTGGGGGGGGTTCTTACTTAGAAATGTTGATTTTCTGCATCAAACACCTGAAGTTCATGTTTTTTTTTTTCTTCTTTTTCCAGATATAACCCAAGACTATCCAAAAGGAGATGAGGACGATTGACGGCCCGCCCGTACCATGGGCCCGGAATGAATCAGCCGTTCTGTAGCTCACTCGTTTGAGGTGTTTACCCTGGGAAAAGTTCCAGAGAAACAGCGGTTTGTGTGATTTTTCAGGCCTTGTCCTTGATACGAATGAATGTCCCACTTTTGATTTTCACTGTTTTTCACGAGTCCACACCCTGAGCTACTGACAGCAAGTAATGTAACAATGCTTGTGTGAAGAATAATTTTAAAAAACATTTTATTTGTTCATAATAAAAAAAGTACTATGTACAAAACATTAATACCTCATTTATGTTTAACGTTAAATCATATTCAACTTGCTGGGATTTAAATAAACGTGCTTCTATCAACTTGCACAGCGTAGGTTAGGAAACGTGGTTCAGTCTCGTTCTGAAGGTTCTGCCACCCCCTGATGTTGGGGCCAACGTGGCCCCAGGCACGGCACTTCATCTTCTCATCTAAATCAGGTTTGTCACGGGTAAAAACGAGACCTGGAAGAGGCTGGAATCTGCAGCTTTTGGCAACAGATGACCATGGAAATAGTCTGTTAAACAAATAATTTCCCTAATGGAACTAATTAAATCTCTTGCCCTACTGAACTGGTTAGCTGTGATAACTGGGCTGGAAATTGGGTACACCAATACTGGATATTGTACACTAAAAAAATAGAAGATACGAACGCTTTCCTAAATCGGGAGCTAACACTTCGAGTTGTGGACACTTGACGCAGCACCCTGTTTTTCTATGCTAACGCTGGCATTTGTTGCTCGAATTTGGTGGATACCAGGCAGGGACTGGCCAAGGACGAAAGAGGCGTCCTTGCGCATTGGGAGCACAACCTGTTTGTATTAATGATCAAGTTTTTTTTAAATAAAAGAACTCCTTTCCTGTTCAGCCTTCGTTCAGGTTTTTGGCACAGCAGAGAAATGTGAACGAGAGATTCTGACACAAAAAACATTCACAAAGGGATATTCTTGTGCGCTTTCTCAATCATTAGCATACATTTAACATACATCCTTTTTTAAAATACAGATTTGCATAGGAGGCCTCCGAAGTGTCACGAGACCCGGTGTCGGGCCACTTGAAAACATCAACAAGACTTTGGGTCGTTTGGTAAAACCGGGCATTGAGATTGGCACTGCTGAGTCTTTTGAGTCGTTTAAATGAATCCAATGAGACAAAAAACATGTAACTTAATTCAGCTGCCTGGTCCCTAAACAAAGATTGATCTGTTGGTGATGTTCAACAGAGATGCTTCTGAGACATCAGGATGAATAAAATCTAATTCTCTGAATCCTCAGACCCAGTCTTGTATCTTCATCATTCACCGTACGGTAGATCACTGAGAATTTGCCTTCTGCATCTCTAGTCTACAGTCACTTACACACTTTCAAGTTTTAAGCATGCTGCACAGCATACAAACAGTAAGCATGGCACAGACTCTTGGCCCATTCTTGCATTCCCTGCCCACCCCCACATTTAAGCTATCCCCCCACCTCCACTATCAGCAATCAGCTTCCCTTTCTTCTTTTGTCTTATCAGGCAGCTGGCAATGCCAAGAGCACCGCCCTTCAGGAAGCGTACAAAATTGTCACCAACCAGAGGACCCATGGCAAATAGGTTGGCCTCTTTCATGCACTCAAATGTAAAGGGGTGGATGTCAATGGGGTTCTGCTTGCAGGAAATAGGCTTGTGGGGATCAAGGCCGAGATACTGGCCTTGTTCTTTGAGGAAAAACAGGTTGGGGTTGGTGCCGATGAGGACCAAGGCCATGGAGATCTTAAAGGTCTTCAAATTGTTGCCGTTGCTCAGCACGCATTTTACATCAGGCTGAAAGGAGACAACACAGTGCTCAGGGAAACTGGTATAGTCTGGGAACAGGCCGGAGGCGGCGGCTATGTGGCTCTGTGAGCACATCATGTGGTAGACTTTGTGATATTCAGGGTACGTCGTCTTGGGCAGCTGCTTGAAGATCATCCCCGGGTCATCTGCACGCTTCCTGAAGGCGTGCAGCACGGTGACCCCGCTGCTGTGGGCGAATAGGGCAGCATCGGCCGCGCTCAACCCTGCGCCCACAAGCAGCACTGGATCCGACTCCCGGCCGAGGCTACGCTCTCTGATGGCTACCCCCAGGGCACAGATGCTGTGGAAGACAAACGGCAAGTTCTCCCCTTCCACTCCCAGTCTGGCTGGAGAGTCAGAGGCACCGGTGGCCAGAACCACATTTTCTGCAAAGAGGCTAAATGGCATATGGGCATCCCCTTGAACACTCTGGTAGCCCCTGACTTCCCAGAGAGCCTTGGTCGGCACGCCGGGGGCACCCCCTTTCACCCCTGAGTCCCCCTCATGCTCCCTGTGAAGCTTCCTTACAGAGGTCACATATACATTGTCCACAAAATTCTTCTGGAGACCCATGAGCTTCACATAGTTTCTGTAGTAGGAGGAAATCTCTTCTGGCGTGGCTCTTTCATTTGCCTTTCCCCTGGAAGAGGCACAGGACGTGTCCATATAACGATCTTGCAGAAACATACATGGTTACTACGAGCCTCTGGAGTGAGACAGACGGCTGAGGCGCCAGTTACCTTCGCTTCCATGTGGCTACATCTCTATAGTTCACCCCTGGGAGCTCCATCCATATTCCCAGGCTGATTGTCAACATGGATCCCTCCATTGCCTAAAAGCAGGTCGAGAGCATTAAGGCGCTTTCCCACCGAAGTTCCGGAACCTAGTTCCTGGTTCTGAGTTACTGGGCCGTTTCGATTGGGAACTTATGTAGTTCCTGGACACTTTTGTGTGTCGCTTTCCCACCACACAGCAAGAGCCATGACCTTTATTCTAAATAAACATGGGAGACTAAAAAAGCTTGTAGGTTTAACTTCACACGTAATTTCAAACGGAGCTACACCAGCACGTCAAAACAACGGGGGGTGAGCAAGTCGTTTTGTTATTAATTGGGAGGGATAGATTGCGTGGTATAAAAATATGCGACAATATTTATTTATATTTTATTTATACAGCTCACAGCATGTTTATAATTCATTATTAAATCTGGCCACCAGACTGATGTTTCATTTTCCATAGAATAAAAAACGATGGAATGTTATTCCACCAATAAACACGGGCAAGTTTCACTGCTGGCACCAGAAGTTATGGACAGAAGTTGCCAGTTATTGACCGAATCTTTCGATGCCGAAATAAGATGCAAGCGAAAAGGTATTTATTAATGCATTTCATGTAAGTGCGATACAAAAATAATTCCATCTGCTAATTTTTTGCTTGACTAGTTCTGTCTCTTTTCCCTGGACTTCTGCATAACTTCCAAGTTAGCGCCGGTGCTTGTGATTAACCAGTCAGCAAAGTTTATCTCTTAAGCCACACCCAGTAGTTCTGGCTCAAGCAAAAAGTATCCACTCTGAAGTAGGGACCAAAGAAAGGTTCAGGAACTGCCTCTAAGGAACTACGATTGTAGTGGGCTGAGTTACTGCGGTGGAAACACAACAGAGGTTCCTGCTGCCTGATAAAGGTTCCTGCGGTGGGAAAGCGCCTTTAGGTGGCACTATATGTTTCAGCGTAATATTTGAGTAGAAAGAAATATACGTATTTAAAATAAGAGTTTTTAATCAGTTATATTTATATAATAAATTAACTTCACGTAGACCACAAATTCCCAAGCCACCCCTGTTCCATATATTTCCTTTGTCTCCACCACAAGCCCAGAGAAAGACCTTGAAGATACTAAGATGTTAGTTGAATCATATGTGCTGGTGGTGGAACTGAACAAACGTGGAGTAACTGGGGGTATCAGGGGAAGGTCTGAGCAGTAGAAGAAAACATATTTCCAGAACAACTGGCTTCTGTCTGCAAGAGTATCCTGTGGTCCATGAGGAGAAACTCACATTCCAGGCACCCCCAGGCGCAGCTCGACCCAGAACCAAGTGGGGAATGTGGTGCTGGGTCTCCAACCTCCACCGGAGTACTGAGGGTAAATCGTAGCCGGCGTCTGCATTGGGGTGCAGCAGTGTGTCGAACAAGACAGCCACGGGATTGGTGGAGCGACCCTCCAGGCCTTCGCTCAGGTACTCTAAGTCCTGAGGAGAAGATGGCCAATCAGTGCTATCCATGGTGCAGCTTCGCCAAAAAGAGCTACTAAGCAAAATGGTGCTTTTCAGCAGATATGAGTAATTAGTCAAGTGGTTGAGAACAAGATCTTGTGAGGTAGACAATACGGCTAAAAGAACGTGGGCACCCCTATTAATTAGAGGAATTTGGCCAATGAAGCCACACGCATAGAGCATACAAGTACACAATTATGCAATCTTCAGTGACAAACACTAGCAGCATAATGGGTACATTCAGCTTGGCACCATAATCGGATGCTATTTCTCCAACTAGCCCGTTTGCCAAAATTCTTCCCTGCTGGAGTTGCACTAGTCAACCGCAAATGACTGTGAAGTGGAAACACCTGAGAGTAAGTTCAGTTGGGAAGTGGTCGGCCACACAAACTCACAGAAACGGACCTAATAACCCAACATCAATACCCAAGCTGAACGGCAGCGAATCCCACCAGCGATGTTCCAGCATCTAATGGAAAGCCTTCCCAGGAGAGCAGAAGCTATCAGAGCAGGTCAGTGCACAGCAACTTCATGTTAATACCCTTGGCTTCAGAATGTGATGTCAGACAAGTTGGTGTCCACATACTTTTGGTCATATAGTGTATATGATTATTGTTAGCAAAGCTGGTAAATCTCAGTAGAACTAACTGCTGAACAACTAAGTGCGTGTGGCTGATTACTGACGTCAGTGATTCATGACCTGCTCAGTGATGGCAAGGTACTTTGATTCCTGCAGTTTCCTGAAGAGGACTGGATTTGGGTGAACTGCTCCGGGGTCCAGGTAAGGTGTATAGCCGCTGAGTAAATAGGATAAGCATGTTCCGGAAGGTCCGTTCCCTGGGAATACAGGAGCACAGTCAGTTCTTACTTTACATTTCAAAAGAGAGATTAATGGAGTTAAATCCAAGACACAGCAGACACACAAAACTCTGTGCATGCAGTGATTTTTCTAAAATACAGGGTTTTATGTCAGTTATAGAAAATGATGTAGTAAGAAGGGTTCTACTGGACAAGCTTTTATCCTGAGGGAAAGACAGTAATTATTCTTTCCATTGGTAAGTTAGCTAATAACTAATTTAGTGGCATTATTTCATTTCATTGATCCATCCATCTTCTAACCGCTAATCCTAGTCAGAATTAGAATTTCGTGATTGATCATCATTGTTGACACACAGCGCACAACAACAAAATGTGTCCTCTGTATTTAACCCATATGTGATATAGCAGGGGGCAGCTAATTCAGCGCTCGGGGAGTAGGGCTTGGGGGTGGTGTCTTGCTGGTCGGGGATTCAAACCTGCGATCTTTCAATTACAAGTGCGCGTCCCTAACCATTAAGCCACCACTGCCCCTAGTCAGGGTCAGAGGCTGGCCTGGATCCTGCATTATCGACGTAACCTACTGCTTTTTTATCTGAAATAGTTTCCACCAGCCTTATTATAAATGACATCTTCCAGGCCCTTCATCTTAACTCTCCTGCTGTGATTTGTATTAATGAATTTGTTCTGTTCATTTGATGAGGGTCTCACCGATGATGGCCACTGGCACAGTGACGGGGCGCTCCCCAACCAGAGAGTTTTCCTCCAGGGCGGGCATCGCGGCAGCCAGAGCTGGCACTGGCCACCAAGGGTCTGCTCTGTTACTGCATGCAATGTAGATGACAGCCATCAAGTACTGCATTTACCACCTATTGGTCAGAGCAATGTGCAAACCTCAGTTTTATCCATCAGGGTGGCCAGCTGTCACGCACCTGGCGTGACGCTCACGCTTTCTGACTCTCAAAAAGAAAGAAATCTTATGGCAAGTCTAGATCATTCCATTATAAACCTAAATTTAGCTACATCAAAAGCATCCTGGCTGTGGCAAACCCTACAGACTATTTACAAGGTAATGAAACGGTAACATGCATGTAAATGTGTGTGCAGACTTGTCTTGAATTGAAAATCTCATGCCAGCCAGCTGACCAAAGTTGGCCACCCTGTTCCATTAGTACCTCATTGTAAGGTACACTATACGGCCAAATGTATATGGACACCCCTATTAATTAGAGGAATTTGGCTAATTAGGCCACACCCATTGCTGACAGAGGTATATGTTTAGTACACAGGCATGCAATCTCCCGCAACAGTGCCATCAGAATGGGTGATCACTCAAAAGAGGTGAGGGACTTTCAACTTGGCACCGTGAAAAGACACCATGTTTCCAACAAGTCGGTTTGATAAATCTCTACCCTGCTGGAGGTGCCCCGGCCAACCGCAAGTGACTGTGAAGTGGAAACACCTGAGAGCAAGTTCAGTTGGGAAGTGGTCGGCCACACAAACTCACAGAAACGGACCTAATAACCCAACATCAATACCCAAGCTGAACGGCAGCGAATCCCACCAGCGATGTTCCAGCATCTAATGGAAAGCCTTCCCAGGAGAGCAGAAGCTATCGGAGCAGGTCAGTGCACAGCAACTTCATGTTAATACCCTCGGCTTCAGAATGTGATGTCAGACAAGTTGGTGTCCACATACTTTTGGTCATATAGTGTATATGATTATTGTTAGGAAAGCTGGTAAATCTCAGTAGAACTAACTGCTGAACAACTAAGTGAGTGTGGCTGATTACTGACGTCAGTGATTCATGACCTGCTCAGTGATGGCAAGGTACTTTGATTCCTGCAGTTTCCTGAAGAGGACTGGATTTGGGTGTGTATAGTCCACCTTTAGGCCTAAAATCACACATCATCCTCAACAAATGATTCTGCTACCTAGATTAGGGCTGGAAGAAAGTTAGGTACCACAGTGAGATACTTTACTTTTCTATGCCTTTGACATGCACGAGTATTTGTGCACCTGGATGTAAAGAAAAACCCAGCACGGCTTGCGTTCTTCCTCAGAGAATCAGTCATTAGGCTAAAAGACAGGTAAAGGGTTTTCGTCATCATCATCATCATCATCATCAAAATACACGAGATTAAGGAATTTTCCAAAACTTATTAACATTTTGAAAACACACCACAGTAAGAACATAAGAAATTTACAAACGCGAGGAGGCCATTCGGCCCATCAAGCTCGTTTGGGGAGAACCTAACTAATAG
>JAODKC010000137.1:11771808-11787109 GCA_026777985.1 Mormyrops attenuatus
TCTGTGTCTGTGTGCTTCTGTTCATCTGTGTCTGTGTGTTTTTGTCCCTCTGTGTTTGTGTGTTTTTGTCCCTCTGTTCCTCTGTGTCTGTGTCCCTCTGTTTGTCTGTGTGTGTGTGTTTCTGTTCGTCTGTGTCTGTGTGCTTCTGTTTATCTGTGTGTTTCTGTTTCTCTGTGTCCGTGTCTGCGGGCATGTGCTTTACTCTCTGGATATCAGACTGAAATGGGTAATTTGCTTGCAGCTAATCTGAGATGGTCTCGGTTCGTCCGTGTCTGTGTGTTTCTGTTTGTCCGTGTTTGTGCGTTTCTGTCCCTCTGTGTTTGTGCGTTTCTGTCCCTCTGTTCCTCTGTGTTTCTGTTCGTCTGTGTCTGTGTGCTTCTGTTTGTCTGTGTCTGTGCATTTCTGTCCCTCTGTTTGTCTGTCTGAGCATTTCTGTCCCTCTGTTTCTCTGTGTCTGTGTGCTTCTGTTCGTCTGTCTGTGTGCTTCTGTTTGTCTGTGTCTGTGTATTTCTGTTCCTCTGTGTCTGTGTGCTTCTGTTCGTCTGTGTCTGTGTGCTTCTGTTCGTCTGTGTCTGTGTGTTTCTGTCCCTCTGTTCGTCTGTGTCTGTGTACTTCTATTCGCCTGTGTCTGTGTGTTTCTGTTCTTCTGTGTCTGTGTGTTTCTGTTCGTCTGTGTTTGTGCGTTTCTGTCCCTCTGTTCCTCTGTGTCTGTGTGCTTCTATTCGTTTGTGTGTTTCTGTTTGTCTGTGTCTGTGTGTTTCTGTTCGTCCGTGTTTGTGTGTTTCTGTCCCTCTGTTCCTCTGTGTCTGTGTGTTTCTGTTCGTCTGTGTTTGTGCGTTTCTGTCCCTCTGTTCCTCTGTGTCTGTGTGCTTCTGTTCGTCTGTGTCTGTGCGTTTCTGTCCCTCTGTTCCTCTGTGTCTGTGTGCTTCTATTCGTCTGTGTCTGTGTGTTTCTGTTCGTCTGTGTTTGTGCGTTTCTGTCCCTCTGTTCTTCTGTGTCTGTGTGTTTCTGTTCGTCTGTCTGTGCGTTTCTGTCCCTCTGTTCGTCTGTGTCTGTCTGCTTCTATTCATCTGTGTCTGTGTGTTTCTGTTCGTTCGTGTTTGTGTGTTTCTGTCCCTCTGTTCCTCTGTGTCTGTGTTTCTGTTCGTCTGTGTGTGTGTGTTTCTGTTCGTCTGTGTCTGTGTGCTTCTGTTTATCTGTGTGTTTCTGTTTCTCTGTGTCCGTGTCTGCGGGCATGTGCTTTACTCTCTGGATATCAGACTGAAATGGGTAATTTGCTTGCAGCTAATCTGAGATGGTCTCGGTTCAGCCAGAAGTCATGTGACCCGCTCGGCCCATACATGCCACAGCACTGTCATGCCGACAGATGGCTGAACGCAGACCGACACGGTGGCGCAGTCTCCATCACCTGCCGCCCTGTCCTCTGTTTGTCCCCAGTCACATGACAGACTGAATGCTCCTGGTTAAATACATTGGTTATCACACTATTTACTACATGATCATTATATTATGAAGCTTCACTGGCCCGACCGTGTGCAGACCTTTAGTCAAAGGAAGCATTACATAATACATTAGATGTGTCCTCAGCAACTCAGGGATTCACATCTCACCTTGAGGGTTCTGGATTCGATCCCTGCCTATGTTCTGCACATGTGACTTTTGGCATATTTCCTCTGCCACCGGGAACAGAGCTGTACCCAAGGTGTACCCACAATGACATGGTCCTGCTTACTAGCAGGCCTGTAAGTGTGAGCAAACCAAGTTAGTTGTGTCACCACCATTTGATTGGTTGAAATGCTGGGAAATACCAACGATCTGTGTTGATATGCACGGATTACCTGGTGAAGAAATGGCATTTCTATACATTAATTATCATCAGTAGTATTGTACTGTCAGTGGCAGGCTGTTTGTTATGTTTATGCTCTTTTTCTAATGTCTTTCATTTGATCACAAAACAGTAGCATGACACATTGATGCATTTCCAATAACTTGAAAATTTCCAACCACCTACTTAAAATGTACTATAGAACAGGTGAACTGAACTGTTTTGTAATGCTAGCATTTGACTCTAACATAAGACGGCGATTCTCACAGATGTGCTAGTGGAAATTAGCACACAGTAAAAGAAATGCACGTAGTAAATCCTGATGTACACCGTGTGAACCATGAGAAGCGTCACTGTCACTCTCCAAACCCGACAACGCCTTTACCGAGCCGACTCTTCTGCAGTGGAAAACCAAAGAGAGCTGGAACCGTGCTGTAACTACTTGGCGGCACAGCTTGGGGGCTCCTCGGTTCCCGTACATCAGTGGAAAAGCACCATTTGTGTGGGTGCGCTGGGTTTCCATGTAAGAACACGTGTGACGGTGCCGTCACAAACCACCGTGGTCTGCATTTCCTGAGATTGGTGGCCACCCCACATGCAGTCGCCGTTACAAGACAGCCAAGGTGTCACAGTGACGATATGATTCCACATTTCTCCTGGGGGCAGGGGCTAAGGCATTCTGCTTAGCACCCTGTGTGCTTGAAACACTCACATATTTACATACATATTCTTCGGCCTCTGAAAGGGGCGTGGCAGCCACCGTCTAGGTACCAGTCACACCGCACATGATGACCACCATCATGCTGTGTTTGTGGCCAGGGGATGCCCCCCCCCCCACGTTTGGATCACAGTCGTTAATCTGAATGACGACAGGATGCCTGCAGACTATTTAGCTGTGCTTATCTAACTGACTCAGTCCATAATATGAGTCATTCTAAGGGCTTCAAGACCAAACCGTCATAGGAACCTAAGCTGAAGTTTTGCAGAAAATATACCATGACTGACATCAAACTGGCGTTAGGCACGTGACAGGAGGCAGGAGGCAGCGGGCCGCTCTGTCCCTGTGACCGCGGACAGTGTTCCTGCTCTCACGCTCTCATCACATGCAACTCGACACCGTCGGAAGTGGCCATCGATTGAGACCCCAGTGTGGTCGATCGCCTTAAAAATAGCACTGCGTGATTTCTGGGGTCATTAGCAGGACCCTCCAACAGAAATCTGGAGATCCCCCCACCCCCCACAGAACAGACATCCCTGACCTCATTCACTGTCCCACTCACAGCTGGAAGCAGCACAGAAATCCCAGGTTTCCAAGAGAGATCGGGATCAGGAAAAGGCTGGACTTACAGCACTGTCATCCGCTCCTCCCGGCTCGATCATGTAGGTGTGGTTTCCATCAAAAAACAGCCCACTGTCGAAAAGAAGAGAAAGAAATATTGTAAGGGATAATCAATCCAGAGTCAAGATGTCCGGGATAGACAGATTTTCTTGTTCTGTGACAAAGGTTCAGATTCTGTGGGCTGTGATTCTCCCACCACATCTTAGGGGCATAAAGGAAACCAAACTGACACAATGGACTGTTGTGTCTCTCAAACTGTTTGTGGGAAGCAAACTTGGGGCATCTGGTGAGGTTTTTCCGTATCGGAAGATCCTATTAGCTATGGACGTGGTCTGAGCGAGGAAGCCCAGATGACCTTGTGATGGCTTCTCAGGTACCACAACCTATGAAAGCGGAGTCACCGGCCGTCCCTAAATGGATTACCCTGTAATCTGTGGATCTCTGGAGCATCGTTTTGGGGCACGACGTGATCTAAAGAATCTGCTAAAATGATGCAAGATGGGTAATAGCTAATGATGAGCCCCATGTGGGCCTGCTGCCTCAGAGGGACCACCGGGCCCGCGGTGAGCGTAGCGGGTGTTGCAGAGAGCCCAAGAGGGCGGGGTTACGCTTCATGGGAGCCCAGCTGAAGTAATTTTGTCTCGGGCCTGGGAATTACGCACGGCCTTGCCTGCCCACAGCTCTGTGCCAGCGAATAAGAAGCCTGATGCTGGTACACATTCAGTGGCTGGATTCACAGGCACGGCAGAGTGTGACGGCTTTAAATAACAGAGCTCAGTAATATAAATGGATAACCATCCTGAATTGAAATTACCATCATATTTAGGGTTGATTAACACAACAGGCGAATAAAAGGGGACGTGGTAAAGTAGTAATTACACAGTCACATGATTATCAAACATTTCACGCTCTTCCAATAGCCAACAAATAGGAAAAAATATATTCAACAGAAGATGGGGGGGGCACAGGCCAGGCCCTGGATCTGTAGAGCTGGGAATGCCTTCTTAGCACTCAAGACTCTCTTTTCAATTGCAGCCAGCTTGTGTTGAAATAGCGCCTCTCACGGGCAGCCAAGGTGAAGAGCGGACACGCATGCCTCAGTAGAGCCATGAGCTCACACACCCTCTGCTGCCTCGACAGGAGACTCAGTGTGTCCAATTACAAAGAAAAATAGTTCAGTCTGGGGTCATTTCAATCCATGGATTATTTCACAGTGTTCGCTAAATAGGTACGTTCCAATCTGTGTACGTTCCAGTCTGTGTACGTTCCAGTCTGTGTACGTTCCCTTCACTGGTACACGCCTTACATTGAAAAGCAGCTAATTTTTTATGTTACCAGTGAAAATATTTCCAATGTAAGAGTCAGACAGATAGATGAAATAGAATCTTGTAAAGTTATGCCAGATGCAAGGAAGCTTTTTTGCTCTCCACATCACGTTTTCAAAGTTCCCTTCATCATCTGAAGAGAGTCTGTGCTACAGGTCAGGTGTGATGTGCCGTTTGAAGCACGGCTTGGGTCCTCAGCGGCCGCCTGTGTGGCATCCCGGAGAGGCATGACAGCCGCCGACCTGCTCCTCTTCCTGACAGAAGGTCGACCACATGGCCATTTCTGTATGATCACCACCCAGTGCCCAGAGATACTTCCGTTAATATGCTCTGCAGGTAACGTAAAACAAGACTCTAATTTTTATGCGTCCTAATCGCGTTGCCAAAAAAACATCAACAATACAGCACCATTTAAAAGCCCAATCCAAGATTATTCCGTTAGACAGCACCAATACCTAGGAAACAGTCAAAACAAGGGTGATGTGAGGGATGTTGACAATCATGCTCCCTGTTAGGAACAATTCTTCACCTCACTGGCTCACTTACTTTGTGCATTTTGAAGAACTAAAAATACTGAAGTGAAGACCTGAAATCTCCCAGATTTCTGTGCGGCAGGATAAGGCGTGGAGGGAAGCAGGCAGGGGCTGTGTGTGTGTGTGCGTGCGAGAATGAGCTGGGGGGTTGTTAGTGCTAAAACTCATTGGACACAAAAAAGAGGGACCCTCCAGTGAGACTAATTCGATTCCTGGCACCTAGCAGAGCTTGGGACATGTCCCACGCCGGGGAAGCAGACAAAAGAATCGTTTCTGAGCACCAGGCATTGTTCCCACAGAAGGGGGGGGGGGGCGTGAGGGGATGGAGGAACCAAGCATTAAATAAGGAACCCTTCATACACTCACAGACCCTCTCCAACCACAACGGGGTGTATTTCAAACCATTGTCCATGGCCCGGCATATGAACGTCTGACGGACAAGGCTAAATGAACGAGGCAGGAAGGGGTCTTCAAACATGCAAAGGCCTGGCACAGAATATTCTGGAATTCTGACTATACTCAGACAGCAGGTGAAGTTTGAATTGTGCATTATTCACCAGAGAGTCAAGAGGAGATGGAGGAGCACGGCACGGAAAAACAATGCCAAATATCAACGGAGAAAACAGCATACAGTAATTACATTGAGAACAGCATACAGTAATTACATTGCAGTAATTGCTAAACAGGATAATTGCCACTTAAGTCCATTACTACTGCATAGCAGAAATGCTTGCGGAAAACGACATGGAGCGGCACTGGACTCCAGCGCATTCCTGCGCGTTTCTGTTTAGATAATTAGCCATTTGTTGCCACAGCTCCACTCCTCTGTGTTTACGGGTCCCTGGGGGGAAGGGCGATGCTTACTGCAGTCCATGGCAGGTGGAGAGCGCCACATAGGATGCCGGTATCCCTCGAACTTTGCCCTGGTAATAGCAGTGCTCGCCGCCCTACAGGAACAAACAGGTATTACATATTAGCGCCGAGAACTGCTTCCCAGAAATAGCCAATAAAAAAAGTGTAATGAGGATGATCTGTCTCTCTCACACACACTCACGCACACACATACAATTTCTCCAGTTATTTCACTTGTGATGGTGTTATTTCATAGCTCAACACTGTATTTTTAGCGCATTTTCAACCTCACAACAGTACAGCAAGCCAGAGAAAATGATACGTGGTGAAACTAGCATTAGCTTCTTAGCATTAAGTTCCCTGATGATCAGGATAATCAGCATCACATCCCAACATCACCCAAGGCCAAAGTCAAGCCTTTTAAAGTTCTGTATTTATTGTGACAGATCAGATTATTCAAAGATACAAAAGCAGGAACCTGCTGGATGTTCCTCGGTCATAGATCATAGCCAAACCCCACCGGACTCTAGATGACAGTCTCAAATCCCGTGACGTCCCTCTCTCTCCAAGACACCCACAGCTAAGTTTGCTTTTTTTCTTTCGGGACAGCCGTCCCAGTGGAGCCCATCGCCGCAAACTCTGACCAGAAGAGGCCCGGCGTCCGGTGGTCCTGCTGGCTGCCCCACACCATGGTTTGTGAGGCCCGCACCATTAGTGGGGCCCCTCCCTGCAGACTCCTCCATTACAGCCTCCTTGGGGTCTGACGGCTTTTAAGGCCGAGGGCGCCTTCCGATGGACGCGGCTGCTTTTAGCGCAGATCGATTTCAGCCCCCGCGCCGGACGTATTACCGTCAGCCAGCGAAGCGTCTGCCTGAGCCAGGTAAGCAGGGCGGCTTCCGCAGCGCTTCCCTGCAGCGTATCCCATCAGCACCGCGTGACGGCGCGAGGCTGCATTTTCCTGGCTGTGAGACGGGCTTTCGCGTACCAGTGAGGTCATCAAAGAGGCCCTAACTCTCTGCCTGTTTCCCAAGCTTGCTAGATGGCATTTGGGGACCTGACCCGGCGAGGTAAGGCATCAAATATGCCCACATCTGTGGCATTTACCCTCATTTGTGCCCCCCCCCCAGTGTCTCAGTACCATCTGACCAGCAGCCCAGGCAAAAGCGTGGCCCCCTGCCCGACCGGGATGTAGATCCTGCAGCCTCGGGCTTCATCGGGGGAGGGGCACCACGTGTGCTCCCTGAGAGCGGCAGGCATACTGGGAAGGACACATAGTGAGCTGGGGGGGAGGGGGGGGTAGCAAGAGGACTATTTATAAACGGTGCCCTGCTCCACAATCGAGTGCTGTTCCTGAAACTACCGCTCTAATTCTAGTACCGCGAGAGGGATACCCGCGGTCACACCTCTCCCCCCCGTGCAGTCTGTTCCCGGTTGAAGACATTTCCATAAAACAACTTACGAGGGCCCGAGCTGACCATCCCGGAGACGATGCTGCCAGGAGGGCGGCACAAAACCATCGTTTCACTCACAAAGAAGCGCCTCATTCCTTTCCATTCAAATGAATGCTTGGAATCCAACGAAAGCTTCTTACAATATTCGATGTTCGAAAAATATGTTCAACTGGCCCAGATCGAGGAAATTAGCAAGGGGACGACCAGCACTGCCAGCATGGACCATGAAAGCGGGACTGGCATAAACAGGTAGGCCGGCGTGACCTTGCTCAGCGGAGAGGTAGGGGGCGCTCTGGGAGGCCTCGTATAGAGGGGTCCCTGGTTCACCATCTCGCCAACCATCGTTCCCCACTCAGGGATGAAAACGAGTGGAGGACCAGGGTCCACAGGGGCACAGGCCTACCCACAGGGGAACAGGCCTACCCACAGGGGAACAGGCCTACCCACAGGGGAACAGGCCTACCCTGAGGCTTGACAAATGCTGACCAATCACAGATTTTTCAGATGATTGCAAGTATTGTTCAAAATGGACTTATAGGACTGTTTATCACTGGAGGTTCCCAGCCTTGCACATTTCAAGCCATACTCAACAATTCAACAAACGCCAAAGCCGACATGAAACAGCGGCTATAGTTCTAACTCCAATCTGAGGAGAGCGCCCTAACCAGCAGCAACACAGAAAAAGCCCTACAGAGAGTAGTAAAAACAGAGAAACGGATGATTGATATGGGGTCACGGACCCATAAACCTCACAGGAGCAGGTTCACCAGCTGCTTCTTCCCTTCTGCAATAAGACCAGTTGCTAAGGGGCTTCTTATCTCTGTAAATACACCCCCTATGGATAACTGTGTAATGTATTGTAGTAAATCAAGCACTCTAGCATCCACTTACCATTCGGGCATATGGCCTGAAATTTCACTTCCTGGTTCTGTAGCATCATCCAATAGATTTACAAAATCGATTACAAATTTACACAACGCAGATGCATTCTGGGTAGGTCTTTCTTCAGCTATTCTCCCTGAACCTGCTCCCCTCACAGTTATAAGCCTAGTTCCTTGACCAGTAAACCCCTTCGGGACTGCTCCACCAAAAAGTTTAGTACCATCCAAAACACAAGGCTTAAATCGCGCTTTAAAAAAGTCATGAAATTTTTAGCATGAAAAAAACACAAACACTTTTATTGAGGGCAGCATAGCCTGTGAAGATGGAGGTGGAATTACTCATAATGAACAAATATTAGTCGAGGCAAATAGGGCAGACTTCTTGGCTAACGGCAGCACCATGCTAACCATTAAAAATCTGAAACAATCGCGAATAAGATTAGATATTAAACACGGTGGGGCTGTTTCTCTGACCTGAAGATGCCTTTTTGAGGACCTCATGGAGAGGAGGGCCATGGTATTTTCAGCGCTCCCCCCCAGGTGCGTGATTCAGATGGTTTAAGGAGGACTTTCAGTGACCCACGACCCAAAACAAGCAGATCTTTGTAACCAGAGTCAGGGGACATGAAATGTAATGAGGGTAGCAAACCACTGGCTTGTAGGATTATCCTCGGATAGAGCAGGGATGTCTGGATCTAGGAGCTGTGATCTGTGAGTCTATTCCAAAAAAGGCCCCCTACGATTTTAATATGCTTAACTCAGAGGTTTTACTGTAAAGCCGTTAATTAAATAGCACAGGGGTAGGGTTAAGCTGCTGGAAGGGTTTATAACACAAAAACTGGAAATACAGTCAAGTCCCTTTGCATAGGCGGCTCACGAAATTGGGAGTGTTGTTGGGTTAATTTGTGTGAGGTGCTGAACATTAATACTGCCCCCAAGCATTAATACTGAGCCCTGAACATTAAATCTGTCCCTGAGCATTAGTATTGGGCCCTGAGCATTAATACTGGGCCATGAGCATCAATACTGGGCCCTGTGCATTAGTACTACCCCTGAGCATTAATACTGGGCCATGAGCATTAATACTGGGCCCTGTGCATTAATACTACCCCTGAGCATTAATACTGGGCCCTGAGCATGAATACTACCCCTGAGCATTAATACTGGGCTCTGAGCATGAATACTAGCCCTGAGCATTAATACTGCCCCCAAGCATTAGTATCGGGCCCAGACCAATAAATCTGTCCCTGAGCATTAATACTGGGCCATGAGCAATAATACTAGGCCCTGAGCATCAATACTGGGCCCCAAGCATTAAAACTGGGCCCTGTGCATTAATACTACCCCTGAGCATTAATACTGGGCCCTGAGCATTAATACTGCCCCTACCATTTGAAAGCACATTTGACTGACTTTACTACAAGTTTCAAACTACCGTTACACTTGGGTTAATTAGCTGTGGGTGTCTGGGACAGAGAGGAACATAACACTGTTGGGTTAATTTGTGTGAGGTGCTGAACATTAATACTGCCCCAAGCATTAATACTGGGCCCTGAGCATTAAGTCTGTCCCCGATTATTGATACTGTGCCCTGAGCATTAATACTAGGCCTTGGGCATTAATACTGAGCCCTGAGCATTGATACTGGGCCTCAAGCATTAATACTGGGCCCGGAGCATGAATAGTGCCCTTGAGCATTAATACTGGGCCCTGAGCATGAATAGTGCCCTTGAGCATTAATACTGGGCCCTGGGCATTAATACTGGGCCCTGAGCATTAATACTACCCCTGAGCGTTAATACTGCCGCTACCAGTTGAAAGCACATTTGACTGACTTTACTACGAGTTTCAAACTACTCTCACACTTGCCATTTAGGGCATTCTAAATAAAAAAAACTTTATTTAGGGCAAACATGTCAGTTGTATATTTTTAAAAAATCAATATATGAAACATTTTGTGTCTTTTCTCGCATCAGAGGTTGAAAACCCCAAATAAGCTCCATCACATGAGGGGAGGGGCCTCTCCGACACTCACCTGGGTGAGGGTGGACCTCCCGTCCCGCGTGATGTGCCTCTCCACATACTTTGAGGACAGCAGGTCACTGAAAGAGAGAAGAGGGAGGTCAGGGAACGAAGCAGAACCGCCGGCCGACACCCATCTGCTCAGATGCGTCACTCATTCGCTCAGCCACTCGCACAGAACATGATGATCGCCCCCTATGGGTGGTGCCAGGTCCTGCTCACTTCACTGTCCCCTGATGTGTCCGTACAATTACCAATGAGCAATGTACACCATGATCTGACCAGGCGGGGAGTCCGTGGAGTGAATTTGCTGTCGTTCTGTGTCTAAATGCCATTCTTTCACAATGGTATAAAATCTACATAAAGTGTAACAGCGCAGCAGAAATGATGATGCCTAGCAGATTGGTCAGCCCTGATGCTCTGCAGGTACCCTAAGGCTCACTCAACCCCTCATCCACAACGCTACCAAGTCACTGCAGCAGTTCAGCTGTATTTGGCCGCTTAAAGGCTCCACCCAATCTCATGTACCACACCTACATTCACAATCGCAGTGCCTCAACCATGGAACCCACTGCTGTTTCATACCATCAACCACTCCATATCTGACCACATGTCAATCATCCAGGTCCACATCAAGCTTGCGATGGTGGGACACTGCGAGATCATGGGAGTTTTACTTACACAAAAATGATGTTTTGAGAGTGATTACAGCGATTTTGGTGCCAACGATGTCTGAACGGTTTTATATTAAGTTTATGGTGCTGATTAAGAATATGACTTCGGTTTTGCCAGATTGGCTCTAGTTTCTGAGATATTTAATAGTTAGTTAGTTAGTTAATTAATTAATTAATTAACGCAATAGGTTTGAAAAGCATTCAGAATTGCAAGAATATTTTTATTTTAGTTACAACTAGTAAGTAAACGTGTGTGATCAGGACAATCGCGTTGGAGACTCCAACAGTAGTCTGCCATCATGTGTATGTCCCATCACCTTCATATCCTGGTGGAACCTCTCGCCTTGTTCCTCGCTGAAGTCTCCAAGGTTATCTGTAAATCTGTTTAAATGGCTATGGAGTGCATCTTTATGCTCATATTAACTCCCAAATTTCTGAAGTTAGCCAGCATATCTTGCACCAATTCTTCATAATTGTCTGCTCTTTGATTACCCAAGTAGTTCTTCACAACAGAGACAAAACTCTTCCAGGCCGAAGCCTCAGTGTCATTCATGAATTTGGTTAAATTGGAATCATTCATGAGTTTACGAATCTGAGGACCATCAACGATTCCAGCTTTTAGTTTTTCCAAGCTCAGTCCAGGGAATGATCTACAAATGTACTTGAAGCAATTACCCATTTTGTCCAAAGCCCTAACAAATTGCTTCATCAATCCTAGCTTAATATGAAGCGGTGGGAGAATGATTTTGTTCTTGTCCACCAGCGGCTTGTTGATGATATTCGCAGCGCCAACAATCATTTCTTCCCTTGTTGGCCATGACACTTTTGTCCAATGGTCTTGCTATCCCCTGCTATCCCAGAGGCACATGAAGCATGGATATATTGTGTATACCCATATACACAATTGTACTGAATATTTTGTATTGACATTCAAAATAATTATATGGGATATTTCATTACCTAAGACACTGATAAAGAGTCAAAAGACAGACCAAAAGCTATCGCCTTTGTTATCACACACAAGACGCATTGGGGGAATGCATTATTTTCATGGATGTCCATTATCTGAAGAAAACTAGAACCTATTCAGCAAAAGTAATGGGATTTTTGAATTCAGCTCCCTCAAAACACCCTAAATCCATTCGAAAAACCTTGGCACGTGAAAAAAAAAAAAAAAATTGTAGACCTGTGTAATGAATCAGATTGTAGAGGAGGTGGATCCAAGCAACTAGAGGAGGCAGGACCACCAATCAAATATCTGCCTCCTCGAGTTGCTTGGGCCCATCTCCTCTACAATCTGATTGGTTATCTCTCTGAACCAACCATTTTTCAATCTGCCCTCACAACATTTTTGTGTAAGTAAAACTCCCACGAAAACACCGAGTCGATGTCCAGGATGTGCTATCCAAGGCGTTGAAATCAGGCCCCGACAGAAACCCCACTCTGTGTCTCCACAGTCTCCTGCCGTCAACGCGTTTGGATACAGCAGCGCCGAGAGAATCAAAAGAGCACAGGAAACAGCGGAATGCTGAAACATGATTACCTACTCATTTCATGCACCTCTTTTGCTTATGATTTCAAAACTGTGCTTCAGTTTTCTCTCTCTGTTAAAGAAAAATAAATGATTAATTTCATGGCTCTCTTCAGGGCCTTAGAAAAACCAGACGTTTGCTTTCTGATGCCTTCTCTCAGATTCGGACAGCGAAGCCTCTGTGGAGAGATCGTGGGGCGGCAGGAAAGCCTCTCTCAGATGGACATATACATGGATGCGGTAAACTGATCCTCAAAGAAAAGACCTGATTGGATAAAATAGGCAGTCAGAGCAGATTCTGTCCCTAAGAGTGACTCAGAGCCAGTGACTCAGAACCAACACTTCCACCATTAAAACCACAAATACTCAGTAAAAACCAGTCATCTGAACACACTGGTGTTCCCTCAGCGAATTAAGATGACCGTCCACCCTGTTTTTATTACGGGACCAGCTCAACTTAGGTCTTTTTAGCAATGGCATCATCTGGAATGTGGACCAGCATCTTATCCATCATAAAACTCTGTCCCTTACAGCTCCCCCCCACCCCGGTGATCAATCATTCCAGTGAAATCCATAAACATGCTGGATCCCATTTCTGAACCAGGAAGCAGCAAACACGGCCTTGAAAGGGTGGCCACGGACACGCCACCGTGACGTAAAAAGGCGGAAGAGATCCGGGCAAGAGCCAAAAATGGAGCAGGGCGGAGCTCACCGTCCCTGCGGACCAGGACTCGCACTGGCCCTGTAAACCCCCTGACCTCCCCTCCCCGCCTGTGGATTAGAGCCCCCACCCCAGACAAGAAGCTGGCCACTTGCTCCTGACACAGCACCGTGGGTCCCCGTGCAGCCCCTGATCCTGCTCCGTCCTCGTCCCCAGAGTCCGGCGGTCTGTCGCTGCTGCATCCAGGTGAGATTCAGCGGGACACTAGCCACTAGCGTGCTCTCAGCCTCCTTCCACCCCCACTCTGCCTCACCTGCACAATGTTTGTCCAGCATTAATGTTCTATAAACTGGTTACGCTCAGATTAGCCTCACCCACTACAGGGTTTTTGAGCAGTTTGAGCAATGCATTGCTCCGGTGACACGGTCCTGTATGCAAAGGCTGTGATGACAGCGGCATGACCATGCCTTCCTGTGGACATCAGGCCCACCAGCTCTGTTGAGCCTCATTAGGATACAGGTGGATCAATACCACGAAGGAGTCTTTCCTCTGCCGTAAGGTCTGACAGCCCAGACGGGGTGGGTCTAACCCCCCAGCCCAGACAGGGTGGGTCTAACCCCCCAGGGCAGTGTCGCGTCCAAGTCCACAGCCTTTTCATCAGGAGCAAGCATGTTTCCTGTAAACACGCCCTCTGATGATGTCAGCACGCCCGGCTGAGCCGTTTCTATGCCTTCAGCTGCCACTAACTTCGACTTTAAGCATAAACTTAATTAAACAGCACCGGTCCCCAGTGAAGCCCCTTAAAACTGCGAGTCCGCTGCACTCAGGGGGGCGTTACCGCCTTACAGACTCCGCCCTGAGGCCACATAATGGTCTCCGTTTCACTCCAGCTCACTGACGGTTCGGGTCCCTGAAGTCCCGCTATTTTCTCAATGGGCCGATGAAGAGACACGCATCCATTTGCATATCCGCACCAGCGCACACCAATCGGAGCATGGATTACTGGCAGTTCCAGACAGGTCAGGCTGCGTGGAATATACGGAGACGGCTGGCAGGAAATGGAGGAGCTCTGAGCAGTGGTGCATGCTGATAACTGATTTTTGCTTTTAATTGCTTTGGGATTTGAATAATTTATCGGGCAGACAAAGGCCATTGCTCATGCACTCCGCTGTTATGGACTCCATTTGCATGGGGGTCCGTCGCCCGGTAATGCACCTCACTAAGCCAATGCCCAGGGAGACGAATAAGAGCCAGTTGGTGCATTAACATTTATTACTGACATGAAAGGGATTCGTTCTGTGGAAGGGTGCTTACGCTCACCAGCCCCCCCTGCTGCCCCGATCTGGCTCCGCATGGGCGCCGGGGCAGAGAGCATGCTGTGCGTGGGATCAAGTGCAGCAAGGCTCTGGGGAGTGTGATGGAGCTCACCCCCCCGCCCCCACCCATGAGAAAGCTCCTGTAAGTGTGAGTTACACTCGTGTGGGCCGGAGGCACTGGTACCACAATCACTGCTGCGTGAACCGTGTGGAGCGGACTAGACTGGAGTCGGTCTGCAGCCTTTCAGAACACAAACCTACACAAATACACATAGAGATAAACTGATACTCACAGACATAGATACTCAGAGATATACATAAACTCGTGCTCACAGATATACCAATACTGATACTCACAGGTACACAGTTATTTACTTAGCAGATACTTTCATCCAGAGCAATGTCTTTTCAGAAAGTCAAATCAGACAGACAGTCCCTCGAGCGATCGGGGTTAAGGCCTGTGCTCAAAGGCCCAACAGTGAAATCACTCTGGCAATACTGGGGTCTGAACTGATGACCTTCTGATCACAAGCACAGTGTCCCAACCCACTGAGCCACACACCCCCCCCCCCATACACAACAGAGCTATTCTGAGACACACAAACAGATACAGACACACATACACAGATACCTACACACAAATACACAGAAATACAGAGATACACAAAGTCACGATCCCCCAAACACAGACAAACCTACACTGGAAACCCTTCCAGTGAGACACACACACACACACGCACACCTGGGTTAGACCCAGCCTTGCTGAATCAGCAGTGGCTGAATCTCTTACTGGCCTCATTCACAGGGAACAACACAACTTGTTCCTTCATTAATCATGCCCCCCCCAATGACTCTGTGGATGCTTCTCCGCTCCCCTGGCCCATTCGGGAC
>JAODKC010000137.1:11796577-11809247 GCA_026777985.1 Mormyrops attenuatus
TGGTAGGGAAAGGCTTCTTCACAATGGCTTTGTTCACACTGAACAAGACTACAACACATGCAGACAACGCGCGATGCGATCCGGCCGGCCTGGGAATCCTCTACTTCAAGGGCTGTAATGTTTTAGTGTCCCGGTCTGCGGTCTGATATTAAAGTACGCCGACTATTGCAATTATTATCAATATTTCAGATTCTTACCTTTTCTGATTCGTTCACTTTACTCTTTATATTTTCAGACAATTGCATACACGATGAACACATTTTTAACAATATTATGACATGATGCCGAGGTAACACGAGGTGACCGGAGTTTAAACAACCCAAACACTGGGTCCCATTAATACGGAAGACACCGCGAACACAGTCAAACCACAGCGATAAAACCCTATCTGTAATTAATATAAAAAGCAAGTAATGAGAGAAAATGAGAGACCGGACGTCAAATGCTATTAAATAATGAACGATGGGGTTCAAACTGAATATTGGGGCATATAATGAGCAAAAATAGTACGTGGAGAAAATAAATTGACGCATGTATCGTATGACACCACATATCTCACACACATACGTGTGTGTGTGTGTGTGTGTGTGTGTGTGTGTGTGTGTGTGTGTGACAGAGAAAGGGGGGGTGAAAACAATCTATATAACCAGAAGCGATACAGTCTACTTCCTCTCACTTGTCTACTTTCTGCATATATCTCAATAAAAACAGCTTATGTATACATGTTCTGCATAGATGATATAGTATATTTTCTGTTACATTGCTTTTTTCAGTCTCATTCTTTTGTTTACAAGGCCCATCTGACACCTCTGTATAAGTCCTTTGTGTAAAATCATAACCACCAACTGCCAACGCGCATGGTTTGGGTACATATCCAGCCGAAAGGCACACGTACCACTAAAAAATAAATAAATCACAACGAATTCATGGCGAATTCAGAGGGTCGGGAATGTCCTAATACCCCTGACCGAAAACAATAATAAAAAACGCGGCACATGAGGTTCCCAGACGCCGGGTTTGAGGGCTACGGGGGGTGTTTTGATACAAATAAACAAAACCCCAAAAGCAGAGCGCCTCCAAGGACATGCAGAGCCCGAGCGAAGAGAAGCGGCGTCTCGCTGAGATGCGCCGTACCTGTTGGGAGTCCGGACTCGCCGTGATCCTGGTGCTCAGCACGTCATTCGTGATCTGACTGTCGTTCTCCATGCTGTAAATTAACCGCACAGGGACGGTGTTCTCCTTCCCGAATGCGCCGCCGGCGTCCTCGCCAGCCTTATCTCCTGACAAGGCGTTACCTTTAAAAGCAAAAAATATCACATTTCTTTCGTTTCGTCCTTGCGGATGAAATCGGAGCCAGTAAAGCGGGTCGCCGAACATGTAGACATCAAACGCTACATAACAGATAACCCGACAAATGGCTGGGAATCCATCTCACTAAAAAACAAGCACATCCGAATATAATGCTGTCATTTCGCTTTGTACCGACATGCATATTTTAAAAGGCGTTTACGTCGTAAATCATACGGGTACATCTTTCCAATTTTATATGCCGTTTAATATTTACATTCCCACTGCCTTTCATTAAAATATTTCCACCATATTTTATAGCGAAAAATGGCATTACCTATGCGAAGGTTCGGATTGTCGGAATGAACGATACACATCGCTCCGTAGACGCATAGAAATGAAATCCCCCATCGCACGGTCATCATAGCTGTGCCGCTTTAAAAACAATTCCAAAATAAGAGAACAAAAAAACCAAAAAAAGAAATCAGTAAACCTTTGTCGCTAAAGAAAACAGCAGGTGAAATACATGGGCGAATACGCTCCAGCCGTCTGGTTAGTGCATCTCCCCTTGCTGGTTGCCATTAGGATGTCCGTGCAGCCTCCGCATCGAGATGCTGGTTAAAGCGCCGAGTGCGTTTGGATGCTGCCAGCCTCGGCGGAAAGCAGAACCACCTCCTTAAAACACATCGATATCCAGGAGCTCACTGCAGAAACGCCTTATGCATATACATGAAGCGCAGGCGGAGTGTCGGGAGCTGTAGTGTATGGGACCGCTACCCTACGGTCCCACAAACCCCACGGAGGCTAGATCTTATAAAACACCTTGAATGCAAATGATGCAAAACCTAAAATGGGACAGCGACAATAGGCGGTGTTGTGACCTGTTCGTAAAGGGATTTTTTTATGCACAGGGTTGGAAAATGAATAAATTCCTTCGAAAACAAATGGGAAATGTGTTCGATTATTCAGTGCGCACGCAGACAGCGAGCTTTCCCCAAGAGACACACAATGGGACTGCCTGGAAGCAGCCCTGCACTTTGTCTTTTAGGGCTGGGGGACTGTTATTGGAACAGCCATTTCTATGGTGGATTCGCCTCTTCTTAACGCATTTCACCGCTTTTCATCTTTAATGTTCGGTCCTTGACGAATCAATATTACACATAAGGGAATTTACAGGTGTACCAAAAGTAACCTTTGTCGCCGTTGTTTCATACTAAATAATTAGAACCTAAAGCTGCCACTGAAACATCAGAACCCCGAAAATGTTTGCGCATCTCGTGCCAAGACATTACAAGTCTCATACGAAGTCCATCATCAGGCGAACAGGGGGCGCAAACAGGCGGGCTGATGAGCGGACGCTTGCAGTCTCAGTGTTGCTCTCGTTGCCCTAGAGTTCATTGCCTTATCCAAGCAGATACCCCCAAATATTTAGTAAAGATGTTTAGCTTGAGAAAATCGGCTGAAGAATGTTACGTAAACAACTTGGGTATGGTCTGCACCTCAGCTTTGGTGGAGGCCAGTCTAAAAACATGGAGCTTAAAGCTATTTTCAACCCAATTCTAAACGAGCACCGTTAACAGTAGTCTAAATAGGGCAAATAAAGCCTCTTTTGATAGTCAACTTTAAACTGTTGGCAAGAAACCAAACAGGAAGTGACAATATTACAAGTAAAAGAGGATGGGGGGTTGGTCAGTGAAATAGCTGCAAAACAGACTGTAGCCATGGAGTCAACATTGGGAGGGCCAACGGCTAACATTCTTTCCAGGGGGGGGCTTGTGAGCACATCTGACAAGCCCCCCCAAAAAAACAACATCCTTGGGTGTATCGCCGCCCCCAGCCACAGTCTGCCTGGCCCATTTATAGCTGTGATCTACACCTATTCCAAGGCATCACTACAAAATGCCGTTGGGTGACATGGAGACACTTAAATCCTTCATTCATCAAAAGGAATATAATTCATTTACTGAACTGAATAATGCATGCTTCAGAACTCATGTTATCACAAGGAATATGCCTAATACACTTGGATATTCTACAGATAGCACCAAGCATTCCTGCCTGGGTTGGGTCATTGAAACGGAGCACTGATACTGGTGTCTGACAGCCTTTGAGGGCACGACGGCACTCGTCAGCGGCAGGGTGCAGTGCACGAGGAAACGAAGGGTCCCGCCCCCCGGCAGCCACAAGCGCAGGTTTGTTTCATATGACAATAATGGGTAAGGAAAAGCTGGTTTTGGGTAATCAGGTCAAAGCCATAGCCCAATTCTCAGAAGAAGCGGCCTCATTTTGGCCAGTTTGGTTTGCTGCCCCGTCTCACACGAAACTGGGGTGGTCATTTTCCATTTTTAATTACCTTACCACTGCACAACACACAATACAGGGCATACTACCCACACCTCTGTATTTTTTTTTCTCATTTTATATATTCATTAAAACATTTTCTTTCAAGCATCCGCCATAATTCAAGAGCACAACATTCAAAGAACTTCATATAGTAATTTTACAGTTACATAGATCACAAAAAGGCACCTGCCCATAACTCCATGTCTGATACCAGCACCATAAATCAGTGTTTCCCAATCTAGTCCTCAGGGACCTGCAGACAATCCACATTATTGCTCCTGGGAGGAAGCAAAAATGTGGACCGGCGGACAGGGAGCAAAAACACAGACCGTCTGTGGGCCCCAGAAGACAGGATCGAGAAACACTGGCATGAATAATTCACTGTATGGGAATACAGGAGCAGTCATTCCTGCTAGTGTGATTTGACTGACAGACATTCAGTTGCGCAAACAGAACAAGGAGAAGAGTAGCCCTGTCAAACACAGCAGGGGAGCAGCCTCCTGCAATGTGGGTACCGGCATTCACATTGCGTTGAAAGAATTTCATTTTGTGTGTGTGTGTGTGTGTGTGTGTACATATATATATTTTTTTTTATTATTTTTTTTTAAAAACTCAAGAGGTAAGGCCACTATCAGAACTTCCAAAGTGCTGTCACTAGATTTCAAAACCCTTGAAATCCCATTCCACGTCTTCGCTGGACTGAAAAAGCTGCCACAGCACTCCGGACTCCGCATTTTTAAGAGGTCCCTCTGAAGCTCGGACAGTTTTCCGGCGCCTTCTGACACTACAGACCTTCCTTTGCAGTTTCTCGTCGGGGGGCCACTGCGATTCACTGAGATCGCTGCTCGTGGCGCACAGAGTCACTGCTTCGCGCTTCGCTCTCGCCATATGGACTCCATCCTGCAAAGTCCTTGCCGCATCCGTGTGGTCAGTGCTCGTCGTACCGCGACTGACCACATAGGAAAGATGTAAACCATCCACAGTGTCCAGAGAAATAGAACTGTTTCTGTTGGCTTTCCTGACTGCCGTCTCCTCCCTGTTATGTCCTATTACTGCCACATTGTTGTCAGGCAGCTGTTCAGAGGCTGACGTGGGAGTTTTATCAGAGGTGCTACAATGTGCCAAATGACACAGGTAGTTGCCCTGTTGCGCTGCATCTGCCGACCCGAGCACATGTGCTCTCTCACATCTACAGGAATGCGCCATTTCGGGGCTGCAGCCACCAGCGAGAGACTCACTGCTGCGCTTCCTCGGCCTACAGGGGGCTGAGGGCTCCCGTGTGGAAGCCCAATATGAGCCTCCCTTAAAATCATGGCCGCCTCCGGTGTCCTGGAGCCTTGACGCACACACTCTATCCCGCAGGGCCAGGTTTGGCACAGAAACTTGGACAGCAGAGGAAACACTGCACCCTCCCCTGCGTGACAGACAATGCGCAGAATCATGACTTCCCAGCAGGAATTAAAGTGACATCATTGCTGTGTCACCCACAAAGATTACCCATATTACCTTTTTATTTGTTTGATCTTGGTAACATCAAACTCCATCCCTGAGATGAGTCGGTCCACAACATTGTAGGCATCAGTCTTGGAAAAGGCTTTATGGTGCTCTGTGCTGAGGTGCTGCAAACAATCAGGAGAAATCCCATTATTCTGAGGAACACACTGAGCAATGTGAGGACCTTGGGCCATAAGAACGTCACCTACCGTCTTCAGGGCTGCGTATTTCACCCGGCAGCACTCACAGTATCCACCAAGCTTCTTCTCCCTCACCTTGTGAGGTCTAACACTGTCGCCCTCCCGACTTCCTGGAGATTTCTGGTTTTTAAGCCTGACAGGAAAAATGACCAATTAACCCCTGAATACCACTAGCTAAAAGTCTTTAAAGTCTCAGAATCTTCCTCATGGGTGTTCAAGTCAAAGCACAACTGCGTGAAAGGTAATGTTAATTAAAGTGTAGAGCGAAAGGGAAGCAGAAGCAGTACCTGCGTTCCTTAATTTTCTTTCTGTGACCTTCTTTGCCATAATCGTCCACGTAAAATGGCGTGCAGGGGGCCACAGTCGTGAAATTGAACTCAGGCAGGTATGTCATGGAGCGGTAGTTCGGCTTATACTGCCTAAGTTGGGGGAGAATAGGTCGATCAGGCAACCTGTGAATTTTAGTCTACCCACACACATGCATAAACATGCACACACAAATGTTGTAATAAATTATCACAAGAATGATCACATTGTCTTTGGCTGTTACAATCATCTGAGGATTGACATTAGAAACTCCACAAGACAGATGCCATAGACTCCATAAGATTTAGGTAGATGAGGGTGCAGAGCAGCGACTTCCCATAAGGTTCCATGAGTAAAACTCACCTGGTACAGTCCTCCACTTTTACAAAAGGCCTGTTAATCCTCTCAGCTAGAAAACAAGTGACAAGTTATCAAATAGCACAAAATGTGCACATTTTAAAAAGATGAGCATGTGAAAACATGCAGCTAGAATGGTTGACATGGTAAAACTTAGCACACAAGGCCAAAAGACTTACCGTCATGTTTCTGAAAAGCACCTCTTTGGGTAGAGCCAGTTTTAGTCTAAAAAACAAATGCCATGATGTCAGCCAAACTACATCCTGACAGTGCATGCAAAAGCAAGCAGTGCGAAACGTGAACCTACCTCATTCTTTAAAGCAGACACGGCTTTACTCTTTAAAGTGAGATTTCTCTTCTTTTTTTCAACATAGGAGATGATATCTAAGACACAATCAGAGAAAAGGGTAGACATAACATTTTTGAGACACCCACTTACTTCTGATACCAATTTCCATTTCCATTACTTCTGATACCAACTGCATTCTGGTTAACTGACATTGCAACAAAATAGCAAGAAATTACCTTCAATATACAGGATTTTGACTCCCCACTCCAAGGCATCAGATAAAATCCTGTTGATCTGCACCCTCTCCTAAACAGAAGCAAGAGCTAATTAGGCCAAGCAAATTAACACTGCACTACGTTTACCATTTATTCAGATGACAGAACCCTTGTGACCGATGACATCTACCACAACAGCATGAATATTTACACACCTGTTCCTTTATTACTCTCTCAACCAAAGACTTTCCCCTACTTGCAACCACCTGTCATTTAAAAAGGGGGGGGGGTTAAGAGTATTAGAAGCACCGAGGTAAGATGAGAAAAGTCTTTCAGCACAATAATAATGTGAGACAAGTAATAAAAATAATTTGGAGAATGGATGAATTTCTTACAGCATCCATGAGGCCCTGAGAGCTCCCTTTTGGACTCCCCTGTCTGGGGCGGGGGGAACTCTGACCCGAGTCTGGGCTGGCCACCGGCGAGTTCCTTCCCAGGCACCGGACAAACCTGGCATCCCTCTTGTCTGATACGACATACTTTATCTCCTTGCTGAAGAACTTTTCGACTGTCTGTCATGAAGAACATTAACGAGACAGGGGGGTGTCATGGCTGTAAACGAAAACACAGGATGTACGATGGGCACACGCGCTGTCTTGGGACGACGAAATCGTACCCCTCCTAACAGTGTGATGTCCTTCTCTAACGATTCAGCTTTCTTGTTGGACACTAGGTGCAGGTAGAAACACTTCCCAATCAGCGGGCGCCCCTCTGAAGAGCGGGTCTCCTTCACCTCGCGGCTTCTTTTACACGATGCCTTGTTAGGTCCACCATCCGCAGTTTCTGTGAGGTCAAACAGGGATCCTTAAGAGGCCTGACACAGAGCCGAGAACACACGGGGCCGCCATGCAGACGAACGACATGACACACAAACAGCGTGACCAATAACCACCACCCAAAAAAAACAGAAAGCTGCGTTTTTATTTACCTCTAGATTTCATTTTAGGACGCCAGCTAGTTCTACGGTGAGAAACGGCCGGCTAGGCAAATGTTCGAGGGTGTTCCCTGGATGAAGAGATACAGACGTGTTACAAAACATCTCGGCCACCACCTAGCAATGTCACATATAACCTTCCAATACACAAAATGGGGCTTTAGACATGGGAGTCTGACTAAATATAAAACCAGAAAGATAATAATTAAAAAAAATTCCAACGCGTGGCGTTAGTATCCGTTGTTGTTGTCCCGATACCATTTGCAGCTCTCGGCCTAAATAGTAAGCGAGCAGAAAATTAGAAGTAAAACTAAAAACAACAACAGGAGGAATAAGGCAGCGACGGGAGCCTTTTAAAAGCCGCCGTTAACAAGGAGACCTCAGCTAGCCGCTGAACTGCTAAATTAAAACGCGCACTCGACAAATACAAAACTTGGACACTTCGAACAACAACCAAGTATCATAAATTAAGCGGACACGCGTAATTAATTTGACGAGTATAAGCCTTACCCGATAGAGAGAACTAAAAATTATACTTGAGTGGATAGCTTGCAGGCTAACTGATTACATTTCGAACTACGCCGTTCGAACTGAGCTTCCTCTTTCCCGCTTCTTACAGAGGTATCCCACAATCCACCGGCTGTCGAGGAATGCCGAGCGCTATTTTGGCTTCCTGATCAGCCGTTTCGACACTTCATCCTTGGTTAGCATTAAAAATCAAAAACCGCTTAAAAAATTGTAGAGATTGACGAATTATATAAATTACATTATGCTGAAATTAAATACATTTTACGGTACCGAGTGCGTGCCTTGATTTATGGACCGAAATTTTGTCATGAATGTGCTTTATAAAAATGAGATGTAAGGAAAACTTGACAAGGTACGTATATGGGTTTTGAGACCCACGTGTTACCAACTGGAGCATTGTAAGTTAACGATGTAAAATGGTTAGTTATTTAGTGGTAAGCGTATATATATAAGGCAGTTCATCGAGTGTATACATCGCAGTGAGTAATAGTTTTCTTAATGTATTTGACTTTCTGTGGACTAACATCGTTAAGTGTTCAGGGTATACCCAGAATTGGTGGCAGGATTAAGATATAGTCGGTTACTATTTACCGAAAAGGAGAGTGTCACTCTTATTTGCGTTTTCAAGGACATCAGAAAGTAATCTTTACTTGGTGTTCAAATTATTTCCGTCGCTAGTTTCCTTGTTATGTAATGACAATTGGCCAACTTGTTTCAGTCAAGCATAATTGGATTTATCATCACTTAAGGTTCTCTAGTTATCCGGTGAGCAGAAGAACGAAAATCTCCGAATTAGGTTTAAATTCTGAAATCATATCCCTTCGTCATAAATTTTTAGTTGTGACCTTGCTGGCCGTGTAGTCTGTTTTCATATTAAAGGGAAAATATTAAATAATGCAACATTCTGCAGAGATCCAGCGGGTGAGGAGCATGTAAATATGCTATTGTCAAATGAATATGAAAACCCTGTAAACAGTCTCCGAAATGTCTGTATGTGTTCACAGACAGTGCCATGTCTGCCAAGTCAGCTGAGCCGCAGTTGAATGGCATAACGCCTTTCCAGCAAATGGTAGCTTCCTGCTCCGGGGCCATCCTCACATCGCTGATCGGTAAGCCCTGGACCGACGGCACCGTGGATGTATTGACCGGCGCCCCTGCCGCATACTCTGACCCCGTTCGTTACGCTTCCAGTCACACCTCTGGATGTGGTGAAGATAAGACTCCAGGCACAGAAGAATCCTTTCCCGAAAGGTATGCAGCCTCATTAGTCGTTTTTTAACTAAATGTTATTAAACTGGTTTCCAATGGCTTGTTTTGTTTTCTTTACCCACAGGAAAATGTTTTGTGTACTGTAACGGCCTGATGGATCACATATGCGTATGTGAAAACGGAAACTCCAAAGCCTGGTACAAAGCACCAGGTCACTTCACTGGGACCCTGGTAAACTCTTCTGTTTAACACTGTAATTAACAAATAACTTTTTAACCTGTAAAGTAACGTCTTTTAGTTATCACAGTTAAACGGTGTTGTGGAAGCTACTCGCAAAGGTAATCCATTACCGACAGAAGTCTTGGTCTGGATTTGTACTTTCTGGACCTGAACTTTCCACCTCTGTTTGTAGCAGATAACTTTTGTGAGTAATTTCCACAACATTGCAGTTAAATAGCTTGGAGACCCAGGACTCTAGTAACCACGCAATCATATTTTCACTGGGTTATGGGGCTCCGATAAATATGATGACTTGAAATTCTTACTGGTTCTGAAGGTTTTTTTTGTTTTTGTTTTTTTAGGATGCATTTGTTAGCATAATTCGGAGAGAGGGGGTGAGGTCTTTGTGGAGCGGACTGCCCCCAACATTGTAAGTTTGCATGTCTGGCTCCAGAAACCACTTATGCCGTTACGTAAACATTGGTCCAGCTTGGCGAAACTGGAGGGGTTCGGAGCCGCAGATGCATGCATGAATATTTATGTTGTGAGCGGATTGATTTATGTTTGCTGTCTGTAGGGTCATGGCTGTACCAGCGACTGTCATCTACTTCACTTGCTATGACCAGTTGTGTGCGGTTTTGAGGAGGAGGATGGGCTCTTATTCGGGGGAAGCACCCCTGCTGGCTGGGGCTATAGCCAGAGGTGAGGGGACCTCAGCGACCTGTGCAGGAGTCCGAGTGTGTGTGGACGGCTCTTCTCTGAAGGCCTGGCTCATCGTGCGCCTGTGTCTGCCCCACAGTGGGCTCCGTCACGGTGATCAGCCCGCTGGAGCTGATCCGGACCAAGATGCAGTCCCAGAGGTTGTCTTACAGGGAGCTGAGCACCTGCATCTGGTCGTCAGTCCAGAACGACGGGTGGCGCTCTCTCTGGCGTGGCTGGGGACCCACGATGCTCCGCGATGTCCCCTTTTCAGGTATTGGCCATTCTCTAGATATGCCCCCTCCCCCGACTGGCTTGGTTAACTTACAGAAATACATACCGTTGTGTACAACAGAAGGTCTTTCTCTGGGATCAATGCCTGCCGCTGCCTCTGTCAGTCTGACTCCACGTGTTGTTCCTCCCTTTCTCCCTACCGCTGCCCTCATGTCCGTGGCTACATTTGCCGCGCCATCCGTGGTGCTACCTGGTCTGTCGACTGCTCACCGGACCCCCCCCCTCCTGCCGCCTCTGTAGCCATGTACTGGTACAACTACGAGCTGGGGAAGAGCTGGTTGTGTCGCCGGTACAGCTGCAGGGAGCCCACCTTCACGATGACCTTCACAGCAGGAGCCGCATCAGGAGCCGTGAGTAGGGGGGCCACCTTCGCTCTCCCAGCATCCTCGGCTGTCTGCGCCAAGCCCACCCCTCCCGTACAGCGCATCACATCAGAAATCTGCCTGGAGACTGATCATAACATAACACCTCGCCTGAATGTTTATGTACTTAACCTGAGATGTTAATCATAAGTATCCATCCAGGGTTTTCTGCTGTTCTTGTTTGCAATCTGCATCCCAGTGCTGATGTTAGGCCAGCATTCTTATGTAATATGAAAATGCCTCAGTCTGCTGCTCTTCACTGCCGCCGCCATCTTCCCCCAGATCGCCTCTATAGCAACGCTGCCCTTTGATGTGGTGAAAACGCGGCGGCAAGTTGAACTTGGAGAACTTGAGGCTTTGAACCGTGAGTAGGTCCTCGTGGGCTGAGGACGGTAGCGTGGCCTCGCATCAGTGACGCCCGGATGGTGTTCTGATCGGATGTCGGCTTCCCCCGCAGTGTCTACAAAAAGTTCTTCCACGACATATAGTGTCATGAAGAGGGTGGTTGCTGAGAATGGGGTCCGAGGACTCTTTGCAGGTATGTGTCCTGGTGGCATGGTGTCGGGGCGGGGGGGTTGTCCTGCATGTAATCCTACATGTCCCAAGGGATACCCGGCCTGCAGGCCGTTTTCATGATGATAAATGCTATTTGCTGCAGGTGCTCAATGCGTCATCACTAGGCCCACAGTCTTGTCCTCAAAAATACACTTACACATTACTAAAAATAAATTAAACCACGTCCTTCTTTGATATAGTGTTTGATGGGAAATTGTTTCTAATACACAGTTTCTCAAAACTGTTCTAAAAGGGTGACTGCAGACGGAATTTCTTTCAATACTTCCAGACGTGCAAAATCATTCCATGCCAGCCATCCATGTTAAATTCATCGTGTCTTTAGGTTTTAGTGGGTGTGGTCCCTCGCGTATATTTTATAGAGCAAACTACATTTAAAACCTGCTTTGTATCTCCCAGACCATGAGACTACTGCATCGTCATTAGCCTGGTGTCACAGTGACCAGGTTAAATGCTAAATGCATTAGCTTGGCCCAGGAACTGCTCTCTGTTCCCGAATCAACTGTTTAACCTTCTGGGAACAGTGGATGGAACTAATGTACAGTGCGATACAGTTATCTAATAATAGCTTTTTTCCATCAGCCTGTTTTTTCTTTTGATTCGCCACTAGGTGTCATGATTCTGCCATGTTACGAAAACCAGCTAATAAAAGAATTGAAGTGTGAAGTGTTTTCAGGTTTTTACTCCAAGGGGTAAAAAGGTGAATCTTTCCTTCCCTTTTCTTGTGGGTAAGGCAGTTTGCATGCTGTGTGAGTGGGTTTGCCCGTATCCCATGGATGAATGCAGACAGCGGAAGGTGTCTGCTTTTGCTGCAGTAGGGTGTAGCAGGCAGGATCGCTCACTGCTCTCCCCCTGCTCACTGCTCTCCCCCGGCTCACTGCTCACTGCTCTCCCCCTGCTCACTGCTCACTGCTCTCCCCCTGCTCACTGCTCTCCCCCTGCTCACTGTTCACTGCTCTCCCACTGCTCAGCAAGCCCTTTGAGGTCTGAGTCTCAGCGTTTGCCTGCTCCTCCACCATGTAAATCTCTCATTTCACTCTGTTTTTCTCCAAACTTGTTACTGGTAGTAGCAGTCAGTGTTGTTGTCGTTGTCGTTGTTAGTCGTCATTCATTCATTCATTTGATGGCTGCTAGACGTAAAATGTTAGCATTACTTCTGTAGGGGTGTTAGCCAGACATGTTCTGGGTACATATGGGTGCAATGGGCCTGTTGTTTCATCAACTAATGCTCAATCGTATAGTAGCGGGGGGGGGGGGGGGGGGGGGGGGGGGGGGGGGGGGGGGGGGGGGGGGGGGGGGGG
>JAODKC010000137.1:11824397-11835287 GCA_026777985.1 Mormyrops attenuatus
CGAACCAATGACAATGGGGGGGGCGGGGGGGGCGGGACAGTGATCCGATTTCAGGGGTGACGGTGCCGGCTCCAGCGTTGTTATGTGCGAGCTCCCCCCGAGGCGCCTCCTCTCTCGGCCCACCTCTCGTACCTCTGGGTGAACTTCAGGTAGGGGGTGTAGTCGATGACAGCCGGGCAGCTGCCATCCAGTGTCTCCCCCTTCAGGCAGAAGCTGGAATGAGAAGGAGAAACGACACCGGCATCTCCCTTAGCGACGCCCACTCCTTATTCGGCATCCCCCTCAGCGACGCCCACTCCTTATTCGGCATCTCCCTCAGCGACGCCCACTCCTTATTCGGCATCTCCCTGAGTGACGCCCACTCCTTATTCGGCATCTCCCTGAGTGACGCCCACTCCTTATTCGGCATCTCCCTGAGGGACGCCCACTCCTTATTCGGCATCTCCCTTAGCGATGCCCACTCCTTATTCGGCATCTCCCTTAGCGACACCCACTCCTTATTTGGCATCTCCCTCAAAATGCTCTGCTTTGTGTCTTTTCACTCATCAATGCAGCATAACATACAGGAGAGCTGTGGTGGGTTTGATATACAGAATATTCTTTCAGATTATCATCATCATCTTCATCTTAATCATTAATTGTAGCCCTATAACTAGCGACTGACTGACCGTAGCCTAGCGCTCCCCCAGCGCATCGTGTGACGCTTCCCCCCTCCCCCCCCGCAGTTGCAGGGCTGATGGGAGGCCATCGCATTATACTGACTGGATTCTGGCATGGGAGGGGGCACCTCCCCGGCCTCCATCCCCACCTGAAGTCGATGGCATTCAGCCCAATCAGCATGTCCGCCAGCAGCCCCGCCTCTTCTCCCAGGACGACAGAGCCCTCCCCATAGAAGCGCCTGTATCGATGAAAAGCAGCTCGTTTGCGCGTTCGAGTCGCCGGAAAGCTTCTTTTCCGCATTACACAGGGTCTAAGGAGACTTTAAATGTATTTCAGTGTCCTTTAAAGACAAGAGCAAGTACTCCTCCAGCACACACAAACACTTAAGTCTGAGAGATAATTAATCAACCTCTATGGTAACCACAGTAACAGACAGTTTTAAGTCATGGTACTGCAGTAACTGTTGGGCTACTCTAACATGTCAGTACTATGTGGCAACCTGTCACCCTCTATGGTAGGCTAAGCGCTAAACCATAATACATCCCCATGACGATGACTCCCCTACACAATGCCAAATGCATTGCCATGGAAACCACTACACTACATCATGAGCTAAATTGCTAAGTCAAGTAACCGAAATAGATAATCGGAGAGTTACTGACGTACGTGGGCATGGAAATGAGCAAATTGTAAAAAGCCAAAATGACTTTTAAACATCAGCCATGCGGAACACAATGAGATCAATGTTCATGTTGGAAGCAGCCAGACACCAGCATGACTGTAAGGAGCCCCAGGGCCACCGAAACAGGCAGATGGACATCTGCATTACCTGGTGGTTCTGTAGTCCTTGAGCGCCGTGGAGACGTACTCGGACAGACGCTTCTCCATGAGGGCCACTCTAATCCAAGCCCGGCCCTGAGGGACAAAACGGGAACCAGGGTAGCTCAAACAATCGGCACTTCCTCACCTCTACATGGACACCCGCGTCTCTCTACATGTATCATTTAAATCAGGGATTTATCTAAAGCATTGTAAGGTCCTTCAGCGGGGTCTCCTCCTCCGACTCAAGCCAACGACATTCAGGTTCTCAATCCCCACACTATCTAATTCTCCAAATATATCACTTTTTCCTTCAAGTGTGTCCATCCCTCAGAGCCCTGAAATGGTCATTTAAACCTACAAAAAGACCTCTGCTCTCCTGACCCCATGGGCAGAGTGTGGTGACTGTTGGCTTTATAAAGGTAAGATGTGCAATAGATGGCTTATTAAATGCTGAACTGAACCTGTGAAAGGAAAGTCCTGCTGGAAGCAGGATGTCAGAGCATGTCAAAGTCAGCATTATCAAGTCTTTGTTTAACTCAATAAAAGGGGATTTACACAAACCCATTTAATCTCTTACTAAACGGAAACGCATTCCAAGAGAATGATATCCTGTGAGGGTAGGAGGAGCCGAAACACGACAAACTCCTTTCAAGGCAGCTGAGGCAGAGCGAAGCCCAAGCATTCCCCTCGCATCCAGCTACAAATGTCCTTATTCCTTAAGCATTTATGCAGCAGCCTCTCCAGGTCCAAAGGCACATGTACCCGAATCTTCCTTCATAGTATGATACTGTGTTCACCATGGTTGGACGATGCTGTATAATGGTGCTTCAGTATGTTCTCCTGTCATCCCTACATGGTGTAAGCACCACCCACCTACCCTCAAGGAACCAATCAAATCAGAGCTCATCCGTGATTGGCAGATGAGGAAAAGCAGAAAATATATAATATATAATAATCACAATGGCCTAATCAGATACCTCTATCTTTTCTGGTTGCTCAGTAAAAATCCCCTATTGTGGGTATATTTTAAGGCCACCTATTTTGGAGATGATTACCGTTCATCTCTCCCTGTGACAGGGTCACCGTATGGCCCTGGACCCTGGCGAGATGTGAGCCTCATCCCTTGTTGTGTTGAACACAAGCCCCACCCCCTCACCTTGTCCATCGAACATGATGCACACAAGCCCCACCCTCCTCACCTTGTCCATCGAAGATGATCAATGCAAACCTCCAACCTTTTTTGAAGGCCCTGGTCTCACCTTGGCCCGGGACGTGCGGACGTTCTCCATGTTCTCGATGCTGCTGATGCAACTGTGAGGCACCTTGCTGCAGACCACGCGGATATAGTCCCAGAAGCTTCTAGGGCTCTCGTAGCCAAACCAGGTAACCTGCCCTGGAAGCAGGGGAGAGGTGTCCATCAGCACAGTCGCTTACCACCCTTCAGTCACGCGGCTTCCTCCAGAGAATGGCAGCAGGTCCACCCTCTGTAGCCCATCTGGAGATCCAGCACCCTGTGGTGCTCAAGGGCACCATAGCACCATCCCTTCCAGATTTTCAGCCCACAGTCACATGACACTGTCATCAGAGGAGGACTACAAAAGAAGCAAGTAATTAACCAGCATCCAAAAACCAGTATAACCCGCATCTGTTGCAAACCAATACATGCACCATCATGCCGAAGACATTCTCAGGCCAAGTCTTCTGTAAGGAGGACAACAATAGCAAGTCCTCACATAGAGGTCATTTTCCCTCTCTTTACGTAAAATTACAGTTAGGATACATTAGCTGATTATGAGAAAACCTGATTAAGATTAACATCCTTTCGAGGTGCAACTCCCAGCTTCGCCGATTGCCAAACAGCACCGGGACTCCGTTCTAGAGGAATCCAAGCCCAACAAAGACACAGAGACTCGATGAATCTTAGAAAGCCTCAGGGTGGGAATGTGACGGAACAGGCCTCACTATGGTTTCAATAAGTGATGAGAACGGGACTGAGTCAGAGGCGTCTTAGCCAAATGAAAAGTGCCCCATATTTTATTTCCAGGTTAAAATTACATCACACATCAGTTTAAATGATGACGAATGATCACCCAGTGTCTTCACATGCAAAGAGTACAGTCTACAGTCGCCTATTTCGGGCAGTTATGAAAATCGAGAATGGGGATGTATCAATGTGACTGTAGCTAAAGTAAATGCAAAGCCACACAGAGAAGGTGTCGTCTGGAAACATTAATGCATAATCAGAACAAAGGCTGACACGAGGCTGGGAAGCCAAGCCGCCTTCTCCCGCTGCGAGGCTCGAAGACTGACGCCGTCAGAAGAAAGATCTTCTTAGCATGACATTTTTCAGTGTGCCAGTTGGCACGCGTACGGACTGCTGAAGAGATGGGGCGTTTCCAGGGACCGTAAACTCCCCTATTCTTCTTCACTTGGCTTTGACGTCCACAGAACGGCCTGAATTAAGTGCGTCACCAACCACAGTCGAGAGGCAGACGGTAAGTCTCATCCTTTCGCTCGAGCTGTGAAAGGAGGGTCTGTTAGCACTTCGGGGGTGGTCCGTGGAACAAAGCAGGAGTCTCTGCATTACTCTATTCCTCCAAAGTAAGGCTTTGGAAGCCAGGGCTGACCCAAGGCGTAAGTGAACTGAGCAACTGCTTAGGGCCCAGTGGCCACCAGGGGGCCCCCCATTTGATCAGCCAGTCACAACTGGGAGAAAGATAACAAAGGTCAAATGGTTGACCCTGTTTGAAGCAAACACAACTAATGGGAAAGATCTCTGAGTCTAAAATAGCAAGGGGGTAATTAGGCAAAAGACTCAAGTGGATCCAAGGGGGGAAATTGCGATAGTATCACCTGACATGACAGCAGACACACAGAGTCAAAGGCTTAGGTCACATTTCACCTGTGTTCATACTACATTTGTCTGCGGATGTGGACTGTCACGGTCAGTGCTGCAAACAGCAGTGATATTCCACCAGACCAGGAGAGGGCAGATATATTGCAACAGACACAAATGCAAGCAGTGTGAAATGGGTAAACTTTTAAGAACAGTTTTAAAGTTGTTAATGTAGGTACCTCTGCAACTCCTCATACAGCTGCTCACCATAATTACTAGTACAACAACAATTCTTCTTTCTACTCTTTCTTGGTTGACCTCTGCTCTCTGAAATAAGGTACTGCCACCTACTGGAAACGCATAGTCAATGTCCTTGAACATGGGTAGTCAACATGCACCAGCGCACATGATTTCTGCTGGATATTAAAATCTGGGCTACACATACATGATCTGGCGCAAACTGCTGATGACAAAATGTACGTCACTCACCCTGTGTGCGGAAAGTGTACCGTAAAAGTGAAGTATGACTTGACCCGAATAAGTTCAAACAAAGCCCAGTAAAGTGAGAATGAAGTGGGTCTGACTGATCCAGCTATCAGACCAAAGATGGGGGGGGGGCTGCTGGCTGTGAGGGACATGACTAGAGAATGCTCGTGGGAGATTTACATACACAAAAGTGTCCTGAGGGCAGAACGAAAAATGATTAGTTCAGAGATATAACCGATCAGATTATAGAGGAGATGGGTCCCAGCAACTTAAGGAGGTGGGACCAAAACATCTTATTGGTTGGTCCCGCCTCCTCTAGTTGCTTGGATCCAGCTCCTCTATAATCTGATCGGTTATCTCTCTGAACCAATCGTTTTTTGTTCTGCCCATAGAACATTTCTGTGTAAATACAATTCCCATGAGCCTAGAGAGTGGGGTAGTGTAGGGTGCAGTACATAGAACGATAGACCTCTGTTTCGTGCATCTAGGACTTGGCCTTGGGGCAGCTGGGCCTCGTTCCCAGTCTCCCTCCATCAAGAGCCCTGGTGATTAAGGGTGCGTTCCATTTGAACTGGGAAGTTGGAATTTATGAATTCCTTGTCGGAACTTTCAGCTGGAACGTCCCCTAGAGTACAACCTGGAATATACTGTTTATTAGCATTTATGTCTGATTTGTGTCTCACGAAATCAGTCGTGGACACAGTGCTGTCCAGCTGCTATCTGTGGAGCTGTCACTACAGTGTTTGCATGCGCAAAACTGGTACCGCTAACAATGACTAACAATGAACCTGCCTGGAACTGGTATTGCTAAGTGGCTTTCCGACTTGTTTTACTGTAACGGGGCTAGCTTGGGTGCGACGTCATCCCCCGCTCCGACTTCCGACCTCCGAGGGAAGCATGAGGGCTTCTGTACACCGGTGTCCCACCCTGCCTGCGATACCAGTGACCTTTGTCCACACTGCAGTGAAGATGCTGTCTGACTAACGATGCTGCAATGTCATGTTTCTCCACAAAACTCACGTGGTTTAGTGGGCTTATCTCTCTGCGGCGTAACTAGCACCAGGAAACCCCTTGGCGGCGTCACCGTCAAGCCGCAAAATCCCTCCCTCCGGCTACTATCATAGATTTTTTATTTCCCTAACCACAGCTTAGCCGGATACCTGCTGAAACTCTGAATAAGGACTGTCTGTTTTTCCATTCCTCCGAGTCCTTTGGGGACTGTGGCAGAAGGCTGACGTTTCCGCGCTGCCGCTGCACCGACGTTCATATCCGACGGCCGTCGTTTCACAAATGCACCTCGTCGGAACGCAATCGGCGACACTGTGGTAAATTTCACAGGAACATGCACTTATGGGATTCCTGTTTCTTCAAACAGTCATGTCCTTTCTCATTTATCCGGCTTCTGGTTCCAAACCCCCTAAGTAAATGTTACCTCCCGCTGCCACCGGCTTTTTAATTCAGTCTATTTCAATACTATCTTCAGAAACCTCTGTTAATCACGCTGATCATTATAGCTAGAATATCCCACCTGTTCACTCAGGGCACAATAGGTCTGATGTCTTTCATCTAAAGTGGAGGAAACGCTGTCTGACTCACCCAAAATGAAGCTCCACCTAAATGAAAGGTGGAGACACTTTCAACACAAACTAGTATGAAGCAGCAGAGTAGAGTGGCCACTTCTAAACCGGTCTGTGTTACCGCCCTGCAGGCCAGTGGTGTAGGTAATCGCGTCTTTGCGTGGGTGTCGGTATGCCCCCAAATGCTACGGCCCCTGTCACCACATCACTAGGCCAGACCCGCAGCTGTGGCTGTCCTGTCGCTGTTTCCCAGTCCTGTCAGTCGCACTCTCTGTCGGGAATGTAAAGTCAGCGCTAGGCTGAGGTAAAAGTACTGACACGCATTTAGGCTTGGCACACGGGACGTGCAAAGAATGTTAAACACGCTGTGTAAATGCCAGCGTGAGAAAGGTCCTCAGAGAGTAGACCCTCTCTCCACACACATCTTCAGGGACAGCAGTGGCATCAGCAGGAGGTGCCAGCTGACATTCAGAAGAGGGACGGACAGCAGACACCTTCGGGCAGCACCTACCTTTCAAACGATGGGTCAGGATCTGCTCCAGGATGCAGACGAAGTTGACGAATTCTGGCGAGGTGTCGTCGATGGTCTCGAAACAAGAGCGGTCGATCAGGGTCTTCACGGAGAACCTGTACGGGGCAGAATGGGACTCAGAAATGACGGCGTGGCCTGTGTGCGTGCGACACGTCCGGGCTGGTTAGTTAAACGTGTCACCCGGCCAACGAGTATGAAGAATTGAACTGACGGAATAATCAGTGTTTCGCAGGTGGGCTGAATTAATGCATTATGGTGTAGATTTTAAAGTAGATATGGGTCAAAGTCCATGAGACTGGTTTCATAAATACAGACACCCTCCGGGTTGCAGTGGTCTGTGTTGTGATATTTCGACTTTTTACAATGGGTATTTCAATTCCGTTCTGGTTTTCTCTTTCAGTACATTATTCAATAAATTACATGAGATACTAAACAATTAATTAACAACAAAATATCACGTTAATGATTTTGCCCAACTTTAAGGTAATGTAAGTGTCCCGTGCATGTTTAAGGTGGGCTATAGCCTAGGCTATGATGTTTGTTAGGTCAGGTGTACTGTATTAAAATGCATTTTCGCCTTACGATATTTTTCCCTAACGACAGGTATATCGGAACGCAACCCCATCGTGACCCGGGGAGCATCTATATTGCCTATTTATCACCTTTCAAACCGTCATTAAGATGAACAGTTTCTGTAAACAGGAAGTTATACATGCACACAAATGATGGACTCTTCTTAAGGCACAAGGCTCTTTGTCCCAGATTTAACCACCTTGGAGTGAACATGCTTACAGAAGAACAGGTGTCTGAGTATCTGCCCAAAACAAAGCCACATTTCCAGCTGGAAGGCCCCTTCGGGTCGGATAGGTGGGGGGGGGCTCCTTTTTTGTCTCATCAGCCTGCCTGGTGCTCTGTCTGACAGACCAGAGACCGTGCCATTTGCAGAACGCAGCATTCTGGGCCGGGTTGGCCCCACCCCACCGCTCCCTGAGCCGGCGGAGACGCCTTAACACAGCAGTGCCCACCCCACCGCTCCCTGAGCCGGCGGAGACGCCTTAACGCAGCAGCCCCCATACCGCCGCTCCCTCAGGTCGCGGAGACGCCTTAACGCCCCACCCTTCCCCCTATCCACATGTCTGTCCCAGTTTCCGTGTCGCCGCCACAGACCCTCTTCCCACCAACTTTGCCACAAGCTGCTGGTTAATTCAGCCAGAATGCAAATTAATGACGACTGGAACCCTTTCCAGGGGCCCCAGTTTCCTGGGGACCGGATAGAGCGCAACGCATGTAGGAGTGACAGACACAGAAGCGTGACAAACGGCAGCCCACTGCACAGATTCGGGGTGATGAAGCGAATCACGCGGTGACAGGCCAGAAAACCGCCCCCCGCCCCCCCCCCCCCCCACTCAGCAGCAAATCCCTGTTTACTTGGCATTTCTGCCTTTCAACAGCTACAATTCCAGGGCTGTAGGGTGGGTCTCAATTTCCCTCCCTCTTGTCATGGATATTCAGGTGATTATAGTGGATTTACCAACCCCGTGAGGTGTAGGTGTTAACAAGGTCTCATTTCAAAAACGTAAGTCTGGTATAAGTCATGCCAATCAGGCACTAATTAAATAACACATAATCCCTAAAACCTGGAATCCAGGAATCGGAGTGGAACTCCCCCCCCAGCTGCTCTTTAAGTGCATGTAAGCAGAAATTATATTAGATATTAAACACTTTCAGCCATGAAATGTTTCCAAAGGTAAATCAGCTGATGAAGGACACAAAACTGACACGAGACGGCTGACTGATCACAGTGTGAGAAAATGCAATTAAAAAGCACCATCATTACAAAGATGATTCAGCCTGTTAATCTGATGGAATCATGCAGCTACATTAATAATAAAGAACAGTAAGGAACAGATAACGACAAGGCGAAGGGCTAGACATTAATTAGCACCATAAAAGGCTTATAAATAAAGCCAGTTAGGCAGGGAAGCTGAAGTGGAAACATCTTAACAGTCAAGGCTACGGCAGGTGGACCATCATCACTTGGATGGTGATCGGATTCAGGTGTGGGAGACGCGAGAAGGAGCAGCCTAGCCCAGGGGAACGCAAGGTCCAGATGTGCAGAAATCACGGCGGGAAGGTTGGGCCCAAATCAGCCGGCTGGGATCTGCCTGGGGGCAGATATTCAGGACCCAAACAAGGCGGGGATCTTGCAGGTCTGACAGACAAAGCCAAGGTCCTTCTTATGAACCCGAGACTGTTTGAAAATCATATTACAATGAATGCCATGTTTTTTGTGGAGAGCAGTTAACATCACCTTAACTTTTTAGGTATATTAAGATTCTGTCATTTTTTTGCTGTGATTTAATGATTCTTTTAAACCATTTTCCCCAAACAGGTAGCCAAAAATCTCACTACCATAACAGTTTAAGCTGTCAGTCGTATGAAGTTGTATAGTTTGAGTCTGTCTTCAAACTGATTTTTATTGATTAGAAAATACAAATTTCTAAAATGTTAGAAATTTTTAATTTAAAGATAGGGAACACCAGAGGTGTAAAGTTCAGGTTCAGAAAGTACAAATCCAGACCAAGACTTCGTTTCAACCAATCAGTTGAGTACCGGTGACTGTGACTCTTTATACTGATATGTTACAGTGATGAATTTGTGAGCATGACCTGCCAGAGACCTGAAAAGAGCTCAGGTACCCTGACAGCACTGGTTACTAAGCAGAGATTGTAGGTGTGTTTGGATCACCAGGGACGACATGTGCACCATAACTGTGAGTCTGCATAACTGATGATCTGTCATACTTACTGCTATCAAGCTATTCTGACTTTGCAGAAAATTACTGTATCCCTCAGAGACAGGCTACATCTTAGCATATGTCTCCTGAAGATGTGCTGTGTTCATGTTAGCATTTTCACTCTGGGATTCAGACACTAAGGAGAGAGAGCGCCCATCTTGCTGGTGGCAACATGACGGAGCAGCAGGGCAACACCTCTGGCTTAAGGAAGATCCAGCTGTCGGCTTTGGACACGCTGGCCCAAATAATTAAGTGCCTGTAATTAAAATCGGCTTATTCAGTGAGTCCACACATGTCGGAACATGCATGACAGTAATGCTGCTGACAGGTGGATTTCTGTAGCTAAACTCATGAAATTTTGGAGATGGTTCCCCAAAGATCATACAGTGAGAAGCTAATAAGGCAGTTGTGAGAGGAATAGCTACAAACATGTATATATCCTCTGGCGGAAGCTTCAGGTGACACCTGGCCAGTGCACTATGAAGCAAGTTTACCCAAGCGGTTCCTAATCAGCTAAGTTCTTAGTACCATTCTTAGTACCCAAAACTGAAGAAGTGAGCCTCAAGAAACCTCGTTAAGCCGGTAAACTTGTATCTTAGTACCGTAATACACCCCTCTGGGCTCAGGCAGATGACACTGATTGCAATTGACAGGTGAAACTGGATACATGCTTCTAGCTGGTTCAAACACGTCTGCAGGCACCAGGCTTGCTGCACTTTCCCATTCAGACAAATCAACTGTTAAGTCAAATCAACGACATTCCTGGGACAGTCAAATACCATGGTGTGTGACCTGGTCGGTAAATCTCAACCAAAACCTTCTGGAACCCTGGATTGGGGGGTCCTTACTGTGGGAGGAAATGTACACCAGAAGCACTATGACTGGACAAAACCAGAACACTCTGCTCCATCAGAGTCCAGCTTCAGGGCCAAAGTTTCAGTGTCCCAGCCCAAGTGCATTAAAAGTCCTGAGAGATAAAGTAGTTGCCTGGTTTCTGCTGAACTGGGAATAGGCTGTATTCCAATATCTCCCAAAGGCACATTGCAAAAAAAGGCCAGTGTGGTGGACAGTATGGGAAGGGGCCGTCCAATGAGACAACTCTGCCCAGTACCGGTCCTAGCCGGTGTGGCGCCCTAGGCGAGCATCACCGCCAGCGCCCCCCGCTTGAGGCAAAGTTAAA
>JAODKC010000137.1:11849186-11887056 GCA_026777985.1 Mormyrops attenuatus
TGTTTTCCCCTAACTCCTCCCCCCCCCCCCCCCCCCACCCCCCCCCCCCCCCCCTCCCCCTTTGTCTTTTTTTTTTGGGGGGGGTGGGGGGGGGGGGGCGCCCCCCGCCCTGGCTGTATTGTTCATTTAACCTCTTCTTGGCTTGATATCAATACAGCTTATCCTCCAAGTTTATTTTACTTATAACAGGATGAACAATATAATCTACTAACTACTTGTAGTCCGCAATCTAAACAACTATAGTTAAACAACAAGTAGTTAATCTACAGAAAAGCTAGATTTTTCTGTGGTAGTTGATCCAGGCATCATTTCAAGCGGGGATGAAATTTCTTGAAGATACTAAGCATCTCTGCAGGTGTCTAAGACCTTCAGAGTTGGTGTCCTGTTGCTTTAGTACCAAATTTCTTTGGTGACTGTTGACTTTAGCACCAGGTGTCCAAAGTGACGTGGTTTTCATCCCGGTTTTAGGACAGAGACTTAAACTGCATGACCCATAACTGGTCTCTTTCGTATTCTGGAAGGGTGTGGTGCTCTGGACAGACCTCACACAAATAATCTTTAATTAGATCAGGACTGAATAAACAAACGAAGGATACACACATGTACCCCCCGAGCTACCGAGAAACGCAAACCCAAGCCCTCACAAAAGAAATCAAAATAAATTATAAATAAACCATTTTATGTAGGGTTTTCCTTCAATTGTTTCAAATGAGGAACCGGTTGTTTTGAAGATCCTGTCCCTCGAGCATGGGCCAGTCTCTTCTATGTGCTGTACAAACCTTTTCCATAGAATGCAGTAATGTTGTGGGTGCAGGAGCAAAATGATGTTGAAAGACTCAGAATTGAATCCTGAGGGTGTCTGATTCTCTACTGCTGTGGTAGCAGTGAAAGCATGTAGAGCTACAGCAGAGTGTTCAGCTAAGTACACAGATAACGTCTGAGCTGCAACAACAATGACAACAAAATAAATTCGGTCTGGACGGCTCTTTTTGGATCTTTGTGTTTTCCTAGTCATTTTTCTCTAATTTCAGAAGCCTCATATCAACAGCTACTCTGACAAAGGCTACAAACCTGACCTAATTAAAGGGAATATCGACTTCCAGAATATCCATTTCCGATACCCCTCGCGGCCAGATGTCCAAGTGAGTAAATCTGCCAGCTTGTTGGCCATGCTGTCCGGATGTGTCCGCAGTATCCTGTCTTCAGCCAATGTCCAATTGTTCTGATGGAGTTCAAGTATCAGAACTAAATTGTACGGGATGTACAGTTTTCAAGAAGCCCTGCAAAGATGCATACTCTATCTTCTATAAATTTGTAGCATATATGTATATATTTACACACACACACACACATACTCCTTCCCTGTCACCCTGTCTTACTACACTGATATGCTGACATACCTGCTCCTCTTATCTGGCCATACAGCCTGACGCTGGTCGGATTTGTCCGCCCACAGGTGCTGAGGGGTATGAATTTGCGGGTGAACAGTGGGCAGACGTTGGCCCTGGTGGGCAGCAGTGGCTGCGGAAAGAGCACCACCGTGCAGCTGCTGCAGCGATTCTACGACCCACAGGAGGGCATGGTACGGTGCCGGTAGCGCGTGCGTGCGCGTGGCGGAGAGGTCGTGGCCCTTACCTAGTCCATCAACTTGCTCTGGCACGCAGGTCAGCATCGACGGGCACGACATCCGCTCCCTCAACGTCCGCTTCCTACGCCAGATGATAGGGGTTGTGAGCCAGGAGCCGGTGCTGTTCGCCACCACCATCGCCGAAAACATCCGCTATGGCCGAGAGGACGTGACGCAGACTGAGATCGAGATGGCCACTCGCGAGGCCAACGCCTATGACTTCATAATGCAGCTTCCCCAGGTGTGGGCCCCCTGGATGTGGCCTCCAGACGTCCTGTCAGAAAGCCCTGGCGCGCACTGCAGCCGATGGTCTGCTCTTTGTGTATACAGACGCTCCTCTGCTTACGAATGTTCGACTTACGAACTTTCAGACATATGAATGAAGAGGACTGTAAGTCCAAATTGTGTTTTTCTGCACTCCAGATCCCCCTAGTACAACTTCGGGCCACTACTCCCGCCGCGCAGCATCGTAGCGTGCGTACTCCCAGCATCCTAGTTCTTAGTACTTGCCAATGCCCTTAAAATGATGGTGATAACGACTTACAAACATTTCAAGTTGTGAACGGCCGTTTGGAACGTATCTCGTTCGTTGATAGAGGAGCGTATACCCTACAACCAAATCCAGGCACCCATAAGACAAAAGACCCATAACATATTGTCTAATTTTCAGTACAAATGTGAAAAACAAGGCTTCCATCCTACTGAGGTTACCATGGGCTCAGATCCTAAATGAAACTGGGGAGATATCCAGTGGGACCTGGGTTAAAATTAGGTGTCCGCTAGTCCGCACCTTAAGGGTTAAGAAATTGTTTCTCCGTACTTATCTTTGTTGTTACATTGAAAATATTTAAATGGTTTTATTGTTGACCCTTACCTTTCCTGCTGCTGTAGAAGTTTGAGACCCTGGTTGGTGACAGAGGAACCCAGCTGAGTGGAGGGCAGAAGCAGAGGATAGCCATCGCTCGAGCCCTTGTCCGCAATCCCAAGATCCTCCTGCTGGACGAGGCCACGTCCGCCCTGGATGCTGAGAGCGAGACCATTGTCCAGGCCGCTTTGGATAAGGTTGCTCTCTTTTTTGCCAAGAGGACATGTTCATAATCTTGATTTCTGAAGATGTCTTTTATTGAGTGTTCATGACATCACACCAGGTGAGGCAAGGCCGCACCACGATTGTGGTCGCCCACCGCCTGTCGACCATCCGCAATGCGGACATCATCGCTGGCTTCCAAGATGGAGAGATTGTGGAGCTGGGGACCCACAGCGAGCTGATGGAACGCAAAGGGGTGTACTGCTCACTGGTCAACATGCAGGCATGTGTGGATCCCATGTGAAAAAGTTCTGGGATTATTTTAACGTTAATTTATATTTTAACATTAGCGTACTCATAATAGTTTTTTACTTGGGTCATTTGGGTTAGGGATGGTCCCCTCTTTACAGCTCAACTTGCCCTGGACCTGAGGCTGATTGACCAGTTAGTATCACCTCTAGATTTTTCTCTTTGTAGCCGGAACCCCCCCATCTTTAGGACCATCGGTCTCCTGCAGGTCTGTATTTGTAATGTGAGTAACCAGCGGTGCCCATTTCAGACGTTCAGGAGTGCAGAGGACATGCAGGAGGACGTGATAGAGACCGGTGTGGATGAGAAAAGCCCATCCACAAAGTCAGAAATATTCCCCCTCGAAATGAAACTCGCAGAGAATGACACGGACGTGGAGAAAGAGGTGGGCCAGGAGGAGAAGGTGCCAGACGTGTCCTTCCTGAAGGTGCTGCATCTGAACCTCCCAGAGTGGCCGTACATGGTGGTCGGTGTCTTCTGCGCCGTCATCAATGGGGGCATGCAGCCCGCCTTTGCTGTCATCTTCTCCAAAATCATAGCGGTAAGTTCGCTTGGGGGTCGCCGCACCCCCCTGCCGCTATACCCTGTCATAGCCATAAACCAAGAAACCAAGCCTTTCTGCGGTTTCCGAATCTAGCTGTAGTGGGGAAAGTCCAAGTGATCACAACTGCAGAGAGGAACTGTTCAGTTTTCATGGATTTGCTGATCTTCATCCAGTAGTCATGAAGTGCTTCTGTACAGGATAGGCATCCAGTGAATTGACGTTCCTCTCCCCACAAAAGGACCAGCATGGTTTCCCCTGTTCCCCTGTAGGTGTTTGCTGAGCCTGACCTGGAACAGGTCAGGTTGAAGTCCTCTTTCTTCTCCATTATGTTTGCCGTAATTGGAGGTGTCTCCTTCATCACAATGTTCCTTCAGGTAAGAAAAATGTGGGAAAATCCAAATGGACTTTCTCCATTAGCATGGATTGCCTGCCTGCCTCCATCAATTCAATTCAATTCAATTCAAAGAACTTTATTTGTCCCCAAGGGGCAATTTAAAAGGCATAGAGGAGCAGCGCACACACATAACAATTGTAACATTTGACACAACAGATGACACACAAAACAAATATGGCCAGTATGGCTGTATGGCCAGATAACAGGAGCAGGTATGGCAGCAAGACAAACCAAAAACAAACCAACAAGAACGATAATAATAGGATACAAACGTCGCTCCGCTAGCCAGCCGGTCGACCGCACGAGCAGCGACCCGGAAGTCAAGTCAAGCCCAGCAAATCTGTCGCTATGGAGATAAACCAGGCTTGAGGATGTATCTCTGAGACTGAGTCTGACAAACTGCCAAGGCTGCGTCCTCAGTCATTAGCATAGAGCAGATCTTAAAATGCAGTGAAGTCCTTCAGCAGATCCCTGATCTACATCAGCATAAAGTTGTGCTGGACCATCACCCACTGGCCTGGAGGTTTTAACAGTGAAGCTGAATCTGGTTCTTGTTTTAGCTGCAAAGGTCTCTTAACCTTTCACTTCTGTTCTACTGCTGTCAGCATTTTCAAATGGTGTGTATGTTATGCAAAATTGTTCATCATAAAGCATCTATACAGAATTCAGTAGAATTATTGATGTATTTTTTCCCTATTTAGTAAATTATTGTTCTCTGAAAGCTGTGTAACAAGAAATGGTCTGTACTTTAACTTGTAAGATAAGACGAGTTAGTGAAAAAGTGGTCTTGAGACAAAGACAGGACTAGAAAACTACAGCACTGATTTTGGAATTATTGAAAAGTGTAATATACCTGAAAAATCTGAAAATCTGTTACATTCAAAATGTGTGTAGCTGGAATAAAAATGGGTGTAAACTGGCTAGGAATAAATATGTAAGTAATTTGGCTTCTTCTGCTTATAACACTATTTAATCCATGTTTCTCTCCAGGGCTTCAGTTTTGGAAAAGCTGGTGAGATCCTCACCATGAGGCTGAGGTACAGGGCCTTCAAGGCGATGCTGAGACAGGTACGATCGTCCGTTAGGACACAGGTGCGACCGTCCGTTAGGACACAGGTGCGACCGTCCGTTAGGACACAGGTATGACTGTATGATAGTTAGGATACAGGTCTGCCTTCCTCTTAGAATTTTAAATAAATGAATTACACCATTGTGTTAAAATTCTAAGGTTTTGACAGTCCTGTAGGGCATTCACGAAGACAGTAAAAATTCCTGTTAGAATAAGTAATACCAGATACACACTACGAGAGTGCAGGATAGTGTAGTGAGCATGACCCACCCAAGGCCAAAGGGCCCCCGCCGTTTGGGTTGACAGGGCTGTCTTTCTCTTTTATGATACTGATAAGGGTCTGTGTAAAATCTATCGCCCACTATTTCCCACTCTGCCACCTTTTTCTGTTGCGGCGCTGATTGGCCAGGTCGATCATCTGTCTCTGAAACGGTGATGTATTACTGTGCCGTTGGAAGCGCTTGACTTCTGTTCTGTATATAGCCTGCATTTATTCATGCTGTTTCTCGCCCATGTGACACGGCTGCACATGGACACAGCCTCCGAACCTTTCATTCGTGGCAGCTGCAATCTGCGCAGAAACAACAGGGAGAACACGCGTGTGATTCTGGAAGCCGGAGGAGCCGGCAGCGGTTCTGGTTAGCCTTTGTGCTTCTCACCGTTTGCTCCACCCCCACCCCACTACAGGAAATGGGCTGGTATGATGAGCCCAAGAACAGCGTTGGAGCCCTGACTACCAGGCTGGCCACTGATGCTGCCCAAGTTCAGGGAGTAGGTCCCACGTTTGTCTCACTTACTTTTCCTTCCAACAGAAAGGCCACAGCACACTCAGAACTCAGAGGTCACTGACTTACATCTGACTTACGGACAGCTTGTTCGTACAAACAGGCTGCCATAAAGCCTGTTATGTTAAGAATTTGGGTTAAATACAATGGTCTGTAATAACAAACGCGCACCACTTTGTGACGCTTGTGAAAACATTGCGCGGCTTCAGTAGTTCGGCAGCTTGAGGTGCAGTACAGTGCCAGATGTAGTTACCGTTATTATTACTGTATAAGATTATTATTATTATTATTCTGCAATGGGTTGGCGTCCCATCCTGGGTTGTACTCAGCCTTGTGCCCGTAGCCTCTGGGATAGCATCCGGGATAGCCTCCGGGATAGCATCCGGGATAGCCTCTGGGATAGCCTCCGGGATAGCATCCGGGATAGCCTCCGGGATAGCATCCGGGATAGCCTCCGGGATAGCATCCAGACCCCCCAGGACGCTGAATAGGATAAGCGGATGCGGAACATGGATGGATGGAAATTATTATTATTATTATGATTATTATTATGTACTGTATTATTATTTTATTATTTACATGTAAATTCAGCTTAAACACAGACCTATGGAACGGATATTATGTATAACCTGGAAACTGCCTGTACAAGACAAAAATGACATGAAGAAACATTTCAGAGGACATATACTGGTCAAAACTAAGAATACAATAGAAATTGCAGATTAACAGAAGATTAATGGCAAACAAGACTGACGGAGCGCGCTGTGCAAGATGCCTTAAGATAATAAATAACATCAGAAATAAATGACACAGCAAAGGTACAGCATCCATTTGAGCAGTGAGGATGAAAATATCTTGGGCTGTAAAAGAGACGTCAGCTATGTATATAGGTAGTAAGTGTACATTTGTTCAGAAAAAAAACTGAAATTAGAATACAGGTGAATCTACAGTGACAATAGAAAAAGAATATTTTCTGTTCTCCATAAAGTTACTGATATCTTATTGGATGGCTAGACGAACATCAGTGCAGAATGACACATTTGTCAGATTTTACCACCATTAATTTAACTACCTTAAGTAGTTAAATGTCTTAATAAGGTATTTATTAGCCAAACAATATAGGCTTGTGGTCATTGTAACAAATACATGGATATATTGAACGGTTGCCGAAATACTGGGGTGACTTTAGAAGACATTTTAATATGGCTATGCTGATGCACTTCAACATCATAGTTTGACACCAACATGATTGATTTGATTTGATGTGGGTCTCATACGGGAGTGGGGTGGAGGGGGGTATAAGGTTAGGAACAGGCTCAGTAACAGGACCCCCCCTGTTGGCCAGGCGACGGGCGTCAGGTTGGCGACGCTGGCCCAGAACGTGGCCAACCTGGGCACCTCGATCATCATCGCCTTCGTCTACGGCTGGCAGTTGACGCTACTCATCCTGGCTGTGGTGCCCCTCTTGGCGGTCGCTGGAGCCGTGCAGATGAAGACGCTGGCCGGTCACGCTGTGAAAGACAAGAAGGAACTGGAGGCGGCAGGGAAGGTGGGCCAAGCAGCCAATGGGCGGCTAAGGATCAGGTCATGTGACCAGACGGCCACCCATCTCTGATCCTGAGTAAAAATACAAAAGCTGTGTGGAGCTTCAGTGTGACCCTGAGCTGGGAGTCACCTGTATAATGTTCATGTGTTTGTGACATAACACTGGCGTTCCGTCCAGTTAGTCTCCTGCCTTGTGTCCTGTGCTTCATTGAAAGCAGAGGTGGACAGTTCAGGTGCAGGAAGTAAAAATCCCCACCAAGATTTTCTTTCAGCCAACCAGCTGAGTCCTCTGGGTCTGTGACTCTTCGTGCTCGATGCTATGGTTGGCTAATCATTCTACTTTCTGCACCTGAACAATCCACCTCTAACTGAAAGCCATGTAGTCACTCAATAGATGGTCTTAAATACTTTATTTAAGGAAACAGACTTAGGTCAGATTTGAAGTTATAGGCTTTGAAAATTTCCTTGTAAACATGAGAGTTTGCGTTTGCCGTTTATATTTTTGAACAATGTAATTTCTCCCGAGTTGCTCTGGTCTGCAGCCCTAGCGGAGTTTCCTTTTGGGTTAATTTTGTTGGCATTTCTGCAGGTCGCCACAGAAGCCATCGAGAACGTCCGCACGGTCGTGTCGCTGGGGCGCGAAATGAAATTCGAGAGCCTCTACCAGGAGAACCTCATCGTGCCGTACAAGTAGGTGAACGTCAGCTGGTCACGTGACCATGAGGGGAAACACAAGCCACCGCTCAACAAACGCGTATCTGTTTGCCAGGAACTCCAAGAAGAAGGCCCACGTCTACGGGCTGACGTTTGCCTTCTCCCAAGCCATCGTCTACTTCGCCTATGCGGGCTGCTTCCGCTTTGGAGCCTGGCTTATCGAACAGAACCAAATGGACTTCGAGGCGGTGTTTCTGTGCGTATCTCCGTCGCAATGTCGAATCGTGTTTCTTTAACAAGTAGATGCACGCTTGAGGTAGTTATTTTTAAATCGTTATATTTATAATGGTTTATTTACCAGCTGTAATGTTGAGGTGCTGGTACACCATGTAAGAGAAAAATTGAAATAGAAAGATCATGTTCAGAACAGCTAACTACAGTGGTCTCTACAAGAAGTAAGGACACAATAATTACAATAATTATGAATTATAAATAATTATTTGTTGTGTAAATACAATAATTACACAATAATTTGGTGAAAAATAGAGAACAGGCAGAGGGTTTGTCGTTCGTGGTAGGTGGGATTTCTGCAGACTGTCCATCACCGTCTAACTCAGCTGGAAGCTGTGGGGCAGAGTGGCAGTGAGTCAGACCAGCCAGGGATTGGCCGTCCACGATAGCCTCATCCACCTCCAATTTCTGTTGCCTGTATCACTGCACCAGGTAGTCATGTGACAAACGGTTTATCAGACTTTTCCTAAATATGTAAAATGTGCGCCATCTTATTGAGAAAAATAAGTAAAATTTGCATCGCAAGTGAAATGGAGCAGGTGCAGAACCTTGATAAAGGAAACCCTGAAATCAGGATCACAGTCTTTATGAGGGACAGGAAACATGTGCAGTGATCTGAGAGCGACGTGCCCCGGCTTTGGATCGGCCCCGGCTTTGGATCGGTCCCGGCTTTGGATCGGCCCCGGCTTTGGACCGGCCCCGGCTTTGGACCAGTCCATTTCATATATGTTTCACGCTTCAGGCTTTTCTACAGCCTGGACTTCTCCTGACATGCCAGCTGTTTTCACGTGTTTCTATCCGGCACACTGGAGCGAAGGTCTAACATTTGCCATGGAAACAGTTAATTATTACAACAACGGGAAATATGCTCTGGTTATATGCGGCCGCCATAAATTACAGCTGCACCACAAAACAATTTATTTTTTTGTTTCTTGTGGGATGGAAAGACACAGAAAAAATGCACAATAGCATCAGTTCCTAAACAACAGCTTTTCCGAATCCGTAAACACAGAGTTTCTCACGTTTATGGCCACTTACACCGACTCTTCTGCCATCCAATCAATAGCCGTGTTTGACGATGGTGAAATACTGACTCATTATACTGAGAGTCACTTATCTGGTGCCCAGAGTAAGACACAGCGCCACCATAACCTGAATCATGAGCGTTAACCCTCTGGAGTCTGAGGCCTCTCAGCCACTTTTGGGGTAGTCTGACATGCCTTGACATTTTAAAATATTTCACCTATCTAAAAAACATTTATCCCAAAGTGTTACATGTGCTTTCATTCAGCACAAACTCAGCACCAGTAATCTGACACTACTTAGAATGTTATTATTCAAATTTTTGTTAAAATCTACTTCAAACATATCCTTTCCAAAACCCTAAATCTCTGTCATATCCCGGATAGCCGACTCCAAGGGGTTATCCTTTGGTATCTAGGCTTGGAGAATGTGTCGGATCTGTCCGATGGTGTTTGAGATGCCTTGACATTGAAAATGAGAGTCCTGTCTTGCAGAGTTGTGTCCGCTGTCCTGTATGGGGCTCTGGCCGTGGGGGAGGCGAACTCCTTTGCCCCCAACTACGCCAAGGCCAAAGTGTCAGCCTCCCACATTTTCATGCTGCTGGAGAGAGTGCCGGCGATCGACAATGAGTCAGAGGAGGGAGAGAAACCAGTACGTCAGCATGGGTCACCTGGAGTGGCCTGACAGAGACTCTGTGCTAAATCCATGTCAAAACACATAGTGACACCCAGTGGCCAGTCCTGGAAAGGACTGGAGCACAGTGAGGGCTGAGCGCCCCTGGGTTTAGCTCTTTAAGCAGGAAAGCCGCCTTCTTTTTCTGTCCCTCGTTTAGCCCCACTATGATGGGAACGTCACCTTCAAGGACGTGCTGTTCAGTTACCCATCTCGGCCCAAGATTCCCGTCCTGCGGGGGCTGAACCTCCAGGTGAAGAGGGGGCAGACGCTGGCTCTCGTGGGCGGCAGCGGCTGTGGAAAGAGCACCGCCATCCAGCTGCTGGAGCGCCTTTACGACCCATGCCAGGGCTCGGTGGTAAGTGCTGACGGCGCCCTCTCCTGGCCAGAGGTCACAAGCCTTTCTGACAGCTGATTTAGGGTTTAGGGCTCCTTATGGACCAATGGATCTTGAGCATGCTGAGTGTCTTCTGTTGCACAACCAGTATGTCAGCCTGCCTCTCCTGGGAGAATTATCAGTCCTTAGCTCTGCAGCAGACAATGCTGATGGGATGGCAAGATCTTTCTGTGTGTAAGAGTTAAAGATTATGTCACGCATACAGACAGGCACACAAATCACAGACCTAGATAGGTGTGAGCACTTTACAAATCCCGTTACAGTAACAGTAGATAAGTCATAAGGTTGTGATATTATGGTGCTGTTCAGGGGGGTAGGAACCAAGGAGTATGGGGGGGGCGTGTACCCCCCAAAATTTAATTTAGCTTCATTTCCCCCCCCCCCCCAATAAATAGAGTTCTGTATTTCAATGATTAAGTCTTGTCCCCTCCAATATCAAACTCTCTTCTATGCCATTGGTGGTGTTCTGTGTTAAAATCTCAAAGTTTACAATCTTCTAAATGAAAAAATAATCTTTGAACATGTACATTAATTTATCAGAACATAAAAAACAAGATTTAAGTCAAGCCAAAAAGAGGGCAGAACTTGAATACACTCCTGGTCCCGCCCCTATACGCCCCTGGCCCCGCCCCGATACATTCCTAGCCCCGCCCCGATATGTTCCTGGCCCGTCCCAATACACTCCTGGCCCCGCCCTGATACATTCCTGGCCCGTCCCAATACACTCCTGGCCCCACCCTGATACATTCCTGGCCCGTCCCAATACACTCCTGGCCCCGCCCTGATACACTCCTGGCCCCGCCCCGATAGGGTCCCGACCCCGCCCCGAGATATTCCTGGCCCTCCCTGACACACTCTTGGCCCCGCCCTGATACAGTCTTGGCCTTGCCCCTTACAGCGGCTGGATCACCATGACACTCAGGGCCTGAACATCCACTGGCTGAGGGCACAGATCGGCATCGTGTCCCAGGAGCCTGTGCTGTTTGACTGCAGCCTGACCGAGAACATCGCCTACGGCGACAACAGTAGGGAGGTGCCCCACGAGGAGATCGTCACGGCGGCCAAAGCAGCCAACATCCACTCCTTCATCGAAGGGCTGCCCGACGTAAGTGGCTTTACATTTACATAGATGCTGCTAAATCCAGGCTCTCACGCTCCTTCCTCAGGGAGAAGACTTGCTGTCGTGTCGATGACCCCAACGCCGGCGACCTTTCAGATGGGGATCCCAAAGTTTGACCTTTCACCTTTTGTAACTGGGTGACTGTTTCTTCAAAGTAACGCAGCAGGGCCGAAGCGCCGGTGTCGCCTTTAACTCTGGGCCGGAAATCTCCCTCTCGGTCTTTAAAAGCGTGATGTGATTCCAGAACAAGTGTGAAAGCCGCATAAGATGCTTTTCATAGATAGCGAGTAGCATAGCGGAGACGGACCCCGGCAAGCAAAGGGTCCCATGAACGGGAGTGAAGCTGCGGCTTATCTGTCTGCTGCAGAAGTACAACACGCAGGCCGGCGACCGCGGCACTCAGCTGTCTGGTGGCCAGAAGCAGAGGGTGGCCATTGCCCGGGCCATTCTCCGCAACCCCAAACTGCTGCTGCTGGACGAGGCGACGTCAGCCCTGGACACGGAGAGTGAGAAGGTGTGTGGAATCAGCTGTTCACAAAAAAGAGTCAAACCATGTATATCCCCCTGGCTTATCCTGCTTGGCACTGGGGGGTGGAGCCAATCCCGGCAGTGCAGAGTATGACAGAAGGCCACAACCCGCTTAGGATGCCAGTCTATTGCAGGACGCATATGCTCACATACTCACAAACATCATACAATACTGGAAATGTATGGTTCCAGTTAACCTGTGTTTGCACTGTGAGATGAAACTGGAGAACCCGGAAGACACCCACACAACATGCAAAGAACATGATAATTCCACATATGTAATGAAATAAAGAGCTGATGTGAATGCACAGACTGTGGGGGCAGCGGTGGCCTTATGGTAAGGGAAGCGCACTTGTAATTGAAAGATTGCTGGATTGAATTCCTGACCAGCAAAGTACCACTGAGATACCCTGAGCAAGGTACTGCTCCCTGCGTGCTAAACTAGCGGCCCCTGCTATGTCACTATGTCACATATGGGTTAAATGCAGAGGACACCTTTCTTTGTTGTGCACCATGGTATGTCAACAATGACAACAAATCACTTCACTTCCGATTCCCATTACTGCCCCCTAGTGTAAGTAGCTGTGAACTGACCTTGGTGACAGCCAGTAGAAATGTGGCAGTATAACAGAATTAGACGTGTCTGTCTGCTCACCCCCAATGCAGGTCGTGCAGGAGGCCCTGGACAAGGTGCGGGAAGGCCGGACCTGCATCGTGGTGGCCCACCGCCTCTCCACCATCCAGAACGCCGACCGCATCGCCGTGCTGAAGGATGGGGTGGTGGTGGAAATGGGAACGCACCAGCAGCTCCTGGCCAAGCAGGGCGTGTACCACAGCCTAGTGTCCTCCCAGATTGGGCATGGAGGCCCGTAGCTGGATGGCTGGCGGCTCTACGGCAGCCTGACCTCTCCAGTTGGGGAGCTGGGGCTTGGGGGGGGCGCCCCGGTCCCAGCAGGTTCAGCACCATGAATTCAGAGAGCTTATTTACATGGATGACATGCACCCATGGTGAAGGGGTCTCTCAAAACAGGAAGCTAGATATAGGAAGGATCCAGAAGATCGCTTTAATGCTGCCGCTCACCCGACACCACATTTAACATTAATGTGCTTATGATTTACATATAACATTTGCATACTTAAGAATTGAACATTAAACAGTAAGAATCAAGCCTGCAGGTTCCCAGACAGCATATTTTAGGCTGCGGAATTTATGGGCCTCAAAGGGGCTGTACCCTGTGGGCCGTGTAACGGCCTCCCATTGGCCGGCCTGGGATGGGCGGAGATGAAACGTGCAGACTGGCACCCAGAAAGCCCATTCAAGTATATTTATAAATGACACATGCTAATCATTTATCTTTTTTACAGCAGCATTACCAATTAAATATTTGGCCTTTTCTATTCTTATGTAAACAGTTATGAATAAATATTAACTTTGCACTGCAAGTGTACATATTGCTTGTGTAAAATTCATCCTTTGATTCAACACATTGCTGCCACATCACCAACTTTGAACCTGTGTAGTCTGCATATTTTACAGATGCTCAAGGGATTTTATCCCCCACCGCATGAACCCCCACCACAGATTAACTTAATTTTATTTCTCAAGTCGCAAAAAAATTCAAAATCAGCAGCTGTCAACTTTAAAGCACTTTATTGCTAGATCATTCAGCATTTCCTCTTTACAGACATGCTCTGAATCACAGAAATGTTTCAAGAGTTGACAGCCCATTACCTACATGATTACATGTACAAGGACCATGCAATGATAATCTTTATCAATCGCACAAAAGAATTTTTCCAAACGGTTTTTGTTTGGAAAATATTGTATTAGTTAAAACCTGGTACATAAATGCCATCACTGTTGCATTTCCACATTTCCGTCAAACACTGATGCTTGATACAGGTTTGTGAGAAGGCTGAACTACTGATGATCAAACAGCTCGGAACCTACCTGGCAGTTAAAGGAAATCAATCTTGGTCTTTCAGTTTCGGACATTCATTGCATTGCTACTGTAAGTGCTCATAAGGGGCAACTGACAAGGAAGCGGCGGCAGTGAGGAACATCCAGAGATCGAGATCCAAAGCTCTGGGTTACTCCTATCCTCCAGCTAGTGATGGGCAAAACAAGCTTCATGAACCATTTGCTGTAACATACTTTGAGCCCTTTTATGAAAGGAGAGCACCATCTAGTGGGGTCAGAAAATACAGCAAATGGTTCATGAAGCTTCATTTGTTCATCACTACCTCCTGCAGGCCCCATCAGATTTCGTGGAGCGCACTAAAGCAGGCCAACAGTGGAGTTGCTGGTGCTGGAAAACAGCGACACCTGCAGGCCATTAGCAATCCGGCGGTGTCACGCAGTTTCCCTGATGTGAGTCGGCTGCGCTGCAACCCTTTACAGTCTAATGATGTCTTGGGCCTGACGGCCGTCACCCCATCCACTCCGATATCCCTGCAACCACTACTTTCTTGCCATTCATCCCCTCACATTAAAGACCATTAAGTTAAAAATCAGGTATTAATAACTACTTCTTAAAGTTTTAAACAGCCATGTTTCTAATGCTGCATTTCAGATCAATACTGTTTTCTAGGAGAAACACATACACCACGGCGGAGAGAAACCACGACACACTTGATGTTCTCATCGCGTGTAATAAGGCGTTGCACACGGGGACCTGCCGCCCTCCATTACCGGAAGTGGCTGGCTTCCCGTACTGTTTAATATACCAATAAGAGACTCTTTACTGGCTCAAGGGAGACTCTAGTATGTGAAGCAGCACATTAGGCTGGGACAAGAGGGGGAAAGGAATAGGAAAGGCAGGAATCTGCATTGTTACTGCGTGATTAAGGTTTGCATTGATGGTTGCTTTGATTGCAAGAGAAGGGGGTTCATGGGATCTAGAGCTGAGACAGGGTGGTGAGATGCAGCATGTCCTGGAAGGCCACACAGAGGTTCTGGAAGAGCTTCTCTGCATCGGTGTCAGGGCAGGACTTCCAGGCCGAGCAGGACACCACGATCCTGGGGGGGGGAATACGAGACGAGGGTGAACATCTCCACCACCGCGGGCCAAACTCACTCTCAGCAGCGGACCACCAGCTCTGCCCGGTGGCCTTCATCCACACGCCGCTTAAAACACACAGCGCCAGAATGACATCACTGCGTTTCTCAGTCCGTTGTAAATTAGGGGGCACCCTACCTGTCATCTCTGATGCGGTAGAAGAACCCATAGCCATGATGCACCATGGGGGCCACCGCACCAATCACGGTGGTGTAGCCCACCAGGCTGGTCGACAGGATGAAGTTTCCCCCTCCGCCGCTGCAAAGGAGACAGCGAAGGCGTCATTTTAAACACGGGGCCGGGAGGGGTGGGAGGCATCCGTGCGGGCTTGCGTGTTGACGTCCGGGCATCTTGTGCGTGAGGGCATCCGTGCGGGCGGGCGGGTGTGCGTGAGGGCATCCGTGCATTCGTGCGTGCGGGCATTCGTGCGTGCGAGTGGGCGTGTGGGCATCCGTGCGTGTGGGCATCCCTGCGTGCAGGCGTGCGTGCGAGTGGGCATCCGTGCGTGTGGGCATCCCTGCGTGCGGGCGTGCGTGCGAGTGGGCAGCTGTACCTCCTGAAGTACAGCGGGTCATTGTAGAGGTCCGGTACAGGAAGCCCTTCCTCTTTGGCAGTCAGACACAGGCCCAGAAGGTGCCGGTCAAAACCTACAAAAAAATTAAAATAATAAGTTACAGTGCAGTGTTCCCCTTTAAAAGGGGGCCGGACTGACACAGCACTCACCCTTTCCATCCTGAGCCTCTTTCATCAGCTGGTTGTGTTTGCCGACTGCTTCCAGAAGCTTCTTCCGCTTGGTGTCCATCTGCGAGGGATACATCACTATTTTAAATGGAGGGGGCTAATACTGTTTATATTGGTTCACTCTGACCCACAAGCCTGACCAGGATAAGCAAACAGAAGATGGATCGATGGATGGTGTCCCTCTAACTAGCTGTGTTTGTCTGTTGAACTTTTCTGCCTCCGTTACTACGGTAACCCAGAGCAGAGCCCACAGAACCCTGGGCGTACACTGGCTGTGGGGTCCACCATGGACCGGCACCACTGCTGCGCCTCCAGTGTGCAGGGCCTCATGGTCTCCGTGCGGCCATGGTAGAAACGCCGCGTGGTGGCCGTCTCATAGCAACAGCCCGACCTGTGGGAGGAGAGGAGAGGAGGGAGAGGCGAGAAGGGGAGGGGAGAGGCGGGAGAGGCAAGGAGGGAGGAAAACAGAGCAAAGTTCAGCACATGACAGGAAGCAGATATTGTACCCGAAGAGGAATCCACTTCACGAGTCCCTCATCAACGCAGTTTCAGCACAACAATGACTCATCGTACGGTAAATGATTGACATGATACAGTGGAGCCATACACCAGGTATTGAAAGGCAGCTGAAATACAATATAAGGACAGGTCTCTAACCCCCCTTTATACCCCCTAAGTCCCTCCCAACAAGGCTCTGTGAGTGCATTTGCATATAAAGGGGGGTGCCCTGAGGGGAGATGGGACGGGGCATGATGGTGCAGAACCTGCCCTACCACATTCTTTGCCTCCATCCGTTTTCACAATGCATACATATTTGGGGGCTGGAGCGAGTGAAAGTCGGGGGTGCTAATCCTGGGCCCGTGGCGGAGGGACCCACCTCCCATGCAGCCGGAAGTAGGCCAGCTGCAGGGCCAGCTGGACAAAGGTGTCTGGGTGGACCTTCCCGCGCTTGATGGCCGCCTTGCCGAAGGCTGTGAAAGCGTAACAGAGCACCTGGAGGTCACTGGCCTGCGGACACATAGTGGGCCGGTTGTGAGGCGCTGGGGACTGGGACACGGGGACCCTGCTCACACTCAGGCACGAACGCCCAGACTCACAGCCTCCAGGTAGTGCTGCTTGGCCAATGCGATGTCCCCTCTCACTCTGTCATCCAGCGTGAAGACAAGCTCCTTCGGTAATGGGACATCCCGGACAATCTCCAAGCCCTGGGGGCAAACCACATAGCAGGGATTCAACCAATCTTGTGCTGACGGCCGCAAATGGCAGGGTGGAGGGGCTCTGATTTTCCAGGGAAGCTTCTAGAATCACAGAGGATTCATAGGGGTGTAGAAGGTGTGGCTCGGCCAGCAGGGAGCAACCCGGAACCCGGCCCGTGGGTGTTTCTTTTCGTGGATATCATTACTGGCTGCTCCCGGAGGAGCATTAGGGGGGGAACCACCCACCTTCCAGACACCCCCGCAGGCTTTCAGCTTCTGATCGTTGTAGTAACACATGGACACCAGCACCATCGCATCATAAGGGGCATGCTGCAGCAAGAGAACAACCACAAGGGGGCGTTACTGAGCAACATAGGACCCCCATCCCCGAGTTATGGAAAACTGAACATGTCTGACCTTGCCACGAGAACCTCCGAGCACAACTAGAAACAGTCAGTGCTGAGTCAGACCTGCCAAGGTGTTCGCTAGAAGCGCCCAATTTACATCACGGTTTCGGCTGCTTACATCACAGTTGGACCCAAAGGTGCCATCCGCGAAGCACAAGAAGTTGTAGGATTTGTCTCCCCAGCGAACTGTAGGGTCTCCCATCAGGGCTGCCAAAGTCATCTGTGTGAAGAACAGTGAGATGAAGGTACCCTAATCAGGGCATTATGGGTCTCCTACAACTGTGGAGGATTCGGTCCGGAAGACTGTCCCACAAGCTTCCCTCCGAAAGCCACGCTGACATACCGCGGTGTAGTTCTCTGGAGAGGAGTAGGGCCGTGACTCGTCCAGCGACACCACGAACAGGCTGCTCTGAATGGTCTCCAGGACGGCCTCGTTCATGGGGTCGATGCTGATGAGATACTCCCTCACCTGCATTCGTCAGCATTAAGCAGATGAGGGTGCATGTTTAAGCGAACCAAGGCAGCTGATCCTGAGCAGACGGCTACAAACTATCCACCGACCTTGGCCCAGCGAGTCCTCTCCTCGGTGGTCAGGGCCGAGACCCCCTCACCTTCTGGCTCCTTATCACACATCTCCTTGATGTAGCTTAACTGCCTGAGGACACAAACAGATTCAAACTTTTCACCGAGGGGTTAGATAACCAACCAAAAGACGACAGACAAGTTCACACAGGCCACTTGTCATACATCAGACCCGGCACTCAGTCAGATAGCAAAAAACAACCATTAATATATTTATATATGTATAAAAGGAAACCACCATTTGAGCAGTCTACAGGGGGCACTAGGGGACACACACACACACACACACACACACACACACACACACACACCTCTGACTGGACTCGGCCCGTACCTGAGCAGCTCTGGGGGCGTGAGGATGCGTCCGTCGTACACGACGTCAAAGGCAAAGATCCGGCCTCGACACATGACCATGAGGTGGGAGGGGCACTGCCCCTCGCTCTCTGCAACAGAGACAACACGCTCTCCTCACCGCCCCAAGGACACCCCGGTCACCCTCACGCCATCCGCACTACCAAGCTCACCAGTCTTGAAGTAGTTGTGAATGGTGTCCGTGGCAACCCCGGGAACTTTGCAGGTGCAGAAGATCATGCGGAACTGGTCCATGTCGAGGGGAACGCCCCCCGCCTTCTGGACAGCCAGCTTCTCTCTGAGAAGATACACCCGCACATCCCTGGTGATGTGCGACATGCAGCTCCGGCCCAGAACCCCCTCCCCCCCAATAACTCAGAGGGGACGCCTTTGTCTAAAGGGACTCAGTGGATCGGGGCGGCTAATTTACTCAGAATCTGCGGGTCACACTCGATACGAACCGGAACGCGATGATGCCAGCGAACACAGACGGGGTGTCGGATTCTCCGTACGCATCAGACTGTGAGAGCAGGTGTGTCTTACGTGCGGATGAGGTCCCAGTACTGCAGCGTGTACCAGGTGGCCAGGCTGGTCCGCTCCAGCTGCGTGCCGTCCTGCGGAGGCCAGCAGTGTTCCAGGTATGGGGCCGGACCCGCAAAGTTCACATTCAGCTGGGAGGGCATACGGACCTCCAGGTAGGCAGTGTTCAGCCACCATTCCTCCAACTAAAAAAAAATGGGGGGGGGGGGCGGATATAATAAACATGCAAGCAGGGGTGTGTTTATACATGGCAAACACTGGGTTTAAACTCCACGTGGGAGGCACACACCCAATTTCGCCTGGTTCTGGCTCTCTGCAGGAGTTTCTGATGCAGGTCTCTGCCAGGCCCCTCCCCAAAACGTTTTACAAGGCCCTTAGTCGCTCGGAACTCCTCCTCCGTTGCAAACGGCCTCACTGCACACAGAAAAGCAAACACAAGTAAGCGGGTCAGAGGCGCACAGTCCCGATTTCCCATCCGCACTTTCACTTCATCCCTAGAGATACTGGTAATATCTGAGGGGCCCCCGGGGGCCCGCGGCGATCCGCGCAGAGCCACCTGCGTCCAGGTACTTGCGAAGCGTCTCCTCCAGCGACGGGACGGGGAGCGGCGGCAGGGCGCCCTGGTACTGGAAGGTTCGCTCGGCCGCCGTCTCGAACACCTGCTTCTCCATGGGACAGCCTGTGCCGGGAGACGCTGCGTTACTGCGGAAACCCGTCCGGGTCTTCCTGGGGGGGGGGGGGCGCTTTATTCGGTCGGTGGTCTCACATCCGTCAGAAACAGACGCCCGAAACGTCGCAGATCAGCGATATAAGAAAGAGGACAAAGATAGAGCAGCCGCCACAGTCAAGCCCCCCCCCGGTAAACACTCACGCCGAGCATCGGAAAAGAGATACACCGGGAAAAGAGCATCCTTACCCAAACAAAAGTGCGGTGTGTCTGAGGATATATAGAAAGGCCACTTTTACTGGCGCGCTGGATGCGGTCTCGCCGGACTCGTCGCCTGCCGGGACTCTCGGTTTATTATGGGGGCGCGACTCGGAGCGCCGCCCCGCTGCCGCTTCACCTTTCCCCCAGTTTCGGTTACGCTCCGCCTCTCCGGCCGAGCGGACACACTTGCGCATGTGCGACTTTCTGGCTCTGCGGCGGCGCATGACGGCGTCGCTGAATGGTGAGGTGCGCACTAGCGCCTCCCAGAGAGCAGGAGTCCTGAAAAAAATAATTGCAGCAGTCCATTGTCTTAACGCGGGACCGATATCACGTGTGGCGCAGTTTTTGTAGCAAAATTTATTTGCAAACGTGTGTGGAGGGTTGTGTAACTGTATCTAACTCTAACTGTAGTTTGTGCACAGTCAGATTTGTAAATGTGTAAAAGAATCTGTAAATGCATGCTGAGATTTTTAAATGGGTACAGGAATCTGTAAATGTGTATTCAAATCTGTAAATGCCCGCATAGATCTGTAAATGTGTAGACAAATATATAAACGGGTACATAGCTATTAATGGCTGAAAAGTCTTAGTAATTTGCTCCAAGAGTTGGAAATTCAGACAAGTCATCGGTTACGACTCAAGCAGACTTCTCAGTTGGCTGTCATTTTACACACGCTTTTTGCTACACTTCTGCCCTGGCAGATCTGCAAATGCTTGTGCAGATTTGTCTGTATCGACAAAGTTTTGAGGGCTTAGGGCTTAGTGCTGTCTCACTGCCAAGCTTTTGAGTGCTTAGGCATGGAACACCATCGGGGTATGAACTGTGAGACAGAATATGTCTTGACACAGAATTTTTTCCCCTCTATACATCTCCACATGGTATATTTACCCTCTAGACATGGTAAAAATGCCCATGTTTAGACAGCATAAAAATATCTGTTTAAAAAACCGGGTAGACGTTCATTTTTATACTGCGTCAACACAGTACAAATGTACGTGTTAAAAAAGGTCTTTCAGTACCAAGATATACCTACACTGGCTTTCTCTTTGTGAACTGCAGGGTTTGCCAACTCTCACAATTCTGGCGTGAGATTCACGCTTTCAGACTCTCACACACAAAATCTTACTGCAAATCTATATAATTCCATTATAAACCTAAAATCAGCTACATCACTAGTTCTGGAGTAGTTTGCAAAACATACAGATTATTTACAAGGTAATAAAACAAGTTACATACATGTAAATGCGTGTGCAGACTTGCCTTGAATTGAAAATTTCACTCCAGCCAGCTGACAAAGTTAACAACCTTGGAACTGTGTAAATACATGTTGTTCTTTATTCAGTGTTCCATTGACTGATACCACTCATTTATTGACAGGTGGTGCTAATTTCATCCTGAGACTTTATGGGATACAGCCGGTAGTGTGCTTCCCAGTGGATGCTTCACCATTCAGCTATGGACACAGCTTAACTGCAGTGTTCATGAAGCGCAGAGTTTCTGCTGCACTGCTGATTCTGCCCATGCCAGATCACTGCTGAACTGCACAAGACTGGCAGCTCTCCAGCTATCAAAGCCTTTGAAAGAGTCCACGAAGCCCGCTCACTTAGCCCAGCCTCGTGTCGGCCCTCGGCTGAATCTGATTGGTCGGCCTGTGATCCCATGGCTTCAGTGAGCATTCCTCTTTAGGGGAACAAAGGCATCCTGTGATGGGTTGATTTTAAAGCCAGAGGCCCCAGGGGAGAAGCTATTGTTTCCTCCAGCCCACTGAGCTGGTCCGTTTCTCAACCGATTTACAGAAACGGCCTTCAGCTCATGGAAGCCTCAAGGCTACTTCAAGAACATGGGCTTTAAGCTCCGAATGTGTCCTACTAAAGCAGATGGCCTCAGGCTTCCGCTCACCCTCTGGCAGATCCAGCATTCCCTGCTGCGTTTCACTAATCACGCCCCAGTGGGCACTTATGGCTGCAGTGCCACAGTGGAAAAGGTAGAGAGGTCCTAAACATTAACAGTCTGCATTGTGAGGGTTAGTGCCGTAGTATGATGTCATTCACTCATTTTCAGTGTTTCGTTTTGCCACATGCAAAATTATCTTTTGTGGCAAAAACAGTGTATATTGTTATAGATAATTAGACTGACCATTACACCCCCTAATGTTATGTATTAACAGTCAGCTGTTTATGTTTCACACCGGATTTTAGTTTCAGTGTGAAAACTGGGAAATGGATGCAGTATTGATGTGTCTGTTTGATGGAAAGGAGATTTTTAAAGTTCAGACCTTCAGCATGTTGAAGGTTATGACAAACCTTTTTGTCTTGGTTGGAAAATACAGATTTTCGCTTTTAAGGATTCATGGAAAGATATAGAGTTTTTGGAAATATGAATAAGGAATGAATGGAATGCATACAGAAAATGAAAGCTGTTCCTAAGAACATGTTATCTTCATGGATGGGGTTTAAGATAACAGTTAGGACAAACATTTCATATGCAGGACTTGATCTAAAAATGCATGTATGAAAATGTGGGCGTGGCTGAATCACAAGGGACAATCGGGTGACTGGGATCATTCGTTTTAATTTACTCAATGAGTTCGTTCTGTAAGCCTGAAATGTGAAGCGTGTTTTGTTCCTTGTCAGCCTCTGTAAGCCTTTGCTTGTTCTTCCTGTGCCTAAATGCAATGTTTTCACTTTTTTTTTTCGTCTTTATCACAACACTCCTCACCCAGCCTGTGTGAACTCTGGAAGGGATACCTCACCCCTAACAAATATCATGCTTCGACGGGCTGTTTTATTACACTAATTCAGCCTCTCATCTGATCCTTGTACCCATGCAGAGGTAGGAATGAGCTGTACAATAACTGGATAACCCAGACATCAGGAGAGGCGTCCTACACGGGACACTTCAGTATGTATCCAGTCCGAGAAGCTGCCGGCCACGTGGAACATCCAAGTAATAATGCAACACGAGGTGGTTTTCAATTTATGTACATGAATTTGGTCAAGTCTACATTAGCCTGATGACAGATGCACATTAATGGTGCAGTTTCAGAAACTGTTAAACCTTATGAAATATAGGTTATGAAACAGGTAACCCTGAGTCACGGATACGCTTCACACCCGGTGATTTCCTCACTCTCCACTCAGCTCACTTTTATTTCTCTATTTTCGCGATGATTAACACCCTACCCCAATAGCACCCCACCCCGATAACTCCCCCACCCCGATAATACCCCAGACAAGCTTCTCTACTCTGCCTCGCTGCTGTGTCCTGGTGCCTTTTCAGCTCCCTGGAAACCATTATAGTATCTGAATAAAAATGCCTCTTGCTACTTGTGGTCATTAGAGGACACACAAGCCCACAGACCCGTAAAGCTTCCTGTTCCCTTAGTAACATCACAAGCACGGCTTTGTAAATGGGTCACACTGCCATTTCACACAAAGAAACTCAGGCTCTTATTGGCTAGTGGCTCATTGCCAAGGAAGAAGGTGTTCAGATAAAGGAATCGGGCTGCCCCGCATACTGTGTGTCACCCAATCAAACATGTTACCTCCAGAAAAATGTGCAAGATGTGAGACTTTATGTTATACATCAAAATGTGATCCACATCACATATCACACCTCGTGACAAACCAGAGATAAAGTGTAATGCAGTGTTACGCCTCTTCTGTTTACAGTTACAGTGCAATACGGTAATACACCTTTTCTTCTTTTAATGAAACAAGACAACAACTCAGACTCTGCACCAATCTAATGCACAGATCTGTTACGAGTGCAAAATATACACCTTGCGATATGCTGGTTGTTGACAGATCCAGCTTTAAATTAGAACTAACACTGAATACTAATGAGATTGGTAAACTGATTCAGAATAGTTTAATAGTTTAAGCCAAGTAAGGAAGTTGACATCAGCATAATTTTAAAGAAAACACAGAAAGACAATTATTAAAAAGGTTATGTTTAAAATGATCAATTTAGTTGCTAAAATGAGACTTGAAGAAATACAGGAATCATAAAAACAATTAAAGGATGAGTTTTCTATTAAGATGACGGCTGACTAGATTCTATATGAGATTACTTCAAACTGCGTCTTACTGAGTAAGCTGATTTTTTCATCAAACTGAGCTACAGTACTTAAGGGCTTTGCCTTTAAAAAAAAATAATAATCACATTCCATATTTTGCGATGACATCCTTCGCTAAAGCAATGTAGGCTGTCATGGCCTCATCCTTGGACATTCCTGTCAGGTCAGAAAGCAAAAACAAAGTTAAACAAACAGTGAGAGTTAAACGTACTGAGGTCTGTGTGGGAACTATCCATTATCCCAGTGTGATCATTTGCCCAGAATTTGAATCGCACCTGCCCTGGAATTCCAGGCTTCCCATTTCGCTTTGCCTTTGAAGTCCAACATCCCCGGTTTCTCTGAAGAACAGAAATGGAGTCAAATACCGTAAGCGGAGAGGCGGGGAGGGTCAGGCAGCAAACAGAGCCACCCTACCTGTGTCTATGTCCCCGACGATGGCTTGCTTGTACAGCCCATACATATCCAGCAGCTCCTGGTCATCCGGTCTCGTCTTCACCTTCTTCACATCCTCAGCCAACTGCTCAAACTCTGCCTACATTCGAAGCAGAACCACATTCATCATCAGCAATCGCTATTATTTATACCTCTTAAAAAAAAACATCAAGATACAAAAACAATCGTCCAGTTATCATGCATCACATTGGACGGCTCCAGGCTTCGAGAAAGCGCAGAACACCTCAGGCTTATTGCGTTTGTTTCCCTGTTTCATGATCCTTCCTTGAATGTGTTTTACGACCTTTGTCTCAAATGTGTTTTATCGGATTTATCGGGCAGCAGTGATAGCCTGCGGTTCAAATTATGCATGCTGATTAGGGTTGTTGGAAAAAGGTTTTTTGTTTTGGTGAAATTATATACGTGCAATGTCAGCACCTTCGGGCTCTGAAACCCACCCTGCATTAGCGGACTGCGCGGAAATGCATTTCTGAACCATAGCTGTTCCGCCGTAGCCGCAAATTACCCCCCTGCTCCCCGGGCGAAGTATGCAACAGAAATAAATCACGCCGCATTAAGACCGCTTTAAGATTGTAACGCTTAATGCCTTATTAAATCCTTAAAGCTTGACAGTAACGATTAAATAACATTAACCAGTTTTCATGCAGTGTGTGCAATACGTTATACGAGTCACCGAACGACAAATTGATTGGACTCGTTCATGCAGCTTCAATGATCATCCGGTGCCCGATACTCTCCAATCACTTAGGGCAATAAACGTATTCAGTTAAAGAGAAGCATTTAGATTCGAATGCATAATTAAACGTAAAAACTTTTAAATTATTTAACAGAAGCGCAATTCCCGTCGGTCATGGTCAGGTCTCAAATTGCTCCAAACAGACTTCAGCAGCCACAAAATGCACGTTTGGTACTAATGTAATAATTCAAGGTGACATTATTTTAGGCCACTGACTCCAGACATGTATTGCAATCGGGTTCGCAGAACCTTACTGAATGCGTATTTATAGCGGTTAAATTTCCTGAAATAGCAAACGGTTATGAGTATATTTACCACACTGAAAGGTCGCAATTAATATTATTCAACCACGATCGCTACCTGCAAAGACATTGTGCGGCGCTTCAGCACGCGGCGACGCCCCCAACTCAGGCTCGCAGAGTGACGGAGCCGAGCCGATGGTCCTGCTGTTCAGAGCCACGCAGCTGCGCGGCGGGAGCCGATTGGCTGATACCGCATAAGGGGGCGGGGCGTCCTCTTTCCACGTGCTGATGCTCCGTTATTTTCTGCTTCTGTGACACATTTTGCTGCCGGTGGTAGTGATGGGAATTGCGGCGCTTATCGCTCCGTTCCTTTCGCTCATCGTTCTTTTTTCTTTTTTTTCTTAGGGGGCGAGGGTTACTAGGTTATAATCACTAAGATAATAATGTGGCGCTAGATTTGGACCAGACTCAGACTTAGACATTACTCCAATATGATTTAATTTTACATTAAATTACTCGTATTTCCTAATGTCAATGATTTGCATTGTAAACATTATACAAGGTGACGCTATATCACACTGCTTTGTCAGTGAATTTACTATTTTTAATTTGCCGTGTCTATGAAATTTGTTATGTAAATAGATTTGCCTCGCCTTGAAGGCAATTCATGCAACTCTTAGTATTAGAAAACATTTTCGGGACAAATCCTGCTCATTCTGCCTTTAAGCAGCCCGACACAACCACGTGTACTTCCCGTCACTGGCTTGTTCTCACTGTTCGCGTGAAGGGCAGCGAAGTGGATTTAAGGAAGGCGGTGAAATTTGGGCAAAACGATTAAATGAACGGATCTCTCAATTACGACTCAGTTCCCTTTTGTTGGCTCGCGAACATAACATCACTAAGCAGTAGCAGGATTTGATAGTGATTGTTGTCAGTTGTTCCTGCCTTATCAGATTTTAATAACAATTACAGATGCTGTGACCTGAAACAGTTCATTTTAACGCTGTAAAATACTGAACACAGGTGCACCCCAGGGACTGTGCTTCCCCTGTCCTGGTCACCCTATACACATCTGACTTCGCTTACTACTCGGAGTCATGCCACATGCAGAAGTTCTCAGATGACACAGCAGTTGTGGGGTGTATAAGGGATGGTCAGGAGGGGGAGGACAGGAACCTGGTGGAGGACTTTGTGAAATGGTGCAGGTCAACCCATCTGCAGCTGAACACCTCCAAAACAGGAGAGATGGTGGTGGACTTCAGTAGGTCCAGGCCCCCTCTGTTACCAGTCTCTATCGAGGGGGTCGATGTGGAAGTAATCAGGACCTACAGGTACCTGGGGCTACAACTGACGGACAAACTGGGCTGGTCAGCAAACACTCTGCAAGAAAGGTCGAGGCCAGCTGTATTTCCTAAGGAGGCTGGGGTCTTTCAGCATCTGCAGGAAACTGTAATATTCTACCAGTCATCGCCAGCATCCTCTTCTATGCTGTGGTCTGCTGGGGACACAGTATCAGGAAGAGAGACGCCAAGTGACTGGACAGGCTGGTGAGGAGAGCTGGCTCTGTGGTTGGCACAGAGCTGGACTCCGTCACGTCAGTGGCAGAGAGAAGGACCCTAAACAAACTTCTGACCATCATGGACAATGACAGTCACCCTTTGCACTGTACAGTCTTCTGTTTAGTGGTGGACTGGAGTCACTGCCCTTCTCGTCAGATAGACTGAGGAAGTCTTCTGTCCCCCAGGCGATACAACTGTACAGCACGTCTCAGAGACGGAAGAGCGACTTGGACTCATACGCATGAGGCTGCTTCCCTACTGCTTCCCTCTGCATTTATAGAATATATACTTTAAGTATTTCACAGAGATTTTATACAGTACATATTTATACATGTAGAATTATAGTTTATTTATTTCATATGTCATGTATATTTCATATATATTTCAAATATTTACTTTGCATATTATGTTCATGTGAGGGTAAACCATTATATATATATATAGTTAAAGTACATTGATTATATATTTCATATATATTATACTTTCCAGTTACATAATTTTATTATTTACTCATTCTGTCATATATGTAATATATGGTAGTAGCTGCTGTTATCAGTGTCACTTTGACCTGTACAGCTTCACCCTCTATATCTGCAAGCCTTTTTATTCTATTACTCTGTGAATAATTGTCTTTATCATTGTATTTTTCGAACTAGTGGATGCCTAAATGTCCTTCGAGATTAATAAAGTATCTATCTATCTATCTATCTATCTATCTATCCATCCATCCATCCATCCATCCATCCATATAAATATTTGTATTTCATGCAAATACAGCTGTGACCTTTATGTGGGCATTACATTTGGAATCGGGCGTATTTTTGCTACCCAAGTGAACAGTTTTGAAGCCATTTTAACTAAAAGGCCGTTTATGTTCAGTTACATTGCAATACATACACTTACTAGGCACTTTATTAGGGACACCTTGCTAGTACTGGGTTGGAACATTCCTCAGAGACTTTTTTCCATGCTGACATGATAGCGTCATGCTGTTTTGTTGCAGATTTGTTGGCTGCACCTTCCTGATACGGATCTCCCATTCCACCACGTTTCATGGCTGCTCCATTGCATTGAGATCAGGTGAATGTGGAGGCCGTTACTAAAACCAAATAAACAAGGCAGCCCATTTCCTTTGATTGATCTAACCACGTACACACATACCTGTCAGACACCATCGTTTTATCATACTGTATCACACACACACACACACACACACACACACACACACAGAGTTATTGAGAGTGAAGCTTGGAGTACGAGAGCAGGGTTAGGTTGTTTATCCGTCACCCTGGAGAACTCCATCTGACTGGCTGTAACGTTAGTAGGTTCACCAGATCCACACCTGTTTTTCATGTACCATCACTGACTTGGGATGAGTGACACGATTAAATTCCCCCATTCCCAATTTAGCTGAGCTGGGGGGGAGGGGGTTGCCCACAGTAAATTTTGCCAAATTATAATACCGCAGTATAATGAAAATATTATTATTACAATCCTACCTGACACACTCTCCCACCTCGTTATTATGGTATATTCAGGAAATCACCTTGCGACTTGCAGTTTGAGAATTATTGACCTGTACCATGACATGACCCTGGGAAGTGTTGACGGTGGATGGCTGTGTTCACAAGATGGCGGCCGCAGACTCCATTGTCCCTCTGTTGTTGCAGTTCCAGTTGTGCTGCTCTTCTCTTTGCTGCCCTTCTCCCAGATCTTCGCCTTCACAGCTTGTCTGTAAAGGTTGAAAAAGTTCTATCAAACACTTTTAGAGTTATTGTATTCACAAGAAGAAGTGTCTTCTACGGCTGCTGTTTCCTTCCTTTGCTGCCACACAGCGCCGCTGCTTCATATTTGGGGCAATTTGTCTGAAAATGAAGGCAGGTGTAGATCTTCATCCACACAATGTTTGTGTGAAGCAGCAATAGGATCCATCTAATACCTCCGACATCACATTCGCAAGGTCAAATGTCATCTTATACCCTTCCCTTGGCTGCCACTAAGGGGCGTTGCTTCAATTCTGGGGTGATGGGTCTCAATATTTAATCAATTTCAATTTGTCACCCATATAGTGCCTCTGCAAAGTTTGAGTAAATTTATGAGAAAATAAGTCGAATACTTTTTTTCTCGGAATGTTACCCTCCTCTCCCAGCTCAGTATTTTATTTCCATAACCAGACCTACCTACTGTACTGCCAGAAGAAGCGGCTTGCAGCAGCCACGCCGGTCCACCAGGGGGCGCAGTGTGTTCGGGAACAATAAAGTTTCTGCGTTCAAAATGGCATGAGCATGGGGGTGTTCGGGTCGCATGTGCAGCCTGGGTCCGCCGCTGCTTCCTAGGTGAGGGAACTAGAAACGCGTCCTGCTGCAAAACAATCGTCTTCTGGTTAATTAATGTCTATTTGATTCTGAATACAGCGTAATGTGACGGGTTGTCCGGTCGACTGTAAACGGAAACATTTCGCTGTATTACTACGATAGTTTAATAATAATATTAATGATGCGACGTTTCGGTTTATCGCATCGATCTGAATCGTATAGCAGTACGTGTAAGGATTTGCTGGTTTGTAGCACGCTTACAAAAGATGGTCATTCTCATTGATGTCGTTTCAGTATTTGGTTGACATAATTTAAACCGAGGACAAACACTAGCAGTTTGTAGGTGAAGCGCTGTCCACTAGATTGGCCTTTGCATCGGGCTGATATCGCAGTGACTAAATGCTTTTGCAGGTTCGAGCGGCGGACTGCTGCCCGAAACCCGGCGTTTGTGCTGCTTTAATCCCGGTAACCTGGCGGCGTCCTGCTCATGCTATTCTCCTCTTGTTTCAGTAGGTACAAGCAGTCCACGGGAGAGAAAAACGGCGACTGTATGTAAAATGACCAAAAAAGAAAAGAAGAAACCAGTGTCTGTGAAGACATCTCTGAACACGCCATATTGTCTCCAGTGGAATCATCTGGACCAGGCGGATATTCACTTCATCCTCAGCGTTTTGAAGGAGAAGCTGTCAGAGCTCGGTCTCCACAAGAGGGAGGTTAAGGGGAGTCGCCGGTGGTTCAGCAAGAAGCAGGAAGCGTCCACCAAGGGTTCAGAAGAAGAGCCTGCTGACAAGGGGGACGCCACATCCAAGACTCTGCCTGAGGACAAGGCGGGGCAGGGATGGAGCAATGTAGGGTTCAGGAAGCAGCTGGCCATCGGGATCAATGAGGTCACACGAGGCCTGGAGAAGAACGACCTGTGTCTGGTGCTGGTGTGTAGGTCGGTCCGGCCCGCTCACATGAGCGCCCACCTGATCCCGCTGAGTAGGACCCGGGCGGTGCCGGCCTGCCAGGTGCCACGGCTTAGTGAGAGCCTGGCCGGCCCCCTCGGCCTGAAGCACGTCCTGGCTCTGGGCGTCAGGAGGAACGCTGAGGCCTTTTCCCAGGCTGTCGCCGCCATCGTGTCCAGAGTGCCCCCCCTACAGGTGGCCTGGCTTCCGGCACAAACCGCAGTACAGTCCACTGAGGAGGAAGCTACGGACGATGGCGATCAGGCGAGGGGCCGGAAGAGGAAACTAGAAGCAGCGTCTTTGGAGACGGAGCAGAATAAGCCGACCCCGAAGTGCGCCTTGGAGCGCCTCAGAGTGAAGAGGATCGTCCCTAACCCCACAAAGGTCCGCAAGCTGAGGAAAGCCAAGCGACGAGGCCTTTCCAAGTGATCTACTTCTAAATTCTCAATTTTTAATTTCATGCTAATGTTCAGTCAGATGGCTGGAGATGGTTAGTCTTTATAAGACTAGAGAATAAACAGAGACGGGTCTGTTTCAGACAGAATTTATTCTGTCAGACATCCATGCTGGTAACATGTACATGTACTAAAATGAAGTCTGAATGATGCCATTTAACAAACTCTCCTTATGCACCACTTTTTTTTTTTTTTTTTTTTTGACAACCTGCCCGAAATTCAATAAAAATATATTGTGTTCGAGAGAAATCTGTGCATCTTCTCAAAATTGCACATTTGATATCTTTAAAAAAAAACTTCTGTTCAAATAAGGCAAGTACTTTAGGTGTTATCATCATACATCAGGCGCTACTTTGGATATCCCTTTATGTTTAAAAAAAAAAATGAATTTTTTCAATCACACCCCCATCCAAAATAAATAAAACATCGTTTCTAGGTACGATAGTCACACACATCTCGCTGAATCCAACAACGTCTGCGTTCCTAACCTATGCCAGGGTCACTTCTGACATCATTGTGTCACAGTCTCATTGTGGAACGTAATTCAGCTTGTTCACGTAATCGTTGCCTCGGAGAAGCACATCAGCGAGACCATCGTGTCGCACACGCTCCGCTGTCTCCCATATCCATCTTCAGCATGTCAGCGCCAGGTCCCATCTTTAAATGGCAATCTTTGTAGGACATCTAGATGAGAAAGGACTCAGGCAACGGCTGCCCTGCGTGAAGAGCTTTGCAGAAGGTCCGGTGAGACGACCACAAGGTGCGGAGCAGCCAAGATGTGCTTCAGTGTGGTCCATCATCCACGTGCCGGCTTCCCCTCGCTGCTCCGTGTGGTGGTGAACTGTACGGGCTAATTAAATATGGTCTACTTATCAGAATGTAGCCGGGCCGCGGTTCAGCGATGTATTCGAATGGCCAAGCAGTCGTACGATGAAGCCACCACGGACACAGGAAGCTACCGGTAACCCCCTTCTTGAACACCCCCTCCCCCCAAAAAATACACTACATGTAAATAATTGCTAGCTTAAGAACACTGAAAAAGAACAAAAAAAAATGTCCTTCCTAATGTACACATCCAGTCTTCCAGCTAATGCAAATGACATTAACGGTTAACAGACATGCATCTTTCTGTAGGACAATATCTTTCGACATAAATGTCCCAAACATCAACACATCTCTGCCATTTAATAAATATCCAGGGCTGTAATCCCCTTCAGGTGGAATACAAACACACCTTCGCAGTACAGAAGGTTACACTTTTTAAACCACCCCCTGAAAAAAAAAAGCCCACTGTATCACGTGGGGATACTCTTGTTCTTGAACGTCTGCGAGCGACTTCAAAAGGAATTAAACTTCCATTTTCTTCATGGGATGGACAGAACAGTTTTATGAAAGTCAGCAACAAGCAGAGTAAGATTCACATTCAGTATGTAGATGGTTAAAAGACGTCACTTTTGAGTGACCAGAATTAAATGTTCTCATATTAAACAAACAAGAGCTAAGAGAAACACTTTGAAGTGATGTTTCCATTCACTTTGTTTTTCATTTGATGATTTTTTTTTGGACAGCTTCTTTAAGAAAGTCCAAGTTCGAGAGCGGAAAGGAGAAACCATCAGTCTCCATTTGTGTTCTGAATGTAAACGGACAGATCACTGCAGTACAAGTCCGACCTGAAATGGAAACACAGGGAGGTCAGGGTCAGAACCTCTTGGCTTTGTTTAAGCACTGGTGGACATTTGGGGTTGAATTGCAGTAATAATCCATTGGTCCTCAGCAAATGCAAATATCTCCAGGGTTTCAGCTGTGACCACCACCCCCCCAGGGCGCCCCTCCTGCCCTCCTGTCGGCAGGGCGCCGGCCCCGTCTTACCTTTTCCGGGTCCATTGGCGGGCATTTCCAGTTGTACAAGTAATACTGCAAATTACCATCTCCGATCCCGAATTTGAGCTTTTCGAGAAAAGTCTTATTTTCCATCAGGTCCAGTGCGTTGAACACATCAAAGCCTTTCTGTTAGTGAAACACAAAGCAAACAGCATGTGAAACAGCTAAGAACCCGTCAACTTAACCAATCAGACACAGGCCTGGCCACAAGGGCGGCGGTGTTCATGGAATCTGCTTCCAGGGAGGGCACCCTTCCAGCCTGGGTGCTTTTCCACCACACCAAGGACCTTCCAGAAAGTACCTAGAGTAGGGTACTTCAAGGTGCCGGTTTGCCACTGGCATAAAAACAGATACCAGCTCTGAATGACGTCACAACACATATGGTAATTTGTTCTGAATTTGAAAAATGGTTGACAACGGGCTGGCCTGGACAATATGCGATATTAATACCATCGCACGTTACGCACATGCAATCCTTACTTTGCTAGTCATCTAGAAAACAGACTTTTTCTTACTTTCGATTCTGTATAGACATTATAGCGCGGAGGTTAAAGTTTTGCCAAAATATTTTTACTTTGTCATAGGAAAAAGAAAAACTTTAGCTAGCTTTGCGATTTTAATTATTATTCCTTTTATGGATTATCTAACATATGTTTAAAAATCAGTTTAAAGTTTATCTCTGTGGCTTTTGCATGAGCGCTGCATGCGTTCTCCGAGACGATCATAATCATTTTCATCCTTGCTCTTTAAATCACTCCTAGAGTATAAGAGTTTCTTACAAACCCGTCTAGCAGTGATTTAAACAGCAAGGATGAAAATAATTATTAGCTGTTTTACCTTTTCCTTTATAAATACCCCAATATCTTTTACAACAAAAATCACATCCTTATATGTGTGCTGTCATGGTGTATTAAACAAAATACTTTTTAAATTTCTTGTCATTCAATTCTGATCTTTTTGTTGTATCTGTTCTTCCAACCAGATCACAATTATTTTTGTTTACTTCATTTATCTTTGTTTTCTGAGTTCGTAACGGTTTTCAAGGCAGCGTTTGTATTGTGTTTCAGAGGCAGGGCTACTCGCATAACCGATCGACAAAGAATGCGTTTCGAGTCCCACCCTAAAGTACCAAAGAAGTCCATACCCCAGCTGGTTTGGGACTTTAGGTACTGCTACTCGACCCGATGTCAATGGGAAAAAGAAAGCACCAAAAAATACGGTACTTGCAGCAGTGGAAATACACCCTCAGACACAGGCCCGGCCACAAGGGTGGCGGTGTTTGTGGCATCTGTATCTAGGGCAGGACATCCTACCAGTCTGGCCAGGATGAGAGCGTCGTTCATCAAGTCCATGAGAGGCGTGTCTGTGTGGACACTGTAGAAGGAGTAGGCAGCCTTCAGACTTTTGTGAACTGCATGGTGCATCACAGTGGATGGCAGGGTGTAGAAGCTGGTGAAGTCGGTCAGGACTCCATCCGGGCCCTGCAGGAGATCGGCACTGATCCAACACACACCCCGGGTGACCCTACCCCCCCCAGTCCCCAGTATGCAGGTTTCATGCTTTCACACACCCTGAATATCGACAAGAGGCCAAGTGTCTCTGGTACCTACTGGTAAAAGCCCCACATGTGACACCAAGCAAAGGGCGGCACACAGCAGAAGACCGGCCCCTTTAGGAGTCAGACCAGCGGGTGCCGGGGATCTTACCTCCACAACGTAGGTATCTATGATGTTTTCCTGGGGCAGGAACCAGTGAGACACCTCCTCCTCGCCCATGACAGGCCACAGGTGAAACTGCTTCAGGTACCGGTCCAGAAGCGCCGTCACCTGCTTCACATCCTTCTTCTCCATGGGCCGCAAGCCTGCTGTTTTGGTGGTCTAGGGGGAACAAACCCGACAGTAGAGTCAAAAGTCCGTGGAGTAGGGCTGGCTTTTGATTCATGACAGCCCTAGCTGAATGAAAACTGTTACATCATTCCTGCCACAAATCAGTAAATCCATCCAGGCATCTTTCAGCTGCTTATCCTGTGATGGTGGTGCCTGGACCCTCGCAGGAAGAACTGGGCGACAAGCAGGGATATACTGGACAGAATCGCAGCTCCAACCGGATGCACAGACACACACATGCATTGTGGGCATTTTACAGGCGCGTCTTTGGTCTTTGGGAGGAAATCCACGTCAAACTGAAGAGAACATGCAAACGTGCAGGGAGGGCAGGATTCAAACCCCCAAGCCCTGGAGGCGGGAAGTAACAGTGCTGACCAGAGCCACAGTGGCATCTGCTTTTTTAATCACTTATTCTCTAAAAACAAAGATTCTACAAATGCCTATTAAAGTCATTTAACGTTAATGTGTGGCTGCTCTTTCTCTAGCTGCCATAACAGTGTAACCACTGCAGCAGCCGAATTACATATAAAATACCAATAAAATATCCCACCTTTCTACCAATGTTTAACAATGTGGAGCCCTCTAGTGGTGGACATAGGACTTCACTTTTTAGCATTTCAGGCTCTGTAGGCCCAGACAGCGAGACACTCATTCCTGCAGGCTGCAGTGCTACGTGGGTTTTTGAACTCCTCATTATCATTCAGCACGAATCAGCCAACATGCAGAAAGGGCTGTGAAACACGGGGAGGGTGTGGATGTTCTGGGGGAGGGGTGATATCAGGGGAAGAGCTGCTCTACACACAAATGTGAGTTTGCTGCGTCTTTGAAAAGCAAGAGAGGCTGGGAGCAATGACCTGGCAATTCTGCTCATTTAAATCTTATTTTGTACGTTGTTCGAATCCCCTGCCGGAACTATCCCAAGGGTACCAATCAAAATCCGCCCACTGCAGCCTCCAACCCCAGGCCCTGTGAGTGAATATGTGGTTTTGCAAGTGTGAAGGATCATCGGGTTCCTCCACTAAAGTCTGGAGACACAATCCTACCGCTGAGAAGCCTGGGAGGTTGAATGTGGAGATCCTGGTCAGGAGAGTGTGGAGATCCTGGTTAGGAAGCAGACTGGATGTGAGGCACACTTACATCCGGGAGTCTGTAGAGCTTCATCGTCCTCTGCAAGGTCATGTTTCTACTCAAGTGGGAAAACTTCACCTCCACCAGTTTCCGGGGGTTTAGGGATCGATGCCAGTACCTAATCGAACATGGAGACAGCCAGTAATGTAAGGCAGCGTGCATGTATAATTGGTCTATGGCACCAGGAGCAATGAAACACCAATTCAAATCAGAAAGCTGGTCCAAGTGCTTGGAAACAAACCCCCCCCCCCCCCAGTCTGGGTCAAATTCAGAAAGAAATGGGCCAAAAACAGACAGACCCGATAAACCCATCCAGTCACTACAGCTGCAGATTACCATGATGTTATAATACTAAGATATAATAAGATATAATAATATGTTATAATGCTAAGATCTTATGACAGGTGAGTTCAGTTAGCATGAGTTTCAGGTGGGTTTTGCAGTTCAAAATACATACAGTGACATTTAGAAAAAAAACAAACGTACTCAATGTTTCTGCTAAAAGTGGGACATTTCAGAACATGATCTAAATTATATCTAGTCAAAGCCAAATTGAATCATATTGAATCATAGCTGAATCAAAGCTTATCTAATCGTTACATGTTTATTTGTATCTGTTCTGCACTATATTATAAGCCCAGTACCAAGATGCATATTGTATCGTCTGAGAGAGAGATCAGGCGGAGGGCCACCCGCAAGCTTCGCTGTTGGGAAGTTACTGCACACATCAGGACCCATCATCATCATCATCATCATCATCATTATCATCCGAAGAGCCTATTTTCCTCATGCTTTGGCCAAGCAAATAAGTGTTATACCACAAGAATGACAACAAACAGTACAAAAGAACCGATGAGAGAGGGAAAGAGGGAAGAGAGAATGGACGGAGAGAGGATGGAGGGAGCATGGGGAGGGTGGGGTCTGGAGTCTCTACCTGCACGTGGACACGGGCTTGGGCAGCACCACGCCGGCCGTGTACACGGCCTGGAAGATGCCTTCCAGGTTGACCCGCCGGGTGATCTCGCGGATCAGCACCGGTGCCACACGCTTCGACCGAAGCTTCTTGTGCACGCAGAGGAAATTGATCTCCACCATCTTCTTCACCCTGTACGGCCAACAGGCGAGCCTGTTACAGGCAGGAAAAGTGAGGGGCAGCGAGCGAGGGGTGGCAGGCAAGGGGCGGCGAGGGGTGGCAGACAAGGGGTGGCGAGTGAGGCATAACGAGTGAGGAGCAGCCGGCAAGGGGCGGCGGGCGAGGGGTGGCAGGCAAGGGCGGCGAGGGGTGGCGAGTGAGGCACGACGAGTGAGGAGTGGCAGGCGAGGGGTGGTGAGGGGCAGCGAGTGAGGGTGACGAGCGGCGGTGGGCGAGGGATGACGAATGAGGGGCAGCAGGCGAGGGGTGGCGAGAGGCGGCGGGCGAGGGGCGATGGGTGAGGGGCGGCGGGCAATGAGGGGCGGCAAGCGAGGGGTGGTCGGCAAGGGTGGGAGGAAAGGGGCAGCCAGGGGTGGCGAGTGAGGGGTGGTGAGCGAGAGCCGACCAGGGGCGGTGAGGAGTGGCAGGTGAGGGGCGGAAAACTCACACAGATCCCCCCCACACACACCCCACTCACGTGTCATAGATGTGGATTTTGGCTGGGATAGCACTGATAAAACACACCAGCTTCCTGTTGGAGGTGACCCTCACGCCACAGTGCCAGTGGGGCAGCCAACCGGGGGGCCGCAGTGCCCTGGGAAGTGGGGGTTAGAAGTCTAATCAGCTTCAGGCCGCAAGAAGAGACAAAACTCAGAGCAGCGATCCCCGTGGGTGAGTAAACATACCTGCAAAGCTTCATATTGCCCATTATTACAGAATAATACTAATAATATCAAACAGCTTATCTGAACAAAAATTAGGGAGAACAGAAACCACAGCACATTAGCGACCATCGGCAGCATCATACTGCGAGGATAAGAGTAGGGAAACGGTACTAAATTTACGGTCCTGTCAGGTGATGACATGGTCCCAACCGCAGCACGGGCAGGTCAACAGGTCAAGCCTTAAAGCAGAATGGACCTGGGGGGGGTGGTCTCCAGTGGGAGAATGTGAAGGCTGCAATCACAGGGATGAAGCTAAACCTGGTCGTATCGGCAGCGCCCCCCGGTGGACGGAGGCCCCCCTGCGGCTCACCACTTCAGGAAGTTGGGCGAGTAGTCGAAGCGGAACATATTGTCGTCATCCTCCACGTAGTTCTCGTTCAGCAGAGTGTATAGCTCTTTTAGCTGTGGAGGGAGGGGCACAGCTGGTAAACAGACCCTCAAACCACATGTGAACCCATGTGACCCAGCCGCGGGGGGGGGCGGGGGGGGGGGGGGGGGGGGGGGGGGGGGGGGGGGGGGGGGGGGGGGGGGGGGGGGGGGGGG
>JAODKC010000137.1:11887156-11904497 GCA_026777985.1 Mormyrops attenuatus
CCCACCCCTTCCTTTATTCACTGTCACGCTAAATGAGCTAAGGGGAAGCAGTGGGCACTATGGTGTGATGAAAAGACCCCCCCCCCCCACTCACCACTTCAGCATTGCTGAGGTCCAGGGTGTCCCACATGAAGCCCTGGGGCAGTGAGTATGGCTCCTGCCGTATGTTCTCCTTGTCCGGCTCGATGGGCCCGTGGGTGGTGATGACCTCGTCTGGAATGCAGAGAATAACGGCCAATCATAAACCTTGGTCACGGCACCTAGGGAGGAGACCGGCATTATTCTGACCAATCGCATCAGCCGGAAAGTCCCTCCCTCTTCACAGTCTCTCTGTAACTGAGACACACATACAAGGAAATAAAGGGATAAATGCCGAACATTTTAATGATCTGTAGAAATCAGCACGGGGAGAACACACTTGTGTTGAGGTTTGAACCCCAACACGCCCCTGCCCTGTGTGTGGAGGTTGTTGACCAGTGCTTTCCCACGGTGCACTGCGGTGCTGTTAGGCTACCTGCAGTATATGATAGTGTTTGTGCCCTGTGACAGACTGTCTAGGGTACTATTTGGGCTGGTAGTTTGGGATTGTGAAATGTCGTTTCTCAGCTGGTGGGTCGCGATCCAAAAGTGGGTCATGGAATGGCGTGTTGTTAAAATATATATATATATAAATAAATAAAATCTTGAATGTGTTCTCTGTATTCTGAATACTATTTTAACAGTGCATTGTGCTACTCTCTCTCCACTATGTTCTATTTACCATTACTGCCCTATTTTTTTTGTGAAATACATTTGGTGAATTTTTTTTTTTAATTTGGGTCATGACTTACTGACCAAGTAAAATGAAGTTACTTTTATTATAACCCCCCTCCTGCCAGATTCACTGCTCCCACACCGCCCACAGTCAACAACTTCTACCATCCACCTCCCCAGGCTTCCTGGCTGAGGCTGAGGCTCTCCGATAGGTCATCCAAAATAATCGTGATATGTGCGCAATAATCACCAGGTCTTTAGATATTTGGCATACAAATTAGTCCGGAAGCCAGCTTTTTGCTACTATATGGTCATTTACTTATGCCCACAATTCGGTAAACAGATTAGTAGTAAAACCTAAAATAGTATTATGACACCAAAAAGTTTCCTTCAGTTAATTTAATTCAGTTAGCAGCATCACATGCTACTGTTCTGGTAAATCATGGAAGCAATTAGCACTGAAGTGGCGTTGAAGAAAGGGACAGATCAGCAGGCACAATATCTTTTAAAAGAGGAGATGTCGCGGATAAACAAGGCAGAAAGACAGTGGAGGTGTGGCGGAACTTTCTGCAGTTTAAAGTCTGACACAGTTATTAAACTAAGGATACACCAGATTTATACAGACTAATGACTTTTTGGTGTCACAATACGCATCCGATTAATATCTTAGGTGTATTAGTGATCTGCTTATTGAATTATGGGTGTAAACAAACAACTGTATAGTACTGAAAATCCGGCGTCTGGACAAATATTTATGCCGGTCATCTAAAGCCCGGTTATCATATCACGTTTGTCGCCACCGATTTGTGTCTGTTGACACAACTCTCAGCAACACCACCAACTTATTTGACACACTCCATTGGTAGATAAACTACAGCCAAACAGAACGTATTATCTCAGGAAAATTTCAACTTTTTTGTTTCATAGATAGATATAGTGCAATATTAAATGCAAATATTTCAAAGAACTGCGGCGTGATGGTGTGGCCTTAGCCAATGGCCTAGGCTAAGCAGCTGGCAGAGGGCTGGACGTACGTGACGGCGTCCCTGACGGAGCCTGCAGGGCGGAGACACTGCTGACCCATAAAGGCGAGGATCCAGCTGCCCTCGCAATCGCACCCGAATCCTCACACAGGCTCCTCTAAATGCGGCGTGGGGCTCCTCCCCCTCGCTCTGCGTGGGAGCCCGGCCTCAGGTAAATGATGAAGGAGCGGAGGGCACCTACTGAGCTTGGGGACTGGCTGGGTGTCCCAGAACTGGTACTTGTGCTTGGCGGCCTCGTCGATGCTCTTGGCAGGACCCTGACAAGTCGACAGCAGCTCCATGGCTCTCTGGATGTCCTGAAGCTTCTGCATCGGGATGGCCGGGTTCTGGTCCAGGGGTGGGGGCGACAAGGAAGGAAGTGAGCTTTCAGGAAGCCTAGTAGGACTGCGACAAGCACAGGTCGGTACCCCTGAGTTAAATTACCGGTTGCATAACATCCATGTATAAAACCGAATAAATGGATCAGTGGGCATCCCCTTAAGGAAAAAAATCTACTTCAGGAGTCCTAAAGCCCCCACCCCCACACACAGTGTCTATAAACAATAAATTCAGATTTGCTTCATAAAAGAATATTTTTCCCACTGCAAAAATACAAAATGTCAGCCACATGTAAACCAGTTTCCTTCCATGCTACTCATTTAGAATGAGAACTTTGTACACTCTGCACCATTTCTCAGTTACTAAGTCTGTAACCTTTAAAACTTCATTAAAGTTTCAGAAACACTTCTACAGTTCCAGGATGGAAACGTCACAAAGTGACTAGTGCGTTAAACTTCATGTTTCTGCGGCAGTTGGGCTCCGGCCCGGCCGTCATTCCCCGTCCTCGTCTGCTCGCTCTTCCAGTACGAATCGTTTTAATTGTTTCTGCTGTTGTCCTGTTTACTAGAGTCTCTCAGTATCATGTGTCTGTCTTGATCGCACCTTAAGATCACCCCCTTCCCCAGTACGGACCCTGCAAAGCGTGTGAGCTAAAACTGGCATGTTTACGAAGTTTAACTTTACAGCTTGGGGGCTTGGGGGCTTGGGGGTGCGGAATCGCCGCCCCCGTAGCGGCACCAAGCACCTTGATCTCCTGCGAGTCGGAGGCCGAGTCGGACTTGGCCCCGCCGGAGCTCGGCTTCTCCTTCTTGCGTTTCTGCTTCTTCTTCTTCTTCTTGGCCCCCAGGTCTCCGGCCGGGCTCCTGGAAGCAGGTCGTTTAAGTCAGGGGGCATCGGGGGGCGCCGCGGACTGCGTGCGATTACATCCCGGACACCAGCCCCCTCCCCCGCCCGGCGTCACATTGTAACCGCTTACAATGTTTACATCTTTCAAGCGATCAGTCGGCGAGGCGCAGAGTAACGTGGCGCCACCCCGAAGATCGCGTTTAGGTAAATCTACTTAATTATAGACACAATATAAGACAATGCGGAGGCTGACAGAACAGGGGCGCCTTCGCCTAAGCAGCCTCTTCTCATGGGAGATGGGCTTCAATAAATAGCTTAATACGGGCTAATGATCGGCGGTCAAGCAGCAGTAAGGGCGAAGATCAGGGTCAGAGACACGTGGATGGCGTAAGAGCGGGGGCCTGCTCGGCATCGGCCGGGAAGGCGCACCGGACGGGCCGCCTGCCGCAGCCCTGGAGTCGGCCCGAATGAGGACGGGACGAGCCCAGGTGAGCAGAAACCCCGTCACGGCGATCGGCTTCCCCCAAAGACGGGAAGGGCAGCGGCCGTCGCCTGGGGCTTAAGCTCCGAGACCCGGAGAGCCGCAGCGCTGCGCCGCTTTCATTCATTTAAAGCGGCTCGCCGAGCGCACGTCCCGGGTCTGCGGGCGGACCGCGATCGGGCAGCGCACCGGCCGCGTCTCTGGTCCCTCCCCCGGCGAGGTGAAAGCACGGAGGCGGCGTACCGACATTAATAACGGTAACGGTGCCGGGCCTCCAGCTGGAGGGCTGTAGACAGCGCTGCTCGGCTCCGTCCCCCGGGCTCTGCGCCCGGCTCCGGCGTCCTCCCCGGCTCACCCCTGCAAGTGCTCATTCTCCTCCTCGTTGTCTCCGTCTATTCCGCAGGTGTCCTGGTCATCCAGCTCCAGACTCTGCTGGCTCGCCGCAGACTCGCTGTCCTCCGCCATCATGGACAGATATGCTGAAAAAAAATTAGTAATACTGGAGGACGGTGGGGGAATTAAAAACACAAAGAGAATAAGGAGCGAAACCGCGCCGCCTAGCGGCCGTCCTCCCCGACGCAGATGCGCGGTGAGGGGCAGGTTACCGCGCGGCGGACCGGGAGTCCTAATCACCACAACCATTATTCTGTAATTATTCTATAATTAGTATCATTGAAACACCGGCCGCCAAACACCCAATTCTGCTTCGGATCTTTTAATTTTTCTGTCTGTGTTTATTACACGATGCAATGAGGGGCTGGGGGGGTTGATGCCCCCGAACTGGATCGCAGGTCTCTGGACCCCTACTAAAGTACATTAACTCCATTTTTAAAGATTAATTTTCAAAGAAAAATTGCATTCAGTGACGAAGGGATTTTTAAACGATGAAGACGTGGCGGACGCTCTACCTGCACGTCCTTCCACAAACCGAAGCGCTGCTATATTCTTTTAAAAAACGGCAGACAACCTTGGGCCCCCTATTTGTGGGTTATACTCTGGATTGAGGGCTAGTCAGACTGGAACCATCAGCAAAGATGATAAATTAAATGGCGGGTCAGCAGAGACTCACCTGTAGAGTCCGGACCGGAGGGGTTTGTGATTTTGATAGCGAGATATTTCTCTCCCAGCCTTCTACTCTTCTGCCTTACCCATTACAGGCAGCAGACCTGACCCATTCCCAGAACACGGGAAAGAAGCCCAGAAATAGGAAGTAGCCATCACCCGGAGAGGACGCGGGTCCTGGGATCACTGGGATCATTACTGGGATTTCCTAGCCGTAACGGTCACGCAACAGCAGTGACGTTTACTACACATATGAAAAGTAGACTTAAAAATTTTAAAAACGCTACATGTAAACTATGAAATTTTCCTTGTTCTAATTCAACTTTAAATAAAATGTGATAATTACCACAGAGTATTATGGATAAAGGTTATCTGCACCTAGCCTGAGAACACCGACTACTATATGACACAAACGTCATTGATCCATTCATCCAGCCATCCACACAAATAATCCATTACAAGGTCATTTCGACATATAAACAAAAATAAATTAACACATTTTTATTTGATTTATTCTTTCCTGACATTGTGAAGAATTCACTTAGAGCATGTTTTTTTTTTACTTCAATTTATTCAGAGTAATGAGCATCAAGTATTATACAAGCAACCAGTATTAACATTCAGAGTAAAATATGCTTGCCCTAAGCAGAGATTACCATGGCAAAGAGACAGAACGAGGCGCCATTCAAGTCACCAGCTGCTGTAGTTGTGCGCTGCCTGGTCTATGTGTACGGGACACGGGGGGGAACCTGATCGGGGGGCTGCACCCACTCTGCCAGGGGGTGTGTGTGCGTGCGTGGGGGTCAAAAATACTAACGAGAAAAGGAGGCTATCCAGGGAAGTGTAACAAGGCACTTGGAAAAACACGCGGAAGTCGAGAATCAAACCAGCAAACGCAGGATTCAGTTTGGCGTCGACGGAAGAAGGCATTCAGAGTCACCTTTTACTCTTACTGTAAGGCAAGGCTGAAACTAAACAGTAACAAAAATATCTGGATAAAATACTTGGAAAATAAGAGGGAAAAGAAATCATGACATAGTGGTTACACGTTAAAAAGGCATTAAAAGCAACGCGATGCCGCAGTAAAAAACGGTGCATAGGCGCCCTCTGGTGGAAAGAGCTTATCTGAGCTGACCAGCTGAACATGTTTAATACACAAAGCTGCCACCAGAGGGACAGAAGGTGAAGAGGAGCGGTGCCTCATTGTCCATCCAGCTTGAGGATTCACGCCAGCGTAAAGCTTTGTGTCCAATGGTTTGAAAAAGAGCGGCTCAGGTGGACGAAGCACGCCTTACTATTTTTTGCGTGTTTACGGCTCGCCTGCGGTCCTGGTCCCGTCCCTTGGACCACTCGCTCACTTGAGGTTGAAGGCCAACAGGGGTCTCTCCTCTCGCTTCTGCCAGGGGCTCTTCTTGTTCTCGTCCTCGCCGCTGTCGTCCTGCCCGGCGATGATGTCAGGAGGGCTGTCAGGTAGCTGAAGCTCGGGCCTGGCAGGCTCAGTCCTGAATTCAGCCTCTCCTCGCCCTCCCCCGCCCCCGTCATCCTCCTCCTCTCCCTCCTCCTCTTCCCCGGCTCCTCGGGTGTCCTGGAGCAGCGGTCCAAGGGCACCGTCATCGGGGCTGCCGTTGGGCGTACCCGTCTCACTGCCGTCAGCCTCCATGTCGTCCACGTACACCAGCTGGGTGTAGGCCACTGTGGGCGGTGTGTTCCTGTCTCGCCGGGCCTCCACCTCGGCCTCTCTCTCAGCCTCCCTCTCCCGCAGGCCCCTGCGGATGCGCCGGGCTAGCTCGCTCATGTCCACGCCCGAGTCCAGGCTGGCGTCGTTGCTGCCATTGCAGCCGGCGCGCTGCAGGTCGATGTAGGAGTGGCGGATGTGGGCATTGGAGCGGCCATCCAGGGAGACGAACCAGGCGCGGGGATGGGGCAGCGGCTTACCGCCGCGTAGCTCCAGCAGCGACTTCTCCGCCAGCAGCTGGTCCTCGCCGTTCATCTGCACCAGCCCCACCTCACTGAGCGATGCTGGGATGGACAGCGACTCGGGCGCTGAGGCTGTCTGCAGGGTCCACGTGCCGTCCCGTGGGTCCTCGGTGGAGGAGGACAGCTGTGGCGTCCCGGAGCCCGGCGGGCCGGGTGGAGGCTGCGAGGCAGACAGCTCCGCCTGGATGGTCTCCAGGTCGCTCTGTTGGTCAGCCTGCAGGAGCAGAGGCTGCCCAGCAAACGGGTGCTCCCCAGGGAGCCGCACGTAGTGTGCCGGGATGAGCAAGGTTGGCCGTGCCCGCCGGTACCCGCCTTCGCTCACCTGGTCCACAGAGCTGCAGCACAGCAGCTGGCCCGGCCGTGGCAGGGAGGCAGGCCTCTCTAGGTGGTCCACGGACCGCGATAGCAGGTGGTCCACTGGCCGGCGGTCAGGGGGCTGCTCCGTGTGGCCCGGGGTGCGTGGCCTGGACAGGGAGGCGTCGTGGACGCTGGCCTCGCTGCCCGCTGACAGCTGGCTCCTCGATACCTGCGCTGACCCCTCCCTCCCATCTGGCGGCCGTGGGGAAGACTCGGAGCAGCGGCTCTGCCGGCCGTCTCCGTGCCGGGGTGACTCATAACCGTCCCCAATTTCTTGGGACCGGGCTGCCCTCACTGGGGGGACCTCCACCAATCGGTGGCACTCCTTAGCCAGAGAAGTGCGGGAGGAGTGGGGCTGGTGGGCAGGTGAGCTCTGGCTGGAGGGCACCCTCTCCTGGTGGGAGGTGGGAGCACAGGTGGGCTGTAGCACGGGAGTATGCAGGTCAGGCTCGGCTGTGGATGACACCAGGTCCAAGTGCACCTCACTGATGAGGTTGAGGTGTGACATGGAAGTGGCCTGGTCTCTCTTGGAGCCGCTGAGCACCGTGGACAGTTGCAGCTTGTGGTGCCGTTGCCGTGGCCTCAGACATTTCCTCCTGAGACAGGGAGAGAAGAAGGGAAGGTGAGGCCCGTATCTGTAGCTGGTTGCCTCCCCTGTCCGCTGCTGAGCTGCTTGTGAAACTCACAGTGAAGTGCTGTGACACAAATATTCAGCCACACACTGTCACGCACTGACACACAGGCACGAGCACTGACACACAGGCACGAGCACTGACACACAGGCACGAGCACTGGTACGCAGTCACACACACAGGCACGCGCACTGACACACAGGCACGCGCACTGACACACAGGCACGAGCACTGGTACGCAGTCACACACACTGTCACGCACTGACACACAGGCACGCGCACTGGTACGCAGTCACACACTCACACACAGGCACGAGCACTGACACACAGGCACGCGCACTGGTACGCAGTCACACGCACTGACATGGACTGACACACAGTTATACGCACTGACACATGCATGTACCTGCAGTAGTAGAGAAGCAGGGAGGCGAGGAACAGGATGATGACCCCCATCCCACCGAGGATGGCCAGCAGAAAGGCCGTGTGGTACAAGCTGATGTCCTTCGCAACCACGGCACCTGTAGCGGCATGAGGGATATGGGGATGGCTATTGGCATTCACGCGGCTATTTTTGTACTATGACACTGGCGTTTCTTCTGAGCGTCGATTCCATGAGGCCGTTCCATTATAGTGCCTCTATGGGAGGGTGTTACTTGCAAAACCCTGAGATCTGCCCCTCTGCAGCACTGCATTACCCACAGTCACAGATTAAAATAGCAAAATAAATAAATAAATCACGGCTGACTTCTGCAGCAGACTGGCAGCAGACCCCCTTGTGCATCAATGGAAACATTACCGTAAATAAATAAATAAGATTCTGCTGTCTGACGCCTGATGGCTGCAGCACAGGCCTGGGAACAGAGAACAAGCCCAGAGCTCTAATGGTTATGGGTGTTCATATGTTTGGCCAGCAAGGAGCGCTATTGAGCAACACACTGAAAGTATGGGGACACCACCCAACAGAAGCAACAAGAAAGAGACGCCTTTTTATTCATTAAGAGTGACAAAACTGTTTAACTTGTTTGAAACCAACCTGTGTTGAGAGGTGACATGGCGGCTGCCCAGTAGCCAAGCTGGGGGGCGATGTAGGTCAGCACGAGCTGCCCCCCCTCCCTCTGCACATAGCCCAGGCTGCTCTTCAGCCAAGCTCCTGTGGTGACACGAGAGGTCAGAGGTCATGGCCTGTGCCCTCAGCGGCCTGCCGGGGCCTCGCTGCCCTCTGCGGAATGAATACGTGCGCAGAAGCAAGCGATGGCGGCTCTGCAAACTGACAGTGAAATGCTAATTTAATTAGCCGCTAGCAGCATCTGTTGCGGAATAATTCGGAAGTGAATCAAAATGTAGCCACTGCTCAGTGGCAAGCGGCACATTACCTGAAGCCTCAAGTAAAAGAGCCATTTGTATGTATGGATCAGGAATAAAACAGAAAGCAAACCAGTTTACATAACACCGCTAAAGGCTAATTGTCATACAGCAGGCCCAAGGCAATGTGACATTTCTCAAAAGAATATAACAATGCTTTGGTTTATGGAGTCCAGCCGTTACCTGCTGTGACCCCTCCCCCACACTAGCTCCTTGTTTTTAGTTGGGGGGGGGGGCGAAGAGTGGGATTCTGGGTACCCATCTGTGTTGTTTTAAAAGAGTGTTGTAATTCCATTTGCTGACACAAGGGGGCAGCAGGGCACACGTCGTCTTATCGATTCGGTGAATAAACACAGAGCTGTTCCGTAACCCGATGCCGCCCTGTGATTTTCTACTGCAGACGCTGAAGGACGTGTTCCTGCACTGATCGCGAGTTTTCTGCTGAAGTCTGCCTCGCCGAGTGTGGAAGGGGGCAGGGCGTAAGCCTGCAACGTGGAGGCTGGGGCTGGGGGTCCGGTTGACCCCTTTACACTGGTAATGGCTGCTGCCCACCTGCCTCCACTGTTAAGGGTATCATATATAATAGGTAATATCGCTGGTATATGTACATTTATTTAGCCTAATCAAACAGACCTATCCAACCACTTACTGGGTGGATATTATACTGATGAAATTCAGTTTGAGGGCTGGTATCAAGGGTACAACAGCAGTGCCCTCTGGGGATTTCTGTGACTGCTGTGGTGCGAGACAGATGCCCTGTGATCCCAGCCTGCCCTCGCCCAGCGCGCTGCAGTTTCGGACTCAGCTGCTGACGCGAGTTTGCAGATCTGCTGATCCACAGAGCGACACACTGCGCAGATGTACCGCATGCGGTCCTCCCCGGGTCTGGCACAGAGATGGATTCTCCCAAGACCGATCACAGCTGTATGCTCAAACAACGCTGTTCACAACAACCTCACCAGTTGTATTCAAGTGAAAAAATATGAACCCCCCCCCCACCAAAGAACCAATACAATTAACTGAGGCCTGAACCCAGGCTGCACAAAAAGCTTGTCAAAATGACAAGTGACAGTGTTCTTAATTGCCTCTAGGGGTCAAATAAAGCCCTTTGAATTGACCTGAATTACCCTATGACCCTGACCTAGATAAAAAGTTAGAAGATGGATGAACTGAATTGAATTAACCAGGTAACCAGCTGATCTTCGAAGTGTCATGGTAAAATATTGGGCACTGAATATTAGAACAGCAGAGAGTGAGTGTTTCTCTGGCTGCGAGCACACGGCCACTGCAGCTACCCGTCCACCGGAGCGATAGGCCGCTTTCCAGACAATGCCCTCCTTTTAGGGAACACGCATTGGCTGGAGAGGTTTCAGGACCTCCGCCGGCAAACTCAATTACAGCCCGCCGTTTATGTTTTGCTGTGCGGGTTGCTAGGCGAGGGGTCAGGCGAGCCCCAAGGTCACTGGCGGACTCTCCCTCATCGCCGCTCATCCCACCGGGGATGGGAAATCGGGGGGAGGGGGCAGCGGCTGTTGCACTAGCTTTCTCTTCCCGCCTCCTTTGGCCTCAGGTTGGTCTGGTTCTGCTGCCTTTGGGGGGGGTATATTTGGCTGTGCCGAAGGGCCGTGAGGCTCACGACACAGTGGCATGCCGTACCAGTGGCAAAAAGGATGCGGGGAGCCAACTCCGCACAAGTGTTAGCACAGCAAGCAAAACACAAACGCCGAGTGCGATAAGAACTGCAAGTCTCAAGAGGCACCATTTCACAAAATTGGCCGACCTTGTGCCGCGTCTTTTAGGTGAAAGGCAACAGCATGTAATAAGGACATTAAGGAGAAGTTAAGGGACAGGGGAATATTTCGGCATCCTTAGCTGCTAAGGACGTCACTCGGCCTTGGTATTCTAAGGCAGGCCAAATCCTTTGGTTTTAATGAGACTCAAAGGCACAACGGTGCTGCCCTTGGTACAGACGGCGACCAAGCTGCCCTTGGTACAGACGGCGACCAAGCTGCCCTTGGTACAGACGGGAACCTGTTTTCTGGTGCTGTCTCTTTTCCAGAGAAAATAGATTAGGTAAAGCCAAGCTAGCAGTCCGGGAAAGCGAAGGATTCTGCCCCCCAAAGGACGCTGGGAGTGTGATCCTGCAGCTGTGTTTACATGAAGTATCCTCTAACCTCGCCCTCCGTTATCGTAGCTGGAACGCAACACACCCTCACGGATCCCACAAAGCGTCGCTGTCACTGCTGAGCGTGGACTCAGCTTCAGAGATCCAGTATGTAGGGAACGGCAGCAGGAGAATAGAATTCTGGGTAACAGGCTTTCTGCTGGAACACCAGAGCTCTGAGCAAGGCTGCGAAAGGAGCATTAAAAAACCTACATGGTTTGAGAAATGAACACAACTTCTGCTCACCACCTGTGTGTCGGTGTGTGAGTCTGTGTCTGTGTGTCTTTCCTCTTCCTATCCTATAGACAAAAACAAAGACCATGGAGAGTAGAATAAGGAATTAAATAAAGAACCTTTAGGATTCCTGGAAGAAGTGCCCATGACTCTTCTCTCCATAACTGTGACATTGTGCTGTCAGAAAATCAGGGTCACCAATTATATTCTCAAAACTGGTCCCACAGAAAATCAACTCCACACTCTGTGCTCAACTCCATGTTAGAGACTCTCACAACGCAAACGACGTTCAGCCCAAATGACGCTATCGATGTGCCATCGGGGACTGGGAGGCAGACCTGTAATCTCTTGCCAAGTTAGCCATGTGCCTGCTGGTGAATGGGATGGCCGTACATCTCACCCAGTGATTAGACCCATCTTTCTAAATGCCGGCTCATTCTGAAACACACTGACCCATTCTCTTATGGGCGAACCATCCCGCCACCCATCCATCTGCCCATTTGTCCAGTCCAGGGCCGGGGGGGCACCCTGGGTAGGATGCCCCACACTAAGCCTAAAATGCCACGTGATTCTTAAACATACACTCTCATTTCATAACACTGTAACCCCATTCTCTAACACACTAACCTTGTACCTCTTGAGCAGTTACAGTCTGCGGTGAGATGTCGTGGAAATTGTGGCCCTCAAACCCAGCACTCTACCCTCATGTATGCAACTGACTGTCTGTTTACCAACATGATGTCCCATGGCAACTACATAATTATGGATTTGGATGACTGTGCACACGCGCGCTCAGTTGGGCTGTGTGTTCAGTTCATGGGCCGGTTCACTGTAAATGACATCCTTTAGGCTCCCACGGCAGAGGGACTGTCAACTCCAGTGTTTCTCAACCCGGTCCTCGGGGACCCACAGCTGGTCCATATTTTTGCTCCCTCCGAGCTACCTGCCAGACAGCACACATTTTTGCTACTGGGAGCTGGGAGGAAGCAAATCGTGGACTGTCTGGGAGTCCCCAAGGACTGTATTGGGAGACACTCGTGTATGGAACTCCAGGAGCAGTAATCTGCTGCAAACATAATCCATGAAAGTCTGCTGTGATGCCTGGGAGATGTGGTAAGGAAGGTGGGATCTGTGATGCTTACACATGCGGCCTGACACTGACTGTGTTCTACATGGGTGGAAGACCTCTCATCCTTCCTAAACTGTGTGTAGATATTTTTTTTGTCCTGAGATTCCATTTTTGTCCCATTAAACCCATTAAAAAGATCTGCGGGTGTAGAGGGAAAGCTGAGAATGAAAGAGTGATGGAGGCCATTAAACACCATCAGAACTGTAAAGGAACAGCCACATAGCGGTCAGTTAGCGGTCAGTTAGCCCTCACATGCACACACACCCCACCCCCCAAAGACCTGCACACTCCTACACAATACAGAGAAGGCATCCAGAGGGGAAACCGCAGGAGGAAGGGCTGTCAGGGACAGGCCCAGAGGCTCAGGGCCTCACTGAAACCTGATACTGGGTTCACCCCCATGCCAGAGATGATGTCATGACTGCACAGCACCCTGTCAAAATAAGAGCCCCTCGTCTGCAGACTCAAGGAACAGATGCGGTAAAAGTCCCCAAAGATCATGAGACTTACAGCTATTCAGAGTAAAACTCTGGTTAAGTTAGACCAGACCGAATCTCATCTGACCTGTCTGAGGTTTATCTATGGTTTGTCAAGGCAATCAAGAAACGTCAATTAAAAGTCAGAAATACCACTTCAAACGAAGCATAGTTAAAAAAATACATTCACATTTCCCTGGCAATCCAGTTCAATCCAGACCACTAAAAACCCCCAGAGTACCCTAACTTCCAGTACATGCCCAGTTTCATTAGTTTTATTTTCTTTCCTAAACTGTACAAAAAAGTAAAATACATAATAAACCAATTCAGTTGAGATAGATCAAGTAGCCTATTTATGAACTATTAACTTATGTAATTAAGTATAACAACATATAACTAAACATGTAAATGAGCTGATACCCCCCCCCCCCGTTTTGCTAATGGACTCTTCCAGAAGGGCTAGTCTTTACCCAACAGGTCGATTCTGTGCCAAGAAGACGGGGAACCGGAACCATCTGCGTCCCAGCAAAGAGGCAGGGTCTGCTGAATATGCAAATGAGCACTTCAAGGACAAATGAAGGTGTCCGAGGTGGGTGGAGGGGCGGGGCGTGGGATGGCGGGGCGGGGCGGGGCCGAGCGCCTCTGCATCACAGTCCCCGCCCACCCGTGCGGTTAGCGCGATGCTAGCGGGCTGTGCGGAGGGACGGAGGGCGGACGATCTCCTGCAGACGGCGCCCCTTTTAATAGCTCTGCCTGGGATAATCACGGATAACAGCAACCGAGATCAAAGGCGTCTCCTAAACGGTTCGCTGTGTCACGACCGAGGACGCGGACGCGCGCTTAGTCTGGTTAACCGCCTCGGATATCAGTGGTGTCGGGTGACACCGCAGGGAAAGGGGTTACCGGGCACAGATGGCCGGACGCCGGCTGACAGCGCCGCTGCGTCCGGCCTCCACAGACGTCACGCTTTACATTAAGCTGTCAGAGGCGCACCGCAGTCACAAGAAAATAGAGTGCGAAGCGTAATTACCGCCTCCCGGGGGCCGCGGGCTTCCCCGAACCGGCGGCTCGCTGTGACGCGTACACTCGGTTACGCGCTCGGGCGCGCGCACGGGCGGGCACGCGCACGGCAAGCTGCAGCATCAGTCGTCGCGATGCTCACAAAGCACCACTAACAGCAACATGAGTAAAAACGGCACGCAGACCTCGGCAGATCTGCTGGGCCAGCTGCTACTCGGAGAAAAAGGCTTGAATAAAATAAATGAATTTAAGTGTCCCTTCCGTGCTCCTACAATAGCCTATTAATCCGCATAATAAATCATTCCGGCACTTGCTCTGAATTAAAAATATGCATGAATATTAATGCCGCGGTGCTCAAAAAGACAATGTGCCCCGTAAGTAGTTGCATTACCCCAATATGTCTTCGCGATACAGATACGCTGTTACTGTGCAGGCAGTAAACACTCAGTGCGTCTTTCTCTCGGCGATGCCTGCAGATGTACTTAAGCTGACTTCGTGCCCTTGAGGAATCGTGTGAATAAGGACGAGATTAACAGGCAGTTTTAACGGCGTGATCCACTAGGAGGCTAACAGGCGCTGACTATTTGCTGTAATTAGATTGGATCATTAATGCGTGAGACGTTCAGCTTGGTGTATGAGAGCTAAACCACAGCAAAAGTAAAGCCCACCCCCGATTTGTAGGTAACATCACACACAAAGCTATGTCAGCTTGCACTCCGTTAGCCTACAAGCTAATGTAATATAATATAGCCAATGTGGTGCTGCTTGTATGCGAGTCTGGAGTTAAACAAGGAGCTGGTTAGATGAGAGTAGGAGAGGAACTGCAGTCTGAAACATGTCTGTCCCAAGCTTCGTGGTTCTGGGACCTTCGGCAAAGTGGGCAGGAAGTTTGTACCACGAGGATCCAGAGCAGGACGGACGGGCCGAAGGCACGCTGCCCACCCTTAGCTTGGCCAGGCCGCTTACGCTGCAATCAGCCCCGGAGGACGGCGGACTCACCCAGCTTGGGGTCGAAGCGCCAGGCAGGGATGTGGTCGTTCTCCTTCAGGCCGCTGTCTGGGGGCAGCGGCATCATGATGCTGATGGGCTCATTGACGCGGACCTCGGCCCCGTTGCCGCCCAGCAGATGGACGCTGATGGCAGTGATCGGGGTCAGCTCCCACCCGTTGCCTTTGGGTCGGGGGGGGGGGTAGGTTAACACTACAGGGAGGCAGCTGCTTGGGGGGGTTCAATGACCCCTGCATTGGACACAGTTAGTCAGATTAAGACCAGGAGGGCCCTCTGGTTTGTCCCAGGGCATCGAGGGGTAGAGAGATGCCGCTTAAATAGGAGGAATCTATGGTTGCTTCTACATGGTGCCGATCCATGACAAATGGAAGAGAGCCTGAGCTGTATTGGACTGGGTGGGGGGGCTTTCTGGGACATTCCTCCAGCCCTCAGCTGCTTCCTTTCCGCACAATGAGAGTAAATTACAGTACCTGGATCAGCTGTTTAACAGAAGATCTCTTCTAGTCCAGTAGTGCTGACCAGTATAATACTCCACGCTGCTCAGTACTAACCCAGTTCTAGACCGGTTCCTTCCGTGGAACCACAGACCCGGGGCAGCCTTACCCGTGCCGTTTCCTGAGAGGCCCTGCAGGTATGGGAAGCGGTCAAATTCGCGCGCTGAGCTGGCCACCGTGAGCTGGGCCGTCAGGTTGGCATAGCTGGTGTCTGGAGGCAGGTTCAGGGCCCTGCGCCGGAACTGCACCCAGGGACGAGCCGTCGATCCTGCGCAAAGAGGAGAAGATTACTGGGAGCGGGGGCGCGGAAAGAGGGCAGCCTTGTTGACAGCCCAGTGGGCCTGTGGTTGAAACGTACATTTAAGACAGAGGTCGTAGTCAGAAAGAATGGAGCTGAACTTTATTCAAGAGTCAGAGTTAAATAATAGAACCAAACAATGTGTGTACATTCAGCCAGAGGTCTGCAAAGCACACAGTAAAACCACACTAAATTAGGAAATTGCCTGCACGTTTGATTGATTCATTGGCTGACTGGTGGGCCAATCGTGTGCAAAGAGGTCACCAGCCTGAAGGAATGAGAACCCTCCCCATCTACTGCTCTCAAGGGGGGCAGGGTCAAAGGTGGACTGCAGAGGTCACACCTGACACTCCTCACTGATCTCACTGTGCTTCCACAGCCAGCGTGACAATGTTCAGCCTCTGCTGACTGAATAGAAATCACTTTAGATCCAGCCTCTAGAATGTTCTCAGCAGTTCTCAACCCATGAGCATTATATCATGCCCCATACTGCCACCTGTAGGCAGGGTAGAGACATGGTCTCTGGGTTAAAGTACTGGGGCTACTGACTCACATGGGGATTCAGAGATAAACAGACCCTGGCAGGTTGAGGAGCAGCAGAATGGGGTCCGCTCACTGTGGGGGCGCTTGGGAGGAGGTGTGAAGTCTCCTTAATCTGTCCTCTCCTCCGCTCCCCTCCTTTTCTCACAGCAGGACGGGTTGAATACCCAGATAAACACAAAGTCCTTTCCCTAAAGCATCCAGGCTTGCAGACTATGCAAATTAAATGCGGAAGTGTTCAGGATAGCATGTAGTTCAGCAGTGTTCAGTAGATCACAGTGTTCAGAAGTACACAGTGTTCAGCAGAGCACACAGTTTAGCTGGGTGCAGTGTTCAGATGATCACAGTGTTCAGCAGTGTACAGTGTTCGGGGGAGCACAAGCTGTACAGTAATGCATAAACACGAAGCGCAGTCATGCAGGAAAGCCAGTTTAACCCCCAGATGACCCTGCTGTTGGTGCTCAAATAGAAACAAGCCATTTCCTGAACCTCCCCTGGGAATTGGGGGGGGGTAGAATTCCTGTCTGCCTGAGAGAACTGCCTCATCCACCCACTCAGCCCTGTCCGCCACAGAGGCAGGGGGGACAGCAGGGCAATTAAGCCCCAAGACGTGCCCCCCCAGCCCAGCAAGCCCTGTGAGCTGGAGCATTGATGAAACGTGTCAGGAACAGACAAGTGGCATATGTATGACACAGCCTTTAATCTAACCGTGCATGTTCCCTAAACAGTGTGTCTGCAGTGGGGTGGGGGCAGAGCGAGGAGCAGAGAGGCTACTTCAGTTTAGCACAACTGGGCTTTTAATTTGAGAGGGTTATGTTTGAAAGGGTAGCCCATCCGAGCATTATTGCCATAGCGATGCAGCTGGGCGTGGTCCTCACCTGGAAAGCTGGAGACGATGTGGACGACATCCTCGTAGACCATGAGGGTGGCGGTCTTCTCCGTGAGCAGCTCCAGGCTGAGTGAGGAAAACACTGGCAGAGACACAGGTCGGGGGTTACTGACGGCAGCACGGCAGCAAGCATGTTCAGTACATATGCTGACAGGGCACGGGCGTGTTCAGTACAGACGCTGACAGGGCACGGGCGTGTTCAGTACAGACGCTGACAGGGCACGGGCGTGTTCAGTACAGACGCTGACAGGGCAC
>JAODKC010000137.1:11912420-11928505 GCA_026777985.1 Mormyrops attenuatus
CCAGAGCGGCCCATCTGAAGGGGCCATCTCAAATCGACAGACACACCCTCCAGAGCGGCCCATCTGAAGGGGCCATCTCAAATCGACAGACACTCCCTCCAGAGCGGCCCATCTGAAGGGGCCATCTCAAATCGACAGACACACCCTCCAGAGCGGCCCATCTGAAGGGGCCATCCCAAATCGACAGACACTCCCTCCAGAGCGGCCCATCTGAAGGGGCCATCCTAAATCGACAGACACAACCTCCAGAGCGGCCCATCTGAAGGGGCCATCCCAAAACATGGAATTTTTACTCAGGGTGATCGACACCCTGTACCATTTACGCGACAGGATACCTCATGTTAGCATTTTAGCACTTTAGCATTGCCACGTGGAGGCACTCATGCCTTCTCAGCCACTCATGCCTGCTCAGCTATTACTACTGAACACCAGCTTTACAGACACTTCAGCACTATTTTTATAGCTGGTTTACAGCTCTCACCCGGATAAGTAAGAGAGTTCGCTGGTATTCACTGGGGTTGGAACAGCTGGATGACGGCAGCGTGTAAAGGGCGGCAGCGTGTAAAGGGTGGCAGCGTGTAAAGGGCAGTGTGTAAAGGGCAACGTGTAAACGGCATTTTCTCCCCGTGCAGTGCTTCTATTTTGAGCTAAACTCTAACCAGCATGTAAACAAAGCTCCTCTTTACGTTTTCTTGTCCAAAAAGGGTCACACTGATGCAGAGTTAATCCTGGTGATGAGGCTGGGAGCAGCCTGGACATCAACGGCAGGCTCTCACACAGCGATGTCACACAAACACACACACATGTGTGTACTCACATCTTTGTGGAGACTCTCCATTCATTTCTATGAGCAAAACCATAATCCCAACAATGACAACCTTAACCCCTACCCAGCCCTAACCTTAACCCCCACCCAGCCCTAACCTTAACCATAAGTAACCAAACAAAATACGAGACTTTTGACATTTTTAGTTTTCTGATTGCATTCAAAATGGTGAGGGACATTTGATCCCCATAATGTACTATAAACACAAATCCCCACCCACACACACAGACACAGACACAGACACACACCGGGCCTTCTCAGTTGCCCGTCACTGATCTGTGGTGGGGAGGGACACATCAGGCCAGGTTTGAGCCCCACTGGAGCTGCTAAACATGGTCTGAGAAGCAAACAAGTGGCTGAAAGCCACCGTGTCCCCAAGCAGGCAGAACCATGTGTATCTGATTATCCTTTACTGTCCCCTACCACTCCTCATTCCCATTCAGAGCCACTGGGTCCCAGCTTCTCTGCCCGGCCTCACTGGTACGGGAGAGGGGTGCGCACGCTGCACCCACGAAATAGACTGACTCTCAACACCGACAGGCGAGATGCTAATTGACACATATTCGACAAAGCCAAAATACTTTGAGAATGCAAAGAGCAATCAGTGGGGGGGGGGGGGGATTGGTGGAAAACACACCAAAGCAGCTCTTACAGGCCAGCCCTTCTCACCGCCCTGCAGCCGGGGGCTGTGATGTTTACCGGGTTAAAATTAACAGGATGAGTTGGAGCGCACAGCCCAATCCCGGGGCTGTTTGTCAGACGGAGGAGCCGGGTAACTCCCCCGTCATGCTTCTCCGCCCCGTGGGCCGCCAGGAGGGGGGGCGGTTACGGCCACGGACCGCATGTAGACTCGGCCAGGGCCTAAACGAACCAACCGTGTGCTCATAACAGCTGCACTGCCATATTACACGCAAAAAGGTAGAGAACTGTAACGGGATGTTTTCCCCATTTTCAATGGCTGCAAACCATGAATGAGCGGATTTTTTAATTAATCTTGCATTTCACCAAAAAACACACACTCACACTCAGACACAAAAACTTTTCACATCTAGCAAATTTCATTTTGGTGTGTTTCACACTGAAGTTCAGTCCTGAACACATGTGAGCTTCTCCTGGGGATGTCAGAGACCATATGCTCACACCTCCTTTGACAGCAATGAAACAGGCTTCTCCATTAGCCGGTCTGTCAGGGCCAGGGCACTGGGCTGCGTCGGAAGTGGTTTATTAGACCCCATCACTGCCTGGGTCTGGCACACGGTGACAGGATGGCAGTCACACAGTGGCTTCTCCATTAGGCAGTCTGTCAGGGCCAGGGCACTGGGCTGCGTCGGAAGTGGTTTATTAGACCCCATCACTGCCTGGGTCTGGCACACGGTGACAGGATGGCAGTCACACAGTGGCCTCTGCCTACAGTAACTGTGGCTCACTAGTGCCCAATGACACTGGAGTATGAGGATAGTCTCTCTGTGGTCCTCGTGCGCCTTTGTGATACGTGTCTCCCTCTGATCTCTCTGTCCGTCTGTAAGGCTCACATGGGGGTGTAAGGGAAGACCAATTCAACATGTCTACGATACAGACGGATTGATTGAAAAGTGACATAATGCAGCTCAAATTTAGAAGAAAACTGGCTGAAATCCGAAAAGCCTCATCCTGTCATTATAGCCTCGTTTCCACCAACACGGTGCCAGTGCCCAACTTTTTCCCCAATCCGGCACTGGTTCCATGCGTTTCCACTGCAAAAAAATGCCCCAAGACCTGAAGATGGCTCCAGTCCGACACCACAGAAAAGCTGGGCTGCAGGTTACCAGAGGATTTCTAATGTTATGATAAACCCCATCTACCTAGAGTTTCAGATGGTCTTGTAAAATAAGTACAGTCACTGAATATCCATCCATCCATTTTCTGAAACTGCTTATCCTACTCAGAGGGGGATCCGGAGTCTATCCCGGAGTCTATCCCGGAGGCTACGGGTGCAATGGCAGTGACTGAATTTCTTTTACTTAAAGTAGGACACCTCTATACATGTAAATTTGTGGCCACAGCTGAGTCAAACTAGACTGAATTTGAATCGAAACGCATTGAACCATTACTTGATCAAAGCTTATAGAATATATGTTTAACTAGGTGTGAGCGGCTTACCGGTGAATTTTATTGTGGGGAACCGCCCCCCCCCCTGCAAGGCAAATTTGAAATACTGGAATAGTGTAATAGTAAAATACCATCTATTTTTATTAGTATTATTATTAGTGTTATCTATAGTGTGGTATAATGTCTGGATGGTAGGGTGGTATGTCTGACTATCTTTTTTTTTTTCATTATATTTCAGAGCACATGCCGGTCATAGACGCCGGTCATAGACGCCGGTCATAGACGCCGGTCATAGGCTGCAATACGTTTACATTGGAAGTTGGCGCTGGGAATGAGGTCACACCTGAGTTAACTGCGTCCCAGTACAAAGATTTGGAAAGCCATTTAGCAATACCAGTTCAAGCCAGGTTTATCATTACCATTTTAACTGCCAGTTAATGCATTTTGTGACATTTTGCACACAGAAACACAGTAGCACCTTGTCCACAGATACAGGTTGGGCAGTACTGTGCGCATGACCGATTTCACGAGACACGGAGAAGACATAAGTGCTAATAAGTACAACTACAGCTTTCACTTCTGTCCATGAAGGACGCCGCCATCTTGAATTCTGAGATCGCGGTTGTAGAGGTTCCTCAGACTTTCCGAGTCGGAGCTCTGACTTCAAGGGGGTGTTCCAGTTGAAATTTCCGACTTAGAAATTCCAATGTACCAGTTCCAATGGAAACCAGCGATTTGGCCTGAGAGAGTGAGATGTTCACACCTATGTTCACACACTAGCATGATGCAAACTCCAACAACCCAAATGCAGTGTGCCTGAAATAAGGCTTCCACTGCGGGAAACACGAGAAGGTGACGGGTCATCGGTAAGGTAACATGTTCCGTTTAAGCTGACATGCATTACTGGCATCTTCTGCGCTTCTCCATTCCCATTGGCCCTGGAAGCTAGCGGGAAATGCTAACAACCGCAGCAGCCAAACACATCACATGATGCTAACAGCAGATGCTACTCTTCCGACTCAGAAGCAGGACTTAAATCACTCGCACGCCTCCCCAGCCGACGTGGAGACGTGGGGGGAGCCACAGCTGTAGCGGCGGGGAGGGCCCGGTTTCCACTGGCTGCGTTCTGCCATGGCGTGAAGCTAAACAGCGTGCCTCATAAATCAGACGGGCAGAATTTACACCAAAACTAGGAAACAAGGAAAATATCTAAATGAGCCCCAATTAGGGCATTTTTAAAAATAGCTTTTAAAACCATGAATGAAAATTAGAACAATAAAACTAACAAAAAGTCACAGCCTAGCCGAAGTTGGCAGATTCCTAGGAAAATCAAGATTGTGCTCAATGACACCGGCGTCCGCGCGGCTCCTACCCCGCGGCTCCTACCCCGCGGCGTCCGCGCGGCTCCTACCCCGCGGCGTCCGCGCGGCTCCTACCCCGCGGCGTCCGCGCGGCTCCTACCCCGCGGCTGCTTCTCTGGATACACATGACGCAGCCACCCATCTCGGGAGCATAACCGCTGATGGTTTCATGTACTTTCCCTTCAAAGCAGCTCATACACATTATTCAGTTCAGCTCGTCTTTCAGATAGAAGCCATCAGAGGCGAGAGCCTCACTTAGCCACACGATGGGACTCAAACCACTGCCCATCCAGTCCTATCTCATGATATACCTGCCCCAAGCAACGAGGAAGCAAACGATTCCTGGCATTTATGAGACTGTGGACAGGCGGTCTGATTGACTCTGGGCCCAGGTGACTCCTGAAGCACGGTGTGGGATCAGCATCCAGATGATGGCCCCAGAAGAGCAGATGGGAGCTCAGGGTTTGGCACAGCCAGAGGCCCAATATCAAGCTCACTCCGACGCCCTTGGGCACATCCGACCCGCACACTGGAAAGATCTGTGCTCTGGAAAGTCATCAGGAGAAGGGGCGTGCAGAGTGCACAGAGACAGAAGGAGCTCTATAAACAGGAGTCCATTTACTTGGGGGGGGGGGGGGTTCTGACCTGATATACCACCCCAGAGTCTCCTCCCAGCCTGCAGAAACCTGCCAACTCATCCGCCTATGGAGAGCGACGTCACCCAGGGAACCGGCGTGGCAGCAGACTGTGCGTGACTGTGTTAATGGGGGTATCCGGCCCTGCGTCACCCAGGAAGGGTCACTAGACATGACAGCCTGGGGGAAGCTTAGCTAAACACCGGTAAAAGTCCCGCAACACACTCCGGGAGCGAAGTGGCTAAGGTGGAGTTCAGGGACACACCCGTCACTGGGCCACGTTCGGCCAGCAAACTCACCTCTCAGTTCATGGAGGGCACGAGAGTCTCATTCTGCAAAAGCGCCCCTCCACAGATCGGGGGGATGGGGGAAAGCCGGCGTGGACCTCCCCCCCGCCCCTGCTACACCTCCGACAAACACCCTGCCGGCAGGAAAGGAATCCCACCTGTCCCGCCTGCCCTCATCTCACTGTCTCACTACCCCATTCTCTGGAAAACCACAGAATAAAAGCACAGGAGAACCAGGGTCACCGGCAAGCTCAGATCACCATGGTGACCGGCCCAATGGAGGCACTCCTGCAGAATGGACCTGGCGTGGTCCTGCATGCTCAGACAGGCACGGCTGGAGAGAAGAAGCCTACAGAGACATGTCCTCCACGTGCCAGGTCAGGAAGTGACAACACATACGGGGATGGCCGGTAAATCGCTGTCACCTGTTCTGGCTTGTTCCACGAACGACTGCAGGAAAACAGCTCCAGGTGCGCCAGCCAACAATGTCGCGGCGGGGAGCGGGGCTGTCCCTCATCAAGCACGATTAGCAGTTTGCAGACAGCCCAGTCTCGCCTTAAAGCGTTAAAATCCCCTTGTCTTTACGGCAACGATAAGCCTCCTTTAACCACTGGGTGTCTGGTGAAGGGAAAGTGAGACAGGAAATCACGGCTTAGGAGGACACGTTTCTGTCTCGGGGTGTAGCAAGCGCTCCACGGTAAACAATGTGGGACTGCTGCCTTTTCTCTCATCTAAAAGGTTTCTTTTGTTTTTCCTTCTGAGGTGAAATACAAACCGGCAAATGACCTCTAAGCTTCAGTGACGATTCAGTCTTCTGACAGCAGCATGCCCCAGAGAGAGCAACACACACACACACACACACACACACACACACACACACACACACACACACACACACAGTCGACCGTACGGTTACCCAACCAACTAACCTACTAACTGCTGTGACTGGAGACAGATTCCAAACAGGAGCAGAGCAGAGTCGGCTTAGGGACCCATCAGGAATCAGCAGCATAATCAGATACTGGATCACAGTGGTTTACAGAAAACTGTCCAGGACCACTGTGTCACACTGGATGGCAGCCTGACGCACTGTATGTGTATGGTACAGTAATTTATCACGTCAAGTCGAATTAAGTCATGCAGTGTAACCAGGCATACAGATACCCCGCTAGTGTGTAGCACTGCAAGACATCCAGCATAACTTCCCAAAACGAAATCAAGACTTTTCATTTCTTAAATGTATTTAAAAACAACTCAGATGAAATGTATTGGTTTAACAAATTAAGATCTGTAAAAACAAAAAAGTCAATTTTGCAGTATGTAAATTGCACGAGATGTTGTATAAAGGGTATAACACAAACACACGGTGATCATTAACAGAATAAAAGTGACCGCGAGTGCGTCCTAGGGGGGGTTATCGGTGATTATACACGTATGAAGATCAGGACCCCCCCCCCGATACCACCCGACCGGGACCCGAATCCGGACCCGGAGCCGCGCGCGCACACACACACACACACACACACACGACGCGCCTCGGACCCCCTTTCACACTCCCCTCCCCAGGCCGAACGAGCTCCGCTATAGCTGCCTAAGGCACGTAAACCCCCCCCCCCTTACGCCATATCGACAATAGTCCGAAAGGCAGATGAGATTGGCGCAGTAACTTCCAGAGCCGATCGGAAACGGGGAGCGGAGCGGGGCGGAGGGCGCGGGGGCGCGGGGCGGGGGGGCGCCCACCTCTGGCGTCGCCGTCCTCCGGCGGGCTCTTGGTCAGCGCTTCCCACACGTTGCAGCCCAGGAGACAGAGCACGATCGCCGCGGACTTGTTCATGTCCTCCCTGCGCATGGTTCGGCCGGCCTCTGGACAGTCTGCCTACCGCGGAGCCTTCGCCGTCAGCCCGACGCCGTCCGCATTGTCCCGGTCTGCGCCCAGACTGCTCCCCGCCGCGGATCCCGCTTCCAGCGCCGCGCTCACGGCTCTTTCCGCTGCATCCCTTGTCCCCAGCCTCGCCGCTCAGTTTTTTTTAATCCAAAAAAAGAGCGGAGAGCAAAAGCTCAGGCGATATTAACTGTTCCGCTGCCGAAGCTGCGCTCTTGTAGGGAATGCCGGTGCGAGTGCGCCACCTAGTGGCCGACCGGAGACCCGCACTCGCCTTTGCTGGGGACCGAAGGGCGTCTGGCCATGAAGGTTTGGTGATCAGACGGCTGTTATTCGTGATCGCAGAGTAGGGTCACCACCTAATCTATGTGAAGTACCATTTCAGTTAAAAGGAGCCGGATTTCACTTTAGCACCGAGTTCTTGCTGTGTGCGTATTGGTCAGTCTCCTATAATCATGAATGTTAATGTGAAACAGCTGGATGAGTCTTTCAGTCAAGGAAACGAACCAGTCAAAGCGCAAGAAGAGCTGAACTATTTAGCGGAGCACAGGAGCCTTTCAGTTAGAAGGTAGTTTGTAAAACCCGAAGTAGCTCAAAGTGTCCGGGATGACATGGATTATCTGGTCACCATAACCCAGAGCAGGGTCCTATATAGGCTTCCGGTCACTCGGGGGGGTGTGGGTTTTATTTTCTGCCGAAAACGCCTCCGATACAAACCACCACAAGTGACAATTCTTAAATGGGTAAGTCTGGTAATACCTATTGCGGGTTATAGACCATGTACATAGTTATCGCTGCAGAAAATAACACTGCAATAAATAGAAAGTTGTGTCCTCGGTGCGTGTATTGTGTGCAGACTATAGGCCCGGAGTAAGAATTTATATATGATTAATGATCCACCGCAAACTTTGCGGACTTAAGTGTGGGTCATGTTAAGGACGCGACACCCAAATTACAGTCATGCGATGCACTAGGCGGCCCAGGTAGGCGCAGGGGGCGCAGGGGGCGCGGGGAAGTCCACACCTGCTCCGCTTTGGCTACAACCACCAAGCACCTGATCTGTTGTTCCTCTTCTTTTGCGAACGATGTTTTGACCATTTCGGGTGGAGACAGAGGAAACCCCTGTATTCTAAGCCTGGGCTGCTTTCCTGAGCTGTTCCATGTTTTTTATAACCACACATTTCAAGAGCAAATTGATGTGGGCACTGTACAGTCAGTCACACACAGCTCCCCTTTGACTGAGGTTTCAGCTGATGGCTAGGCTGAGGGTCAAACCAGGTGTGTTGCAGTGTGGTTAAAATATTTCCTTATGACACTTTAGCTGTCCTTTAGGAAACTAAAAGTGCAAAGACCTTTTAATCTCTTTCACGCATATTTTTTGTGTTGGGTGGAGTAAGGAATCATGTATCCCCTTCAGGTGGTGTAAAGTCTCCCCAATGGCAAGTAAACAAATGTCTGTAGGTTATACCTTTTTACGGTTTGAATCATATCAAAGCCTATTATGTTTGTTATCATGAGGAGACGCTTTTGTCCAAAACAACATGTAAGTGGTAATGAGTGTGCAGGGTCAGGAGGTATCTCTGGTGCAACTGGGGTTATGGGATTTGAACCAGTAACCTTCTGATTTCGAGCATGGAGTATTGACCCACCGTATAACAATATAAATTCTCAGTTTCAACATTTGATATGTTGTTTTTGTTCTATTTTCAATTAAATATGGTTTTGTATGGTTTGCAAATCATTGCATTATTTTTTTATATTTACATTTTATACAGGAGTCCTGACATTTTGGAAACAGGGTTGTATTACGTGCATTTGTACTTGTGGGTGTGTACTATCAGCTGTTCAGGACGGCCACCGCTCGGGGAAAGAAGCTGTTTTTGTGCCTCGTAGTCCTGGTTTTTAATGACTGGAATGTCGTCCCAGAAGAGAGAGGCGGAAATATTGAGTGGCTTAGGGTGAGTCGGGTTGGCAGTGATCGTAGTTGCTTATTTTTTCAATATGGAGGGGGCCCTGGAGGGATGACCAGGCACAGGCGACATGTTATCTGTGCTTTCTTGATGTGATCAGTTTTGTTCTCCCCTTTATAGTCTTGGAAGATTATTGTTCCCAATAATCTGACGGACTTAAATGTACTAACTGTTGACCTGTGTATAACTGAGTGTGTGGGCAGGCTTCTCAAAGTTTTACAATTACCTTTACAGTCTCTCCGTTATGGAGTTTAACGGAGGGGTCATTGGAGGTGCGATCATTGGGACAGAGACGGTAGAGAAGAGGATTGATATCTCTATGTTTGAATATCTCTATGTTTAATTAAAGTCATATGCAAAGCTTGTAATTAACTACTAGTCTTATCTTGACCATGCAGATTTTGTTACAGTGTCCGTAGGGAAAGCTCTGGAACTTTCCAAATGAACGTTTTCCGATCTGTGTTCAGTAGTATTCCAACTCTCTGCATTTTTTTAAAATATCATTTAATATAAAAGCGGTAACGCTGACCTCTTGTGGTTAAACGTGCTATAGCAGCTACTCTGAAGTCAAGTTCCCCCTCACTGTCTGTACAATGCCGTCGTCTACAATCTACCTCACACTAATGTAAAGCATCAACGTTTTACATTTCAATGGGATCGTATCAAACTTTGTGAAAATTACATTTTAAAAGGAAACTGCGGGGAATAAACCAAACACCGTTGCAATATATCACACATTTCCTAAACATATCAAACTACAGTTAGAATGATTTATGCAGTGATGCATGATAGATCACTGTGGAGAAGACTGAAACTTTGAATCGGGCCAGGAATTTTACATAAGTGAATATCCAACAATGTTTGGAAACCATCAAACAGCAGACCAACGGGAAGACGGATGGCATCACCTTGGAGACTAACTTTCGCTTTTTATTCCCTTGACCGTCGTCCGTAACAAGCTCCATGACCACGATGTCTCTCACTGTGGCCGGGATTTCCACGGGGAAAACGCGGGCAGGAAGAGCGCTTCACCATGCAGACCCCGAATCCCGCGGGGGCGCGCTTTGTCTGCGCCGGGGAGTCCGGCCACACTTGGCATGGAGGGGAAACTTTGAATTTAAATCAAGGAAAAAGCAAACATACTTGGATGGGCTGTAAATCAGTCGAATTTCCTGCTATATTACAAAACTAAATCTTCCTCTTCATGTAGAGAAGATGGAAAAAATAAAATTGCTGAGCAGAGCAATGTAATGTTGGTTTCTTTTGGTGCTTAAAAGTCATGTAAGTTATTTAGTCATTTTGATGGGCTTTGGGGACTGGAAAAAAACAACCTCTACTGTGGTACGACACCTTCGGGTAGAGGAAGTCCTGCACAGAGCTAATCATCTTAATAGGACCATCTAGTGTGTCTGTTTGTGTGTGTGTGTGTGTGTGTGTGTGTGTGTGTGTGTCTGTGTGCTCTATCCACTTCAGAACCAGTCTTCAAGTACCCAGCTTAACAAGCTCTTTGAGCAGAACTTGTCAGTAACATCTTGGCTTTATTTACATGTGGAAGCTTGAAAGAGATATTGAGATATAGAACTGCGACCACAAATGAGGGACTAGCGTAACCCCTGTCAGGCTGCTGTTTCTATTTCCAACACATCTAACGAGTGAACTCTGCACTCAGCCTCCAGACTGGAAGCATCTCTCCATGTAGCCTTAGACTGACTGACACCGACATTTTCAAGAAGTGACACAAGCCAAACTGGTAAGACATTTTAATATATCTGAATCCTTCCATACAAATAAAAAATCAGGTTAAGAAAAATGAAAATATGGATCAGCGTGTTTTGTATTTTATATACATAGAAAAAAACATTGCCCAAACTCAGGCTTGTACATTTTAACTTGGAAAGGTTTCACTGGAATATAAACTCAATCCCAGATCAGGCCTAATCTGCTGTTCTGAATGGAAGCAGAGCAGAGCTCCGGTGTGTCAATGGACCCAGTGAAGCTCTTTACTGCGCAGAGGGCAAGATGATCCAGTCTAATGGAAGAATCGTCCTAGTGAAAGATTCCATTTAAAAAGTTGCCATTTTGCTAAAAGGTCATTATCTCCTGTTATCACCCATGTCTGCCACGAGATATTATCACGGATGGAATTTAATTTCACTGCTTGTGACTGAGACGTGGAATAAAAAAAATCCAGAGAAGCAGCATACACTGCATTTAATTCTTAACGCTTATGTGAAACTGACATAAAGAAGGTTTTGGCTTTAAAAGAGTTTCCCTCTTACACTAATGGAAGATGAGTTCAGTTAAAACATCACAAATACATCTCTGCTTATTGAACATTATATACAAAACAACCTGAAACAGTTAAAAAATCAAGGAACACCAGTGTAAACACACATCAGGGATTTATAAAACCTCACAGTATTGCACATAGATTTTATACTTAATTATATATACCATCCCCTGTGAGTTTGCAGTCATGGAAGGACTGGACAGCAACATTGGGGCGATTCCAGATCAAACCTCAAATCAGTTTAGGCTGTGAGTACAAACACACACATACAGTAGACATTTAAAGTACTCTGGACTGAGCAGATCCCAGAGACAAGGGTTAAAATGTTAATCTATGTCCTCATTCTGAATTGCATGTTTTCCTTAGTTCTATTCCAAGGTTTAAATAATCTAAACTGCTGGTTAATAATATAGAACAATACTGGCTGTTTTTAACATATCAAAGCACTATGAACATTAAGGCAAATTCCTTTGAAGGGAGTGAAAACGTTTCAAAGTAACATGAGAAACATGAAAATTTCAGTTTGGTTTTCTGGTCATACGCAATATTACTATCAGGATACTTTGAGCGCTATGCCCCCTGCTGTCCAGTGAGCAAGATTAAATTTTTTGGAAACTCCTTCTAGATATACATTCATGCATGAAAACTTCCTCTGGATACTGTTTGCATGGAATAATTTGTCATTTATGATTTAATCTAGAAAGTCAGACTCGAATTAACGAATCCGAAATCAGGACACAGACAAAAACGCACCGGTTGTTTGACTTGTATGATTTGTTGTGTCTCGGATTCAGTTTAGTCCTCATGGCACCAGCATTTCCTATTATGTTACAAAAAATAAGCAAATGATTTGATAATCAGCCTTGCATTAGAACAAAGACAGGGGGCAGACAAAGTTCACTCGGTATGGGGTATCGATCTTCTGCTGCCGGATGTTAATGGAAGCTGAGCTGGACTTTTCCATGGGACACCATCGGAGTCTGGACTTGCTGGGAGAACAGGAGAGGTAGAGTGGACCAGTTGTGCTCGATACAGTATCAGAATCGTTTTCTAAAGAGCTGACTGGAGGGACAGCACTGTCCTGTTCCACTGCAGCTTGAAACCGGAGCTGATAACCCAAATGGTGCTGAAAGGCAGCATTCGCACTTCAAAGCGTCTTCCAAAGATGCGATGACCCCTGCGATCTGGGAGGCCGCCTGCAGTAGTCACAGCGCGGGCGACCGCTCAGCACAAAGCGCTCCGCGCATTTCCGGGGGACCGAGGCACATTGGGGCTCAGCCTGACTGCAGTCCGCCTCACAAATACCTGTTTTATGGTGAGGATAGTTTTTTGGGGGGTGAGGAACTGGAACAAAGTTGTTTTTTTTAATCTAGAATTTTCTGTGCGCCCCGCACCCTGTGCAGTGGTGACCTGTCACGCCTCGGACTTCTCCGACGTCAGCTGCTCCCGGTCCGACACGTCGTCCTTCGGAGGCCGGGCTCGGTCGAAGAAGCCACACTGTGAGGAAGGGAAAGCCGTCGGATGAATGGTTAAAGTTTTAAATTTCTTTACAACATTGTTCATTTCCTGCCTTGTGCCCGTAGTTTCTGGGACGGGCTCCAGTCCCCCATGATGCTGCATAGGACAAGCGAGACGAGAAAATGGCGCAGCCCTGCTATAGATTTGTTACCCAAGGTACAAACAACATTAATATACCCAGAGTGGTGTAAAAATGTTCCTCAGAGTCGATTTCTGTACCTTTAAAAGGTACAATTACCTACAGCTAAGAGTACAATTAGCTGACCCTTGAGGGTACAGCCCCTGTGACATGCACAGACGCTCCTCTACTTACGAACGTTCAAGTTACGAACTTTCAGAAATATGAACGAAGAGGACTGTAAGACCAAATTGTGTTCACTGGGCTTCCGTGTCCTGTCCGCAACATCAGTTTTTTTTTCTGCACTCCAGTCCCACCTAGTACGACTTCTGGCCGCTACTCCCCCCGCGCAGCAGCGTAGCGTGCGTACTCCCAGCATCCTAGTTCTTAGTACTTGCGTATGACCTTAAAATGATGTTGAATAACGACTTACGAACATTTCAACTTGCAAATGGCCGTTCGTAACGTATCTCGTTCGTGAGTAGAGGAGCGTCTGTAATTACAAAGTACCTATTTTTATACCTATGTCTATGTACCTATTTCATACCTATTTTTCTGACCGTGTAGATGGATGGACAGTATTGTGTATCCGTACTAGGATGGCTTGAGCAGTCCAGGGATTCCTACTCATATGCCCATCACCATGCTAACGAATGGTTTCCCCCAGTGGTGGTGGTGGGGGCGGAGTGGCTCAGGTCCAGGAAGGTCACAAAATCACTGCCACTTGTCTCATCTTTAGGTGAACCTCTCCAGTTGGCTCACAGACAGAAGCGGTGGCTTGGAAGGGGCCTGTAAATAGAGCTAACATGAACGCTCTGGGTTCCCCTCTAAGGCCCACGTTAAGAGCTGGTCTATGGACGCTAAAACCAGGTCCCATTTGCGCAAGAGCTCGGAAACAGATAAATGTACACATCCATCCATCCATCGGGGGGGCTGGAGACACCAAGGGGAGGTTTTGGGATTTGAGTCACCAAGGCAACAGCACTAACCAGTGAGCATAAACGGGGAAGTGGAAATTCAAACAGCTGTAACGCTCTTCAGGTACCAGAAACACAAAAACAGATGTTGTCATCAATTTTACTTAGTAAAATGTACAACCAGACAGTGCTGCGCCTAGAGTCCCCTAATATGTCACCTTGGCCCCTCCGCCGGTTTTTACCTATAATTTTATGCATTCAAGAGCCCCCCTGTCAAGGACTGGACCCCCTGAACCTGTCAGAGTGTCTATGCCCCCACTGCGCCCCCCGCGACCAGGATACTTTAAATGGGGTATATCTTCAGTTTTGTGAAATCCGTGGGTATTAATTAATAATGCAGAGAGCTTCACTCAGGGCTGCTCACTCCTGCTCCAAGAGAACCAGCACCCTGCAGAGCTCAGCCGATACAGATAATCAGGCCCTTCAGGAATATCTCGGTATTACAGCCAACTAAGCTTGAACATAGCTGGGACTAATACTGAGAGGCTATCGAAGGGCCTGATTTTCTGTGTCAGGTGTGTCAAGTTAGGGCTGCAGCTAAGCTCTGCAGGGTGGGAAATCTCCAGGAGCAGGGCTGGGCAGCCCTAGCTGAACTGGAAACCAGCTGGACAGCCCTAGCTGAACTGGAAACCAGCTGGGTAGCCCTGGCTTAACTGGAAACCAGCTGGACAGCCCTGGCTTAACTGGAAACCAGCTGGGTAGCCCTGGCTTAACTGGAAACCAGTTGGGCAGCCCTGGCTTCACTGGAAACCAGCTGGGCAGCCCTGGCTTCACTGGAAACCAGCTGGGCAGCCCTGGCTTCACTGGAAACCAGCTGGGCAGCCCTGGCTTAACTGGAAACCAGCTGGACAGCCCTAGCTGAACTGGAAACCAGCTGGACAGCCCTGGCTTCACTGGAAACCAGCTGGGTAGCCCTGGCTTCACTGGAAACCAGCTGGGCAGCCTTGGCTTCACTGGAAACCAGCTGGGCAGCCCTAGCTGAACTGGAAACCAGCTGGGCAGCCCTGGCTGAACTGGAAACCAGCTGGGCAGCCCTGGCTGAACTGGAAACCAGCTGGGCAGCCCTGGCTTCACTGGAAACCAGCTGGCCACAATGTACTATCAGGAGGTACAAATGCAACAGATAATTAGTCCAGTTTTCAATAAGTTAAGTTTTTAATAAATTGAGTGAATCAAGATAGATTGAGGTTGAAAAAAAATGTCATCCGTGACATCCTTTTCCTTCCGAACTCATCAGCTCAAAGTCTGCCGGTCAGAGGCGTGAGGTACCGGCGCAGGGCTGAGTGACTCCTGCCTGCTCCGGGCAGACAGGAAATCCCACCCAGAGTCTTACTGAGGCATGACACTGCAGCCCAGATGCATAAACACAGATAATATCGACACAGGTCATTAAGACAGGACTGCTGAATCATCTTAATTTAGCCTCACAATGCTTTTCTTTGCTTGGGGGTGGGGGTCCACCAAAATCTCATTCATTTAGACAAATAAACAGAGTTGCCAAGGCTGTCTGTCTTTCTATAATGCTTTGAAAAATTGCAGTTTTTACCTCCTCATAAACACCCCACAGAGATCTGGGAAGGTTTTTAACGTAACACAGTGTCTTTGAAGGTTCTGGATAGCCTCAGGACAGGGATGGAAAAAAGGTTTTTCTAACACGAGGGCAGCGATGCAGAATGTAACGGACCTTCCACATGATCAGGGTTAGGATGGCCAGGACCAGCAGCCCCAGCAGGACAGCCAGGATGATGACCCATAGCGGGATGGCGAAGGAGACGTCAGGGGTGGCCCACACCACGAAGGTGCCGATCTGGGGGGGGGGGCACGAAGGATTGGTCAGCAACATCTCGGAGATCACCCAGACACACTGTAGCAAAGGCAACTACAGTCTGCATCCACACCAGTTTGTGTTTAAAAATCACGAGTTTTTCAACCTGGGGTCTGTAACTCTGATCGGAGTCAGATGTATTCAAATATGAAAACTCCCCCCAGGTCTTCATTCTTACATACTTATCTGATCACACATTTGAGGTAGGGGTCCATTACTGTAGTATTTTTTCATTTTGGTGTCCCAGGTTGAAGAAACCCCTGTTCTAGAAGGATCATAACATTTCTGCTGTTCATCTAGATCGGGGG
>JAODKC010000137.1:11928605-11942348 GCA_026777985.1 Mormyrops attenuatus
TGCTCTGTCCCTGCCCCCGTCTCCCACCCCCCCCCCCCCCCCACCCCCCCCCCCTCCGCCCCGGGCCCCCCCGGCGGGGGGGGGCGCCCCCAAGCCGATCTGCAAAGGGCCAGTGTGTGTGCAGGTTTTTGAGATAACCGTTAGGTCAGATGGTCAAAGTCAATCAATCCTCTAATTAGTGATGTAATTAGGGAGATGCAGTGAAAACCCGAACACACAGTGGCCCTTTGTGGATAAGACTGGCCACCCCTGGAATAGATGGTCCCTCCATACTTACTCCGGGGACTTTTGGGGGGGGGGGGGGGTTACAGGTTCTTTACCCCCGGTTCACCACGTGACCCATGGTTACTATCTGCACGCAAAAACATACGCCCAGAGGGGTCTGCTCATGGCCAGGAATAGCGCAGCCGAAATGGCGATCGTTCCTCCAGACGCTTCCGAACATGGGGTGACCCCAAACCGGGGCAGGGTGGGCTCGTTTGAAGGATCCTGGTGTTTACAGCCGTTGTGGGATTTGGACATGGCTTACCGTGGTCCGGAGGCCCCGGGTCAGAGGATGCTAAAGTGCTACTGCTAAACGTTTCCCCACCAGTACCACGCAGGGAGTCCACCAGCAATCCTCCTGAGGGGGAGTAGGGAAATCCGGACCCCCCCGGCAGACAAATACAGGGTACTTACAGACTTGGTCTCCTGTGGGAGCCTCCTCTGTTTGATTCGATAAGGCATGCTTGTTACTCTGAAATATGCGGTGGAGTTGAGCAGATAGGGGTCGTTCTGCCTCTGAAAGAAAACAGTCATATTGACACGATTACAAAGAGCTCACATTGACAGGGCGAAGGTCACAATAACCGCTAATGACCTCAGGCTGCTGCTGGGGGCAGAGTGAGCATTAAATAAATGACAGCCGTCCGTGAACTTGGTATGTTAGTCACAACATCACTGCTGCTCGCCATTCATTCAGTCCTACACAGTGTAACACTCTACGGAGGAAATTCTTCTTTCTCAAAAGGAACTTCTTCTCTGAGGAGACCAAAAGGACTTCAAAAGTAAAGACAGACGCAATATGAGAATCGCTCCCTGCACTGGATAAGCGCTTGGAAGACAGATGGACAGAAGACAGACGGACAGACGAGACTTTATTATAACGTGAATTTCTTTTTTTCCCCCAAAGTTTAAGTTTTGCAAAAAGGGACAACTGACACACAACGTGCAAATACGACATTGTGAACACCCCACAAAAGTGCACAAGTAGAAATTAAAGGAAGTAATCAAAATGGCATTCATGAAAATACTGGCAAGAAACAAATAAAATAAAATCAAACAAACATTTTATAAAAGGGTGCAGCGGGGGGTCTGTGTAAGAGAAAATGCCAAACTTAGTCAGACGGATCCAGAGAGACCACACTTCTGACGTCTGACGGGAACGGGCCCCACAACTTTGTGAATTTATTACAGTTTCCAGACAAAGACAGCCTGATTTTCTGCAGAACATCACAAATCCGGGGGGGCGGGGGTGAAGGGCCTGAATGCGTGATTTCCACTTCGACGGCACAGTCGCCTCGCCAAAAGGCAAGTGAGCTGAGTTATGTTTTTCTTCATATATAATTTGAATTGGAATTATCTGTCCATATTCCCGACCACATGCCCACTGCATCATGTATTTGGGAGTGTTTGTTCATCTACTCTAGTGTCATTTTAGGCTATCTTTGTTCTTTAATGCCTGCATATCATGTTGCATTTAGTCTTCTGTGTATTTGGCACTGAAACTGAAAAGGAAGTTAGACTTTCATTGTACTATGGACACATTGCAATAAAACATCCTTGACCCCATCCAGTACTGGGAGGCGGGGGGTCTGGAGCCTATTCAGCTATACATCCATCCATCTTCCAACAACTCATCCTGCACAAGGTCCCAGCGGGCCTAAAGTTGATCCCAGCCTGCAAAGGGCACAAGGCTGGGGTATGTTCTGGGCAGGATGCCAGTCCATCGTAGGGCACATATCCTCATACACACACAGCATGTCTTTGGAGTGTGGGAGGAAACCACAGGGAAAAGACGCAAACTGCACACGTGCAGGCCAGTGAGTGGGACTCAAACGCCCAGTCCTGGAGATGTGAGGTAACAGCACATCTCAGTGAACCAGCATATTCACTTACACGGTGTTTCTATGGTCCTGATGCAGGTCTTCATAAACTCAGAACTTTCTAGAATGATGGTAATTCAATGTTCAGCCTAACGTAAAGACACTTGGTAAACCGACAGGTCTGACCTTGGTTATTCCGGGAGGAGAGGGGGCACTCATCAACACTCAGACACAATGAAGTGTTAATTAATCTCCCAAACTAACCCTAACTACATGTACTTCACAAGAAAGCAACACACCTCACTATTATCAAAATGACGGGCTATGCTAATCCAGCCCGCTGTGGCTTGCGAAGGGGACCTTTCCCCGTTTCTCCAGCTAAAGGCTGGTGTTCACAGACATGCTTAACACCAGAGCTGACTTGGACCCATTGCCTTAACTGGTTGGGTGAACTTGTCTCTAGACAGATGTGCACAGATAAGTACAGAAATGTGGACATTCCATTATGCGAAAGTATTGTTTCTGTGACCTTTATAAACCTACGACTTGGCTTGCTTGCCAAAGAAAGCAGAATCAAACGTTTAAGGTTTCCGCTCTTTCTTCATTCTGCCATTAACACACCAACTGGCGTATTAAGAGAGACTAAGACTAAGAGCAAGAATAAAGCCCTATTTGGATGGGATTAGGGTTACCTGGGGACATAATGTACTTGTAGCTTATAAGAGTTTTACTTGCGCAAAACTGGAAAAATGGAAAAATGACTGGTTCAGAGAGATAACCAATCAGATTGTAGAGGAGGTGGGTCCAAGCAACTAGAGGAGGCGGAACCAAGACATCTGCTCGATTGGTCTCGCCTCTTCTAGTTGCTTGGACCCACCTCCTCTACAATCTGATTGGTTACCTCTCTGAATACGTACATGTACAGCCTCTGCTGTAGTTAGTACAGAGCAGGCCAACACTACTGAGTGTATATATATACATGATCTGTAAGCTACTGTATGGTTGGGAGGAAAAAAAGTTTTTGTATTTAAATATGGTACGCAAAATAGTACCCAAAAATGAAGGTCTTTTCTCAAAAATCTGAGGCCTTGACCTCTTTCTGTGCCAAGGGTTACTGCAGACCACTCATTTCCTATAGCTTTGTTTAAATTGCAGAAAAACAGGAGACAAGACATGAAGAGGATTATGGAACTGGAGTTGTCCTCCAATCCTGGAGCCCAGAAATGGGGCCTCTTACCTGCAGGAAGGTCTGTGCCCAAAGCCGCGAGCGGACCTTGACCACGGCGCTCTGGCCTCGCTCCAGCCGGATCACGTGACACGTCACCACCAGACAGTGGACGTTACTGCAGTTCTGGTCGAGGAGAAATTGTGTTTGTCAGCTTCATCTTCCGCACACGAGGCGCTCTCTGAGCTGTGGCTAGACTCCCCTTCCTCAGGAATGCGGGAATCATGAGAATATTTAGTGTTAAGGGCTCACATCTTTGCTGTGGATCAGGGCAGTTAAGCGCCAAATTGACCACCAGTGCTGCCCGTGTGAAGACGACTCTCTTCAAGCACACAATGTCTTATGTCTGTGTAGCATTTTTAGTTCAAAAATAAATCACAGACACCACTGAACTTTTCCTCATAAACTTGGTGTCCTCTGAAGAGATTTACCCACAATCCTTCAGAACAGAGATGGTAGGACCCAAAAAGATCTGCCTCAGACCTGTTGTTTGTGACAAGGCTGGACCCTTCCCAGGAAATTATTCGTTTCAAAAATCACCTAAATAAACAGCGTAAAACGAGTACACAGGGAAACAGACCAAGACCAGGCCGGGGTGTCATCTTGTCGTTTGGATAATGACTTTGGCCAAACAAATAACAATGCAACCAAAACCACTCAGGCACTTAATTTCATTAACCTTCCCGTTAAACGCCGTGCCTGGCAGCCGCGCCACGTGCGACACGATTGCCGACGTGTATGAAAGCGCGGAAATGACCTCTGACCTCAGCTATCGGACGCTGAGGTGTGATGGGGGGGGGTCTGCTTCTCGTCAGTGCCCAGCTGAGCCCCACGCCAAATGTCCGGATGTGACATCAGAGGAAAGAGCGTTCGTATGCTGCCTGGATTCAGCATCGCCGGGGAGCCTCAGTTATTTACAGTGCGAGGAGGGGGGTCTCAGAGGTCACTATAAACAACAGTGACTTTCTAAACGCCAGTCTCCCCAGTTCCCCGAGCTCTGCGATGTCATACTGGCCTGAGGGGCAGACTGCACCCCCCACAACCCACTTCCCCTGCTTTGAGGTGGCCTGTGTGTGATTTGCGGCAAGAGGATGGGGAGCCACTTGTCAGGCATTTTAACCAGATTCATGTTTAGAGGGAAAGGCGGAGTCACAAGCGGAGACGCACAGACCTCGCGTCACAGTCAACACGTCTCACGGCTCCGGTTTCCATGACTATGTCATGAGGACGATTGAACGGAAATCTTTAGTCCACGGCTCAAACGTCAGTGTTAACACTTGTTTCTCAGCGCTCATGGCTCAGTCAGGGAGAGACGAACACGGCCCCCGTCCCTGAATCCCTGCCAGGGTTATGCAGTCACGGCGCCACACGGTGGCCTGTTATTTAATGCATTCCCCGATGTCCTGTCTTCAAGAGTGAATAAACGGAAAAGTTGGTGTGGGGAGGTGGATGAGCCACAAAAAGTGGGAGTTATGTACCAGCGTCTTCCCGCCGTAGGTCTCAGCCGTGCTGGCGGCCCGCCTTTTCCGGGAGTGGGGGGAGCTTGTGTTGCGGAGGAATCCCAGCAGCTCCGGGGTGTCCTGGAGCCTCGATGTCTGCACACACAGGGGGGTGTCATTAAGACACATTCATCAAGTTTCACATATACACACTCACACACACAAACATGCACGCAAAAGCAGCCCCCGGAATCTTCTCTGTCGCACAATAACAGGACACGGGCCAAAATACGCAGAATACCACGATGGTTCCGCTCAGTCTCCAAGCGAAAGCTGAGCCGGAAGCCAGATAGAACTGACAGCAGACCCACAGCCCAGGAACTCTCATTATCCTCTGAACTGTCGGAACAGAGGTCCAGTTCGCTCCCGAGTGCGATTTCCTGTCCCCTGGATACCGTAGGCCCCCCCCTCCCCCCCCAGTGCTGATCTTTATCTTCCTTCTTTGGGTGGGGGGAATATAACAAAGGGGATGCTTCTTTCTCCCAGAAACCCAGGTGGTCACAGTTCAGGGGCCGCATCCTGCACCCAACTCCGTGGGGCATGAGAACAGGTGACCCATTGGAACCCCCCACCCCCATACAGGCAGACATCCCCCCCCCCCAGAAAACCACACCGATGACCAGGGTCACCCACAGGTCCCCGTAAAGGAGGCTGAATAAAAGTCCCCCCCCAACAGCTCCAGGCGAACCCGATACACGGGGGAGGGCTTTAATGGCCGGTGGCTGCAGACACCGGGCCCACCTATAAAGGGAGCTGGGGGCCTCAGACGGGCCCTTTCCGGGGCACGGCCGCGGGGCTCCTCTACAGATTCTGTTTCTGCTCCTTTCCTTTGATGTCGTTAATGTGAGGTGGGCGGCTGCAAGGCGCGTTTCCCATCAAAACCAGCGCTTGATCTGGCCTTCAAAGCCTTTCCAGGACCCCAAACCCAATCAGACTGAACGGCAAGACCTTCCATGCTGAAAAAGGGCTACATCTGTCACAGGTGTTCCTCCAGTGCTGAGAACACGCTGTCGTGTTCATTTGGGCCGCAGGGTCCTACCTCTAGGTCCAGAGGGTTCAGCGAGCCGTTAGTTCTGCAGCTGAGCGGCCCTTCGGTCAGCACCTCCAGCGCATAGAGCAGCGGCTCGTCCTTGTAGCTGCTGGGCCAGCCCACCTGCAGCAGCGTGTCGCTCACAGCGCTGGGGCCCTGGTTATGGAGCTGAGGAGAGACACGCCGGGGCGGTCAGTGTGGAGGAGAGACCAAGCCAGACCAAGCGTTACGGACACACAGGTGCACAGGCAGGACAGTTTACTGGTAAGTATCAACCACACTGAGCTGGAGTAGGAGAAAGACCACCAAGCCCAACCTGGCCTACACTAGCAGCGATCCCTAGTCAGGGCCATTTTCGGGGAGGCTATGTTTTCCCAGGCCCTGAGTTGGACATTGGATGGATCCTGGATAACAAGGGACCCCACGGTGGAATTTTCTCAGGGGCCGCAGAATTCCATGCCACACCCTTGCATCTAATCAATTCCGGGTTCGAGTTTCATTCCAAACGGTTCCCCCGGTCTATCTTGGACAATAAATATTCACCAAATATAGACAGGGCACATGTTATTTCCAGTCTCATATTCGGCAGCGCTGAGTGATTAACAGGAGAACACGACACACAAACGCTGGGCCAGAATATGCGTTAACCATGCAATACTCTGAGTGGCCTGATGGTGGCGACAGAACCAGAATTCAGAACAAAATATGTCACCGTCACTTTCCTCAGTCCCAGATCCCTGTTAACAAGACTAAATGACAAAACCACAGACTGGTAATCATTTCCTAAGCAGGGTGAGCCAGTCCCTGGAGCCACTGGGGATTAAGAGCCTCGCTCGCAAGTCCAGCAGTGACATCACTTTACTGACGATGGGATTCAAACCGACAACCTTCCGATCACGGGCACAGCTGCCTAACCCGCTGAGCCCCACCCTGCCTCCACCAGTCTATCACCGCTCCATGGTGCTAATTACATCCGGATACATTTACTTTAACGTAACGGAGAGAAATGTGTGGCGCACTGCCAGTCTCCAGGTTTCCGGCGCAGTCAGAGGGGACTATGACGCAAGTCACCCCGAGCACAGCGTGTTGGCCTAGGTCTCGACCTTCCTGATAAGATTCTTAAAAGTAATAAACATTCAAAATGGATGTTAACGTGAAACAGCTGCTACAAATCTGCAAAAATTACCACAAATTTAAATGATCAGCGGCGGTAAACAGCAGATTTGCGTCCAGTTCGTGTGCTGGCTCAGGTACAGTAACATCAGGCTCAAATGCACCTCAGACAGCTGGAGGAGACTCGCCGAGAGGGGAGCACTGGTTTGCCAGAGCCCGTCACCAACGTAAAAATGTAATGCTAGGGCGAGAGAGGCTTGTCAGTGCCCCCTTCAGGCCACTGCCAGGTAGGGCCCCACTCGGTCCCTCTTTGTGTAGCTTTGTTGCAGCTGCCTTATTACTGGGGGCTGTCTGGCTTTGATCCCTCAGGACCGGATGGCCCACAAGGCTCTGTTTTTACAGAATAAGGATGTCGCTGTTTCAGTTTTACTGTCCCCCCCCAGCTGTCCCCCTCCCAGTTTCTGCGCTCTTATAGTGCTGGGAATCATTCCCACATGTGAGTTCTGCTATTTTCCAGCACCGACGGCCGTCATCCATCACTTAAGCGTGTTACACCTCCCCTCCCTACCCCCCCTCCACATCTCTGTTCCATCTCATCCTTAACAAGTTGACTTATGGGAGCCAGTGCGGCTCCCCCACGTGGCCCACGGTGCGAGACTGCGTGTAGACAGCAGCAGGGTCACATGATCTCCCCGCCTAAATGAACCCCGGGTCCAAGACTGCACCCTGTGCCGTCTCCCAAGACCCCAGGCTCCGGTGCACTTAAATACCGCGGTACAGTCGGCCTGTGCTTCATTAGGGACAGAGGAGGAAGGCGAGGGGGGTGGGGGTGTCGGAGGCGGGACTTAAAGGCAGCCGAGCCACTTGCTGTGAAGCCCCCAGCCTCTTTGAAGTGTAACTTGATGTGGGGGGGTTCAGTGCGGTTCCTGAAGGAGGGCACTCAAACAGTCTTTAACAAGGACTGCGAGGGGGGGTTGTTTTGTAGCATACTATCAAACACGATTCAAAAGGGTTTTAACTGTGGTGCCACACTAGATTGACGGGAAAGGATCGCACTGCAGGCTGAGGGCATCCTGTAAGAAGCGCTGCCTCCTACAGGACAAGTAGCAGCCTTACAGGCATCAGCGCCTCGATGTGACAGAAGGGAGCAGGAGAGTCACAAAGACAATCAGCATCCACGAGGATCGCTAAGAATCTGACTCTCCTCTACAGAACGGTGTGAAGAGCAAATGCCCTGTAACACAAAGGCCATGAAGGCGCTTTACGACACTTCACTGTTCAGGCTGTTATGTTCTATAAACACTTATAAGCAGAGTTTTATATTACACAGCTTTATAAATGTTTGAAAGGTTTATGTGTTAATTTTCTGTCCCCAGAGGCCAGTCTCAGCTACCTTTCCACAGCGACTGGTTCACACGAAACACAAGAATACACTCGAGTCAGGGGGTTTATGGAAACATGGACTATGGAGGGCATGCGGGACTGGCTGGCCCGGGCAGGGCCTGACCAGCGGGTTGGCGGTACCTCATAGATGTGCAGGACCTGGGGGCCCACGTCCTCCTCCTTCACGGGCTTGTCCTTGGGCTCCCAGCGGGGAAAGGGCAGGACCACTTGAGCCGGGTGGGATACCCTTGGGAGGGGACAAACATAGGGTTAGGATTCCACAGCCAAGACCAGCACAACCCCCTCGGACGCACACACACACGCGGGGGCCTTTTAAGAGTCAGTTTGTTTCCCATCTCCTTCTTCCCCATGTGATCCGGCAGACTGGAAGCAGCCACGGCCATCTCCGGCCCATGTGCGGACAGTTAGCCGCCCACTATTCTTAGCAGCACGCCGCCTCTCTCTGGCAGAGCTAATCACAACACGTTGTTTGGCCGAGTCGTGCTGATTCATTTCCCTCCAACTTAAACATGTTTCCTCCAGGCATGGGGTGGGGGGGGGGTTGTTGATAAAGTCTCTGCAGCTACACGATGCAAATCTGTACGTAGCTTAAAAAGGCGACAGCATGCTGCAGGCTTCCGTCCGTTACTAAACTTAACGTTGTTACTAAACTTAACGCTGTTACTAAACTTAACGCTGTTACTATACTTAACGTCATTACTAAAGCTAGCTTTGGCAGCTATCTAACCAGTCCTTGTCTATATTTAGATACTCTGTCTGACACCAGGGACGCAAACAGCCACATTTTGAGGGTTCGGCAGGTTAAAGGGAGGGGTGCGAGCCTAGGTACCCACCCACGGATGTCAACACGGGCCACCGCAGAGACGTTCAGCGTCAGGCTCACTCGGTTACTCTCCGAGTTGTCTTTGTTGGAGCTGTGAATGGAGAGGGATGGTGTTAAGTTAAACAACAGAAAACAAGGCGCGACTGACTCGGTGACTTAACCAGGCGTTAAGGCAGACAAAAGCCCACTTTTTGGTACACACCAACGGCTTTCACTAAGACATTGTTAGTACTTAAGACGGGAGTCTCCGGGGCGTCTCCGCCGGCTGTTGTTTGTCCGTAAGTTGCCCCCATGTGCCAGAGTCTCTCAAGTCGAATGTCTTCAATAGTCTTTGTATTTACGAAACCACAAAATTCCCAACAGACCAGAAACTTCTCCTATTCACATCTCCTTGGGAAAAAAAAAAAACAAATGTTGTGTGACAGGCACAGACACCGAATCACAGCCAGATCCGTTGGTGACTCGTACATTTTTGGTTGCCTCGGCGCCCAACACCAATTGGGTAAAATATGGCAAAGGCCTCTGCTGGATGACAACAGAGACCGGTGGTGGATCAGCATGCTCGATCTGTGCCTTTAGTCTCGGCCTGCGAATGATTTTCATTCGTTTGGTTGAACACGTGACAAATAGCTACAGAAACGATTCAGATGTTTTTCGGCGCCAAGACACCATGGGGGTCGAGTGGATCACAAACGTGATGAAGATGAAGAGCCCAGTGCCACCAATGGACGTCCAACACGATCCTGGGGTTTTAAGGTCCTGACTTTAGAAAGGACATTCATGGAGCAGATGATCCACACCAGTGTCTTCAGGAGAGGCAGCCCACAATCCCCCTGTCGGGACGAGCTGAGGAGAGCCTGCTGTGTGTCTGTCCACGGCCCCCTCACTCCCCCACCCCTGCAGCTGAGCCCACAGAGAACCAGGAGATCCAGCAACTTCACTCATCTGCGTGACCCTGAGGACTCGGACGGCTTTCATCCTGACGATTAAACTCCGCAGGACGCCCGTCTGCCTCCAGTGTCCAGTTCCCCTCCGAATTCATGTGACCATTACAATACACACAAACACCCCCCCCCCCCCAAAATCTTATCCTGAAGGCAAAGTAACCTCTTTGGCCCCAACTCAGCAAAGCGGAGATAGGAGCGCCCCCAGAAGGGCCTTCAGCTGTCCCGTTTTTGAGCCAACAGGGACCCTCCCTGAGCTGGCGCGGAAGTCTTGCATTATGACACAGACCCATCAAACAAGGACAGAATGTTTCGCTCCCCCCCCCACCGCCATCACCGTAAAATTGTGTCCCACTGAAGACTGACACGCTCCTAAGAGCAGGCCGTTCACTTTTTGTGGGATGCACAATAGCATGCTATGACCCCCCAGTCAGAGCCATGACTTATGACTTTTCATCTTCCTGTTATAAAGACTGTCTCTAGAGTGGTGGGGGGGGGTGGATGAACGGACACAACAGAAATCATTCATCAGAATAACTCAGACTGCAGGCTTACAGGAACACTTTCTGGGGCAGGGACACTGTGAATGATTACTACCGGCGAAGGCGGCTTCCCATTTGCGAACAGCCGGCGGATAGAGACCCGTCTGGAACAGGCCATGCGTCCTGAGCGGGGAGAGGCGCACCGGCACTGAAACGCAAACTGAAAGACAGGAGGTACGGTACCAAAGCACAGCAAACTGTCGCCTCTGATTTAGTCACTGTGTTCTTAATGACTGCGCCATCTGCTGGGGGATTCCTAAAACTACTCATTGATGCTCCCAGGAAAGAAGAGGGAAATGCAGGTCTGTATGATCAACTTGTGGTATCACATTGCTAACTCTAGGGGGATTTGCAGTGCCTTTCTCTCTTAATCTGTCACTGAAAGTCTTCTTCACATAGCTGAAAGATGTCATTTTACCTGGAGGCTTCACGGTTGCTTCTGTGGCTCCCCTGACTGAGTAATTAGTCATGAATTGCCCCAGTAAATACTGTGCTATATCACTGGGAATCGTTGCTGACCAGCCTTGTACCCCAGCATACAGACGGACATCCCACTCCAGTTACCCAAAGGCACGAAGGATCTACTCACCTTCGGATCTGCAGATGGAAGCTGATGTGAGGGCCCACCTCCTCTAGACGCTGGACGGAAAATCGCAGGCCCACGGATAGCTGGGGGTGGGGCCACAGTGAGGGAGAGAAAGAGGGGGGAGAGGAGACACATCAAAGTGCTGCGTGATTACAGCAGAGCCCCCTCCCCAGCACTGTAGGTGCTTAGCATGGAAGCCCCGTCTGGACCTTTCCACCACGGCGACTTCGTTCCCGTCCGACCCTGTAGGTGCCGGTTCCAGGGAACAAGGTGCCGGTGCGCAAAATGACCCGAAACAAAGGGTCCGTGCCTCAGTGAGAGGAACCTGTCTGACGGGGAACGCATGAGGCACCTCGTTACCGTGGGCGAGCTAATGAGACTCTGGGCCATATAACAGGCCAGCGGCTGCCCATCACAGAGCCCAGGTGGAGCCGGCCTGACGGAAACCCCAAAAGTCACAGAGCCCAGGTGGAGCCGGCCTGACGGAAACCCCAAAAGTCACAGAGCCCAGGTGGAGCCTGCCTGACGGAAACCCCAAAAGTCACAGAGCCGGGGGGGAGCCGGCCTGACGGAAACCCCAAAAGTCACAGAGCCGGGGGGGAGCCGGCCTGACGGAAACCCCAAAAGTCACAGAGCCCGGGGGGAGCCGGCCTGACGGAAACCCCAATAGTCACCCCCAAAAAAACCCCAAGAGTCTTTCATAGAAATTGTTGCGCATTTCAGTGCCGTAAACCTCTAAAAGAGGAGGAACGTGACAAAGCCTGCTGCCCCAGAGTTTATAAACTGCGAGAACATCTTCAAAACCAGCACATCCTTGAAACTGCCTTGGAGAATTTCAACGAGGAGATCCGTGTCAAATGGTGTAGAGGAAGTCACAGAGCTATACTTGTGCAAAACACTCCAGCAAATTCCTGAGAGGTTACAGCATTCAAAGGAAATCTGCCTTCTTCCGTCTGTCCAGCAAGGCTGAATATTGTAATGTCTGAGATGTTACCTTGATGAAACAGCACTGTGTACGACCGCCTGCCAGCATCTCCATTAAACCTGGCTGCTTACCGGAATGTTCTGCAGCTGCAGAGCGTGAGGGAAATACAGGATGAGCGAGAGCCGCCGACCCAACCATCCGCTCTGACCCACACCCGACCTGCCACCTCTGTTCCTTTCTGGACCGGCGCTCCTCGGACCCCTCGGGGGCCTGAGACAATCGGGCTCTCCCACCGTCTCCGGCCTGAAACTCGGCCAGGTGATGTTTTCTTCCTCCAAGAGGGAGATAGCAGTTCAAAAAAGGGCTTTTGCCTTGATTCACTGAGTGGGCGAGACACTACACCCAAAGCCCCCATCAAGGGGGGGGGGAGAATGTTTCCCATCCATGGAGCAAAGCCAATAAAAAAGGGGGGCAGTATGTGGCTCAGTGGGTTAGGACACTGTGTCTGTGATCAGAAGGTTGTTGGCTCAAATCCCAGAGTCGGCAGAGCGATGTCGCCATTAGGCCCTGGGGCCCTTAAACCTCCCCCTCAGTTCCACAGACTGTCTGACCCAGCTTTCTCACAAAAAATAAAAATTACCTTACTTCAGATAAAGGCATCTGCCAAATAAAACCAATGTAATGACAAACCTGAAGCTCACAGCTGGAAACGCGAAGCCCAAACTCAGCTGGGTCTCAGGTATTAATGCACAGCTCCGCCTGGGCCCGCTAACCTGCAGCGGGTTCCATCATCGCAGCACTGAGATTTGTCAGTCTCAAAAAATGGTCAGTAAAATAAATTCAGAGCAATTTTTAAAAAATAAAAATAAGGACCCCCCCCCCCCAGAACAGCAGATAATGTTTCAGGAAAACCAGTAGCCTGGCCATTTTCTGAGGGTCTTGGGTTCTGAGGAGATTAGCTGGAAGAGCTTTTGGCGCTGGGGAGGGGCGTGGGGGGGGGTGCACAACATGGCCTGTTAAGGGGTCACATCTGGATTTAACCCCTTCTGTCGCAAAAAGCAGGCCAGGCCTGGAATACGTTACTTGGTCGGCTTCATCCTGTATTTGCCATTTCTCTGAAGTCCCACTGCGACTGCACAGTAAAATTCCTAATTACTTTTAAGTGCAATCTGATATGTTCCTCGAAGGATGAAAATGAGCACCTGGCTCTAGAACCTGATGCTCATTCTCTGCAAATGGTTGTGTGTCTTACTCTCTGTGTTCACGTATCATTTGTGTGCTTTATACACCGCCACACCCAGCTAGTGTTTTATGGTCCCATAAGATCCTTGGTTACAACCTTCCCATCCTGCTGTGGCATCATTGTGAGAAATGCTATACTCCTCAACGAAGAGAGAACTTTACTTTGGATGAATAAAGCCTATTAGACTTTATGTAGCCAACACACAACCTCTCGGTTAAGCCACTGCAACACAGTAAGGTTTACAGAGCGCGCTCAGAGCGGCGGCCGCTGAGGAAAGGTTTACAGAGAGCGCTCAGAGCGGCGGCCGCTGAGGAAAGGTTTACAG
>JAODKC010000137.1:11948534-11975903 GCA_026777985.1 Mormyrops attenuatus
TCTCTCACAAGCAGACCAGCGCCCAAACCCGAAGCCCCTTGTGCTGATCTCTCTCACAAGCAGACCAGCGCCCAAACCCGAAGCCCCTTGTGCTGATCTCTCTCACATACAGACCAGCGCCCAAACCCGAAGCCCCTTGTGCTGATCTCTCTCACATAGCTCCTGTCATCCTGCAGAGCAGCTTCGGAGAGCTTTAACGAAACATCAGCAGTGCTGTTAATCACGGTAAGCTTCTCAGTTAGGACGGAGGCCGATGGACGTGTCGGGACGCCGTGGCAAAGAGACCAGGCTCTAAGGAGAGGCAGGTAGAGCCCAAGTGCAGCTGCGGGGCCAAGCTAAGAGCAGCTGGAGAAACGCAATAATACAACAAAATGATCTATTTGGAAATAATGTAAAGCAACCGACATATGACCGTCTGGGGGGGCAGACCTCAGGCGCGGGGTGAGTTAGAACAGGCCGTGAGTCCTGATTTATGGATCGTCTGCTGGGGAGGGGACACACTGGGGGTTCTTCAGCAGCACAGGGGCCCCCAGACTCAGATCAGGTGGGTTTGGGTGGCGACAGGCAGGCCAAACCCCAAACCCCCCCCACAATAAAGAAGAGTGTAGCTGTCCAGCAGGATGACACCTGTGTCTCACGCCCCAGTGCGTGACGGCGAAGCATTGACCGAAAACATGATAAACAAAGATAAAGTGTGTAATTTAAAACTGTTAAGTGTAAACGGCGGTACGAGCTCCGCAGGGAGAGCACCGGCCTAAATATTTAATGAAATAATTTTCTTGCGCACTTACGGTTGGATAATTACCCACTAATGGCTTCCAGGGCAGTCTGAGGCGCAATTAGGCCGCAGCGCGCTGAGCCCTTCCTGTCAGAGGGGGCCACGTGAGCCCTCTGGGGTCAGGGGTTGTCCAGGCCCAGGGGCTGGCGCTGAGCCCTTATCGGCCCGAGTATCAGCGGGCCCCAGGAAATGGACTCCTACACGGTGAGGGCGCACAATTAATGGCCAGGAATTTAATAAGGGGGGGGGGGGCATCTCACTCGGGCTGTGCTCTCCAGCTCTTGAGCCCCCCCTCAACACAGCACGCCAATCGGATATCAGCGCCATTTTCATGGATTATCAAGGTCACGAAATGTGTGTTTCCACATTTGTTTGATTGCGTTTGCATTGCAAAGCCGCAGCCTGACGTTATCTTAACTACAAATAACAGCAAGGACAGAGTACGTCTGTTGACGTGCTGAAATCACGCCGGCGTCCCGTCCTGGGGCGAAGCTGGCAAGGCGGGGGGCGAATGTTTGGCTCGGGTTTTTGGCCGACGTCATTAACAGGCCATAGAAGCAGCTTCTCCTGCTCGATGCATTGCATGCGATGTGGGACAGGCCTGGGAAAAAGCATGTGGCGGTGTAATCCTCGCGTAAACTGGCCATTGCGAAACAAGAAAATGGGGCCCCAAGGGATTCCAGAGGCGGTCAGAAGAAACTACACTCCCGTTAGCCGGTGTTGGTCGTTAATGTGTGCTGAGGTCAGCAGGACAGGGTCCTAGTGGGGGAACTGAGGCTGTCATTTTGGGAAACATGCCTGAAGAAAGGACCCTGCTGTACACAAACCGATCTGCCGACAGGGAGCAGGAAACCCTGGGTTCGTTAGGGTTCAGCGTCGCAGGAGGACCATTCCGCCATCTTCCCGAGGACCTGGGACATCCCCCCGCCTTCTGTTAGGACGGAGCGCTTCCTCAGCAGCCAGATGCAAACAGATGGCTGCCGGTTTGACCCAAGAATGACAACATATCCCAGCTGACAGAAGAAAGAAAAACTGAAGGTTGGTGGATACAGACGGCTCAGGTTTCGTTTGGAGGTTCTCTCAGCTGCTTGAGCGATCGTCTGTTCTTTGAGGAATGATGCACCGCTTTTCTGATATGGAGAAGAACCAGGGCCTCAGAAAATTTGAAAAGCTGATGTTGTGGCAGCTGCAAAGTCCAAGAGAGGTTCCTGAAGCTGTCAAGGACACTCTGTACGGCCACGGCTAACGCAGAGGTCCAGCAGTACCCTCGTCTCTGGCACGAATGTCCAAAGCCATACTATCAGAACTATACATCACCCATAATTTCATAAATCGATTTGTCTAGACAGTCTTTTTTTTCTTTCGGGTTTAACTTTATTTTGAGAGAATACAAAACCATTCCATTAATATTTTGATTAATTCAAATAATTTATATTGCGGGTCTCTAATGCTGTAAATCGATTTTCATTGTTCACCACTGGAAATACTGGGACTTCAGCTGGGACCACAAGCAACATCTTTCCAGAAACCAAGTGAAACCAGTTCAAAGACCCTGCTGGGAAATTCCATTACAGCTATAAAATGTGAGACCCCTGTTGCGGTCAGGGTGCCTGTTGGACTGCAGGGATCAGAGCGGCGCGGGCCCGCTCTGGTCTTTGCCGAAAAGGCAACGCCGGTGCATTTGCAGAACTGCCCCAAATCCCTGCCACATGGCCTGAGAGTCTTCGTAAGGGCAGCTTAGTTTCTGCATGTAATTAAAGTCCCCCCCCGGGACTCAGTAACGGAAGGGGCGGGATATTAATGGGGTTTACTCATTGTCCTCCTGAGGACAGGCTGTTTCACCTCCGGGGTGCACATGGCCGGTACGTTCCTCTGCAGGCGGCTCAGCACCGGCATGGTAACCCCCAGGCTCCCGCCACGTTCCTGGCTCTCTCTCTCCCTCGAGACGTACGGTTCAGCTCAAAAACACACAGTGAGCAAGATCCTGAGGTTAACCGTCCACCCCTCTAGCTCTGTTTGTCAGACCATTCAGAAATGCAGCCCCCCCCCCGCCCCCACAATCCAGGGCTCTTTTTCGCATTTAACAAGGCAAAACTTTTGTTTTTGCAAACGTCTTCGCTCCGGCACTGTTTGTCAGGATGCCTGAAGGCCGCTCATTCCCCGGCGCCAAGTCTCTGAGGTATTCCATGCGCACGGTCGCGAAACCCTACAATGCTTGTGCCAGACACCCGGGGGGGGGGGGCTTCCAGAGCGTCTCCCACACTGACAAAAACAACAACGTCGCTGCACCATTTTACCATCAGCGTCCGGTCCTCATAGGTCCTCATAGGTCAGGTTCTGCAGGCCAGTGTTTGGGGACCCACTTAGGGAGATCCCCTCACCCTACCCAGAGTGCTCCCCCTCCCACACATACACACATATCAGTGTTCAGCCAGGTTCTCCTTCCTGATGGCGCATGGAGACCTAAAAACTCAACCATCTCATAGCCCCAGTTCAGTTCCTCTGTGCTGAACTGCTCCACATATCCGCATTTCAATCAGAGCCCCCCCACCACTGGGAGAGGGTGGTACGGTCCAGCACGTCCCCCCACCCCCGGCTCTCACCAGGATACCGCAGTGTCCGTGTTGGGCAGGTGGCAGGCCTTGTCCTCGGGGTTGAGGATCTGGGGGTTGAGGATCATCTGGGAGTCCAGAGTCACCACAGGCCGAGCTCTGCAACAAAGTCACTTCTGTTAGACCCGTTATGCTGATGTAGCTCCTTGGATTCAATCAGCTACACATATAAATGGCCAAGTGTGGGCAGCATGCGGTGAGAAACTGCCGTGGAGATGTGCGCACGCCGTGTAAACGTGCACGGGTTGGGCCAATACACACATACTGCGGGTGTCCAGGACCTAACACATACAGACAGATGTGATTGTAAAGCCTCTCGAGTTTCTGCATAAGACCTTTCTAACGACCCTGCTGTGAAAGCAGCGGTTTGACACTTTCTGAGAGATGGTCAGCACTTATGTTAATACATGTTTTAGACAAGAAGTGTTGACTAGCTGGGGTAAGTTATGCTAATTTACTAGCATGTTTAGGTTTACTTTAGAATACATTTGGAAAGTGATGGGTCTCACAGGGGTTTCTCCCTCAGAAGAACACAATTACCAATGTTTAGGCACAAACACCAGAATTCTGGTGCCTTTCTGCACTGAGACACTTACGATAAGCTGCTGACAACATAACTGGTCTGATGTGAAGAGCTATGTAGTAACACGTGCCTCCAATGGACTGGGAGAGCGTGAGCAAAGTCGGAAATAGTTGAAATATCCTGGCAGCTGGCCTAATGAACAGAGCGTGTGTTTGTCGGGCGTGTCGGCTGGATGAGGACCTCGCTTGGGATGGAGATCCACAGGGGGGCAAAGACTCAACCTGTCAGGCCAGTGAGATGTTCATCAACGCGTCTTACCTGTAGACCACAGCTTTGTCCACGCCGAAAGCCCCGACAATCAGGTCTGGGGGGGGGAGGGGGGGAGAAAAGAGCATGAGCTTCAAAGAAGGCCACAGCTGGGACTCATTTCGGGGTCTGCAGCGAGCGTCATCCGACACAGACGCCTCACGCTTTTGTGATTTTAAATAAGCGCGAACCATAGTCTCTGATTATGAGCACGAAATGCTTATCATCGCAGGGTTTTATTATCCCCTAAGAATGTGCATTATTCCTACATTTCCCAAAATGAATCAATTTTGGCAATAATTTCTGTATAGGGACAGATAGGATGCTACACAATACAATGATAATTACAGACATTCGACGTTCACACAATCATGTTAAAGTTCGTATATCAGTCAGTGGAACTTGGTTATTTTGAATAATTTTAAAGATGTTAATTAAGACACAAAAAGCTAGAAGTTTAAGAGTTTAATGAATGTTGAGAGATCAGCAAAGCTGGCTCCAGTAACCTCCGATAACTTTCACTGCATCGACCAAAAGGAAACAACCTTATTGTGGAAAGTAATGTGATTTACTAAACCAATACAAGAACTCAGGGAGGAGTCTAATGCTGCTATCGGCTAGGCTAACAGACTAAAGCGAAAACCCCAGCTTGTGGTTCGTTGACTTTGGCACGGACACTAAGTGAGAGTGACATCTGTTTCAGTCATTAAAATCATCCCAATCAGTGGCGCAAGATCTCCCGATATTTTAACCGCGTGTTTACACGGCTAACCCTAGAATAAACGTGGCCCCTTCCACGGCTTTGCCAATTCCGTTCGTTTGTTTGGCAGTAATGTGATTAATTATGTGGCTCGCTGTGTTTTGATTTGTGCTTTTTTACAGATTCCCCAGGTAAGTTGGGAGAGTTGACAGGCCTCCTGGCACCCGTGTTCGGAACAGTCCCTTAAACAGTCGCAGAGCTGGACCACAGTGCAGGGGAAGGGCTGTGGTATCGCTTGCAGAAATACCACGCCGCTGGCCAGCAGACAGAGGCTTCCAGTGCAGTCGGCTGCATTTTTTAAGATGCCATTGCCGCGGGCAAAAAGTTAGCATAAACTGGGGGGGAAAACTAGCACGTCCACGTCCGCGTGATGAATCGGAGGACCTCTCAGACTGACTGGGAGAGACCAAAACATTAAACATAATTGGCTGAATCCCCTGCACTTCTGGCGAAGAAGGCTTCTAAAGTGAAGTAAGACCACTGTGTCTTCGGCAGTTGGAAGGGCAGCCGTCCCAGGGAAGCGGCTTTCGCTGAACAGGCCTGCTAAAGTCATCCGCCTGAGGTGCGAGCTAATCCCTTTACCACGTTCATGCTTCGGGGCCGCAGGGAGCGAAACTCAACCTTGTGTTTAGAATGAGGAATTCAGCCCTGTTTTCTCTGCATCCCAGTTTTTCCATTTGAGGGAGACGTCAACGCGTGCTGCTCCACATAAATACGTTGCCGATCTATAATCATGTTTATCGCTGGGGGAAGGAATGACCGACGACGCAGGAGAGACCCTCTAAAAGAAGCTGCGGCGGAGCACCTTCATCAATCAGGTTGACTGCCACGAGGCTGAGATCACCACCTCTTCGTCTGGTAAACATCTGCCATCAGAAAGATCCACGCTGCTGATTCACTTGACAGATAAAACTCTTCTTCCACGTCACTGTTTCCGGTTTCTTTGGCAGATTTGCATTTTTACCCACGTTTCACTGGAGCTGTGGAGCTTCAGGGGCTACAGCAGTAGCTTTCCTGGAACCCGGATCGGATCGGTAACTGGGCTGCTCTATTCAGAAGGAGGCGGTTAAGACCCCGGCGCTTGTAGCTGGGGCTGGGATGTGGAACATTCCAGTGTGAGTGAACGCCAAGGCCCGTTGCTGCTGCCATGTTGGGACGCTTCGTTAAATGTTGGACTACATGGACCCATTTTAGCTCCACCCTCCTTTAGAAAGCTACTCGGGGATCTGTCTAACCCAGTAGGGAATACATTTCTTAATTCAAGTACATGCTTGCCTTTTCAAAATTCATCTGGCATTGAGGAGGGACTTAGTCTGTACCTGACAGGAAGAAAACTAGACACAGCCTGTATCCTCCGACCTACATGACAGAGCTGGGGCGGCCCTCTCTCATGTTGGGCATTTTCTTGGTTGGTATGTGGGCAGCAAAATGTATTGGGGGGGTCCCCCACTTGGGAAAATTCATCATGGAGTCATGGGGAAGTCTAGTTCAGCCCTGGGACAGTGGGACCTCAGACAACCTCAGATTCACAGCACATTTGGTTTCCAGTCAGGCCAGGCTCTGATCAGCGAACACACCCTGACGTTAGGGCGGTGTCTGATTAAAGGGGAGGAACCGGCTGATTTTCTGTCAGCCGTGTCCGCAGTACCACTAGGGAAGCGAGCGTACTGAGTCCGTTCATGGTTACCGGGTCCATCTCTACCATCAGCACATACAGGTCATTAAAGGCTGATGTACTGGGACAGGCTGGTACACAAAGGGACCTCAATGACCCAGGACAACAATAGACTGACTTCTTAAAAACACATCTTAAACAGACATCAAAACCATCTTAAACTGGTCTGTAGCACTTTGATCAAACTTAGGAAAGAATATTATAACATTATATAGGAGTTTATATAAGCATATATATTTTACCACATCAATGGCAAGCTTACATAACCTTCTTATGTAGCTCATGTACTGATCAAAGATAAGACTTATTTTGAAACTGGCCACATTGCCAGACTGCTAATGTAAAATGAATGAAACAATCTCAACCAGAAATCAGACTTTGATTGAAAAGCCACCCGTGAGTTTTAATTAAGCCTCCACAGCAATCCCAGAATCCCCTGCTTCATTTAGCCCCATTTAATGACGGCTTTTCCTGAAGGCCGAAGAAGGGCATGAGGAGTGGAGTTTTAATGGCAGGTGGTATAGCGGTCAAACAGCTAGGCTTTAGGTCCCACTAGGGTGCCTACTGCTGTACCCTCAAGCCAGGGATTCAAAGTGATTCCGTACAAATGGATTAAATTACAGAAGCTTAGGTCTCTTCACAAGAAGTGTAAACCAGTAAATGCTTCAGTGAAAGCTGCCAATCTGGATCGCTGTGGATCCACGTGAAGATGCGGCTCGATGCAGCCACATTCTGCACGGCACAAATAAGGAGCCTGGCTTCCTGTTTGTGCAGCCAAAGATCTGAGGAACTGTATTATTATTCCAGAATTAAAACGAGACCCAAATATTTCAAACCAGAATCCACATTAGCAGGCCAATCAAAGCCTCTCCAATCTGGTGGAAAAATATTCTTGTAAAAGAGCTCATTTTGAGACCAGATTTCCTTTAATTACCCAGCAAGTACACATGCTATGCATTACATGATTTAAATACATACAATTTTGCCGTCCTGTGCCTGTACTCTGAACCCTGTGATCACAGGTAATTATTAAAATGTGCTCCGATCACGCCTCTCAGAAGACACTGTCACTTTGTCACTTACGAGAAGGAAACCTGTCCCAAATACTCACCAAAGTAGAGGTTCCCTTTAACTTCTTTTTAACGAATCCGTTGTTCCCCATAATTCACACATAAATCATGTAGTAATATGAGTGGCACTGCATTGTACTGAAATTAAATTGAGGTGGACTCACATACTAAGGAAAACTGGCATATTTTGTCGCTGGTTATGTGTCAATATCCTAATGAACCGTGTAGGCTCCACACTCCACATCATCCGTGTTTTTACAGTGACTTCAGTGTTTGTGTCCACTTTCCGAAACACTAGAGGTGCATGGTCTGAACTGCGCATTTCCCACCGCAGAGTCCCAATTTCACAGGCCCATTCCGGTTGCATTTTCCGATGCATTAAGGTGCAGCTAGATCACGCCTCTCTGAGAGTGAGAAACAGGAGCCATCAAAGGGTGTGACTTTTCCCGTGGTTGGTGTCATACTACACCAGCACAAAAGCCATTTTGACCAATGCTGGCGGGGGGGCTCTCCTTCGGTAATAACTGGCCAGTGGAGACTCCCGCGAGTCGACGGTGTGAGAGCCAGCGGCTGATGCTCCTGTCTAGAGGAGATCAAGAGGCCTCACAATTGGTCACAAACCACAAAACCAGACTGCAAAAAGATCGAGTGACCAAATAGAAAATGATGTAAGAAAGTAGTGTATGTAAAAAGGCAGTAGCTGCCAGCCTCCTGCCAGTGCATTTCAATGCGACGTTCTGCACTGCAGAGGCACTGATGCATGGAAAGCTGAGCACGCTGCCCTTTGAAGCTGCGATTGGGGCCATAAACTACATCCACATCTTTACAGCCCCCCCCCCCTCGCTGCAGTGGAGGTCACACTTGTCCTTTGGCCCCCGTCTAGCTGGCGTGTGATGACTTTCTCAGAGCCGGGATGAGGAATGGGAATTGCGGAGGGGATCATGGTATGGGACTTTCCAGAAGACGCGCCACTCACCTGGATAGTCATTCCTGTCCAGGTCGGAGCCCCCCCTCAGGGTGAAGCCGAAGCCTGCGGGCGTGGAGGGGGACGCCCAGCTTCCCTCCAGCACCTGTGAGGGCCTCAGCTTCAGACCGCTGCTCTGCCCGTTGTAGATGAAGACCCGGCCCGTGTGGTCCTCGCCGGCGAAAGGAGCCCCCACAGCAACGTCTGGGGCGGGGGGAGACATGAAAGCTATCAGCGCAACCTTCAGTTCTTCAGTTTTGCAGGCACCCTGGGGGCTAGAAAATGCTTGGTTCTGCCTTAAGCTGGGTCCCTCTTTCATGAACAGCCCGGCCATACAAGCCAACACCAGCCTGCAATTTCCAAAACATGCGACGAAAGCTGACGGCAGCATTGCAGAACCAGCGTAAAACATTCAGGAGCTCACTGTCAGAGGCAAATCCACTAATAACATCTGTAATTTGCCTAAAAGCAGCCACTTCCTGTAAGTAACTGTGTCTGACATGCTTGGCAGGCACAGCGGCGGGGCCGTCAGCTGGTGAGATCACCGCATTTGTGATTATGGTTTGCATGGTATTGTGGGTAACAGTTCTACTGTGAGGTTCCAGTCTCTCATTCTGCTTAAAGGTCACTGGGCCCAAGACGCAGCAGCAGAGCCGATGCAGAGATCCTATTCATCTCAGCTTTTATGAGAAAAGTAGCTGAGCTCTTGGTAACGCTGAACAAACAGTGTGATGTAATGAAAAGATTTTCCCAGCTGCGTCACATGGGACTGAATACATCACTTTATGTTCAGTGTTCATCAGCTCACTGTGCATGTTAATGATGAGCAGAGGGAGGGTAAAGTCCATCATTCGGGCCTGGGGGTCTCCAAGCTTTGTAGAACAAGGCACCCCCCAAATAAAAGGGAGGCGGTACTCTTGGCCCCTGAGTGGGGGATTCCCCATTAGCATTTGTTACATTGCATGAATGAGATGACAAGGGCAGCATCTAATCAATTTATAGTCCATAGCTGTGGAGCCTGAACCTGCCCCACAGACACCCCAGGGACGGCGCATCCCAGGTCGAGGAAATCAGGCGCCCGCATTATAATCAGCCGGACCTTTCCATTTTCTACCCCACTCTTCTCCCCCCTCCCCCCCCCGCCATATTGTTTTTTGCGGATATTCACTTATGAAAATGATGCCACGGCTAACGTGACACTGTTTTGCCGAAATGCTGACAGGATGCTGCCGTCCCTCTCTGCTGTGTGACATCAGCCGCCAGACAGCGCTGTGCGGGGTTGCGGGGGGGGGTCAGATCACTTCCAGAGGTCCCCCCCCGGGAGACAGCGGACACTGATGTTTTACACGATGACTCCTCTCAATGCTACTTGGTAAGAACAAACAAGACAAAGATCCAGATGTGCTGAGAGGCTGGAGCAGACCATCCCGCGGCTGGGGCAGACCATCCCGCGGCTGGGGCAGACCATCCCGCGGCTGGGGCAGACCATCCCGCGGCTGGTATGTAGTTCATAAAACTAATGACGCACTGATTGCACCAGCAGAGATGTACAGATGGTATCCATTTAGGGAGCGTATCGACTCAGTATGAATATTCTGAAACTTGTTAGTGCCGAAGGCTTGTAAAAATAGCTTTATATTTTTAAGACTTAATCATGCACTTGTGAGTAAGCAGAAAGCTTCCATAATTGGCCTTTCAGAGCTTTCATTTGACTTATGTATTTATCTCAAGTATGATCAATGTGATTTAGGATTGCTGCAGTCTGCGGGACCAAGACATCTGATTGGTTGGTCCCGCCTCTTCTAGTTCCATTGACCCACCTCCTGTACAATCTGATTGGTTCTCTCTCTGAACCAATCTTTTTTTTTTCATCCTGCCCTCAGAAAATTTTTGTGTAAGTAAAACTCCCATGAACTATTCGGCTGGCTTTTGAGATGTGGAGTGCCGCCCATCCTGTTTGCGCCGGTGCTTCCATGGCACAACTGTTACTTCCTTGGAAAAAGCATTAGGTGCTGAACTTCATATCTCACAGGAGTGCATGCGACCACTGCAGTGACTCATTAAACACCAATCAGAATGACTGAATGAGCTAAAGGCAGCTCTGTACTCCAAATAGGGCCGAGAAACACACACGTGCCCCTCGGTCGCAGGAAACCTCTAGACGATTAAACGGACCTAGGAGGCCTCACGGAAATCCAGGATGTCTATGTGCACAAAAACATCTGGACAGCGACAACAGTGAGACACAGTCTTCCAGCAGGGCTGGGGATGTCTTTTCAGCACAGGGCTTCTGGGAGCACAGGAGTGCGTGGTGTTAGTCAAGAAAGCTTGTTCACCAAGTCAGGTGATTTGAACAGCCAACCAAAAGCTAAAATCGAATTAGCATGGAATGCTAAGCTAAGGAGTGCTACAGACCCTCTCTGGCAGAAGAATGTCTCCAGCGGGGTCCTCTAAAAATCACTCCGAAAATTTTAAGTCAACGAGTAGACAGAGAGCAGAAGAAGGGATGAGCCAAACAAAGCCAAGAAGGGCAATGGCCTACCGTGAAATCCGTCCTGGTTCAGGTCTCCCAGGGATGCTATGGAGCTCCCAAAGCGGCCGAACACATCCGAGCCAGAGAGGACGATGGGCTCGGAGAAGAGCAGCAGGTCCTCCTGGAGGTAGATGTAAACCCGGCCCAGCTCCCGGGGCTTGCTTTCAAACTCCCGGTCCATGTAGAGCGGGGCACCCACCAGGATGTCATCCAGGCTGTCAATTGAGATGGAACACACTTTCTGGTTTGTAAGTGTGATTTTAGCGATTTTCATGGTGAATTGTCAGCAGACATTGGGGTAAACCCGCACGTGGCTGCCTGTAGCGGCACACTGCTCCAGTGAGAGCTCTCGTTATTAGTGACAGTCACGATCGTTAATTCCGGGAGAGGAACCGATGAACCGATGGCCGATGAACATGCTCCAGATGATTTGCAGTGGCGGCTCAACACCAGGTCTCTAACCTGAGCTTTGAGCTTAATGCTGTTGGCTTTCGGGAATGAGAGGACACTTTCTTTTGTCCCACAAAACCAGAAAAATGAAGCGACAGTTGTTCCAAGCGAGGATTTCTTGAATTTTCCCCCCACATCGTCCGGCTTCTAAGCATTATCTTATGTGCAAGACCATCCTTATGCCTCTGTGGTGAATGCTCCCCTTGGATCGGCTCAGGGTACTCCCTTCAGATGGGTGTGAGCAAGGAACTGTAGCATGTCGAAAACCTGCCAAACACCACGAGGCGTGACAAAACCTATTCCAAGGTTACTGAGGACTGTCCCTAGCAGAACGTCTTGCCCTGGCAGCACCATGGCGTCCCAGAGTTATTCAGGATCTCGCAGTTCTTTCACGGGAAATACTGTCTTTACGAGCTCAGCCACGACAAAGGATGACTGTAAAGGGACTGCCAAGCATCAAAGCCGACCATCCTTAATTGAATAGGTGGGGGAGCAACCCCAAAAAGTTAAACAGTGGCTCACATTTCACGGTTTAGGTCACTTTATACCTGTTGTTGAATCGGCTTGTTTGGGCTGCGGTTTTGGTAAAGCGTAAGAGACATGAAGGTATAGTAACCTAAGGATGTGTTTTTCATACGCGTAACTGAAGAGCACATTTCCGAAACTCACTCAGTCTATCTTTTGTTGTTTTTGAGATGATTGCGCCAAAGACCAAAAGTAAGGCTTCTTCAGCATATGTTACAGTATTATTAGAGAGAAATCGTATCCCACGGACAGAGTGCATTGTGGAAATTTGCTCATCAGTTATGATATGGTTGTCTGTGAGGTTATCTGAGATTTCTCCCTTGAAGAATTCCTGGTGATGGCTTGGTTGACCGTGGGAGGGTGGAGCCGGACAGGGGATATGAAATATTATTCTAAATGCCAGGATCTCCATGTCTTTGTGGTTTTGGAGACTGGTCATCAGTTCAAACACTGTCCCCTGTTTGGGATCCTGTAAGCACTTCAGTCAACATGACCTGTGTAACTGCATGTGGCTTTACACGAGATCAGTGGTTCCTGTGTGGGGTCAGCGGTGCCCTTACAGACCCCAGAGAACTTCAGCTTCCTCTCACTCCAGCACCTTTCCAGGGATCCGTATAACGTGGGACCCGGCGGGATGGAACCCGTGGTATGGGCTGCGCTCATAGCTAAAAGCTTTAACATCGGTGCAAACTTGGGTAAGCGAAACAGCGGAACTCACCCATCTCCGTTCAGGTCCGATACAGCTACCGTGTATCCAAAATAAGAGGCCATCTGGAAAATACCGGAAAGATCTGTTAGCCTGAGAATAGGCGATTCATCTTACAAGGCTCACCTCTCCAGCCTCTAAGCTACATACTGCATGAACACAGATTTAACACTCACCTGTTCTCCTGTGAAATTCTGGATGAACGTCAAGTCGGTGGAATTCATAACAGCCACCTGTGTGAAATATTGCAGCAATAATGGGCTGTTTATTACAGTCACTTTTACTCAGGTGCACCACATACTGGCCACTTAATACATCCATGACATTTACAGGCTGGGGAGCTGGAAACGCTGTCACATGAAACACAGACCACGCACACGGGGGGTTTGTCCCTCTGCAACCCTGAACAACACCCCTGCCCCCCCAGCACTACAGCCCCTGCGAAATCATGGCCAGAAGGGAGTTTGTCAGGCCAAGAATTCCTTCATAAGGCTTAAAATAACAACCATATGGGGGGGCGGCAAGGCAGACGCCCCCACTTAAAGGAGGATGCCCCCTCATCTCACCCCCCAGCCAGGTCAGACTCTGCATTGGACATCTCCCCCTCTAGCTTTGCTGGGACTAACCCAGGCTGACATCGACTCCTGGCCTCAGCGTCACACCCTCTCCATCTCAGATTCACGGGGGCACCGCAAAAGGCCAGCGTCGAGCCCCCGAGCTCGGCCCCTGGGGTCAACGCTCTCCATATGCGGCAGGAAGCCATGTGATGATGGGGGAAGGGCTATGGGGTGCCAGAGTGACTCTGGCATTTCCCCCTGGGGAATCCCCCCCAATATGAGAATCTTCTGTTCCTGGCTGGCCTCCATAATCTCATCCACTTTCCTGGTCATTAAACAGAAGTTTAAAGCGGTAGTGTGACACCAGGGTGATGGGTTACAATCTCCCTGGGTTACAGTCTCACTTGGTTACAGTGTCTATGGGTTACAGTCTTCCAGGGTTACATTCTCCATGGGTTAAAGTCTCCCTGGGTTACAGTCTCCCTGGGTTACAGGCAGAGAATGATGTGACTATATACTGAATCATCTTCTGGTGGTTGATGATGAGCTGGTGATAATGTTGAAGTACCGTTGGTTGTTGCGATGGGACTGTACTTACATAGCCAAAGTTCTGGGCCCCTCTTGGTACTCCAGCGATGAGCTCTGCACAGGACAGGCGTATGTGCGGAAAATGTGAGCTCATTCTGCACAGACGCGCCTCACTATTGCACTTTGTTTTTTAATATGCAAATATGCTTGTTTATTCATGTTAAACCTCAAACAGGAAATTTCTGTGTGCACACACACACCATAGAAGGCCTGCTCTGCACATGGACACACACTAACTCTTCAGTGTAACCTCCAAAAGTGTCCTGGAGTATCTGACTGTCTGAACTCTCTCCTGGCAGGAGAAGGACATGGCCTACACTGAGGATTATGGGTAAAACCAGAAAATAACCAGCAGGAACTACGGTTCTGTTAATGAGCCAATGAAGTAGGCTTGTGACCAAGGCCCAGGATGGGTTCATTTAATTTTCTCCTTAAACAAGCTATTAAAGCGGACTGCTTGAATAAAGACAGTCCAGCCTTATAAACAGCTAACATCACAAGGCTATAATTTGCCCGTCACAGCAGTGTCTTCCAAGCAACTAAACAAATAAATGACACACTGTCCCACTTGAAAGCAAATCCTCTCGGAATCTAGTTTGGCGTCTCCTTTGGTGACAAATCTAATCACGGGGGGGGGGGGGCTTTCCCTGTCCCCTGTCCGTTCCTTTATCCTTTTTTTTCTTTCGCCAGTCCTATGAAGTATCAGCAAATGGCAGTGCTATCTCTGGTCACTGAAAGACAACCCCTCTGAATTAATTTGTATCACTGCCGTGTGACACCGTGGTAAGTCATCTGAAAGGTTTCTGTGGTTTTCTGTTGGACTTGGGTGGCCCAAAGTGGCCGGCACTGACCCCGGCTCAAAATTCCCTGAGAATCCCATCCTTACTGGAGGCTCCACCCCATTACAGTTTTCCCGGGCAAATTCAATTACTTCCCTCCGCTTTGGAGACTTAATAAAATTGCTTCCACGCCATCTAAACGCCCTTTCATTAAAAAAGTAATCTTTGTTTTCCATTAAAATGTCCTGATATGACCCACGAGAGGAGAGACTGAAAGCTAGACCGCCTCTTCCCTCCTTCCGGGGGTACCCCCAGCCCCCAGCCCCCAGGTCCTCAGTGTCCTGAACAGTGTTGTTCTAGGGCTTAATAAGGTAGTTAGTCTGAGCCTGTTTTCTGATGACCCAGCTGTGTAAACGGGTTAGACCGACAAACCATGAACTGTACAAGTCAGCCCTGGATAACGCAGCCATCAGGAAGACAAGCAGGTCGGCACTGACTGGCTTCTCCCGATAGGATGCAACCCGTCTCCTGGGGTAGGACGATAATCTCTTTACTGATGCTTTAATCTTTCTGCACTGATTTATGGTTTTACATTTATGTGTATTTTATCAGGCACTTTTTTCCAAAGCAACGTACAAGTGACACAAATGATTTTATCCAAAGTGACTTAGAGCAGCGGGAATGTAACGACTTCTGTGCGCTTCGTGGGGTTTGAACTGTTTATCCATTCGTATTACTGTATATTACAAGCTGACATTTCAGGAAACATTTAAGCAAGCAGTCTTTAAGCACTGCTCCACCTGCTGGTGATAACGGGTACAGGTTGTCCACTCACCTTGCTCCGAGTCTCCTGTGAACTCCCCCACTGTTACCGAGTAACCTGTAGGGGGCGGGAGAGAGACAGAGTCAGAGCCTCTGCAGAGGGGGGGCGACTGCAGACACTACAGGTGTGTCAGCTTCCAGCCGCGCATCTGACTGTGTTTGCATCCGTTTCCTCTGGTTTGATTGGTTTAATTAGTGGTTAATTATCCATGGTATTTATATTGGCAAGTTTACTGAAACAGACACAAAAAGAAACAACCTATTTAAGGCAAGTAAGTTATCTCACATTTTCAAATCTCATTTTTCATTTAAAGATGAAGAACTGATGGAGCCAACTAACCAATTAAGGGGAAGCCCTCATCCATAACCCCCCGCTTACCGTTAACTGGAGGTTAACCAGCACCCCTGCCCAGCACAGAAGTGGGGTCAGAATGGGGGTGGCGTGTTTGGACCGCCAGAGCAGCTGGTTGGGGGGGGGGGCGCTCTCAGGGTGTTTCAGGCAACAAAGTATGACAACCCCAAGGACAGCCAGATGCACAACCACTCCCACTAGGACACCCCCCCAGGGAATGCTGAGTAATTATCACAGAAAACACTCGCCAAGGTAGCTGTCATCGTAGATGTCTGGCGCTGGTCCGGTCTGCTTCTCCTTGTCCACCTTCCTGAGGATGGCCTTCAGAGAGTACCCTTTCAGTATCTCAGCAACTCCTGCTGTTATCACCTGACCTGAAGAACACACAGAGCCAATCAAAATCCCCCTCAGGGCCCCCCAGTCGCCCAATAGCCTTCAATCTGAAGGCCATAGTGCTGAGTCCTTATGTGTGTTTAAAGTTTCTCAAGGTTGCTATGGTTCATTTAGATGATTACGGGGGTGCCTGGGGGGGGCGCAGCTGTGATTTCTCATTACTAACTTTGGCCAGGAACCACAAACGTGTCACTTCAGGAATAGTCATCTCCACACTCGGCCACACTCGAAAGCCCCAAACGACAGAGGTGCAGAGAGACGAACGTTTAATTATAACCGAGAGCATAACATGTCCTACCTTGAACCTTTGAACCTGTGCTGTCGAGACTGTTATGTCTCAGAGCTGCAGGCTTGGCCTCAAAGCTAATTAATCTCGCATCTCGCACCCTCTTCAGAGTGTCTGGACTTCTCTCTCACCTAGAGCGAACTGTGCATGTTTTGCCAAAATTAAAGTGATTATATCAAGTTACGCGGTCATATTACTGGGCATCTTGCTGCTGGGTCGCGGTGCGTTTTAGCAGGGCTGCTCCCAAAATGCTCGGCTCACTGTCTGCCGTAAATGGACAGCATGAAGCCCAACACAGGTGTGTGACTTTCACTGGGGGAGGGGCTCTGCCTCCCCTCCCAGCAGACCCCTGAAACGTGCCATTAGAGGGAGCTCCAAATGGGTTTCAAAACTGCAAGTTAATTTCCTCGGGCCCTGGGTCTCCACGGGACACCATTTACACCGTCTGTCCATTTTCCAGAACCACTTAGAGCCTGGGATCCCTCTTAGAAAAGGCACCCTGGATGGGACCAGCGCCTGCCACGGGGCGTCGTTCAGGATGGGATGCCGGTCCAGAGCAGGGAATGAGGCAGGTGTCACCACGCACCTCAGAATCTATTTCACTTCATCATTCACTCGGCATTTAAACAAACACACTCACCCACCCCCTATCCCCAGTGGCCCCCACCCGTATCGCACACTAAAATATACACATGCTGCTGTGGCAGAGATGAAGGCTCACAGCATCTCCCCAGTGCGGATTCGCCCCGCTGACGTGAAGCAAGTCGTGTTTGTTACTTATGCTTGTAAATGTCTCACGGGTTTTTCATCTCAGAGAGCTACAGAGTAAGAATTTATCATGTAAATAACCACAGATGCAAAACCCAGGCACTGTATGCAAAGTTTAGTAAATATTTACACTGGCCTGCTGGCTTTGAGCAGACGCGGCGTCAGAAATGAATTACAAAGGCCGGAAGCATCCCGCCCCTCAGCGTCGCGGACCACGAGGGGCCTCGTTCTGGGATGCCACTCCATATGGATGAAGCCATTAGCAGGCTTTACCCCAAAGTCCAGCCCTTATTTTTCAAAATGGGGGGGGGGGGGTGTGTGTGTGTAGTGAATGTGGGAGTCAGTATCTGTGATCCCACACACATTATGACTGTGTGATGAATTAAGATGAGAGAGAGAGAGAGAATCAGATTTCTGTTTTTCCCGGGTAAAAGGTCCACTGCAAAGGCATAAACGATAATTCCCTCTTGGGTGACGGAGGAGTGGTCTGTCCCATTCTGATCTGGTTGTTGGCACCGTGACCTTCACCCCATCCAAACATCCTGTGGCTCGGCGGGGGAGGGGCTGTTTCAGACAAGATGGGGGATGGCGGGGAGCAGCTCTGCCCCCCAGTAATGAGCACTCTCCCTGCTAGTTAGGCACCAGTTAACAGCTTAACAGGGCTGTGGGCACTAATGACTGCCCATCAGGAAGCAGAAGGCGGCCACAGGAAAAAGGTCAACAAAGAAAGATATTCACAGCCCTGAGGTCTGTAAATAAACACACCCAAATAAAGAAACCTTAATGTAAACTCTCACACTCCCAACACACTCAACAAGCCTCGATCTGATGATGAGCCCCAACGAGGCTCAATTTGCCTGCCTACCTCGGAAGCATTCCCTCGTCTCAGCCTGTCCACTTATCATTAGTTTTTATTGGCTGTGTCCCGATGCCATCCGGTCATCATGAGCAATGAGTGAATGAATGATGTGCGTTCAAAGGTGTGTGAAGCCATCCCCGGAGGAATGCTAGGATTTTGCCTTCAGGCTGGACTAATCCATATCTCTCTGTTTTTCTGCCTAACCACACTCGGTCAGAGCTGTATGTCCCTGTGGTCAAAGCCTTTCAAACACTTTCGAAAGAGATGGTGGAGCTCCAAACATGCCAAGAGGTGCCATCCATTCCACCTCTGTTCAGACAGACCTTCTGTGGTTCTCTGCTGAGATATCTGCTAACAGCCTGGCCCACAGCAGATCGGCCCGGATTCGCACGCTTACAGCCTGGCCCACAGCAGATCGGCCCGGATTCACATGCTAACAGCCCGGCCCACAGCAGATCGGCCCGGATTCACACGTTAACAGCCTGGCCCACAGCAGATCGGCCCGGATTCACATGCTAACAGCTCGGACCACAGCGGATCGGCCTGGATTCATACGCTAACAGCCCGGCCCACAGCGGACCGGCCTGGATTCATACGCTAACAGCCCGGCCCACAGCGGATCGGCCCGGATTCATATGCTAACAGCCCGGCCCACAGCTGATCGGCCTGGATTCGCACGCTAACAGCCCGGACCACAGCGGATCGACCCGGATTCGCACGCTAACAGCCCAGCACATAGAGGATCGGCCTGGATTCGCATGCTAATAGCCTGGCACATAGCGGATCGGCCTGGATTCACACGCTAACAGCCCGGCCCACAGCGGATTGGCCTGGATTCACACGGTAACATCCCAGCACATAGTGGATCGGCCTGGATTTGCGTGCTAATAGCCTGGCACATAGCGGATCGGCCTGGATTTGCACGCTAACAGCCCAGCCCACAGCGGATCGGCCTGGATTTGCGTGCTAATAGCCTGGCACATAGCGGATCGGCCTGGATTCACACGCTAACAGCCTGGCCCACAGTGGATCAACCCGGATTCACATGCTAACAGCCCGGCCCACAGCGGAGTGGCCTGGATTCGCACGCTAACAGCCCAACCCACAGCGGATCGGCCTGGATTCGCACGCTAACAGCCCGGACCACAGCGGATCGACCCGGATTTGTTTACTCCTTACCTTGCCAGTAGAAGCTTCCTGGGCCTCCAACTACCACAGTTCCAGCCTAAAGGAGGAAAACAGAAACACTTCAGACAGGGCTGAATTTAAAGTGTGGGAAAATACTGTGCTTGGTGTTTAACAGAAGAGCTGCTGTCCGTTTTCCCCACTAACCCACAGAGGTGGACATTTCAGGTCCAGAAAGTAAGAATCCAAACCAAGCCAGCTGAGTATAAAGAGTCATAGAGTATTAAACTGGTTCGTTGAAACAAAATCTTGTTCAGGTCTGGATTTTCACTTTCTTTATCAGAACTATTCTTCTCTGCTGCCCATGCATACGGACATACGGCGGAACATATCTGACTAGGGGGGGCTACAAGAGGAGGGGCATAAAGTCATGTCCATTTGGCTGTTTGCTTTTGAAAAACTCGGAAATATAACCGTCTGCCTCTTCATTCTCCAAGTCCCCCTCGCCAGTTCCGCGGTCCTTGATATGCATCAGTGTGAGAACCTTACAGATGACTGACTCCCATACCAGCTAAATATACACTAAGATGTTCTCTGTAATCCAGTCAAGTCAAGTCACTCTATTGTCATTTTACAGAAATCAAATTGTGATTCCTAAGGGCATCAGACAGCTAGAAATAAGGACAGGAAAATTGATTTAAACAAACAATTACAATAAAATGATACACAATTTTTTTTACAACAATTCACAACAGTGACTCGTTACCAATAGTATAAGTAAACAGCGCTGCGGGAAGTGTCTCCTGATTGAGTAAATGAAGCTCTTCAGGGAATGAGGTTTCCCTGGTGTCGCGAGTCAGAGCGGGCAAAGCACACGACTGGGCGGCAGGTCACAACCCACGGCCCGCCTATCCCGTTCCAGTTCTGACCCGTCGAGCTCGGTCCCCAGACGGCAGCCCCCTCCTCCCTGCACCATTGTGCTCACCATCCAGCTCAGACCCAAACATGCTGACGGAAACCAGAGATAAAGATGGGAACTGAACCCGTCGGTGCACTCCAACAAAGCCGGCGTATCGGGTGGACGGTACGGATCTGCTCTCCACTCTCGGCGCGCTGGCCAAACTCACAAAGGGCATTTTCAGAGGGCCATGTATCCGTGTCCAGTTCTTTCAAGCTCATAATCGCAAAGGTTATTATATTTGATGATTAATTAGATGGTTACTGGGTTTCAGTTAAAGTCTGGGATTCTCTTCCCACTGGAGTGCCCGACACCCGTCACTGCCATGATGACGGCTCTGGCCGCTTCCCGAGCTGCTAAGCGCCGCGAATCGGGGCCCGAGAGATGTGGGTTCACACCACAGGAGGCGCTAGGGGGGGCACCGTTGCTTCAGCTGAAATGAATGTGTCAATGAGCTGCTGTAAGCAAGTAGTAAGGAGAATAGTAAGCAAATGAACAACCGGTACCTTGGTGAAGTCCACGCTGAAGCCAGCCTGGCAAAAACCCTGTCCCTCTGGGTCGGGATCCTCTGTTTGGGGACACAATGTGGGATGAAAAGCACATGCGCTGTTGATCTATTTACCAGATGCTTTTATCCAAAGCAGCACACATTTTTGAGAACGCAGAATTGGGCAGGTCCAGGAGAAACTGGGGGGTTAAGGGCTAACAGTAAAATCACTCTGGTGATGCTGGGATTTGAACCAACAACCTCCTGGTGACAGATATAGGACCCTAACCCACAGAGGGATTGACCAGCTATGCTATGCTACAGGTTGTCCCAGGACATACATGATATTCTGGGGGATCAGCACATAACCCCTCACTTCTTACACGTCTCAAGAAGTCATCCAAGTTCAGGCAATGCCCAGTGGCCATGGCAACGGCCAAGCATAAGTGCCCAGGGGCTGCACACACAGTCTGCTGCAATCTCCTCAGCCACACAGGAGACCCACAATCTCACATCTTAGCGGCACTTGAGAGCAGAGGTTGGCCGGGAGACACGAGGGGCTGAGAGAGGAGAGCCCCCTGCGGAGGGTAGCTCCGGCCTCAGTCATACTGAGATGCTAAAGTCCCTTGGCACCGGGCTGCCTGTCGGGCATGTCATAAAGCACTGGGCCCTTAGTAGTGTTTAACTTACCATTTGAATTGTTTAAGCTGCCCCCCCCCACCATCTTCAGGCACGATATATTCCTGTAGCCACCGTTTAGAGATTTCACATAAACGCTCACAATGTGTATCTCATTCGCTCTAACAGCTTGCAAAACACATTCTTAATTATAAATAATTCCTTAATGGCTTAATCCTGAAAATAACATCACAGATCTGGTTAAAGGTTTTAGAAAAAAACATGCAGATGGACATTATGAATTTCAGGATTCTGGATACCAGGGATCAAGTGAGCGCTGTCTTCTTAATAAATTGGTCTACATTCCAACTTATGACACCCATTGTGACCACTTCATGTGTGACCGCGACTGCTTTCTGTGGCACCAAGATTGCTTTGCGTGTGACCATGACAGGATAGCGACTGCTTCCTGTCTGCTGTGACTGCATCCCACGTGATCGTGACCGCTTCCCGTGTGACTATGTCTGTGTCCAGTGAGACCGTGACTGCTTCTTGTGTTACTCTGTCCGCTTTCTACATCACCCAAACTGCATCCTGTGACACTGCAGCTGCTTCCTGCATGACCATGACCACTGCCTATGTGACCACCGCTTCCCATGTTGACCGTGACCACTTCCTGCATGACCGTGACCGCTTCCCATGTGATCACCACTTCCTGTGTAACCATGACCACCTCCTGTGAGACGATGACCGCTTCCTGCCTGACCGTGACCGCTTCCTGCCTGACCGTGACCGCTTCCTGCCTGACCGTGACCGCTCACTTGTGCGGCAGGGGGAGTACTCGGCATAGGCGCTGAAGTTCTGTACTGCCACATAGCACGTGCCCACAGGGTCCATCTCGCTGCTCATCTTCACGGTTCTCCAGTGGTAGAGGGGAGCACATGCCTGGTGGGGAACAGAGAGTGGCTCGTTAACCTTCACTGGCCAGATGACTGACACTCCCACGTATAAACGGCCTTCTGCGGTTTCATTATCAAAATAATAGTGATAGTGATGAAAGGTCTGTGTGCAGGTCCTGGTGACCTTTGACCTCCTTCAAAGTGAGGACTGACTTCCCTACTTACCCCGTCCTGTGATAAAGTTAAATTTAAGGAGTGCGACAAGCATTGGGTTAAGATGGCTATGTTACTGTGTGATCTGCTGGGCTGAAAAATGTGCCTTGCATTCCTGTCCTCTACATTTATAATGTGTGGATCTCGAGAGCCCCCCTACCCTCCAAGGAGACCCCCTCAGTTCCCTGTAGTACCCCCACCTCCCCAGGCTTAGGGCTACATGCTACACTCCCAAGACACATGTGACCTCAACAGGCCAATGGAAACTATCACAGCTGGAGAGCAGAACTTGTACAACACATTCTGATGGAACCAATAAAAAAATGGCTACAAATAAGCTCCACCCATGAACCCTATCTCTCCATTAAGCTTAAACTATACCCAAAAATAAGCTCCACCCACGAAACCCCTACTCACTGGTACAGATAATCTACATCCACAGATAAGCGCCATCAATTAATTCTCTGGTAACGAAACATTAGGCTCATTAAAAAGCTACATCCACAAGCCCCTGTCCCTATGGTACCCAAACTCTAGGCTCCTTAATAAGCTCCACCCATAAACTCTTGTGTCTCTGGTACCCAAACTCTAGGCTCCTTAATAAGCTCCACCCACAAGCCCCTGTCTCTCTGGTACCCTAACACTAGGCTCATTAATAAGCTCCACCCACAAACTCCTGCCTCTCTGGTACCCGATCACTAGGCTCCTTAATAAGCCCCACCCACAAGCCCAGGTCTCACTGGAACCCAAACACCAGGCTCCTTAATAAGCCCCACCCACAAACTCCTGCCTCTCTGGTAACCAATCACTAGGCTCCTTAATAAGCTCCACCCACGAACCCCCTACTCACTGGTACAGATAATCTACATCCACAGATAAACGCCATCAATTAATTCTCTGGTAACAAAAACATTAGGCCCATTAATAAGCTACATCCTCAAACCCCTGTCCCTATGGTACCCAAACACTTGCCTCACTAATAAGCTCCACCCACAAACTCCTGCCTCTTTGGTACCCAAACACTAGACCAGGGGTGGCCAATCTTATCCACAAAGGGCCGCTGTGTGTGTGGGTTCTCGCTGCAACTGCCTAATTAGATTACTAATTAGAGGACTGATTGGCTGAAGCAACTTAATAGGCAACTCACTAGGCAACTTAATAAGCTCCACCCACAAGCCCCCGTCTCTCTGGTACCCAAACACTAAGCTTATTAATAAGCTCCACCCACAAACATCTGCTTCTCTGGTACCCAATCACTAGGCTCCTTAATAAACTCCACCCACAAGCCCCTGTCTCTCTGGTACCCAAACACTAAGCTCATTAATAAGCTCCACCCACAAACTCCTGCTTCTCTGGTACCCAATCACTAGGCTCCTTAATAAACTCCACCCACAAGCCCCTGTCTCTCTCGTACCCAAACACTAAGCTCATTAATAAGCTCCACCCACAAACTCCTGCTTCTCTGGTACCCAATCACTAGGCACCTTAATAAACTCCACCCACAAGCCCCCGTCTCTCTGGTACCCAAACTCTAGGCTCCTTAATAAACTCCACCCACAAGCCCTAGCCTCTCCGGTACCCAATCACTAGGCACCTTAATAAGCTCCACCCACAAGCCCCCGTCTCTCTGGTACACAAACTCTAGGCTCCTTAATAAGCTCCGCCCACAAGCCCCCATCTCTCTGGTACCCAAACTCTAGGCTCCTTAATAAACTCCACCCACAAGCCCTAGCCTCTCTGGTACCCAAACACTAGGCACCTTAATAAGCTCCACCCACAAGCCCCTGTCTCTCTGGTACCCAAACACTAAGTTCATTAATAAGCTCCACCCACAAACTCCTGCTTCTCTGGTACCCAATCATTAGGCACCTTAATAAGCTCCACCCACAAGCCCCTGTCTCTCTGGTACCCAATCACTAGGCTCCTTAATAAACTCCACCCACAAGCCCCTGTCTCTCTGGTACCCAAACACTATGCTCATTAATAAGCTCCACCCACAAACTCCTGCTTCTCTGGTACCCAATCACTAGGCACCTTAATAAGCTCCACCCACAAGCCCCCGTCTCTCTGGTACAGAAACTCTAGGCTCCTTAATAAGCTCCACCCACAAGCCCCCATCTCTCTGGTACCCAAACTCTAGGCTCCTTAATAAACTCCACCCACAAGCCCTAGCCTCTCTGGTACCCAAACACTAGGCACCTTAATAAGCTCCACCCACAAGCCCCTGTCTCTCTGGTACCCAAACACTAAGCTCATTAATAAGTTCCACCCACAAACTCCTGCTTCTCTGGGACCCAATCACTAGGCACCTTAATAAACTCCACCCACAAGCCCCCGTCTCTCTGGTACCCAAACTCTAGGCTCCTCAATAAACTCCACCCACAAGCCCCCGTCTCTCTGGTACCCAATCACTAGGCTCCTTAATAAACTCCACCCACAAGCCCCTGTCTCTCTGGTATCCAAACTCTAGGCTCCTTAATAAACTCCACCCACAAGCCCCAGCCTCTCCGGCACCCAAACACTAGGCTCCTTAATAAGCTCCACCCACAAGCCCCAGTCTCTCTGGTACCCAAACACTAAGCTCATTAATAAGCTCCACCCACAAGCCACAGCCTCTCTGGTACCCACCACCACTTTGCCTTTGTGCGTCCTGACAGAGGCTCCAAACCACTGGTTAGACTTGAACTCCAGTAGCTCCCGGGTCCCGTTGACTTTGACCATCCTGTTATCTGATGGAGGGGAGAGGCGGGAGTGAGTGCGGTGTAGAGTTACTCCCTCGCAGAAAAGAGGGAGGCTAGAAGAAGGAACTGGCACAAAACATCTCTACATCCATTTCAGCAAGCAGAGAAAACAATGGCCCATCAGACGGAGCAGAGGAATGCTATTATGTTTATTATCACCCATGCCAGGACAATAACTCCATCATCTGGCTGCCATCAGGGTAGCTGACAGCAGCGGCACGATGAGACCAGATAAGTTATGACTTAGGAAAGTGTCGCTCGTAAGAATGCGACTAATTCCCCAAGAAAGTTTTCAAAATGGAAAAATAGCAAAGGAATCACAAATATCAACATGAGACTCTAATCCAGACTTACTGTGTGCCACAAATGGGTCACGGGGAGGCCAATATTTCTAATTTCACTTTTTTTAAAGCATATTTTTAAGACACATGGCTGACAGAAAGAGCTGGCAAGGTGTATCTTGGCTGCTGGAGGTTTTGCCGATTCCAGGGCAGAACCAGACTGGTCCAGAATGTTCCTCAGACACGGCTCACACTTCATTAAGAATAATAAACATGTAAATAATAGCCACCCAGGGCCCCCTGCATGAGACCAGGCCTTTAACAGACCCCCCGTTAGGGGAGGACGTGGAACTGCACCACCTCGTAAAAGTTAAAAAAGTACAGAAGAGTGAGCGAGCGAGCCGGGCCCTGAAGCCCTATGTGCTCTGACAGGTGGAGCACCGCTGGTGCTTGGATACGCGCTTGACCACGGCGACTCCTGGGCGTTAATGAGCGTGAGGCGTCCGGAGCACGGTTTGGGTGCGGCTGGACAGATGGCTGAAGCCATTATGGCTGGGAGAGGTGAAACAAAACTAAGCACAGGCTTGAAGAGGGTCAGCATTTTAATTTAATTTTCATGTAAAAATTTCAAGTGCATGCTGTTATGCACGTCTGCTGTTCAGCTCCCAATTCGATTAGTTCCTTGTATGTCCTGACAGAGGTTCCAAGCCACCAGGGGATCAGGAGTTCTTAGATCTGTCCTCTGGAGATGACAGGGAACCCCGGCGGAGTCAGAGCTCGGTTACACATCAGGTGGCCAGGATTCATTTCATGGTTTAACTGATGATGCGCCCAGAAGTGGGTGGGCAATGCAGGGCTGAGGGGAAAGGTGTGCGGGGGTGTCCTCTGTCACTGTGCTGTATGCGTTAGGGTGGCGGGGGTGTCCTCTGTCACTGTGCTGTATGCGTTTGGGTGGCGGGGGTGTCCTCTGTCACTGTGTTGTATGCGTTAGGGTGGCGGGGGTGTCCTCTGTCACTGTGCTGTATGTGTTTGGGTGGTGGGGGTGTCCTCTGTCACTGTGCTGCATAAGTGTGACTGGGTCAGTGCCCCCTTAAGACATGGGAAGAGACTGACTGGGCCGCAATATAGGAGAGAGAAAGACAGACAGACAACCCCCCCTCCCCCCCCAAATGGGCTCCCCATACTATCTAATAAAAAACAGACACTCATACCATCCACCCTGCAGCCTCTGAAGTCCAAATGGTTCCCCATGTGTTCACAGCCACTCGCTGGTGCCCCCCACCCCCCAACCCCTTGAGAACAAACCTCCGTAAAAAAGCAAGCCAGGCCGCAGCGCCCACGCAGCACCCATGCAGCACCCATGCAGCACCCACACACACATAACGATGTCACACGCAGCCAGCATAGCCAAACGCAGGGTCAGGGGAAGCGGCCAACCTCACTCCCTGATCTACTCACCATCACCCTTTAATCAGCTGATTTAAACCCCCCCCCCTTGCTTAGTTTTTCTTGTTAGCCAAATTCCAGGGGCAAATAATGACATGCCAAGCTGACGCTCCTGTGCGCAGCACCCCAGCAGCGCCCACGTAGCGCCCCAAACAGGTCAAGGGAAAATGCAGAACAGCTTTCAACAAAGGTGAATGCCCTTCAAGACGCGGTACAAATGGGGGGGGGGGGGCCGGGGGGGGGGGGGGGGGGGGGGGGGGGGGGGGGGGCGGGGGGGGGGGGGGGGGGGGGGGGG
>JAODKC010000137.1:11983500-11998158 GCA_026777985.1 Mormyrops attenuatus
GCAGGGTAAATCTTTCACAGAGCCTCCATTAGCTTCCAGCCGAATGCTCAGGGCACATTTACCCAAGAGACCAAAACAGATGCACTGTCCTCATATGTACACACACAGTATAACAGGATCTGAGTTTCCCCCCCTGCAGGACCCAATACGATGATATTAATCTCCAAACACTACAGATAAAACCTCAAGATAATGTACATTAAGAACCACATGAACAGTAAAGTACAAAGGAAATTAATTCATGCTCCGTCACAGTCCCTATAAAGACGATCATTTTTATTAAATAAAAAAAAAAAAAAAGTTTGCCATTTCAGTAGTGACTATATACCACTTTATGTGGACCAGCTCCGATGTGTTTTCGATTTGTGCACTGCATGAATATGTATGAAAGTGTGGCAGACCTGAAAGGCAGAGCGTGCGGGAGAGGTAAGAGGCCACCTCCGTCACTGCACATCGCGGTTGGGCGAAAAAGCAACAGGATTGGGCTGCAGTTAGAGTAGGGATCGCACATACCTCAACAAATCATGGGGGAGGGGGAAAAAAACTCAGAAACCAAAAAGTTTATTGTGGGGAAGCCAGCGGGACCAAAATAAATAAAGCCGCAAGTGTAGTGGGTCATGACATAATGTGGATTCATCATGCAGAAAATAAATAGATGGACAAAGAAAAAAAACATTACAACCAAAGCTTTTAGTGATTACTGAAACTGATTAATAATATTTACTCCCGAATTCACGCCAGGTGCCCCCGCCTCGCAGCTCACTTCAGTCACACTCTGGGCAAGCGAGAGAGCTCACTGCTCCCGCTCCACGGCGCCGCTTGTAAACACACAAGCCGCCTGATCGATGTGCTCACCCTCACGGACGGTAAGAAACCAACGAGAGGCTTGGGTCACATGGTCCCACGGACGGGCCAGTGGAAGCGTGTTAGCAGTGCGAGTCGATGTGAACGTCGCAGGGCAATGGGGTATGTTTCAGCAGGATAAACACTTTTGCGCTAAACGTGGTAAATGGATCGAATCAGGCGACCGAAATATCCACACAAAAGAGCAAAAAGGGAGGAAGGATGAAGGTTAAACATAGAACGAGCCCTTTAGGAAGGGGGAGGCGAGGGGAGAGAAGACAGGATACTGGGTCAGAGAGGCCTGGGTTGACAGTGAGACAATAATCTAGTATAGTGCTTCCCAATCTGGTCCTCAGGGACTTACAGTCGGTCCACGTCAGACTGTCCACGTTTTTACTCCCTCCCAGCTAGGTAGAGAGCTGGGAGGGGGCATTAACTGGGACTGACTGCAGGTTCTCAAGGACTGGATTGAGAAACAGTGATCTAGCAGATAGGGACGTGTAGGTACAGCTTGGGTGTCATGGCGGGTGGTCGGCTCAGGGCCAGGACAGCCTGCTTGTTTCCAGGTAAAGCTACAGCATCCGTACACGGAGGGGGGGTCACAGTTAGTTCAGTGACGGGGATCGGTCCGTGGTCCACAGCAGCTCGATGTATGGCCACTTGGTCTGCAGGCAGCGCTTGATAGGTGTGTCGTCCGTCCGCACCATGGGGTCCTCGAACCCCAACACCAGTGCGGTTCCTTCCACGTAGGCCACCTGGCAGAGGGACAGATGACCACAGAGAGAGGGGTGTGATGAGGCAGTTTGGGAAGGAGGGGGTCGTGGCCTCTCATCAAGGCTACAGCTAACAAGACGGACTTAACGAGAAGACATCCGATAGCAGGTCGACGGCCTCGTACCATCAAATTAAACAACCGCCCCCTGATTACTTCCACGTGTGGGGGGGTTGGATGGCCGCACGCGCGTGTTACGGGCATCGCACACAGACACAGGCCGCGGGGTTTCCGGAGCTGAAGATGCCAGGACCCGAACCGAAGGTCGGACACAGTAGAGTGGCGGAGGATCAGGACATAGAGCGTGGCCATGCATCGGGTCTGGGTCCCCGGCCCCCCACCCAGTTCACTGCCCCTAGCAGCCTGTCTCAGGGGCTTCATGCCCACCTCCTCCCACAGCCTGGCCCCCCGTGCAGCCAGCGGCCCAGCCTTCGCTGGTAACCCCTTAATAACCGCTCATTACGGACTGATGAGAGGGCCGAGCGAACATAACCAATGATGTCACCGTATTAAAGGCCGTGCTTCCCGGCACCTTCTACCCAGCTGGGGCACAGCTGCCATCCAGCTAAAGGCTTGCCTGTGTTTCAGCGCTTTTTCAGGCATGGGCTGTGCAGGGTACAGGGAACCTGGAGCACACAGGCTTCAGGGATGGGCTGTGCAGGGTGCAGGGAACCTGGAGCACACAGGCTTCAGGGATGGGCTGTGCAGGGTGCAGGGAACCTGGAGCACACAGGCTTCAGGGATGGGTGCATCACAGCCCTGCTACCTTGGCGATGACCTTAGACCCTCATTTTATGGGGGGTCATACCGGGATCATATAGCAGGATAAAGTGTGGGAAAATGAGGGCCGTCCCAGTGCTCCTAGTGACACGGAGCCGGCAAAGCTCATGCAGGGTTACTAAAGGGGTGTCTAGGCTCCTGAAGACCCCCTCCCCAGGCCATAAGCACCATTCAGAACAGGAGCTAAAACACCTTCCAGCCCCCCTACTTTCAGAGGCCGATACCTGAGAGTTTCAGTGCAGATGATACACCTGGTACAGCATTAACAAGCTAATATCCAAGTAAAGAAGTGGTTTCTAGGAACCATTACACACAGATAATAGGATGTAGGTGCACTTATTATAAGAATAATACTGGCATGTGTGGTCTTGGTTAACGTGGGGGGGAAAAGAGGCTTCTGGGAGTTTAAAGCAAACATTTGCGGTGAGCGTGTCTCCCCCTGAGCGCCAGGGATTCCAAACATCTTCAGAGTGTTTCGTGTTTACCGCTGGCTGTTAAAGATTCTCACACGTGGCTCTGCCCTTGAAGCGAAACATCAGCCTTCATTAAACAGAGAGCTGAGACGGCTGCAGTGGATGTGTCAGCAGAAGAGAGAAGAGGCAGTTCACAGCTATACAGCCGAAACGGAGCATCCCATAATGCATTTAGCGGGCCGGCCAGGGTCGGACCACCCTGTCGGAGGGGATTAGTGTAGCGTCAATATCCTTTGTTTTTTAACAGAGTAGTGAGTCAGGTGTGAAATCACTGTCAAGCAACAGCAACGTGACAGAGATGTAACAACGAGGGCTACGTGTAACGGGGGGGGGGGCAGCTTACCTTCTCATTGTGGTTCGACTGCTTAAGCCCGTTGTAGTGATAAACCGGGAAGGAGTCTGGGATCCCCGTGTCCTGAAAAGGAAGAGGTAGGTGTGTGTGTGTCAGAAGGGAGGCACACGGTGGGGGCGGGGGCCACAGGCACGTTAATCTGAACCTGAAAGGAACCTCCACCAGAAAGGCTGCAGAAGCATCCTGTGACGCCGAGGCCGGAGCGGGGACGAGGCCGGTGCAGGGCGGCCACCTGAGCTGGACTCAGGTCGATTTATTGATTTATTTAATGGTCAGCGGGCGAATAAGAGGGTGCAGACAGCTTTGGTAAACAGAGTGCCCTGGGAACATGGCGGTCTGCAGCACGGAAACCAGTAACCGCTACCCAGTGTCGTGCCTGTTAATTCGGGCTGAAGGACTCTGATGTGAAAGCGGGAGAGCGCCCCCCGGCACACAGGCCCCGCTGCTCCCACCCTCGCCAGGGACTTGGCCAGGGCCCAGTATCTCAGACATCATTAATATTATTGTTACTTTTTTGGCTTGGCTAACGATCCAAAAAATGCAGAGCAACTTTTAAGGTAAGTTTGGTGCACTGAAGCAATTTAGGTTAAACTGGGCTCAAGGGTACAATCGCAGGACCACTCCAAGAATCAGAACCGGGCTCAAACGGTCGTCTGCAAGGCGGCTCAGAGTTCATGGAACAGCACACAGCCAAAGTGCATTCGAGACCCCCCCGCCCCTACAGCCTGTGAAAACCAGCACGTGACTGAGCAGAAGCCAGTACCTGATCGGGGAAGAACTCCAGTAAGAATGGCCCCAGTAACACGATGCCCAGGCCCTCAGGGTCCAGTTTACTCTTCATGAGGTTCACACTGGAAGAGAAACCGTCAGATGGCCAGAAGTAAACAAGCCCGTGTGGGAGGCGAGCTCATGTTGTCTTAGCGCACATTTCCAACGCACACAGAGGCAGCGTGACCCATTTCAGCTTTATTTTTCTCATTACACAGGCATCGCGTGTTTCACATACTAAATATAACTGTTGACGGAAATTCCTGGAAGTTTGAACATTGTTCAAAAGCTGAGAGAGAGATAAAACAGAGAAAACTCCTTTTAAAGACAAATCTATTAGCCAGCACTGCCCTGCCCCACCTTAGCAATTAACTAAGCCGACACGATCCAGTGGTGATGATGGTATGAATCCATAGATACGGGACAAATATGACGGGGCAGGCGGGGGATGGATGAGTGGGCCGGGGGAGGCTGTCAGAGCTGCTACTACATGGATGCTATCAAACTCAGATTTAATACTGAAAATATATATGACTGGACTGCCAATAAAATCATACAATTTCATGAGCTCAAACACTGAAGAGGAGCCTGAGAGCCGAGGCTGGCACCTGCAGTAATGTGAAGAGAGCCGTCAGCCTGTCCAGTCTACACTGGGGCTCTCCCCCAACACACCAGCTGAACGCCAGTAGGACACCTGCAGTAATGTGAAGAGAGCCGACAGCCTGTCCAGTCTACACTGGGGCTCTCCCCCAACACACCAGCTGAACGCCAGTAGGACACCTGCTCCCAGACCACCCCGATAACCAGAGTGTCTGCTCTGATGGCTCTATAGACAGTGAAACTTCAGCAGGTGGGCCTTCAGCACAAGCCCTGGGCTGTAAGTTCAAGGGTTACGCATCGATTGCCTCGATCAAGACCTGCAGACATTTCAGAGCTGCGATAGACATCCGTATCTCGAAAACATCCCGGGGGAACATCTGACCACGGCGACTGGATCGACTGGCCGACTTCCTCCACCGAGGCCATGTTGGACATGGTGTCACATGACCCTTAAAGGCAGGACTTTCACAAATACTACAGGTCCAGCATCAGAGTTTCTGCATTTGCGGGGACCATGACTATTTCCCACAGCACACGCGCGCACACGCGCACACACACACCCCGATGACACGCTACAGTGTCGGGCTGGAGGGGGCGACTTACTACTCTGGCTCAGAGACAAGGTCCAAGGTCTTCATTACATCCTCCAGCAGGGTATCTGGGATGAAGCCATTATCTGCAGAGGAACAGAAGCATGTGAAGAGAACTGAGTTGAAGCTGAGTTTCGGTGTTGAGGCAGAAGGGCAGAGAAGTGGTGACAGAAGGCTGGAAGAGATTCAGGGACACAGGCGACGGGATGGGAGTGCAGGTGGAGGAAGACAGACAGAACATTTCAGACAGTCACACAGGCCACGACGCGGCCACCGAGAAGGACGGCCGCAACATTTTAGACAGTCACACAGGCCATGACGCGGCCACCGAGAAGGACGGCCGCAACATTTCAGATAGTCACACAGGCCATGATGCGGCCACCGAGAAGGACGACCACACACACCCCCGCCTGCCTGTACCTTAAAGCTTACAGGCTGAACACACAGAACCTTGCGATCGACCCCAGAAACGCAGTCACGGGAAGGCAGAGCGTAACTTCCTACCTCGCCGGGGTCATTTGCTTTGCCTACCCCTGGCTAATCACAGGCCACACTGGTTACAGTGGCTCCAGGCAGCCGAGAGAACAAACGGCGTGTCCCACGTCCCACACAGCATGATATCCGATACTCAGCCCTTAGCCTGTACCGTATGAATAATCAGGCCTGCTTAATTCAGCTGTGACCTCCTCTATGGTGGGGATGGGCAATCTTATCTGCAAAGGGCCAGCGTGTATGCATGGCATAACCTTTATGTCAGCTGTTCACAGCCAGGTGTCAGGACTCTTCAGCCAATCAGTCCGCTAATTGGTAATGTAATTAGGGAGTTGCAGCCCTTTCTGGATAAGACTGTCCACCCCTGATCTTTGCTCAGCAGCCAAACAACAAACAAGAAAAAGTAGTACACCGTGGGAGTGGTTAAAGAGCGAGAGGCAGCATGAGCCCGCCTTCACCGATGCGGGCCAACTCACAGCGCCACTCTCGGAGGCCGGAGAATCACGTGGTTCACTCCTGACGCCCGACAGTATTACATCGAAGGCCCAGCCACGTCCTCTGTCAATACTGGATAAGTGGGAGTGCAGTTTGGCTACTGTCGCACACACTATGATGGATTTTATTCCATGAAACTAGACAGCTAGGCTGTAATGAAGCCTCTGACCTTTTCTGCACTGCCTGTGAACCTGGTCCTATAGCCAAGGGGGGGCCTCAGTTCAGGACATCTCAGCTTGCTCAAGTCATCCCAGTGTCACACGTCTACTGGGAGGATCCAGTCCAAACGAAGCAGAGAGGCTCTGGAAGGGCCCACATTGTTCCCATAAACACAGGAGACAGAAGAATGTTGTTTACTGCCTTAGAAGAGGTTAAGTCCCTCGCGGGACACCCCCTGAGGATTCGAGACACCCACCGAGCAGACGGGAGGAAGCGCACTAAAGGGGATGGCTTCACCGAGAACATCACCCTCAAAGTCCCTGTAGGGGATGAGGTGAAGGCTGAGCCCAGTCACTCTAACAAATGTGAGGCAGGGTTGGAGAGATGCGTGGCTCACATGGGCAGCTGGGAGTGATTAAGGTAAAAACCGCCTTCATGACCTAGACCAACGGACATAGCAGGAGTCTGGTCTGCACCAGTCAGGCCCTAAGTGAGCCCCCGACCAATGCAACTCTTCTGTTTGTCTCCATGGTGTAGTGATAGCGACCCCATGTTTCATGACTCACCCCGGCCAGACCAACACCCCCACCCCATAAAAGCAGAGGGAAGTAATTAGGGAACAGCTGTGAGGAGTATGGCTCGTAGCCGGGCACACAAACAGCGACGTTTACATCAGGGCCTTGCTAATGTAAACACGACATGCGGCTCATGGTGGGACACGGCGGCGACCCCTAGGGGCCATCAGGGGCATAGCAGCTCAGCCGTGCCTTCAGGTCTGGGTTACGCACTCTCAGGAAGTCCAACCGATTCATAAGAGTGGAGTCTGCAGCAGGTTAAAATGTGACCCAGTGAAAGCTGGTCAGATCTGCCTTAATAGGTCGACAATCAAGGTGGACGTTCACAGAATGTCATACGGCATGTTTACATCTCTGCACCTATAAAGGTCCTCAGCTTTCGTATCAGTCATTGTCACCTCACACATACCCATTACGCTCTCCCGAAAAAAATCCTTATTCCGGATTCTGGGAATCATATGGACAGATAAGCCACTTTTTTGATTGCTAATGGCAAGATTAAGAATTAGATGCTGGGAACAAGCCCTGCCAGACCCCCATCTCCCTCACATGCACATGCGCAGAGCTGGGCCGCGCACGGAGGGATGTGGATTAGCCTCATTAGCATGGCACGCTACCCGTTCACGTCTCAGTGAACAGCTGCAGATCATCCGATTAAAAGAAAAGGAAATGTAAAAAAAAAAAAAATAATAAAATAAAAAAAAAAAAACATGAAGAAGAGGGGAGGGTCACCCACAAAGGCCCACAGCCCCACAGCCTTATGCAACAAGATATCAGAAATCCTGTTAGCAGCAGCGGACAGTTGACTCAGCTGTGAGGGAGAACCTTAAACCCAACCCCCCCCCCCCCATTTCCACTCCCATTGGGGGGGTACGAATGCAGCAGGAGACCATTACCCGCCTGCAAGAGGCACTGGGTCAGGACGAGCTGTCAGACCGACCGAAGGGGTCAAAGCACCTGCAACCCGGGCCGGTGTGGAGCCACATCAGTCGGAGGATCTCACCTTCTGGGTCGAACGTCTGGAAAACCCGCCTGGCTTGTTCTGATGGCGACTCTGGGGCTACCAGTGCCATTTCCTGGAAGGGGATGACAAGAACAGGGAGGAGACTTCAAGAAGAGAAATGAACCGATATCAGCGTGGATGTCAAGCCCCGACGGACCATGAGAGAGACGCCTCCCCAGGTTTTCCATGCAGACTCCAGTCAAACTGGGCGAACAATCAAAGCCAAAGCCGTTGCTCATATCCGGTCAGGTGGGACTGGGAGACAGCCGATCAAAACGAAGCTGATGCCTCTTCTGCTCAGGCATCTGCAGATGATGAACTCTAGACCGTCACATAGTGCAGAGTAAAAATATTATTGCAGCTTTCATCAGTCACATACCCAAACAAACAGAAAGAGCTGCAGTAAATGGCCCTAATGAATAATCTGGCTAATTTTAAGAGGATATCTGGAGAGCAACTGATTACGGTGAGGATCTGGGGGGGGATCATGTCTCACTGCATTTAACTGCGTCCGATTAAGTCTGCTGTTTTCCTGGGTCTGGTGCTCAGAGTCCCATGGAGCGCTTAGGCAACCCAGGGTCCTTCACTGGCACACTGGGTAGGGTGACCAGATAATCCATGTCATCCTGGACACTTTGAGCTACTTCGGGATTTACAAACTACCTTCAAACCGAAAGGCTCCTGTGCTCCGCTAAATAGTTCAGCTCTTCTTGCGCTTTGACTGGTTTGTTTCCTTGATTGAAAGACTCATCCAGCTGTTTCACATTAACATTAGTGACACATGGATGATTATAGGAGACTGACCAATCAGCACACAGCAAGAACTCCGTGCCAAAGTGAAATCCGGCTCCTTTTAATTGAAATGGTAATTTACAATTCCTGTCCTCGCTCGGAGTGTCCTCCCTGACATGGGTTATCTGGTCACCGTAACACTGGGACATGGAGGTGGAGGAACACAGAGAGGCTCTCAGCCAGGTTTCAGAGACGCTTCTGTCCCCTTTGTAAATAAACCAAGGGGGTACATGTTCCCGTCCGGACCTTCAGAATTCACAGCTGGCAGCAGTCGGCCCAGAGAGGAGGAGCCACGGCTGCTGGGGGTCAGAAGGACAGACATACACAGATTGTGGTAGCATTCAGGGTTGGAAAAGCAGAGCGTGAGGGCGCTGAAAGGGTGTCTCCCTCGTGGTCTGCGTAGACCCTACATTAATCACGCAATATGTAAACATATACATTTTTGCAGATTGATGTTCACCATAAGAATGCAACCCGTTACAGATTTTCCAGGCAAGACGTGTGCAAATGTCGTCATCGTGAATAATGGCTCGTTGATGTCCTAGGTGAGTACAAGCACTGTCTGGTGGATGGAGCCTCGCCGAAGAAAGACAGAAACAATTTGGTGTTAAAATGACAGGCCGTTGGGGGGGGGGGACTGGGCATCTGCTCAGTCACACACGCAAACCCATGGCCCCAAGTGTCTTTGTGGGATTTAGGGCTATGAGACTGTAAAGGCAGCAGAGGGCTAAAGGACAGGAAATGGGAGCTGCAGGGGGTAGCTAAGGGTAATGAAGGTGTTACAGAAGCAAGCACTGAGGAAAGCCCTCAGAGGTCAGAGCACAAACCGCGTATCTACTGCAGTAGATCAGAGCAAGGCCAGGGGGCATGGTGCACGAGTCCAGCCAGTGAGCGCCGCCACCAGCCACTGTGGAGAAAACAGACACAGGGCATCATGGCGGTCCCCCAGTTGCATGGCAACGGACCCCTGGCACGCGTCTACGAAACGCACCCGAGGCGAGAGATGGGGCCAGCACACACCTCTGTTTATTGCTCCTATCCCACGACAGGAAACAAATGCAGCGGGGTCTCGATGTAAAAGCGCGCCCCTGGATTTCCGCGCACTTCACCCGTCACCAGGAGGAAAACAAACACGAGTGAAAACGGGCAGACCACCGACATCCAGCCTCGTGAAACTCGATACCAGCGGACGACCGAGGTGGGGCTGCGCTCCTCAGGAGAACTCGGGCGCCGAGCCAACACCCCCCCTGTCTCAGCTGCTCGGAGGAGAAGCAGCAGCACTCTACCTGAATATAATTCAACTTTCCGAGCGGATGAAGAAGGCTGGATTTGTGGAAGAAAATGTTAAATCAACCTCTCTAATAGCTCGAGTTAAGCACTATAACAGACAGACAATGTTTTGTATGTATGGCAAGATTTTTTTTTTGTTTTAAATAACTTGTCCTTCCCTCACTGCTAACAGGAAAGAGAAATGTTCACAAAAACATAGAACAATACATTCAGAACCAGAGAATCACATTTCTGAAAACAGCACTGCGTTCTGTCAAGAACATGCATGGCCACAGCGCCAGTGAGCCGGGATGAGAGCCGCTGCCTTCAAACAGCCCAAGAGAAAACCAGCTCTGTGTCTTTCTGAAACTGACAAGGTGCAGGTTAACAGCTGGCAGCAGACCGCCTCTGAATACCTGAGCATCTGCACCCCGAAGCCGGGCCTCTGGGGGCCAGCCCAAAAAGGGGAGCGAGTGTTAGCTTATGAGAGGCCGGGCGATCCTAACAGAGAAGCTCTGAAGAAGCACATTTTTTAATGCTGCAGCCATGCAATAACTGAACTGTGCTGGAAGCGAGAACGGCTCAGGCATTACTCAGCTGCCTGGAAATAGATCCGCGCCGCCGTTACCCTTAAATGGAAATGTTCTGCAAATCTCAGCTAGCCATTTCTGCACGGATCTGGGGTCTGAGCACGGGGATCTCCCGTGCCGGACACCCTCCCCCTGCCGTCGGGGCAAGGTAAGACCAGCAGGTAAACGAGCAACTGGTCGTCGACTCGTGTTCTCTCACTGAAGGCACACACTCAATGTATCATAAGGGGCTAAGAGTTAACCCAGAGGTGACTGTGCCTGCTCCCAGGAGGAATACCGTTGGACCTTTCAGAATATTCCTTGAGGTAGACTACTGGTTAAAATACTGGTAGAAAAGATAAGTCTGTAAAAGTGTGTGTTTCGCAAAGCAGAGGTATCAGGTTTTACCCTCCATCAGCCCATCCCTGAAGGACCCTTTAACTCTCCCTGCACATGACAGCTCCACTGAGCCTCAGTGCCATCCTCCTATCTGGGATTCCCATCAAGCAGCGAAACAGACGCCGCTGTGATTCCCGACTGTCCTGCCCGCACCAGCTCGCCGTCGCTCTCCCGGATCTGGCCCTCCCCTCCGTAACCTTATATCTAACCCAGAGCACCAGCTGGAAAGCGGCGGGTCCTCAGTACGACCCATGCGACTGGGGCCTGGTCCGGTGCCCCCCCCGCACACGCCTGTCTGTCCCGCCTTTGTTATAAAGCAGCTGAGTGCTGGGAGGAGACCGTGTACAGAGACGGCAGGCCGTCTGTTCCCTACTGCTGAGAGGCGTGGCTCACTGTCGGCCGTCTGACAGCTAAACAGTGCCGCATGATTAATGGTCTGTCTGCTACCAAAGTGGCTTCTGAAGAGACTGTGGTGTATCAGTAGGACACAGACACAGACCCCCCTCCCCCCAACCCTGATATGCAGTTCTGTCTCCTTTACCACAAACCACCCGCATGCACCGTCCACGCCCCCTGATTCCAGACAGCGACCTCTCGCTCTGAAACCCCAGGTTAAAGCTGAGAGTTTATGAATGGATATTCCTTCACTGCCGCCCCCCTATCAGAGGTATCCGTATGTGTGATGCATACCCCCCCTGGCCTTTCAGGAGGCCCACAGCAGACCCCGAGCCGGACAACCTCAGGCACCGTTCAGATGTGACAGAATCCGCGCGTCCCGCTCTGCTTGCAATAGGAGCACTTTGCAGCATCCCACCGGGGGGAGCCGTCAGAAGGCTTTGGTCAGCCTCCCCGACTCCTCAGCCGGTTTCCCCATCAGGAGTCAGTCAGGCCGCCACGGAGGCCAGCAGGAGCGTACGGTACCACGCGGTACAAGCTCTCGCTACCGCCTACCACTTCAAAGGGGAGGAAGAGGAGCGGCAGGGGCCCATCCCGGCACATCCATCTCTCCCCCCTTTTGTCCCGCCGCTGTCACGATACACGATCAGGCTGCATTATCTGGCTCACTGCTTCACTGAAAGGCCGTGTGATGCTGCTATCCATTACCGCCGCCCCGGGTCGGGAAGTACCAGCGTGGGCCCGGCCGCCCCCCCCGAACCTACTCTATTGTGTAATCAAATGGGACACACCTATGGCGAAACCCAAAATGTCAGGGAAGATCTCTCACGTTAACAGGCTGCTCATTAACCTGGGAGGGCCGCTCACATTTTAAAGGTACTGATGACCACACATCAGCAGTGGCCGATGCTGGACAGAGACCACAGCCAGCACACGACCTCAGGAGAGAAAGCCGTGAGTCTCCAATCCTCCCCCATGCAAGGCCCCCAGCGGTGCAGATCGCCGCCACGGACCAGGCGAGCAGCAGAACGGCACACGAAGACTAACGTCCCGTGACTAAGTGAGCCTCTTAAGCGCTTCGCCATCGACACCATGACATTAAGGACACCAAAACCATGACTCCTATATTCTCACTGGCCGCACCGAAGGCCCGGGCAAGAGCCGGACCAGGCTCCAGCGGGAAAAACTGAAACAGATGGGAGGCACCCAGATCACTTTTCCAAAATGGAAATGATTCTGTTGTTCACCTGGGGGCACAAACAGGAATTCTCAAAAAAACCCCACAAGCATTAACCTTAATCAGTATCATATTCTGAAGACACAAAGAATGTGTCGAGGTTATTAGGCAGGGGAGACCACGTTATGGAGAGAGGGATTTATAATACGTCTGGAATTAGGCTCACTCTTAACCCAGAAAGCTCACAGAAAATCATCCTGAAAGAAAACAACCCAGACCCTTCACCACAATAAAGGGTGGGGGCTTTCTTACAAAAAAAGGAAAAGAAAAAAAAATACAGTTAAGGCATACAAACACGACACAGTGAAATGCTTTGGCACTCAGAAGCTAAGCCAGCTCTTGAACTACAGACAGGTACAGACATACGAGAGTCAGTGATGTAACACCCACTTTGATGTGTGTGTGTGTGGGGGGGGGGGGGGGGTCGCACGTTCCCCAAGATGAAGCCGCAGCACAAGCAGAACAGCAAGCATCTGATCTCTGGCTGGTTTTCATATGCAGTAAAGGTGTGACTGTTACGCTCATGTACAGCTAATCCACGACCGAGCTGCCGCTGCCAGTGGTCTGTCGAATGGACTGGTCATCACCCCCAGGAGCTGGTCAGACATGCAGTTCGGACCAGCAGGCGGGTGGACGGGACACTGCCAGTCCTCACCAGTGACCATAACAAATATAACACGTCTGTGCTGAAGATCAGCCAGCTTCACACTTCCTATCTGCAGTTTCCTCACTGTGTTGTTTTTCCAGTGACACCACAGTGCCAAATTCAAGCCCTCCAAGATCTCCGCCACTAAGGTCACCACCCATACCATCTTCTCACAGACCGGAACCTCTCCAGCATCCTCCAAGGGGACAGACACATCTACATGTGTCATCAGTACACACCTAGGATGCCCAAACAGTCACGACACCCAGGACTGGCCAGAGCAGCAGAGGGCGACCTTGCAAGTCCAGCCAACAACATCTCCAAGAAAATGGTGCTTTTAAAGAAAGCCGGGGCTTTAAGCCATTAATGCACATCGTTCTGGGAATGGCAGAAGAAAGCAAAGAGGCGTTCCGATGCCGTGGGATGGACCGGTGTTCCCTTCGCAGTCCTGTCGAATGAACTTACCTTGGTGAAAAACACAGAGAGGTGCGTCTCGCTGCCAAGAATCCAAATAGGGAACTTGGGAGACTTCAGAAAGGCACCAACCTGCAAGAGATACAGAACGCAGGCAGATTTCATATCAGCGCAGACACGTGGATACTCACACAAACATACACACACACACACAGGGCTGTAACATCACTGATTGTACTTTGGCATCCACTCAGAAAGCCTGAAATAGCTGCAAGTTAGCGGCGTATAAAAGTTTTTATTAAATAGAGACAGGTTTGTAAGGGGTGTGTTTTCGTGCTGTGTGGGGGAGGGGCCCTGGAGTCTGGCCAGCCAAGCTGTGTAATGACGGACCTCTCCATCAACCAGACACCCAACTCTCATTAGATTTTAAAATCCGCTGAGAGATTAACTTGCCTAAAAACACTTTGGCTGGGGGAGGGGGGGTGCACAACATTTACTTGCTAGTTTGTTTATCTGCCTGGCAGCATTACATGGGGGCCCAGCCAGTACTGTCTATTATCAGTTGACTTGTTTCCAGCTGGTGTGACTTAAACACTCCTCAGCTGTTTTAAACCCTGGGTTTCATTAAATCCAGTTAAAAAGGCACCCTAACCCTATGAGCTCTGCTATACTGCACTGTAACGGCAGTGGAATCCAGTTAAAAAGGCACCCTAACCCTATGAGCTCTGCTATACTGCACTGTAGTCCAGTTAATCATAGCCTGTGGAGCCCAAGGCCCCTTCAGGAGATGCAGTAGAAGGGAGAGCCCAGACAGACAGCATCGTGTGCGCGAGACGCCAAAGGATCCAACTCAGGTGCCACCAACAGTGTGACCACTGAACCTGGGACGTTCCATCCAACACGCCCCGCAGAGGGACGCCTCCCCTCCCCACGTGTGCTCCTCCAAATAAGGACAGCTCAAACCCGGGGGGGGGGGGGGGGGGGGGCGGGGGCCAGCGGGAGACCACCAAACCCCCCACAGGAAAAAAAAAAAA
>JAODKC010000137.1:11998168-12010630 GCA_026777985.1 Mormyrops attenuatus
TCTACTCCCCGGTGTGCTCCCCCCCCCCCCCCCCCGCGGGCGCGCCCCCCCCCCCCCGTGTGTTCCCACCAAAACTCCCCCTCCCCACCGGGGGGGGGGGGGGGGGGGGGGGGCGAGCGGGGCACTGAGGATCACCAGCAACACCCCCAGAGTAAATAACTCACATTTCATACAGAGTGCTGCATTCTCTAAAAATACCAGCAGGCCCATTTTCCTCAGAGTCTCGTGGACCAGAACTGGCAGGTTCTGAGAGTTGGGGGGTCGGCCCAGGTGCAGAGCTGGCCTGGTCTTTCAGCACCCAGTAGGATGCGTCACTGCATACCATCCGCTGAGATCTTCATGCGTTCACTTTGGGCTTTGGACTATGAGCCCTGACACGGCAATGGCTCACTGGCTGAATGTCCTATGCTACCCCACCCAAGGTTCGAGAAACAGCTGGTAGTACAAGTACATGTCACGGGACAAGGAAACGCAGACAGTTAACGGTAACCTGTGAAGTGTGAAAGCTGAAAAACAGCTTGGTTCAGAGCACCAACACTGGCCACACACACACCTGACTGGAGCGTGCCTCGAGGACTCAAGAGAGGCGGATCGCCCGAGGACTCATACCTTGCAGTAGCGTAGAGACTCCATCAGAGTGAGGAAGCCCACAGTCGCCTGCTCATGAATGCCGTGCAGCTCTGAAACAGTCAGGCCGGTTAAAATTAAGGAAAGCAAAACAGAATCTGCAAGGGGTCCCGTTAACATTACGCAATGTTCAAATATAAAAACCATACAAAATACAAATATAGAAACCATACCAAAAAAACACACACATACAAATGTTTTTGTTCAGAAACTGTTCCACAAATAAATCCAAAGTTCTGGACCGCAGAAAAAAAATAAATAAAAAAAAACAGGAATAGCTGTCATTTATAGTCAAACACTGCCATCTAGTGGCTGAGAAGCACTAGAGAACAGACTAAAATACCTTTCTAGTTCTGCTGCCATGTGACGCACAGAAAACCCAGAACCCCTTTAGAGCCTCTCCGGCAGACAGCTGTGCATGCAGACCAGACCTCCTTTTACTTATTAGCATATTTAAAAGCGACACTGACTCTACCAACATAGCCACATAGCTTACTCATTCCAGAACATTCTCTGTCGCCATCCCACACATTGGACACGGCGTGTCCGGTAACGAGGAGGTTGATTAGACTCTGACTAGAGAGAAACAGAGGAGAGAAGTAGATTAAGCCATGAAGAACGCATTTAATAGGGAAAAAAAGAAAATCAAAGAGCGTATGGTCAGCGCCTACCTCCCGTGGCCGTAGACCGGATCAATCAGAGGCTCTAATGTGTCTTCAATTTCATTCTTTATGTTTTCGATGCCCTGGAAAGTAGGCAGTGATGTAAGGCAGAAGGACACAATGAGCCAGGACGTTTGTCTTGAACTGAAGGTCACACGCATGGGATTTCAGCGTGTGACAACGAGAAAGCGATGTACTGGTGCATTTGTGTGCTGGACTGGTGCTTTACTGGAGTTACACTGGAGCTGAAGACAAGGCTACTGCAGTTAGATGAAGCCACAAAGCACCCACCCACACACTCCCCAAAACAGGCATCAGATGACCCCCCGGCACGTACCTTAGTCAGTATGACAGAGTACAGAAAGAGCAGCACCCCAAACTTGTTCCTCCACATGTCATAGAAGGTCAGCACAGCTTCCTTCAGCTCCTCCACGGTCTTCAGGGTCCTCCTCCTGAAACAGGGGTCCATGTGAATCATGCACGTCAGTATCAGCTGTGTGCCACAGTCCTATTTCCCCTTAGGTTCCCCCAAAATCAGGGGCGCCTGAAAAACCCACGGGCATAAAGAACCAGATCACAACTGGCTGATGGCGAAACTGGAGTAGCCAGCGAGTGTCCAGGAGGGCACTGGATAGGAGTCGTCGGAGCAGGTCTAACCAATGGGATCTCTCTCTTACAGTAATCATCGCTGACATCAATTAGCATTTTTAAGTGTATTAGTATTTATGTGACTTGTGTGCCAGCAAAACAGAAGCTTTTTACTGGAAGCGTCATGGTGAAACAGCATCATGACAGATATATGGGAAAACTGAGTGAATGACCTGCCCATAGCCTCAGCTTACAAAACGGCTCTTACACAAACCATTAAACGCATTGTCGTATTCATGCAGCATGTGTAACAAACTCCTCATCCGTTAGTATGCGGAGCTGTGTGTAAAAATATGCAAGGTTGCGTGTTTCAAAAATGTAACTCAACAAACACTACACAAAAAAAATTATGAACCCAACAAATTTTATAAGACTAGAACCGTGGACCACCTGAAGCAAATACCAGTGAAAGACTTTCCACAGGCAGTGCGGTCATGTGTTTGCACAGGGAGCAGAGTGTGTGATGCCGCATCGCGGGATGTGGCGTAGAAACCTGCGAGTGTTCACTTACTGAATGACGGAGTGAAACCGCTCAAAGCCAAGCTCGTCAGCCCCGAGTGCAGCTGGGCACACGCACACACAAGGGAAAACGGCATGCGTCAGAAAAACAGTGTGACCACAGGCCACATGCGCTGCACCACATTAGAGAGCAACTGTGATTGCAGGATGATTCCACCCCTGCAGTGCAATCAGCACTGCAGTTTTTAAGGTGACTGCTCAGCCAGCCGAATGCTTCCTTTTCATTAATAAGACATTTAAGGACAATAGCAATTCATCTTTAGATGCTGTTAATTGACATACAACTTTTAAGTATAAAGCATAATTTCACGCAGGTGTGTCTCACAGGGCTGCTGGCCCTCCGTCGGCTGACTGGACTCTGGGTGGCCATCTGGGATTTCTGAGTTCTCGTCCAGCGTCTTCGCTCTGGACCACACAGCCAGGCAGTAGGACTCGGCCTTGTGGAAACAGGCGGTTTCCAAGATCTCACTGAGTGTGTGACAGAGGGCGACTTTCTGTTCATCCTCTGTTGGGGGATGATGAAGAATGAGACAGCATCTTCAGTTTGGCACGGCAAATCCGACATGGTTTGGTCCATCATGACAAGGTTACAGATCAGTTTAATAAAAAAGAAATCCTACACAAATAATCTCAGATAAAACACCTTCCAGTTACTTAAAGAAATATACAGACAGGAGCTGAGGATGAATGTAGCATAACAGGGAAAAACAACCTGAAATCTCTGGCCAGCTGGATCCTTCGCAATTAAACAAGACGTTCTTCAGCAGGAAGGCCTGGAACGGGGTGAAGGAGTGACAACCAATAAACTGGAGCCAAAAATGACATTTCACAAGACACCTGTCCATGGCAACACCTCTCTAGAGGACTTAAGGACATGGGTGCCGAATGGTCACGGTCACAACAACAAGCAGCCCGTCATCAAGCACCTACCAGGAGCACAAGCACCTAGAGAAAGGGACGAAGGCGACCTGCACCCAGCTCATCTCCACATCAGTACTGTCATCAGGCTGATGTACCACCACACAGATCGCTTTACATATATATTAACATAACACCACATACTGACTGACTCAACTGTACTCCAGGCAAATACGTGCTGTCTTGCCGTCCAGGAAAATTAAGACTTTCTTTCACTCCAGTGACAAAGTGATATATTCTCGGATATATTTCTGATGGAGAGTTAAATGCTTCGCAGGACTTGTGTCGCTGAAGCACAACCTGCACTGGGGCGATCACGGCACACGGTCCTCCCTCCAGCTGCTCCAGCGCGCTGGGCTCCGTCTGGCTGAAGACAAACCCTTTAAAAACATTAAGAGGCGGATTCATTGGGCGTCACTCACGGATCTGTGGACAGCAATCGGGCCGGTTATAAACACCCGCAGGGCAGACTCACAAACAGCTGTCACTGAGACACCTCGATCTTAAGGGCACAGGGTGGGTAGGTGACACGCGTATGACTGCTATGACAAACATGACAGGCAGGTGACAGACATGACAGGCAGGTGACAGACATGACAGGCAGGTGACAGACAGGACAGGCAGGTGACAGACAGGACAGGCGCCCCGGGGACGGCAGATCCGTACCCTGCGTCCATCTCCTGAAGGGAGTCTCCGTCACAGCGCTGCAGCTCGGCTTTCCCCACACCAGCTCCACTAGTTCTTTGTTCATGTCGGTCATTTCCGTACCGGTTTCGGATCGGCCTTCACGGCAGTTATACGAACACCATTAAAAGACAGACACACACAAGGTAAGGCAGCCCAGCCCCGTCGGGCGCGGCCAGATACGGACAGCGCGGTTCCTCAGCTCCCCTCTAACGGCCACAGGCCGAGCGTCATCGGCCACACCGGTGTCCCCCGAGCGGCAAAAAGAGGCCTCCCCGTCACGGAGAAGTGTCCACATATGTACAGGCGGCCGGACAGCTAGAGCCGGGGGGCGACCAGGGCGGCCGCTCCGTCGAAAGCGGCTCCGGGCGGCGCAGAGGAATGGGGCTCCGGCGAGGGGCGACGAGGCCTCCGGACCGGCGAGCAGAAGTGGGCCCGCCTCACGCAACCCGGCCGCGGAGCCACCAGGCCCAGCTGGAATTACCGCATAAAACCCACCAAGCGCGATGACCGGGGGAGTCGGACTCAGCGCCGGCGCAAAGCTCCGAGCGAAAGGGCGAACTAACGGGACCGGCGCGGAAGGAGCTTTATGTCGCTATTTTATTCCAACACGGCGGCTCTGCTCTCGCGGATCTCAGTATTTACTACAACTACTATGAACGTGAGTAAGACGCCAGCAGCGCCCGGCGATTGGTCCAAATTTAGAGCGCCCCTCCCGCACATCACGGCGGCAACGGATTGGCCCATATCCGGACCGTTCGCCGTACGTCACCTCCTCGTCGAGCTTATCTATTGGCTAAACAGGACATCAATCACAGGCGAATCTTCTTCGCCTCCATTCTTCCCGCCTTCGTCTGCTCTGGACCGGAAGCTGCTGTACACATTAACTTTTACAGTACTGTCCCAAATTTTACATTGTAAGCAGAATCACTATACTTAACAACCAATACAATATCTCACAATGTAATTCTAACCTTAAATTTGTCCCAGTTTTGATTCTTTTCAACGTAACTATGTGTGAATGCACCCTATTATTATTAAACATGTCAGTTTTAATTGTTCGAATTTTAATAAACCTTTAGGAGCCCGTCTCACGAATCAGGATTTCTTGTTTAGCCAGATAACTTGTAAGATTTGAAGGTAGTCTAGGCTAAATGTAAGTGAACTTAAAGACAAAATTCATTTAAAGGAGGGTAAATTAAACCCGACGAGTTACCCGCTAAGCAAGAAATCCAGCTTCATGAAACAGGCCCCAGGAAGGTACCGGAGAACGATGACAGAATAGTAGTATTTCCCAACATTTTAAAGTAAGTTCTTTTTCATTCATTTTATTTTTCGTAATTTTAAAAAATAAAAATGTTTATTTTACTATTTACGACATGTCCATTACATTTGTTTTCAAGCAATAAACCTACAATGGAAAATAATACGACGTAGCAATTACATCAATATAAAAGCACACATAGTAGATCTTCGATCGTCGTATCTCTCCGCACGGTAACGCGGCCTTGGCGGAGGCTATAAAGGAGTAAATCCGGCACTGTTTGTCCTTCTCGTCTTCCGTAACTCAGCGGAAGCGGACGCAGCTCGCTTCGTTTAGCGAATCTGCTTCTTCACACGTTTATCCAAACCGAAGTAGGGAGTACTGAGTTTTTACAGCATATAATGGGAGGTCAAGCGAAGAAGAAAAAGAAAAACAGGAGCAGCCGAAGAGAAAGACCCCCACACGGTGATCTATCTCTTTCAGTTGCAGAATTGTACCTGTACAGCTGTGGCATGTGTGGTTCTCACGTGTAAGGGCTCTTTAAACTCCAGACTGTACCACGTTGCCAGTGTTGTTAACATGCCTCATCGTTGAACCGGAGTTTATTTGTGCCCAACAGGAATATTAACTATAACAACCTTATTATTTTACTATAATTTACTATAGATGTTAAGTTTTATTGTCGTCTATATGTTAAAATGAAACTTGTTCAGAATCTAAAAGAAAATTAAACGTAGAGCACCAGACAATAACACGAGAAAGAATCCGATCACATGCACATACAAAATTCGTATTAGAAACGGAATCGGGAAATAATGTTTAATGAGGAATGATGCTTGTTACGAGTACAAACGGTAGATCTCAGAGGTCTTCGTCAGACTTGCATCGAACCTTCCTGACATGTATATTACTGAAACTATTGTTCACTTAGACTCTAGATCAACAGTCCAAGAGCGCGTAAAACAGAAGATGCAAGACAAAGCAAAGAAGAAAACGGCAGAGAGGTACACGGCAGAGCAGCTACTGGAGAAGGTAGAGCAGGGGGTGGCGTTTCTTGGGACACCACCATGCTCACTGTTCGCATATAGACACCTTTTGCTTGTTTTAGACCCAGGAGTGTATGGACAACTTCGACTTCGAAATGGCCCGGCTATTCTGTCAGCGCGCACTGGATATAGAGCCTACCAACCTGAACACCCTGGACATGCTTGGGAACATCTGTGCTGAGCTGGGCGACGTGGAGAAAGCTAAGCAAATATCCTTTTGCGTGGTGGGATGGGGAAGTAGCTGACTGTGTGGATGGATGGATGGACACTGAGAAGCTCAGAGTGAAATGGGTGCTGGTAGGTGTAGAGTAACTGACACTCAGACGCCCTGAGGAGAGCGGCTGGCGGTAGGTGTGTAGAGTGACTGACAGTCGGACGCCCTGAGGAAAGCGGCTGGCGGTAGGTGTGTAGAGTGATTGATACTCGGACGCCCTGAGGAGAGTGGCTGGCGGTAGGTGTGTAGAGTGATTGATACTCGGACGCCCTGGGGAAGGCAGTGTATATCTGTAATAACTGGGTAGTGATGCCTCACACTCTCAGTGCTGTGGGTTCGAGGTAGTTTCATATGGTGTAGAGGAGTTGCTATGTTTGTGTTAGTCTGTCCTGTCTGTGCTGTGTATGGCTTAGTTCTGCTCACACTCTGAGTTACGACCTTCTGATCCTACCAGGATAGGGGTAACTGAAAGTATTCGGGTTAGTAATTATCTAGCTATTAGGCAGTGGGTGTTTTATAAGCACCCACCCTGACTGGCTGAACGCTTGTGTATGATGTAGGTTTGCATCTCACCTCTTCGGCCTGCGTATCACCATGCGAGGCCGTTTCCTTGACGGCGCCGTGCGTGTTCCTGAGGGCCGCAGAGCTCAGCCCAGACGAGGGCCACGGCAAGTACATGTACCTGGGTCAGATGCACACTGGCAAGGAGGCCGTCCAACATTTCAGTAAAGGCATTGAGATCATGCTGAAGGAGCTGGAGAAGCAGGCGCTGCCGGTAAGTCCGCCCTCTCCCTGCCTGTAGGGGTGGGACTGCCAATCGGCGAAATGGCAGGGAAGAGAAGCCAGAGAGTGGGGTCAGTGCGTGGTAATGATTCCACTGGCAGCCATGTGATATGCTGCCCTTTATCAGTGTTGTATCCACTCCCTTATTCTTAAATGAAAACTGGGAATTCATCGTAATTACGGCGTTGATGAACCCCACTTGCCGAATAAATGAAAAATCTCTTAAATTGTATCTTTCTCAGGCAGGCACCAGGGGGCACTGTAGCCTAGATAACAAACCTGCTCTGGGGGCTGATTTGGCTTTTTTACTGGATGTTCTCCACTCTGATGCCAATATGCCTGGTACCTGTACCCCCCGGCAGGCACCCCCGGTAGCGGCAGCCGCTGCTCCTGTAAGCCGTGACTCCGAAGTGAGCGCAAAGGACATGTCCGTGGCCTTCTGTTCGGTGGCAGAGATTTATTTCACTGACCTGTGGTAAGTCCTCCCCGTTGCTGTGAACTGGGAGCCGAACACGCGATTCGCTAGCTGGGATGTTCGGGCCGGATCTGGGGAGCAGGCTTGCCGGATGACCGCGACCGACTTTAGTTAATGGGAATAAAGAGCGAGGCATTCCTTAGTTTTGTTTTGTAATGTTCATCTTTGTGTGTGTAATCTTTTTTTAAGTCTTATTTCAGTCCATAAAAATGTTAATGTCATCACTCTAAATGGAAACTTCCCACCAGGTGGATCTAATGATTTACCTGGGTCACTAAATGGCCGGGTTCCTCTAGGCTCGCTGCCCCGCGTCAGGCCCTGAACATGCACTGTAGGTCTGCCTTGACAGCTGGCACCGCCCTCGAACCCGGGCGGCCGCGGTGCACCTTGGGGGGCAGGACGCGGCCAGCACTACTCGTCCTCCTGGCTCTGCTGCCTTGTGTGTTTGTTTCAGGGCCGTTCATTTTTGCTTCATCTAATATTTATTCTCCGTCCTCTGCTTTATTTACTTTGCTTTATGAACCCCTGAAGGGAGGATGTTTAGCATTTTCTTAAAAATGGCCAATAAAGGGCCTTTATTGGAGATACGTGTCCTCTGTAAGGTTTTATTAATCGGGGTTTAAATGAACTGTTTAAAAAGTTTAAAATGGGAGATTTAATTAATGTCAGCGAGGCATCGGATAAAATTTGGAGATTGGGCTGCTGGTATCCTCTGAGGCTTTCGGCACGTGGCTGGCTAATCAGTATTCTGGGCGTGAGGGTCGGACACGCTGTTGCCGTGATGGGAACTGGAGGCCACCTGTGGGGTTATTCCACACGTGCTGGGAAGGTGAAGCACGTACGAAACCTGCGGATTCTGAGATCTTGGAGATTGTGGTCTCAGGATCAGCACAGGGGGCACGTTTGGAGAGGGACGGTGCAGAAGCACAGGCGTTCAGAACGGCCGCAGTCGAGGACCGAGCGCGGCGCTGCTTCCTGCCCACTTTTGGGTCCTCCTGTGAGCTGCAGCAGGAGCACTGCGAACATGGGGTGCAAACCCGGATTCCCGCATGGGCCCAGTGTGTGACGCATGCCTCCCCTCTTCTTACCATCCCCCTCACCAGCATGGAGGACGGGGCGGCTGACCGGTGCAGAGACGCCATCGACAAGGCTCTGCAGTACGACGCTGAGAACCCCGAGGCCCTGCAGCTGATGGCCAGCTACCTGTTCAGCGTGGAGAAGCCCCAGGTGTCCACACGGAGCCGCCGCCACGTCGGACCGCGCAGCCGCCGCACGGGACTGACCTCGCCCTTGTGATTAGGACTTCAGTTATTCCGGTGTTTTCTGCCAAAGAGACCCACCTAAGACGGGAATATTTCATTTTTGGATTTTAATACCAAAGCAGTTTTATGGTTTTATGTAATTCTGCCGTCCCAGGAACGCCACTTCAATAACGACTGAGCCTTGAGGGAACCGCTGTGCGCTTCTGAAACGACTGTGCCTGCCTGCCGTGGGGCTGCCGGCCATAGCGCGGGGGCCTGATGTGTGGGCAGGGCCCCCCTCTCACGGTGTCTGTCCAACCATCTTTGTAATGCATATCCTGTTCAGGGTCAGGCTAGGGTGGGGGGTCTGCACAGGGCTCATGACTGGGGTACATCCTGACCAGGTTGCCAGACCAGTGTAGTTCTCACATACATGCTCATAATCTCACGCTACGGTCCATTTAGAGATGCCGTAAGCCTGGCTGTATGCTTTGGAATCCCGTGCGACAGGGAGAACGTGGAAAGCCCGGGCATGGGGGGGGGGGCGGCGTTCATCCCCCAGGCTGGCGGCACAGCTGCCTGCTGAGTCACCGGGGGGGTGGTGCTCATCCCTCATCACCGGCTGCCCTTCTTTACATCTTCTGTCACATGCGTGGGGAAAGTATACCTCCTGATAGGCACAAAATAAAAGGTCTCCGTGGGCCTGCTACATTTTCATGTGCCTTCCCCAGCCACTGGAATAGCTGTGATGTATGAACGTGCGGAAATGTGCTTCTGAAGCCACAAATCAGCCGTCTCAATAGCCGGCTGTCTACTGTGCTGGGCTCTGCATTTACGGCAGGCAGACTCAATGCCTCCTGGGAGACGTGGCTGTGACGTTACGTCCGCGGGGTGATCAGCGACATGCTCTGCTGTAGTGACTTCTCTTGCCGCTAGATGGCGAAGTGGTTCAAGGTGTTGTGACTCTGACTGCTCAGGCACGCTGCCTCCCACTGCCCTCTCCTTCCTTGGTTTGTGCGATCCATCACTTTGGTGGGGGTTCTGTAGCCCGGATAGTTGTGCCCCCCAGATTAATTTAAAAACCTGCACACTTTTTGCTGTATACCTTCTCACTGCTGCCGGAAAAAGACATCAGTTCAGTTTCCATTCAGACTGTCCTTTTGGTTGAATTCTCAGGAGTGCTTGATTATGTTTGTGTGAATACACTGAAATAGATCCTTTCCCGACATGATCACTGATACTTATTGGGGGAACTGAGGTCAGCCCTGCTTTCCACTCCAGGAGGGGAAGGAGTTCCTGATGAGGAGCGTAGGAGTGTGGCTCCCTCGGCACCAGCAGGAGGCGGAGTCTGCTGAGGGGGAGGAGCACCAGCAGGTGAGGTGAAACCAATCGGATCACCGCTCGGCACATGATGTGAACACGGAGCCATAGAAAGACGTGCAGAAAGCTGGCAGATGTGCTCTTAGCGCTGCTAGCTAAACACAAAGCCAACCAATACATTTTATTAGCATACTGTTACACTTTGCACAAATGTTCAGATGCTTGCAAACTTTGCAGGCTGGAGTCTTATTTAGCTAACACTGATAGCAACATTTTAAGTGAGTGGAGAGGACAATGTTCGATAGCAGGGTGGGTTTAAATGTGTAAATAAATGCATGAATCCATTGAGCATCAGTGGAGATTGGGAGGGAGTCTGGCGATGTTCGCGATAAAGATGAAACCATGAAAGAGGGTTGGAGTTGGCTGGTGAAGACTGCAATTGCACTGTGTGTATGTTTCTGTGTGTGTGTGTGTGTGTGTGTGTGTGTGTGTGCACGCCTGTGCCTGTGTTTGTGGCAGTAACGATGGGTCAGGAGTAACCGAATGATCAGAGGTGCATTACAGCCATCGGTTCAGAACCTTAACGCCCTGAAAGGCTGGGCGGTGTTGGGAATGAGGTGCCTGGGTCAGACCGACCCGTGCTGGGGGGCAGAGACACCCGGGATGATGAACGTCACTGGGCGACGGCCCTGCCGTCTTATCGCTTATCTGGGTCTCTGTAGTGGCCGTGGCAATTTACTGTGAGGAGCATAGCCTTGAAGCACTTCGAACCCGAGACCTTATGCCCCCTTAAGACAGCTTGACCCTGTGAATGAGTAACCAAAGGACCGTTTTTTGGGGCTGTTGCTTATGACTCTTCTGCCCAGCGTACCCATACAAAAAATATCTTATTGACTTGTCTTATTGTCTCAGCCTCCAGCAAGAGGCAGCCACTAGTGACAAAATAGCCTCCCGGAATCACTGTGGGCATGGGGTAACAGTGACCCACGCCGCCCGTCACTGTGGGCATGGGGTAACAGTGACCCACGCCGCCCGTCACTGTGGGCATCGGGTAACAGTGACCCACGCCGCCCGTCACTGTGGGCATCGGGTTATTTTCCTGGCTCCACTGCAGTTCCAATGACTCTTGGCAAGTTGTGCTCCTTAAGGAATTTTATGGAATCCCTGCAGAGAGCTTCCTGGCAGAGGTGGCATCTAACAGTTGATTTTGAATCTTGATAACCTCAGATTCCCCTGTACAGTGATGCTCTGATTGTCGGATTCTTCCTCATTCCCCTCACCGTCTTCCTCACTCTGCGGGGGCTGTCTGTATGCTTATATCCCTTACCTGGTCTGTTTAGTGCCATCTGCCTCTCCTGAATTGAGCTCTTTGTCTTCTTCATGGAGATGGTTGACAAAGGGTTTTGCATGCAGGCCTCCTTAAATTTATACCCCAGGGACACGGCAACTGGTGAAAAGCAGCAGTACAATTTCTGAAGGCTGATACCAGCTCAAAAGATTAGAATATTATGAGAGGCCATTTTTTTCATTGAATGTTGGATATTCTTTATGGGTGCCAATTATTCTGGATCCTTGGTCTTGCTGTAGAATTCGTACTGCTCAATAAAATGTTTTGTGTTAAAAGAATATGGCCTCCCCGAATGCTTGAAGAGAACATTTGAATCATGCATGTGTATCATTTATTTAACACATCACTATTGCTCATTTTCATAAAAACTGCCAATAATTCTTGAGGTGACTCTATGTAAATTCCTCTTTGGTAAGTGCAGTACATTCTAGGTTTTTATGTCACCAGGGACCTCAGGAAGTCACATGACAAGGGGCCACTCTGAAAGTTTGACTGCTTCATAAGCCACCAAAGTCGAGTCGTTCTTTCTCCCTCTGTCACTCTCTCTCCCTTTTTTTTTTTTTTTTTAAACAAGGCGTAATCGTGTATTTGTGTTAGAGGTTTTAAAAGCAAGTCTCACTCCATCCCTCTCTCACTCCCTCCCGCCTTCTCTCTCACGCGGCCGGGCGCGGGGGGGGGGGGGGGGGGGGGGGGGGGGGGGGGGGGGGGGGGGG
>JAODKC010000137.1:12025226-12041702 GCA_026777985.1 Mormyrops attenuatus
TAACCTGTGCTGATTGGCTCACACAGACTGGGAGCTCACTGCTGTAACCTGTGCTGATTGGCTCACACAGACTGGGAGCTCACTGCTGTAACCTGTGCTGATTGGCTCACACAGACTGGGAACTCACTGCTGTAGCTTGCGCTGATTGGCTCACTCAGACCGGGAGCTCACTGCTGTAACCTGCGCTGATTAGCTCACACCTGTAGCCTGCGCTGATTGGCTCACACAGACTGGGAGCTCACAGCTGTAACCTGCGCTGATTGGCTCACACAGACTGCATAGGCAGACATGCATGGTGATACATGTTCTGGGGCCTCTTCAGTATGTCCTACACTGCAGTCCCTTGTCTTCCTGCTCGTATCGTGATATGTAACACTCACCTGGGTAATTGGCTGTTCCTACAGCCATAATGCTCCTGGCCTGTTTGTACAGTATGTTTAGCTTGTTTGTCAGGAATGCATCTGGTGTGATCTGAGAGCCTGGGAATGGCCATGTTGGTAGCACTGTGTGTATTTTTCACATTTACTCACCCTTTTTCACACAGTGCTACCAAGCACAGTGCCTCTACGGCGTCCACTCAGGATCTTTCAGGGGTGTATGGGTGCTGTCAATGGGCGGTTAGCTGTCCCTCTCTGTTTTCTGTGGCTGATTGGACGAAACGGAGCTTGTTTTCTGTTCAGTCTGTGGTAGGGTTGCGGCAGCAACATAAGGCATTATGGGTAAGCTGTCGGATCTGTGGGCCGTGGGTCGCAGACTCAGATTCCAGTTGGAACCGCTTGCCAACCCCGGTGGAAAAACACGTTTGTTTATATTGGTGTGTGCCGGTAGAGCTCTGCGTAAAAATAACTGGTGTAAGATGTATGTCACCATGGTAAAGATGTGAGGCAGTGTGTCTTACAGGACATTTGATTTTCCCGGAACAGTGTATAGGCATCGTTAAGCATCGTCTGGGTTTGCAGCAGTTCTTGGCTTGAATCCTGGTGGTGCTGCCTTGAAGCAGGATGTGGGAGGGCTGGATGTGGTTGTTCTAGATCGCTCCAAGCTTTTTGTCGTCTTCATGTCAGGGGTGCGGGTCAGGCTTTAATGTCGGTGCTGTTTGTCCCCGTCTGTGTTTACCTGGTTGGGAGGGTGGGCTGTCAGTCATTTTTTGGTCTGTCTGATGACATGTACCACGAGTCAGTCAAATGGGGCACATATACAATAGGAGGTTCACAGATCGGTACCTGCAATGGAGAGTGTGACTGTACCTTGTAAACTCCCTGCTGCGTAGAGGAGTCTGCAGCTGGATGAGTGCTGACAGATAATTGGCTCCTACCTGTCATTGATGAGCTGCTGCCTTTCACAGGTCTTGTTTCCATGGATACCTTTTTTTTCCATGGGGGGCCGGATCCTCTGGGAATTAAGTGATGACCTTTTATTTCAAAGCAATACTTGGCAGGAAGATCCACTCATGGGAAACGGGGGATCGCTGTACTGGTTTGCCCCTGCAGCTTGACCTCAGCACCCCTGTAAAGGTGTGGAAGATGCAAGGTGTCTTGAGCCCTGGGGCTCACACCGTTGAGGTCCTGCGCGCCTTGATGGGGCGGACCTGGGATTTGCGGCTGAGATTCGGTATGAGGAGAGCGTTGTACCCTCATAGCTGAAACCCCATGTCAGCACCTTTTACCATAGATTCAAATTAAAATTTTATCGGTCACATACACAGTCATACATAGTACGACATGCAGTGCAATGTATTTGCAGTGCCCGACCTAAGAATTGAATGGAATAAAATAGAAGATAAGAATGAAGGTAGATAAGGTGTGGCCTCTGGTTTGAGGGTGTGGCCTTGGAAAATGGGGTGTGGCCTCTGAATCACACATCAAACTGGTCCTCGGGGACCCCAGATGGTGAATGTGTTTGCTCCCTCCCAGTGGGTTTCAATGCATGATGCTCATGCAGCTCACAGAGAGGGTGTCCTCCTCACACCGAGTCCCAGCCAGAAATTCCAGTGGGGGGGAGCAAAAACGTGGACCGTCTGGGGGAGGTCCCCTAGGACCAATTTAGGCTTAGGGCACTTTATGTGTAAAGTGGAGACGCCCAGACCTTCTCTGGTGACTGTATCAGGTCCTCTGGTGGTGGCACTGGGGATGCATAACGACTGGCTCTCCCAATGAGTTTCAGGGCTCAGGCGAGCTGCCGGACATGGCTTCTGCGACAAGTGAAACATCGCTGTCACCATTCAGATTAGGGTCACAGGATGTCATGGCTTTTGCGACGAGTGAAATGTCGCTGTCACCATTCAGATTAGGGTCACAGGATATGAGTCTTTGAACATGTCGGGTCGACCACAGAATATCTCGCAAAGTCAAGGAACAGAAATGCTTCTTCCTGTTTAATAGCAGTACAAATGTATTCTTGCTTGACCTCAGCTGTACTGTCTTTCGGTGGCACCGATTAGCAGGCAGAGGTTAAAGTTATCTCCATTTAATCAGCCCGGAGCCCTTGGAACAGAATCTGACCTTTCAATTAATTAATCGTTTGGAGAATATTGAGCACAGACGGTAGCATGTGATGTATGTTTTAATGATCTGCTGGGTCATTCTCATAATGATCTGTCCTAGTAATTGGACAGAAACACCTGTGTTTTCACAGCAGGTTCTTCGTGGTTCTCGGCTCATGCAGGTGATGACGAGATTTTTTTTTTCATGCTTTATGCTTTTATGAATGTAATTGATGCGGGATTGGCAGCAGGCCGTATCGATGCGGGATTGGCAGCAGGCTGTATCGATGCAGGATTGGCAGCAGGCCGTATCGATGCGGGATTGGCAGCAGGCCGTGTCTGTTGGCTTTTGGCTGCCCGGCCTCATGTATGTTTATCTGTTAATGTTTTTGATTTGGGTCGTGTCAGGCCTAAACCAAGAGGCCCTCATTGATCCCCTCCAAAGAACGTTTTGGGTTACGCTTAGCACTGTGACAGGGTGCTGAGTGGTTTAGACATTCAGAATGCCAGTGTGGAGGGGTCTTTATATGTGTAAAGAATACAGTTATACGGGGTGGGGGGGTAGATGGGTTTGCTTGGGGACATGTGTTTCCCAGGTCAGTTAGGGAAGAACAGATGGGATGGTCCTGAGTTCCAAGGTAACCTCCTTTCTCTTGATGGAAGACTGTGGTCCACCCCCGCCCCCCCATTTTCCCAGGCCTGGCAGTTTGGCTCTATCCTGTCTCCCCATACAGCCAGCAGTATTGGCGTGGCCGGGTGGTGCAAGCGCTCCGTAGGCATGTCGCTTGTGGTGTGAAACGGGGTTTCTGAGCTGTCGTTAGCTGGGAATGTTGTCCCCGGGTTTGTCAGCCGCGTTGCTCTGACTGGGCACTGCACGCCGTCCCCAGCTCATGAATTATTAATTGGGGCTTGGCGCCACCCTGGGATGGGTGGGTTTGTGTCAAGGCCGTCCCTATGGGCTGTCCCCAGCTCATGAATTATTAATTGGGGCTCGGCGCCACCCCGGGCTGGGTGGATCTGTGTCATGTCCGTCCCTATGGGCCGTCCCCAGCTCCTGAATTATTCATTGGGGCTCGGCGCCACCCTGAGATGGGTGGGTCTGTGTCAAGGCCGTCCCTTTGGGCATTCCCAGCTCATGAAATATCAACTGGGGCTCGGCGCCACCCTAAGATGGGTGGGTCTGTGTCAAGGCTGTCCCCAGCTCATGAATTATTAATTGGGGCTTGGCGCCACCCTGGGATGGGTGGGTCTATGTCAAGGCTGTCCCTTTGGGCCGTCCCCAGCTCATGAATTATTAACTGGGGCTCGGCGCCACCCCGGGCTGGGTGGGTCTGTCATGGCCGTCCCTATGGGCCGTCCCCAGCTCATGAATTATTTATTGGGGCTCAGCGCCACCCCGAGATGGGTGGGTCTGTGTCAAGGCCATCCCCAGATCATGAATTATTAACTGGGGCTCGGTGCCACCCTGGGCTGGGTGGGTCTGTGTCATGGCCGTCCCTATGGGCCGTCCCCAGCTCATGAATTATTAATTGGGGCTCTGCACCACCCCGGGATGGGTGGGTCTGTGTCAAGGCCGTCCCTATGGGCCGTCCCCAGTCCCCCCTTCTCCGCCCCTGATGAGCTTGCTTGCCCCAGAGAGTGTGAACAGAGGCAGCCCATGAAAGTTTAATACCAGTGCGTGGTTTGCTCTGCAGAACCAAACAGCGAGGGTAAAGATTGATCCACTCCGTCCATAATGGATGAGCTGGAAGTGGATGCAGTTTGAAGAAGAATGGAAGATTTCCATCCCAACTCTGCCTCCGGTGGATTTGTCTGTTTGCGTGCGCGTTTGTCTTTGTGTGTGTGCGTGTGTATGCGTGCAAAGGGTGTTCCGGCCCAATGTCGAGCTGGAATTGTCAATGCAGCTGTTTTACCATGTACCTTCCCAGAATTCCCGGCACGGGGCACTGTGGCACCATGCCTGTATACAAGAGACACGCCTCTCTGAAAAACACCCCATCTCCCCTGTGGTATCACCAGATAGCTGGATGGTGGTTAGTTCATCAATTATACTGTGCGTGTATTTGTGTATCTGTGTGTTTGGGGGTGTGTGCTGCACTGACCCCCCCCCAGGGAGATTAAATTCCCCCCTGGCAGTACTCTTACTTTGAGAAACTTTTGTGAGCACCTTCCCCCTCCCAGACAAGGGACCCCCACCTTCCCCAGCCTCATTCTCTCTGCGTAGCGGGTAATAAATTCTCACTGGGAGGTGCTGATGCCCGACATGCCCTGCGCTTATGCCCCCTGCTGGCGGAGCCCCTCCCGGCCACTTGACTTGTCATCACATTGTGGACAGGTTGGCTGTGACATTCCAGGAGGGCAAACCTGCCGCAGTGCAAAACAACACAGTATCCTTCATGATGCCATTTATTTCTGATGAGGTTCATCACCAGAAGAGAAGGATGAACAGGCAGGATTACACCTTAAAAGACAAAATCCTCAGCTGCAGGGACAGAACGTGGCCCATGTGACTGAAGTGCTGATGCTTGTGAAGCATCACCTAAATAAAAGTTAATATAATAAGCAGGGCTGCTAAGCTGAATCCTATTTTGCAGTTGTGGGCGTTTAACATAAAGCGAAGGTGACCGAGAATAATCGCGTTCCTGGTGACGGTGGTGAAGTGCAGAGTCAGGGAATTCATCACTGCTTTTCAGGGTCACCATATGATGAAACATCCCATGTGCATCTTGTTTTTAATAAATGGTGTGATTTGGAACAAAGGGAGAGTAATGGGTGCAATAAGAAGGAAGCACCAGTCAGCCAATCAGCTTCCGGAGGATCTGATCAGGCCGCTCAGACGGACCCTTCTAGAATGTGCCATTGTTTCAAAGTGGAAAAATATTCAAAATATGTGGGAAAACGGATGACTGGTTCAAACTAAACGGTGTCCTGTGACCTCGCGATGATGCTGACCTGTAACGATTCTCTATGAAGAATGGTGTGTGACCTGGTTCAAACTAAACGGTGTCCTGTGACCTCGCGATGAAGCTGACCTGTAACGACTCTTTAGGAAGAATGTGTGACCTGGTTCAAACTAAACGGTGTCCTGTGACCTCGCGATGAAGCTGACCTGTAACGATTCTCTAGGAAGAATGATGTGTGACCTGATTCAAACTAAACGGTGTCCTGTGACCTCGCGATGAAGCTGACCTGTAACGATTCTCTAGGAAGAATGATGTGTGACTGCATTCCAATGGGTGATTAGCGGAGACATAATGCTCTCTCTTCACTGATTATACTTGACCCACACTGCTGTGAAGGTCGAGGCAGTCAGTGGCACTGTCCTTGCCTCAGTTCGATCTCTCTAGGTAAAGGTGCTTTCCATGTAACCTGGACAGAACAAGTGCATAGCATTTGTCACATTTGTGGGAGTGCCTCAGGGCTCTGTCCTTAGACCCCAGCTCTCTCTGGGCCGTTGTGGTGCTGCCATTATGCTGAGGAGAAGCACCTTGCTCTCTTTCCTAATGGATTTACAGCTTGCTTCTTTACTTGCCTGATGCCTGGAGAAACTCCGCAGCATCACCTTCGCCAGTTCAGGCCTGAATATGTTTTAAATGCACACAGTTTCTGTTCTCTGTACTCCTGGTCTGAGGATTTGGCCCTTTCCTCCTGATTACTCTGGCACCATTCAACCCCTCCCTTTTGCCTCATTTCCACCAGTATGGAGCCAGTGCTGGTTCTTGGTGCTTGGTCGCTTTGTTTATAATGTATTATTAAATCTGGCTTGCAAATTGATATTTCATTTTCCACAGAATAAAAAAACGATGTAATGTTATTCTGCCAATAAGCTGGCGAGTTATTTCACTGCTGGCACCAGTGATTTTAGGCTAAATTGTATCGGATATGGATTGAATTTTCCAGGTATGTGGAAGGTTTGGACGCAAAAGCTCGCCCCACTTTCACTGACATTACGGTTCCAAATTCTGAGACCAGCTTTTCTGTGGTGCAGGTCTGGAGCCATTTTTTTCTGGCCTAGGGCCAGTAATTTTTCGGTGGAAATGTGGAGGACTAGTTCCGGATCAAGAGAATGCTCCGGCATTGTGTTGGTGGAGACGAAGCGCCGGTGTACTCTGACTAATCTAGCCTGTCCTGGATGTGGCTTCCTACTCGGTCTTCACCCTCCCTGGACTTGCTGCAGACTGCTGCTCTTGTGAAGTTTAACTTGCTAGCTCTCCTTGAGACTCCCCATCATCATGAGACTCCCCTTCATCCTGAGACTCCCCTTACCACAGTGCTGACCGGCCGACTTTCAGCTCATCCTGCACCGACACACATGCTTAAGTGCTTACAGATTTTAGACTGCTTAGTGATGATGTCATTGCAGGTGTTATAGATCATAGAACATAACACTTGAACTGTTGGGATGTGATCATGTTCAGTCAGACCCGATGGAATGTGATCATGTACAGTCAGACCCGATGGGATGTGATCATGTACAGTCAGACCCAATGGAATGCGATAGGATGGGACGTGATCATGTACAGTCAGACATGATCAAACATGGAACCTTTTCAGATATGATGAAATGCTATCAGACATGATGGAACATGGTCTTACATTTTGGAATGTTGTCATACATGATCAGACGTTCTGGAACGTCATGTCATTGGGCGTACGTATGAGTTCTTACAAGACTAGTTAAAGAAAGTCATGTCAACTGACGGAGCAGCACGTTATCCTTAAAGGGGCAGTGTTGGACCTGCCTTTCCTTCCCATTAAGGTGTGTGTGGGTGTCTGTTAACTTCCCCTTTAAAGAGCAGAATCTTTGCTTCACACCCCCACCGCCCTCCATTTCCACCCTTCCTGTCTCTTCCCTGTCTGCATGTCATAATAACACCTTTAATTATTATCAAGCCATTTCACAGAATCATTTTAATTCCGCGAGTGGCTTCACTGGGTCCTGTAGGGCTTCTGTGAACAGGCTTTAGTGCTGCAGTGCTGAGTGAATACTGATGGCTGTCCTGCTTTTCAGCATTTCCCAGTACAGAGCGGGTCCAGTCTGGGCCGGTCCGGGCCAGGCCACCCCTCCTCTCTGGCTCTCAGGGCCTTCTCTACCTCTGAGACCTTTTTTTCTGTCCAATGTAATTATTTGAATAATTCTCCAGGTCACCAGGCTGTGATCGAAACGCATTGCCGAGGTTTTTGGTGGCCGCAGTAGGGTTGGCCATTTATATGGAGAGTGGAGGTCACATCTGAAGGCTTCTTGGAGGACTCGGGCTGATGGTATCGCGGCTGCTCTTTGTGTGACCCGTCCCCTAGGTCCTGGACGGCAGAGCAGAGGCTGCGGCTTAAGGCGCCTTTCCGCGAAGTTCTGTTTAGTTTGGCCGACAGTAGCTGGTGACTGTAGCAGTCTAAAGGCCCGTTTCGCCTGCTACCTTGAGCTTGATCCGGTACGGCTGCCGCCCGACTGCGCCCGCTGCTTATTAAGAGTGTGTCTGAGTCCTGTCATCTGCTGTATGCAGAATGCGGCCTTCTGATCCCCACCGACGCTGGGCTGGCTGACAGCCAGGTTTGTTATTTGGGTTGGAGGGAGCAGGTGAAGGTCCCTCTTTGTGCTTCCAGGGAGGCTGTTATTCTCTCTCCAAGCGCGAGGTTTGTGTGATTCTTCTGAACAAACGCATCCCAGCTCACGTGGCACGGGTTAGAATCCGATGACGTGTGTGTGTGTGTGTGTGTGTGTGTGTGTGTGCGCACGTGCACAAACTCCCCATTTGTGTCTTTTCCCCAGAATGTGAAGCGCATGAACCCAAGTTGGCGTGTGGTCCAGGCACCGGCATTCAAGCTGTTTGAGAGCGTGTTAAGTTAATCCTGCTTCGCCTGCCAACCCCGCCTCTCATTATCGGGGGGGGGAGAGTCCCTGGGTGCCGAGGATTCGCGTGGCCTGTGTGTGTGTTTCTGGTTGCTGGCAGCGTTTGAAAGAAGGAGAATGTGTCTATGATGTAGGTGGGTATGTAAACTGCATATGTATGCAGTGGTATTTTTAGTTAAGTTTTCTAATTAGTGCAGCAGTTTGAAAAATTTTAGTATTAGTGACCCCAGTGAACTCTGGGTAAGTTACATGGGGGTTTGACGGGGAAGAGAAGCTCTACAGCAGCATAAAAGACGGTGGCTGTGTGCAGGAGGCAAGAGGAAAAAACAAAGAAATTCTTCCATGGGGCAGTGAGATAAAGCATAATAATAATTATTATAGATAATGATGTCATGCAGAGTGTGTGTGTGTGTGTGTGTGTGTGTGTGTGGGCCCTTACATAAGTCTAGACAAAAACAAAGGCCTGTACAGTTACTGGTGTTTGTCTAAGACGATACTCTAATTTTCACGCACATGCAAATGCGCTGTGCGCCGTGGCCTTCTGACAGACTCACACCCTGGGTCAGCCCCTGGGCCCAGTTCCGGTCCCAGCCCGTTTAGTAATCTCCAGCTCGGTCCACGCCTCTGTGCAGTCCCTTAAATTATACGCGAGGCCGTCACTACACTGCAAATGCGGTTTTGCCTGTGGCAACCGCGTGTTCTGATGCGAGCGACAGGTCCCCATTCGGTGTGTGACTCACCAGGGGTTAATGCGCGGATTATCGCATCTGTGTGTGAAGAGAACGACGGGCGCCCTCTTCGGGTGGGGAGGAAAAAGCCCTCATTTCCTTAATATTTGATGAGCGGTGAGTTGAGGTCTCATTCTCTTTTAGATGTGCCTTGCTTTTAACGGCTTCCCAATTGGGCAGTTTAACGTTTTGATGGATGTATGAGGTTTTCGCGTCAATAGTTCCGCGGCCGTTTTGGAGCGGCAGCGGTAAAGGCTTCTGAAGGGCAAGCCTAACTGCTCTGCGCAGATTTATGGCACCAGGTAAGACGTGTGTGGCCATGGTTGGAAATTCCTCAACCTAAGCGTTCTGTCACGGGTTTGGCCGTTACAGCCAATGAAGGTTATTATCCCCGTTCCCCGTCTTCCTCCGTGCCGCACGGCGTCTCCGGGAGCATCCTGGCTCTTCTCCAGCAGAAGGTTTATCTCTGATGGTGCGTATAGTCCTACTCATGCCTCCATCCCAGAGTGTGTCTAGGTTTTTGGTATTAATCCCATATTTGAAATCTAATTTTGGCTCCGGTATGAGTTTGGGCTTTAATGAGACAGAAGGGTGTCCCGGGGGTCTCAGAACGGCCTTGGTGCTGTACCTTGACCCAAACAGAATATTATCTAAAACTAGTTAGCATGGGAAGGTAAGCCGCCGGGGTTTCTGGCTGGGGGTGGGAGAGTGAGAGATGCCAGTTCTGTCAGGTGATGCCGTTTGCTGTCGACACGTCGACTTCAGTTGCCTGTCGGCACGCTCCGTGTGATCCGAGATGTCAGGAGAGTGTTGGTCCCAAATTCACAACGCCTCCAAAGAAAAGAGTGGGAGATCAGCGCCAGTCTCCATGCGTGGTACGTCGGTCCAGGCCGCGGAATGGGATCATCTGCCTGCCTTTTGCCATTGCTGTAAGCCTGAGTGCCACTGTCCATAAGCAGGTCACGGCGTGTCCTAAACCCTGCCGATGAATCCAGGCTCAGAACCTCGTCCCTCGCGAGTTGCTGCAGTAGGGAGTCTGGATCAAGCTGCTTACTGTCTCAATAACAGTGTTAGATGGGCTAAGCGCGGCGCGGATTGAGACGTTCACGGATTGACGCTCACTGAAAGCTGAGGCCGCGCGATTGGCCGCCGTGCTCTTTATGGAATTCTAATTAACAGAGGCTCTCTCGTCAGCCTGCCGATTGCCGTTTACCCCGCCTGCTGCTGGTTCCGCCGCCGCCCACGAAAGGTGAGCAGCCATCTTTGCCGGGAGCCGTCCCCCCGCGGTGACAGGCGGCTCTGAGAGTTTACGCGATAATCGGATTTGCTGCAATGCGAGTCTGTGAGATCCCATCCTGTCCCGAGCACCATTCCTGGGATTTTTAAATGTCCCCCAGCAGGTTGGTAGATGGTGTGCCAGTCTTCTGCTGAAGTAGTGTGCGTGCGTGCGTGCGCGTGTGTGTGCGCGCCCCAGCTCCCCCCCAGTAATGCAGGTGCGGGGGGGTCCACTCCTCTGCACTCTCTTCCTCTGCGACCAGCCTCCCCCGGGGATTACCCGCCTCCTTCAACTGTTAGATGTCGTTGTCCTGTGCTGTGTTCGGGGCCCTGGGGGGCACGTTCTGCCGGGCTGCATTGGCCCCTCCCTTGATCCTGTTACTCAGCGCACATTTCAGCCTGTCACCTGCCTCTGACTCGGTCGCGTTCCCCATCTCGTCACCGTGGTCCCCCGCTTGCTGTTAATGGCCAGTAGTACTTTTGAATGGATTGATAAGGTCACTTTTGGGGTAAATTGGTGATGAAATTGGTACGAGACTGCTAGCTCTCAGACAAATGAGCATTAACTCATGTGGCTCCTACAAACTTAATCAGTAAATGCAGTAAAAGTCCAATTAAAGTTTTAAAAAAAGAAAAATCGATCACTCAGGTACAAACCTTTAGTTGAGGGCATATTACGTGCTAAAGGAAGATGTGTAATTGTTAGCGCTCACAAAGCGCGGCATGAGCGATGCTTGGTTGCCATGACGTTGCCGCGCTCTTTAAAGCTGTGCCGTCTCACAGAGCGGTAATTCACCGTTGAAAATAGGCCTCGAAATAATGCTGGAAAAGGCCCTTTCATCGCTGGATAAATGCCCATGAAGGTCACAGCACGCAGGTTTCCGAGCTCCGGAACTTTCCATGCCGCGAAAATGCATGGACTTGCGCTTTTCCACCCGTGGTGACAGTACGGGCATGAAATTAGAGCGCAGTGTCAGAGTGTTTGCCAATATCATATAACATAGTTAATATAATGTGCATTTCGGACGTCCTGAATCTAGAGGCAGGAACTGAATCGGCAGGGAGCCAATGGCGAGGAACACGTTGAGGTCCAGGCGGTGAGTCGACGGCTTCCTGCCATCTCCCAGCACTTCCTGCCTGTCTCTGCTTTTAATTAGGCCTGAAACTATTAAAATCAATATTTAAACCGATTAGTCTGTCAGATCTCAGGGTGGTGTTTGAAGATAAGATCGCGAGTCATGCAGAATGGCAGCGATTAAACAGCCTTACCCTTATTTCACACTGGAAATAAAAAATAGCTTTTTAATTATTAATAATGTTGAATCCTGAATGAATCAGGCTTGGAGTTAATTAGGAGAGTATATAAGCTGAGCATTTGTGATTGTTATACATGACATCCATAGGTGACTCTGCATGGAGTTTTACTGTCGTCCTGAATGAGTACGTCAGCATTCCAAGGCGCTTAATCCGGGCAGGCGCTCGTTAAGTTGACGAAGGGCTGCGATTAAAACTGAATTTTGAATATCTTTATTGTCATTGTACATGTACAAGGAAGGCCTACACGCTTTCCCTTCAATTCTATTATAAAATATGACAATATGTACGTTGTAGATATACAGCACAGATATAGGGCGTTTTGATGTAGATTCACAAGGAGTCCTCCTGATCAGATACGGGGTGGGGAGCGCCAGCCCGCAGGCCTTGACTGTAGCTTTAAGAAGCCAATCTGCATCCAGAGATGTCAAAGCACTGCTCTGTTGTAAGCGGCTGCAGGATAATCACCAGAGAGGCTGATCCTGTGGATGGGCGTTGGGACTGAGTGCCTGTCGGGCCTGAAATTACACGCCGTCAGTGTGTTAAGGAACAATGTGCATTTACGCACGGCCTGAAGTCGGGGCCTTTTAAGACAAATTCACCAGTTCCAAAGCCGCCCCCACCAGCAAAATATACTGAGCTTGGCCTAGTCACTGGCTACTGCGAGCTCAGGCGAATTAAAACACCATCTTCCCCAGAATTTAAATCATAAACGCAGGTGCGGCATTAAATCAAATGTCTACACACAGAAGCTGAAATGCGGACGTCCTTTTGTTTGTGTTGAACTTTAAGGTTTCCTTTTAAAAAGTCCACACGATTTCTCTGAAATGTGTCCAAAGGGTGACGGTCCTTGAAACCCACTAGGAGACGTTTCCTTGTGAGCATGTTGACTTTCCGCATTCGGTGTCGGAGCCCTGATGCTCGCGCCCCTCTCTGCCCCCGTACGATCTATCTTGCTACAGTAAACAATGTGCTTGCCAATGAATTTGCCACATTTTTGCAAAGTTTCAGACACTTAAAAAAAATTAAATAAAAAAATCATTCATTCAGCTGTGCATTGTGTTTATAAAAATGTGACGTTCTGCAGGTCAACACTCGACACGGGGTTACGGAACATCACACATGAGAGAGAGGAGCACGGCAGCCCGCAGCAGCTCTGTCCAAATGCATTCAAATCAGAGGTTGTGCCAAACAATTACACTTATTCACATGTAACTTTTACAGAAACTCTCAAAAACAATTGTTTCATGGCATTTGTGAACAGGAAGTTCTAGAATAAATTATGTGGTTGTCATGGTGACTGAAGTGCAGAGACCCTTTTTCCTGACACTAGGACGTTAGTGTGTAGTGAGCAGTGGGGTTTGACCAAATGAAATTAATTAAATTGCGGTTTCCTGAAAATATTTTTGAGTGACACTCAAATGCTGGTGTGTAAATTGTTTTCTGGTAAAATATATAGAAAATTTGCACAGTAAGTGTGGTGGACATATTGAATTTAGTCGAAGCGTCTCTCCTACAGTAATTGTTCATTTGCTTTCAAATTCCACCTAAATGTCATTCTCTTGTGGCGAAAGAAAATTCTGACTGAGGGGCCAACGTGACTCTGGTGGAGGCTGACCTTTCTTCGTTAAAATCCCTCTCTTTTGCATGATTTTAGCAAATGCATCATGGCTGTTTCCTCCTGCTCTGTCAGGTCTGTCATTTTCTCCCGGTTTACTGGTGGAACCTCTGTGCCACTGGGTCTTTCTGTTGTACGGGTCACCTGAGCTGGTGGCAGATTCCCAGGATTCCTCAAGCACCGAGGTTGTTAAACCAGCCTTCTGGAATTCACCTCCTGACATGCTGGGTTCCGCAAACATGACTTGGCCTTGCGAAGTTTTAATTAAAAGCCTTGAAAGATTTATCGGTCTAACCGGGTCACTGCACCTGTGTGGCACCCAGAACTGCCGCTTCCATCTGTTTTTTTTTTTTTTTTTTTTCTTTCTTTCTTCCTGGGGATGGATTTTGGGGTTAAACCTTGCAGCCTTCCTTGCCCTCCTGTGGCCTGAGCATTGGTGCCTTGTCCTGTCTGGGAGAGGCATTCCTGAGAGAAGGAGCCCTCAATCTATTCGCCTTTATTGGAAAGAGGCAAGAAGCGTTTAAATCTGGGAGTTTATTGTGATGCCGTGGACCCAGGGTCACTGTGAGAGTGTAGGAGGAAGATTAATGGCCAATCAGTAAATGAGTTTAGATTACTGTAAGTAGCTGGAGGAATCGTAAAACGGCTGCCTCTCGTTACTGCTAAGTGTCCGGCTGAGGAGTGACCTCACGACGACGCCTGAGAGGGGCGCTTATTCAGAACATCGCTGGTGGATGTGCTTTTGCTGGGAATACTTAGATGTTGTGAGGGTAACCTCCTCTGACTGAGGTACACTAGGCAAAGACCTTGGCGAAGGCATCTGTGGGGGGTTTGGGGTTGGGTCATTCTGGATGCTGTATCCTGGTTCTACTCCATACTGATGGACGTCAGATGGACGGAACTGTGTCTTTGTTACACAAACACTTGGCTGCCGGTTTTTCCCTCGCTTTTTACCCTTTTGCCTGAGACGCTCCCTAAGTGTCACCTCTGCTCGTTTTCTGTCCCGGCACCGACTGTGTGGTCCGGTGTTGAGCCGTAGGGTTTTGGCGGCCTCCCTTCGCGCGGCATGGAGTGCTGCTTTTGGCCAGTAATTTTGCAATTGTCAAATAAAACCGGTTCCCATTGGGCGGGCTATAACCGTATGTAATACGAGAGGATGGTGGTTTTGCCACCCAAGTCCAGGGACACGATCCTTGTTAGCCCTGTGAATAATGAGCCCAAACGGCCAGAAGTAGCACTAGCGTCGTTCAGTAGCGATTCAAGATAAGTGCCCCCCAGTCCACTGAACTTCTCGGTGGAAAGGTAGTCTGTGGAGGTCACAGAGAAGTTATAGTCACCCTCCTTGTTAAATTACCTAACGAGATACCTGCAGCGTTTATGAAATGTCTTCTGGAGCCTGGTAGCCTACCATCTCGCCCCGATCTCCATGATTAATTGGGGTAATATGTCAACCAGTAGGGGGAGGGGAAAAAAATCGCAATTTCGGCTCAGCGAAACCAATTACCTACTCATGTGGAAGAAATGAAACAGATAGGTTTTTGAAGGTTATCTGGGTATCCACAGGAGAATCCCTTCAGATGTGGCCATGCACGTAGCATCTGGAACCAACGTTAAAGTGACTAGGGCTGTGCTTAGGAAAAGGAAGCCTACCGTCAGGCTGGCTCCTGATTCCTCTTCTGATGTCCTGTCACACGAGGACGCCGTGGGGACCTGTCAGAGCCGCTCCCCACGATATTTAGAGGTAAATATCAAGGAGAGGTTTTGTGCTTCTGCAGAATGTGCATCCTGGAGAGGGGGGGTGGCTTCTAGCTTCAGTAGACCAGGTTCAGTCCACCCTCACCTCCAGATGTTGTAGGAAGCATTAATCTTGGGAAAATGAATGACTGGTATGTCTTGCTGGTTTCCAGGACAACATCTAGTAACTAAATGGAGAGAGCTGAGCGGTAAGTGTAGGTCGGCGCCACTCTGTGTAGAACCGTGGAACCAGAAGCCAGGCTTTTTGGGTCTGTTGGATCCACTTCGGCCAAACTTTGGTTTGTTAGTGACCATTTCACTACTTTCCCTTTATGTGAACATCTGCCAAGTGACGAGTTTGCTGGTCTCCAAGCTCCTTACCTGTACTGGTGACCCCTATAACTCTCCTCTGCAACAGACCTCTCATCCTCCCAAACCCCCAGACCCCGAGGGGCGTTTCGAGACCCCCGATAAGGAATCGGCAGCTGTACAAGGCCGGTGGCTTTCAGTTTCTGGCCGATGCCATTTAACCCAGAGCAGTCTAACCTTCATCATGTGTCTTACGGAATGAAAGCCAGGGAGTAGGGGAAAAAAATATCAATATATCATGGCGACAGGCGGGGAGCTGCCGTATTCATGTGAAGATTGCTTTAAAGATGGAAAACAATTTTGTGCAATGGCGGAGCAAGGCGGCTGATAAATAGGCCATATTACTTAAAGAAAGCTTCTTACTCCACAGTGCCAGAGATGATTCTGGTAGTAAGTCAGGGAAGGGATTTTCATTGCCATTTTATTTTATTTTTTATTTAGAGGAAGAAGAGTGCTTACTTGCTGTCAGCCACTTCAGCTGTAAATGTGCCCTTTTGTTATGCATTCTGTCCTTTGGATGGATTTTCACTTTGTGCAAATGAAATTTCCCAAAATGCCCGGCTCTCAGAATTCCATCTTAAGGAGTTCACTGGTCAGGCGTGTGTGTGAGGGGGTAAAGAAAACAGAGATGCTGTGTCGCGGGGCATCACTTATGGAGGTCACACGTTGCAAGAGCCTTTATGGAAACAATGCACGCTCTCTCGATCTCTCTCTCTCTCTCTCTCTCTCTCTCTCTCTCTCTCCCCCTCCCTCTTTCTGCCCCTTTTTCAGATTCAGGCTACTTTATTTGTACCAGTAGGTAAATTTTTCCTATTTGAGCCTGGCTGTTTGTCATTTTCTTCTGCTCTGATAGTCAGGGGTGGTCCCGCAGAGAGGTGATCTGGGCCATCGAATGGACACAGCAGAAACTCTGATTAGAATGGCCGACGCCGATCCCGGGGTCTGCTCTGGGAAGGAGCGTAATAACCGTCCCTGATGCCTGGGCAGTCTGGGAAAACCCTGCATCTTGTTCTTCCCGGTTCTCATCCCGTTTCGATTAATTGGGATGGTCTGGTTTGGAATGAGGTAATCTGTGGAGGTGGTGAGCGCAGAAATGGGCTCCCTACAT
>JAODKC010000137.1:12093762-12117211 GCA_026777985.1 Mormyrops attenuatus
AGGCATGTCTGCTGTCCTGTATCATGATCCAGGCATGTCTGCTGTCCTGTAACATGATCTAGGCATGTCTGCTGTCCTGTAATATGATCTAGGCATGTCTGCTGTCCTGTATCATGATCTAGGCATGTCTGCTGTCCTGTAACATTATCTAGGCATGTCTGCTGTCCAGTATCATGATCCAGGCATGTCTGCTGTCCTGTAACATGATCCAGGCATGTCTGCTGTCCTGTATCAAGATCCAGGCATGTCTGCTGTCCTGTAACATGATCTAGGCATGTCTGCTGTCCTGTATCATGATCCAGGCATGTCTGCTGTCCTGTATCATGATCCAGGCATGTCTGCTGTCCTGTAACATGATCTAGGCATGTCTGCTGTCCTGTAATATGATCTAGGCATGTCTGCTGTCCTGTATCATGATCTAGGCATGTCTGCTGTCCTGTAACGCGTTCTAGGCATGTCTGCTGTCCTGTAACGCGTTCTAGGTATGTCCGCTGTCCTGTAACATGATCTAGGCATGTCTGCTGACCTGTATCATGATCTAGGCATGTCTGCTGTCCTGTAACATTATCTAGGCATGTCTGCTGTCCTGAATCATGATCTAAGCATGTCTGCTGTCCTATAACATGTTCTAGGCATGTATGCTGTCCTGCAACATAATCTAGGCATGTCTGCTGTCCTGTAATATGATCTAGGCATGTCTGCTGACCTGTATCATGATCTAGGCATGTCTGCTGTCCTGTAACATGATCTAGGCATGTATGCTGTCCTGCAACATAATCTAGGCATGTCTGCTGTCCTGTAACATTATCTTGGTATGTCTGCTGTCCTGTAACATGATCTAGGCATATCTGCTGTCCTGTATCATTATCTAAGCCTGTCTGCTGTCCTGTAACATGTTCTAGGCATGTCTGCTGTCCGGCAACATAATCTAGGCATATCTGCTGTCCTGTAACATTATCTAGGTATGTCTGCTGTCCTGTAACATGATCTAGGCATATTTGCTGTCCTGTAACATGATCTAAGCATGTCTGCTGTTCTGCAACATGATCTCGGTATGTCTGCTGTCCTGTAACATGATCTTACCATGTGTCCAATGTCCATGTCACATAATCTAACCACATCTCTGCTGCTGTGTAAGATGATCTACATGTCTCTGCTGCTGTGTAACACGATCTACATGTCTCTGCTGTCTGTAATATGATCTTGCCATGTGTCTGCTGTGCTTCTTATATGATCTAAGCATGTCTCTGTTGTCCATTTGACATGACCTAACCATGTTTCTGCTGTCGTGTAACACGATCTACGCATGTCTCTGCTATCCATGTACCATGATCCATTTTCAGCTCTGCTGTCCTGTAAAATGATCCAACCATGTGTCTGCTCCTGTCCTATCGACCTGATTGGGCTCCGTTCTTCACAGTGTGGATGGCGGTCGGTCTGTCTATGTGGAAGTTCTGGAGTGTGGCTGGAGGTTCTGGCCTGGAAACAGAGGCTGCAGCAGAGGGTGCAGGTGTAGGGTGGAGCTGGCGTGGGCCAAAGGGCTGGGAGCCAGCAGGGCTGGAAGGAGGGAGCCAGCTGGGACCGGATGGAGGGTCAGGTGTGTGGGGCGGAAGGTAGCCGTGGGGACCAGATGAAGAGGGGGGCCAGCCAGGAGGGTCGTGGGATGGGTGGGGAAGAGAGCAGGTGTGACCGTGGGCAGCTGGATGGGTGCGAGGCGGGGCTGGGGGAGCGGGTGCAGGGGCGCTAGCGGTGCAAGTGGCTGGGCCAGGGAGGAAGCGAATGCAGCCAACGCCCGGTGAGGAAGCAGTGTGTGAGTGAGGCCAGTGACTGGCATCTGCGGTGGGAGAGGCAGCCGGTGGAAGGCAGGCACCGGGGCAGCACTAGGCGGCTCTGGTGGCACCGCAGGGATGGCCTTGGCGTGCTGCTGCTGCACGTGCCACTGGGCTTGGAGCTGAAGCTGTTTGTACTTGTCAATCTCATCTGCAGAGAAGGTGATTGGCTGCTCGGCCAGAGGTGGGGAGAAACTCTTCTGGGGCCTGCTGGACTCCAGTGGCTGTCTGAGGTACGCATCACTGCCAAACGTGTGCTCTGCAGACCCAGACGCTGTGCTGGTCTCTGTCTGGGCTGGGGATTGGGGGCAGACAAGCCTCCCTGGACAGTCCAGGGGTGATGGAGCTGGGCCCTCCTCCGGTTGGTCTGGGATGACCCGGGGCTCTGCACTGCCCTGGCTGAGCTCACATCTCTCCTTCTTGGCTCTCCTCCTGACAGCGGGCAGCTTTCCTATCAGAGGTAAGCACATGGCGGTATTCATCTTTTTCCTTGTGGGGTTTGTATCCTCTGCAGGCCTGTCCTCTAACCGTTCGGCATGATTGGCATTTGGAGCAGCAGCGTGGTCGTTTTCATCTGCCCTCAGCAAACGAGGCTGGTCTCTGGTTATTTTCCTCACAACGGAGGCAAGCTTGACGAGACGGGACTTTCCCCGAGAGACCAAATCGGAATTTCCCTGGGAAGACCTCACTAGCTGGGGTTCCTCAAAGCTGTGGGCTCTGCCTCGGGGTCTTGGCTGGGCCTGTAGGTGACCCGGGCTGCCCCAGCTCAGTTCGGAGGTGTCTGTGCTGCTACATGTGCTGGAGCTCCTCTCCTCCCTGCCCCACCCCTGTCTTTCACTTCGCTCTACCTGCGTGATGGGACACCTCCTCTTCTGGACTAAGCCGTCATCGCTGCAGCTGTCACCTGGCCTGCTGCCACTCCTTCTCTTCAGTGAAAAACCAGGAGACAACCCAGTAGAGGACGGGCATCTCCTAGCCCGGTACAGTGGCCCGTCATCGTCGGAACATGGGTCAGAGGTCTCTGTTACCCACGTGGAGCTGGATCGTGCCACAGAGCGGCCACCATGGAGCTTGAACCGATTCCACCTGGTAGAGGAGTGAGCAGGATGGGGGGAGGATCTGCCCATGGGGCCCAGTGCTGCTGCTGCAGGAACCCGGTGCATTTCCTTACTGCTCAGTGCAGTGGAGAGTGAGTGTGCGAGAGCCTTGGAGCCACTCATCGTCACCGTATCCCTTCGGCTCAGCACTGCCGACTTCAGATGCCTTTTCCTCTTGCCAAGTGCGAGCCTTTTCGTACCCACACACTTGTCATTCGGGTCTCCCACGGACACCTGGTAGTCAGCATTCTGAGTACATGGGGCCCTGTGCTTTCCGTTACCTTCCACATTATGGGTTTCACATTCTATGTGACTCCGTTCATTCTTTGGCTTTGGAATTCCAAGACGATTTTGCAGGTGAAAAGCTCCTCTTTGGCCCTCCCTGCTTTCCCCGGGCTCATCAGCATGGCCCACTTCCATATCACATATGTCTTTAGTTAATCTCCTCTTACTTTGAGTGAGGTTGAAGTAAAGAGGGTTGCAGCTGTAGGATATGTAGGGCTCTGATTTTGTGTACCGGACTTGTTCCTTAGGCCATTTCAACATGGTGTCCCCATCCCGGGCCAAAACATTTACAAACAAAAGCTGTTTCTTATCTGGGTCAGTGTTGACCACAATATATCTCTGTCCATGGTCACAGGCCGCTTCCAATCCCAAGTCTCGCGTTCTCATGCCCAGTCGAGACCCGAGAGTTTCCCGGATCACATCGCCTACTCTCTGGGACGGGCTACCTCCCACCTCTGTCGGGTCCTCCACAAAGGCGGCACGGAGCCTCCTGTCTGCATCTTTCGGCTTTTGGTCTGGCTGCCTCACTCGAGGCCGGGGTGGCGATGCGGGGGAGTCCTCCTCTTTGGCCCTGCTGAGCTCCCGTCCTTCCCCCTCGCTATCCCATGATGCCTTCTCACTCATCAGGCCTCTCCGGGTGCCATCATCCACCATGTATTTTGCAAAATCTCCATGGGATGCCACCTGTGTCCAGAAGGCCTCCGGGTCCTGCTTCTGCCTCCACAGTGCCACCCTGTCCCTAGGCGCCTCGTCCACACTGTCGTTGAAGACTGATGCAGATGACTCCAGCTTCAGCTGAGTTTTTCTGGAGAAGCAGAAGGAGACCCCTGACCTGCGGCCGCCATGATCCCGGCTCCCTTGCGATGGCTTCTTGCGACCATGTAGCTGTTCTCTCTGTGGTGGCGGGAACCTGGAGGCCACCACTGCAGAGGTCCCTCCAGAGCCTGGGAGGAGGTGCCGGGCCCCGAGCCGAAGCTCCCGCCTGGGCAGGAGGCGTTCTCCATGCTGCTGGGATCTGCACTTCCCTGGACCTCTGTCAAGCACAAGCAGAAACAAGGACATGAACCACTGATGGATCCCCAGTGAAGAGCCATTGATGATAAATGCAGCGTGAAACACCTCCTCCTCCTCCTACTCCTCCCTCTAAAGCCGCAGCTTAATTGTGCTCATCCATAACTCTGTGATTTAGCCAGGAGCCCAAATTAGCTGCAGATTAAATTTCTGACAGATGTTCAGATCGCATTCTGAAAGCCAAACACTGCATTGTTTTTTATTATTATGGACTCTGAAACTTTACAGACTGGGGCTGGATTTACAGTACACTAAACAGAGTATGGGCAATTTGTGGTTATTAACATAAGAATGCAGATTATGAAAGGATCAGGTTTAATTGATTGATTTCTCAAAGCCCCCCTATACACTCCCCTCCCACTGGACCCTGCCCCTCCCTTGTTGTAATTGCCCCATGCACTCCACCCCGTGGACCATGCCCCTCCAGTGGGTGTAGTTGCCTCATGCATGCCCCCCCATGGACCCTGCCCCTCCGGTTGGTGTAATTGCCCCATGCATGCCCCCCCATGGACCCTGCCCCTCCCTTGTTGTAACTGCCCCATGCATGCGCCCCCCCATGGACCCTGCCCCTCCAGTAGGTGTAGTTGCCCCATTCATGTCCCCCCATGCTCACCGATCAGTCTGTTGCCGCAGCTCAGCCAGTTGGTGGAGCCGTCTCAGCGCCCTCTCCTGCTTCCGCTCATCCTTCCAGGACTTGGAGGCCACGTTTCGGGCAAACTCCCTCTGCTTCAGCTCCTTGAGCCTCTGCAGGGGAGACAGGGCCTGTCACGTGGACCACCTTCCCAGCTTTCACATTAGGGGTGATAATCCATTGGACGTCTGGCCCCTTCAGGCCCATTTAGCAGCACATGACACGGCACTGGGGCTGTCCTCTGTTACTGCCTGACGGTAAAGTGCGACCAGCGGTGTGCAAACAGCCATTTCCCTCTTAGCATTGTTTTGCCTCACTTTGGGATGCTAAAACCCAGCAATTCTTATTACAAGATGAATGATAATGATGCTATCTGTCTCCGTGATAAAATCTCTACCAAAATGAGATTGTTTTTAAATGACGTTAGTATGAATACGCAACGCTCTCTTGGGACTATCACGCCTAGTGTGTTCTGCATTCTGTTTTCACCACGTACTTTCTGTGTGTGAGCTTTTGTTCTGGATTGAAACAAAAAAACACGCTGTTAGCAAGCATAACGGGCAGACATAACGGGCAGGCGTAAGGGGCAGGCGTAAGGGGCAGGCGTAACGGGCAGACGTAACGGGCAGGCGTAAGGGGCAGGCGTAAGGGGCAGGCGTAAAGGGCAGGCGTAACGGGCAGGCGTAACGGGCAGACGTAACAGGCAGCCGGTGCTGTTTCATTACCCCGACAGGCCAACGGTGTGACCCAATCAGCACAAACCCTCTGTCACGCACTCTGCCTTTTAAACGGGATGATTGATGACGCCATAGCGGTGAAGGGGGAGGTGGGGTGGGAGTCGGATCAGCTTTCAGTCATGTTCGGACATCAGAAGCTCGGCAGCGTTGGACTTGGTTAGCACCGGGAGACCCCTAGGAAAAACCCAGTTGCTGGTGGTGGTACCCGGTGGGCCAGTAGGGGCGGTGTGCCACCCCAGACTTCATATAACAGTAGTGGCCTAGCACAGTGAGGGAGATGCTATGTTGCTGAAGGCACTGCCCTTCAGATGAGACTCTGCACTGAGATCCTGTCTCATTAATGACTCTCATTAAAGATCCCATGGCACTTATCCAAAGTGCTGGCTGTTAGCCCTGCTGCTCTGGCCAAACGACTTCTCAGGGTCTCTCAGAAGCTTCCAGGCCACCTGACTATCACCAGCACAGAAGCCTGCAGACTTTATATCTGCTGAGATTTTCTGAGCCTGAATCAGTGATGTGCTTCACTCGTTCTGTGCTACACCCAGGCCTTATGGTCTGCAGAGTAGGTAGCTGGTTCAAATCCTGTGGCCGACACTTGGGCAAGGCTCTTAACCCTAACTGCTCCAGGGACTAGCTGATCCTGCTATCCCATCCTAATTTGTAGATTTAAATAAATGTAAATGGTAAATGGTGCTATACCCAGGCCTAACTTGGCTTAGACCACACTACACCCAGGCTGTGCCACACAGTGGCACTGATTTAGAGGTGGATTGTAAAGACAGTGCATCTGCAGTCCTTCCTCCACTCCAGCAGGGGGCAGCAGTCTGAATGGTTAAGCCACTGAATGTCAAGCCCATGCAAACTGAAGGCTCACTGTCTGCTCACCCCCCAGGCAGACATTTACTTAATGACCCCTTCTGGTGACTTTTGGAAAATAACTGTTCTTTTCGAACAGTGAATATCAGCCTCACAGATACGAGTCCTGCTGGTTCTGGTCCGTATCTGACTTTGTCATGGGGGGGGGGGAGCAGTATGAACATCAGCAGAGGAGAGTGTGTATCTGAAAGGCTGCTGGTTCACACCCCAGAGGCAAAGTGCAGCCTGAACTGGGTCAGCTATAACCACTCAGCTATAACCACTCAGCTGTCTCACACACAGCCAAGTAACTAGTTAAGCGAAATAAAACTCGGATATGACTAACCCGGAGAGGCACAGAGGCAGGATTGCCCTCTCATCAGCCCTTTAATGGACCATAAGGGCCCTCTGCAAGGCTATCCCTCTGAGGAGAAATCCTAGTTAGTAGCTCGAGTGATTGGAGCTCGGCCTGTATGTATAATATAGCAATACTGTAACACTACAAGCGTAATGCAGTCTGTCTGGCTTTCATCTCCAGAAAACCTCAGCATCAGCTATAGTCGTACATGTAGAAGCTGGAGAATAAACCACAGCCAGGACCCAGGGGGAGGACACGAGGCTCCTGCATGTTCCTCTGAGGCCGGGTCTTTGCCCTCGAGCTCTCTAAGCTCAGGCAGGGAGAGCTATTAACTCCAAGAGCTTTGTGTCACCGTGAGGAAGGGCGTGCTGACATTGCTCTCCAGCTACGGGCGAGCAGCCGTGGGCCGGCGGGTCAGACGCAGGAGATTGCGTGAGATCAGATGGAAAAGCGGCGTGTAACGCCGGCCATGGTGGTGTGTGGCTCAGGAAACGATCAGGCAAGCGGGATTCTGAGCTGAGGCGGGAAGCTGGAGGCTATAGAAATCTGGCGTGAGGCGGGCATCGGAAGCCGCGGCACTGCTCTGGGCCTTCGGGGCCATATCACTCTGCTCGCCTTGGGTTGCCCACCTCCTGGCCAAGCTACAAGAGCTCCGACACTCAGAAATGGACAGGTGGTTCATCGGCAAACTACAGAAAATGGGCTGTGAGTGACCATGTGTGCGCTTCCCCAAACTCAACCAATAAAATTCATTCACAGCAGTGGTGTTTGCAGGGGGTGGGGCCACAGGGGCACAGGCTAATTGGATGCCAGAGTGCCCCCTTCCTGTTACTCACAAATTCAAACCATATCATTGGCTAAAAAAAAATCCTAGAATCAACCCTAGTTCACTGAGAAGGATGGGCACTGGCGATGACGACGGGCACTGGCGATGACGATGCAGCCATGTTTTTCTTGCCACCTGTTCCCTGGAGTGGAGCTATCTCCATGTTCCTCTGATGCCACAGTCCAGCTGAATGTGACAAGTCCCGCGTGTTTCCTACTCCTGGTCACGCTAAGGAATTAGCTGCAATTACTTAAATTCGTATAAGCATTGCTGAGAATCCTTCGAGTCTCGCCTACTGACGAGCAACAGGAGGTGGGATGGCTGGGGTCTGAGGCCCAGGTATGACACGCGCCCTGACAGCTCTAACTAACCGTGACCTCATGCCTTTCAGCTAAGATTAGCAGATTTGTTGCCCTGAATTACTTAGCAGACATGGCTGCCTGACGGTAATCCTGTGAAACGTCTCTGTTGGCCTGCTTCCTGCATGTATATCCACAGGTAGGGCGGCCGCAACAGGAAACACAGACTCGCGATTCCATATTTCATCAAAGAGCTGCACTAAGTGGACTAAATGTAAGCTTATTTCTTGGAAAAAAATATGATTCTGCCAGCTCATTTGTAAGATGGTAACTTAAAGCGAGTCATTTGTAAGATGATAGCTTAAAGTGAATCATTTGTAAGATGGTAACTTAAAGCGAGCTATTTGTAAGATGATAATTTAAATGAGTCATTTGTAGGATGGTAACTTAAAGTGAGTCATTTGTAGGATGGTAACTTAAAGCGAGTCATTTGTAAGATGATAAGTTAAAGCAAGCCAGTTGTAAGATGATAGCTTAAAGTGAATCATTTGTAAGATCGTAACTTAAAGCGAGCTATTTGTAAGATGATAATTTAAATGAGTCATTTGTAAGATGGTAACTTAAAGCGAGTCATCTGTAAGACGGTAACTTAAAGCGAGTCCTTTGTAGGATGGTAACTTAAAGTGAGTCATTTGTAAGATGGTAACTTAAAGCGAGTCATCTGTAAGACGGTAACTTAAATGAGTCATTTGTAAGACGGTAACTTAAAGCGAGTCCTTTGTAGGATGGTAACTTAAAGTGAGTCATTTGTAGGATGGTAACTTAAAGCGAGTCATTTGTAGGATGGTAACTTAGCGAGTCATTTGTAGGGTGGTAATGTAAATGAGTCATTTGTAAGATGGTAACTTAAAGTGAGTCATTTATAAGGGGAGCTTTAGCATCGTCACTTATGAATAAACTCAGTTAGTTACAGAATTTCCTATTTTCTCCACTGCGGGCAATTAAACTGCACACTAACTCAATCAGCCGGGGTAAACAGAAGCTACAGTTCAGTTCTGCACCTCTGTTATTCTCTCTTATTTCCTGTAATCCAGCCTTTAATACTCTCAGTGGAATCGTATTGGTCACTGCAGAGTTTTATGAATGTTTAAGAAAAACTTGCAGGGTGACAGCTGGAAGCGTCGGCAGGACCCGCGTGTACGTCCCCGGGATGGGTCCATAGATGCTGTGGTTTATATCCACTGTCAGTTATTTAAATTCCACATCAGTGTCTCGTCTCCAGATTTGGAGCTGATTCAGCTGTACTCCTCGGGGCCTCTCCTGTGTCCTCAGAGAAATGGGCCAGTGTAGCCAAGGTGCGCTATATTCCAAAGATTGTGTTTTTTGGGGGGGAGGGGTGGACATCGAGATCTCTCCACGCCGAACGTGTTTGTGACCTCAGTCAGTCGCTCTGCCTGTTTTTGCTCTGTGGTCCCACTGGACCCGGTCAGGACAGAAATGCAAGAGTCCCAGTCTCCTACTGAAGATTGTTTCTTTTCTCCATTTCCTCTCATTTCCCAGTCACAGCTAATATTCATCTCTGCATCCCGCTGGGATTCCGGAATGTTCCCCACATGCCGCCCCCAGTGCTTCCGGCAGCTCCGTAGATGCAGTATGTGCAAACGGGTCAATTACAGGCTAACGATGTTGCTTTAATTAATAACATCATCAGTGCTCTCAAAAATGCTACAATAGGTCAGGGCGGATTTTTATTTCTTACAGCTTTCAGTTTCATTGCTTGTTTTTTAGCTCAAAAATGCACAGTTCTACAGTTAGGTATTCCACTCACACCCGGCGACGGACCGGCCCCCTGTCCAGGGTGATCCCCTACCTCGTATCCAGGGATTTCTGGGATCATTATCTCTGTTCCTAGCCCGGCTTACAGATGCTTCCTGCCTGTTGTGAGGTCACTGTTACACACAGTTATATCAGAATTAATCCCCCCCCCCCCCCCAGATCTTTTCTGGTTGGCACCGTACTTTCTAGCTCCGTCACGGCTGTCGAACCTGGGTGGGACGTCGGCAGCCTGCAGAAAATGTTCCCCCCCCCAACGTGACGAGCAGGGAAGAATTAACACATGGCCTTATTTTCTCCACTCTGGTAGAGTACCGTGGAGATCAAAGAGTGTGTTACCCATCCCGACGGTGCTGATAGCTATGTAAATATCTCCACAGAGGTTCTGTTCCAGTTATGTAAAGTGAATTCTCATCAGTGTAGACAGGTAGGCTAAACTCAAAGCAGAGCCCCAAATTCCCTCCTGTTTAACCAGCATTCTCAGCACATAAAAGCATCACTCTGAACCTACCGCAAAATGAGATCTTTTTGGCTTTTGATTAAGGAATCATCAAGGCATTTCCCAAAAGAAGAGTGACCCGTCAATCGGCCCTGTACCCTAGAGACAGGTGCGGTATCTGCTCCTGGTGCCTGTCCAGCAGTTTGAATGGGCAGAGAACCACCACTGCTGGTCGGTTACTGAAGCGCTGGCTGCCCAGTACCGCAAGCCGAAGTCGTGCAGGAACAAGACGAGCTAGTTTTTCAGGTTTATTTTGCAGGCCGTGTTTCACCTCCGAATTCGCTGTACGGCTTTATCCGCAGCGACTTTGACAGGCGCAACTGGCGATCCTTTTATGCAATTCAGACTCGCAGCTCTCTGGCCACCATCGAAGCTTAGGAGGTATGTGAGGAGGTTACATTGGCGTCCTACTGTGTAGATTACGACTCAAAGCTGCCTTTCTCCCAATCTGCTGTGTAGCCGACAGATTATCCGAATGGAAACCTCAGCCTCGAGACTAATCTTTCCTCTATTTTGTAAATACAAAGGCCAACTGTCTGCTGTCAGGTTCCGTTTAAAGAGCCGCACATCTACATGGGCCGTGCCGTCCACCAGATCATCTGGCCAGGCTCACTGCAGAGATTTTCTCGTTGATGTCCGTAACGGACGAACAGGCCATGCGTACAGGTCGCAGGATGCAAGCGGCTGGCAGCACGATCCCCTCGAAGACGGCCTTTTTAGCAGACATTAATCACCTGCAGCCATAGCGTGATGAATAATTCGGGATTTTCACTTCATCCGGCTGTGTCAGTCAGTGGCATTTGTCAACTTATTTGGAGCGAGAGCAGAGAGGATGAGTGATGAAGGAGCTTTCAGGCGGAAGAGAGGAAGGCACTCCGTCACTCTGCTGCCGGCTGTCAGGCCTGAGCAGAGACACCTCAGGCGGGCGGGCGAGGGGGTGTCACATGGGGCGTCGTCCCCACACTGAGCGTGAGTGTGTGTGTCAGATTCAGCTATGTTTCTGCACTCACATTCCCAGCCCCTAATTTAACTTCTCATAGAAAACACACAGATAAAATGTTCAATTACATGCTTATATAACTGAACAATTATATCCATTCATCCATCTTCCAGTCGCTTGTTCTGACACAGGGCCATGGGGGGGGTCCATCCCTCACAGCACAGACAGTGGCATACCTAGAAATTCTGGGCCCCCTGACAAAATATCACCTTGGGTCCCCTGCTCCCTTTAGCATATAAATTTACATATTCAGGGGCCCCTGTAAAGTACCAGGCCCCCTATAACTGCCAGGATATCCAAGCCCCATCCGACACCCCTGCGCACACACACCCGCACACACACACGCACACACACACAGTGAAGGTGTGAGTACAAAAAGGTGTGAGTATGTTAAATCCAGAATCCGGAGTTGACGCGTCACTGGCTGGCTGCGGTTTGGGGTCTGGGGTGGAAGCGGCATGGGGGCATGTCCAGGGCACCACCCTCACTTCCTCCCTGCCCCGCTTTCCCCCCCATTCATTTGTGGGCCCCAATTAGCACATGAATGGAGAGCCTAAGAAGCCATGCTCTTGCTTTATTAATTTCTTTTTTCCGCTCTAAAAGTGGCAGTGATGTTAATTAAATGCTCCAACGCCGCTCTTTGGTGGCCTTTATTTATATATAAGTGAGAATCTCGTTCTAGACTCCGTCTTAATTGTCTGGGGTGTTTTTACATGCTTGTGTGATAGCCCCCAGGAACGGTTACATTCACAGAACGCGCGTGTTTCTCTGAAGATGCTCGCCGTGAATGGCTCATAAAGACTAATTAAGCCACCCGCTTCACTCACTGAACACTTCTGTCAGAAAGTACTCTCCTGTGTTTACTGTCTGCCGGCAAACTCAGTCCTGGAGATTAGCGATGCCATCGCAAGCCGCAGCTCTAATGTTACTCTAGTGTAGCGTAGAGTGTCGCTCGTTGGGGGGTCGCTGCCACTTAGATACGTATCATTGTTTTTTGTAAGTGGAAAACAGTGGGGGGGGGCAGTGACCTCACACTTCCAGGTTTAGGGTTTTGAACCCCACTTCAGCTCTGAGCTGTTTGTATGTCCTTCCCATGTCATGACGGTTTCCTACTGCAGTCTGAAAACGTGCAGTGAGGCAAATTTATCGTAGTGTGTGATTGTGTCTGTGCCCTGTGATGGGCAGGTGTCCTGTCCACGACATACCATGGGCTCCAGGACCCCTCACCATCCAGACCAGGATAACAACAAAAAGCATAATAGCGATAAGGCTCTCTTATCTTATCTTATCTTATCTTATCTTATCTTGCGCGTGTTTGCAGGATGGGTAGGTGAATACTGCTATTAGGATGTGCTTCTGTATAAATGCCATTTCAACCATAGGCATACCTCATTTCTGCCTGAGTAAAATAAAATTTGTTTTAGTTGTGCTCTGTTCCCTGACTCCAACTTGCTTAGCTAAAGGTAAACTGGAAGCCAAGGTCCACAGCACATGAGTGTTAATGTAAATCGGGCTTTTACAGAGAACTCTGCTGATTCTGCTGCGCTGTGATGTCGGCTCGGTCTCAGAGAAGCAAAATTGCACCAGGCAGCTAAAAGGAACCATTCAAAGTCTGAGCCTCTACTTCCCAGCGATGAAAGCAATTTGAAGACACTGTGATCTGTGGAAAATTATTTCTAATGTGTAGCAATAGACGAACATTAGGTTCTGTATTATTTCAGTGAGTGACAGGGCAGGGTCACCGTGCGCGTGAAAAGCACACAAGTGAAGCATCGGCTCCCTGAAACCACGGGAGGCTTAGGGGTCTCGCCCAGCATGGTCTTTACACCTCAGAGTTCTAGCGCCAATCAGCCAAGCAGTTTGCATCAGCAATGACGGCCACACAGTGTGTGTATTTCAGTATTTTCAGTATTAGCATAAGTAATTTTCAGCACATAAATGTTGTCCTCAGCAGTACCAGGGTGCATACATTTATTTAATTTGCAACAGATCGTCATTGGGGGTAGATTTTAACCAAAGAAAGGAACAAGGTGAGTGTCTGAGTGAAAAGGTTTATAAAGTGCATTAAAATCCCAAACCTGTAAAAGAATATGGGCAGGTGTAGTACTCTGCATGCTGCAGTAGTTTACAGTTTCCTTTGTGAGATGAACTCTGTCCATGTCGTGGATTTCAATGCTTCTGCCAACCACGTTTGCGCCTCTGAGTAACTATAATTTTTTTTACCATCTGGAATGGTAAAATGATTATGGTGTTAAAACCGGACAGAAGTTCAGGTTTGACGAACGTCGGGGGCAGGGTCAGAGGGACAGGAAGTCGGCTGATCATCACCCCACAGACTCAGAGGGCTGCATGGAGCAGCAGGCAGATGGGCCATTTGCATAGGCGTGTAAACAGCGATTCGGCTCAGTGTCTACGGCGCTACCAGGCAGAATGTGCATTTTGTTCTTTTTAAAGCAATCCGTTGAAGGAGCGAGCTTGAAAAAAGGTGGGGACCCGTCACGCGTGTCGTTCCCAGCGGCCTGACTCATCTTCCAGAAGCTTTTCACAGCAGGAACGGCGTGTAAAAAGAAATCACCTGCGATTGCCCCGCAGTGCCTGAGTCCCATATGGTGAGTTGACTGCTTTTCCTCTGTTTGTTTCTACCTCTTTCACTTAAATTGTGTTCTTAGTTCAGTTCAGTTTCCCTATAATGACACAAAAGCGATTTAAGTCCTAAGAATTATCACATGTTCCAATCCAGCTTCCAGTTTCCAGAGACTCTCTCCAGCCACCCCCTGCCATCTTTACACACTGCAATGGTTTGTGGTGAGCAGTTTATTGCCCGTGGTGTGTATATTGTCATGTGCTCTTTTTTTCTGACAGGATCCACTGTGGTTTGATAGATGTTAAATTACTTAAGATTCTGAAAAGGTATAGAAGTTGAGTAACTTGAACTGGAAGAGGAACAGTGTATAAAACTACCTGAAGGCCAGGCCAGAAATCCAGGTCTCATTTACCACCTAAGGTGCAGTTATGGAGTCCGCTTCCAAACTGAGGCGCAGCGTTTGGTTCATCTTATAACCTAAGCTAGGGTGACCAGATAATCCATGTCATCCCGGACACTTTGAGCTACTTCGGGTTTTACAAACTACCTTCTAACTGAAAGGCTCCTGTGCTCCGCTAAATAGTTCAGCTCTTCTTGCGCTTTGACTGGTTCGTTTCCTTGACTGAAAGACTCATCCAGCTGTTTCACATTAACATTCATGATTATAGGAGACTGACCAATCAGCACACAGCAAGAACTCAGTGCTAAAGTGAAATCCGGGTCATTTTAACTGAAATGGTAATTTACAATTCCTGTCCTAGATCAGAGTGTCATGATGACATGGATTATCTGGTCACCCTACCTAAGGTGCAGTTATGTAGTCCGCTTACAAACCGAAGGTCAAATTAATTAGCCTTCATACAACCTAAGGTCATGTTATATAGCCTGCTTACAAGTAAGGTCCAATTATGTATCCTACTTACAAACTAAAGTCCAATTATGTATCCTACTTACAAACTAAGGTCCAATTATGTAGCCTGCTTACAAACTACGATCCAATTATGTAGCCTGCTTACAAACTACGGTCCAGTGTTGGGCCTACCTTAGCAAATAAGGTCTAGGTGTGTCGACTGCTTACAAACCAAGGTCCAATGTTGGGTCCAGCTTACAAAATAAGATCCAATTATGTGTTCTGCCTACAAACTAAGCTCTGATATCTGAGTTCAGCTTACTAACTAGGGTCTACAGTGAGAGTGTGGCAGGCAGCGGCATCCTTCATAGGGGCCTGCTATGCGAGCTCCTTATTCGCACCCATTAGTGGCTCTGCTTGTGTATTCCGTTCCCCGCCTCTCTCATGTTTGTGTTTATCTTCTCTCCTTCTTTCCTCCACGTTCCCCCAGAATGAACAGAGGGCAGATGTGTCACAGGCCAGTACTGCTGGTCATTATTCTGTGATGAACTGCATGTACCTTCTCTCATTTGCAAAGATCGCACTCATTATTATTACCGGTCTCATTATTATTCTTATTGTTATTTTTGTTGCTATTATCTTTAGTGTGCCATACAATATTGTTTATACTGGCTATTTGTTTTGTTTTGTTGTAGTTTGTGAAGAAGTAAAAAACCTATGGTTCAATTATGTAGTCTGTTTACAAACTGATGTATAATTCGGGGTCTAACTTGGAAACCAAAGCCTAATTATGTGTCCTGCTTACAAACTCGGGTCCTCTTTCCAGTCCAGCTCAAATATGAATGGACAGTTACATCCCAGTTGCACTTCCAGTCATAGCAGCAGCTTGCCTGGGCTTCTCAGTGGGTCACCTTTGGGCCAGTCCAACCCAAGGTCATGTGTCCTGTCAACGTTCCCTAAATTTAAAGGCAGACTATCATAAGTCATACATTGTCTTTGTAAGAGATTTCATTATAAAGCCATCTGTAGTAGCTGTCAATGTTCCTGGAAGAGCAGAGACCCGGGTGTCCCAAACGGACTTAAGGGTTCCTCAGGGGTGCGAGGTGGAACCGGAGACCTCTTCTTGGTCTTTAGCCTGCCAGCTTCAAACTAAGCACACATTTATCTACAGCATGTCCCTGACTACAGCAACGGTGGAGGAGGTGGGAGAGCAGTTAGTGTTAGGCGACTGCAAAACATGTTTGATTACAGGAACCCTCACCTCTAGTCAGGGGTGATTCTCGGATTTTTTAAAGGTGGGGGTCATAAGAGGAGCCATAATTCAGAGAAAGGAGCCAACCTTATCATTAGCTAGTCATATGTTTTGAATTGGCGAGTGACAGGGAAGGGAGCCAATAAGCTTTCAGCCGGGGTTAATGCCCCTGTGCCCATTACGCAAAGCAGTCTGGTCAGTCCTGGTCACCAGCATTTTGTCGGCTCCCTCTTGGCCTGACTCCGCTCCCTTGTCCCTGTAAATCCCAGGGACAGTCGTGTGCTTACCTGCTTGTGAGCGTGGTCATAGGAATTTATGTGGTTGTCAAACTCCTGGTGCTTCTGATACTGCTTGTCACATAATTCACAGTAGAAATTAGCCTTCAGGTCCTCCAGGGCCTTGGTGATGGCCTTTCCTTTCTCTGCATAGTCCTGCAGACGGACAGAGGTGGAAAGCCATTAGTGCAGATCTGCTCAGTTATGAAATGTCTCGCCATGAAGCTGCACGCGGGGTAATTTTCTATGGAGAGATGCGTTCCTGCTCTGTTTGAAATGCTGCACTCTATCTCTCCCTCTCACGCTGCTACATTTCAAAGCTGTGTGAAAATTAAACAAAGATGGCTGTCAGTTTCCCCCCGAAGGTTCGTACTGTTCGAATCCTCTGTCAGTATCGTTTAACTTATAAAAAATAAAAGCAAAACACGACAAAACAAAACCTAAGGCAGGTTTGGGTCTGGAGAATCTCTGGTGAAGCCGGCAAAGTCAGTCGGCAGCAAACGCAGAGTCTGCCACTTAACACTGAAAAAATCTAAGGGGAAAATACCCAGAATGCCATAAATATGGGTGCAGAGGCAGAGGGATGGCGATACTAAGCCTCCCAGTCAACTTCCTCTATGATATTGCCAGCAGATAATCTGGAATCTTCACGGCTGCTCCATATTCATAGCTGACTGCTGCTAATGGGGAATCTCGGAGGGATGTACCAGCGAAATGGCCTGGGGGGGAATCCCATTTCTGGGCTCCCCTGTTATTCTCCAAGGTGATCATAACATGCTGAGGTGGCTTGGCATCTTGACACACAGGCAGAAAACACAGAGAGTAACACAGTCGGAGGTAAAGGGTGACGCGCTGGCCCTACTGGGCCATAGGTGTCAGGTCTCATGGATTACCCATGAGGCTCATGTGACGCCGTCGCCGTGCGTCCAAATCAAGCCACTGTCGTCAACCCCCCCCCCAGCAAGTTTTAAGTTGAACCTTTTTTTAAAGCCCTCGCCGTTTTCACCAAGTTGTACAGGTTTTTAGTCAACCCCCTGACTGCCTTCACTCCAGCAAGGTTGGCGTGCGTGCCCACCCATTCTGACAGTCTGGATCTTGGGGCACGGGCTGCCTAAAGTCTCCAGCTCCTTAACCCCACCTCCTCTGCCAGCCATTACATGCTCGTCATGCAGAGGATATGGGTCCAAGACATCTGATTGGTTGGTCCCGCCTCCTCCAGTTGCTTGGACCCAGCTCCTCAACAATCTGATTGGTTATCTCTTTGAACCAATCATTTTTCGTTCTGCCCTCGGAACCTTTTTTTGTAAATAAAACTCCCATGAGCTTAACGGACACCTGGTCCGTCCGTGAGTCACAGAGACACTTCGCTAATTTGTGCTTTCTTTGAGTCAGGGCACAGCAGATGATGAGCTGGGATTTGGGTCCTGCTGGCTAACTGGCCCTCTGCACCATCTGTGTCTGACTACACTGCCGCTGGCATCAGTCTGCTGGTTAGATCATACTAGGTTTCTCCTTCCAGTGAAACTCCTCACAAAGCTTCTCACAATACCAACTTTTCATTTTCATTTCTTCTGCTAATGAATGGCATTTATTAAATATGTATCATAGTATTAATTCAATAATATCGTTATTAAATACGCAATATACGGGTGGTGAGTTGTTCAGCGGGACCCCAAGCTTCTCTCACTTGTATGTCACTTTGCACAAAAGCATCTGCTAGATTAATATAAGGTAACACTTTACATCAACTGCACCTTCATAATGCTTCATAATGCTTCATAATGCTTCATAATGCATTCATAGAATATTCATAAGCAGCATGGGTAGTTCACCTTAACATCCTAACATCCCTTAACAGCTTCAATATACATTAATAGCAAACATTATATTATTATATGATTATAATGTTTGTTATCATTACATAATATTTGTTATTAATGTGTATTAAAGCTGTTAAAGTATGTTAGGATTTTAAGGTATACTTAAAATGCTGCTTATAAATGTTCTATGAATGTATTATGAATGTATTATTAAGGTGCAGTTAATGTAAAGCATTACCAAATATAAAATACACATAATGCAGTATTAGCTATCCTGTATACCAGGTGATTTATGAGGCAAAATCTGTGCTTAAACCAATGAAATCTATGCTAACAAAAGATAGTCACCAGGCAATATGCAGCCGAAAGACACAGATGAGGCTGTACTGATGTACGCTGCAGGCAGTCCGCGCGGACCCCATACCGCGACTGACCTCATGACCTCCTCTCCGTACCTGATGCCGTGTAATTAGCATAGCAGAGTGTGCAAGCGGGAGCGAGGGGGCACTCATCACACCTGGGCAGGTTCAGGCTCTGAACCTCTATCGCCCCTAGCTTCCAGTAATAAAAGACAGATGGGCGGAAAATCATCGTCATCACGGGAGTATAAAAAGCCATCTCTCACACAGCTCAGTGACACCAGCACGGTCCCTGCCAGGAGCATACCAACTTGGCAATGCACGGGGGGGGGGGGGGGGGTCCACAGCGAAGAAAAGCCTTAATATGTGTCACTGTCATTTCATTACCCCCACCCAGACGAAAGCTGTGCTTTAACCAGAAAGAATGCATATTCTTCCTCTGAAGACATTCTCTCACACAAAAAGCATCCCCACAGATTTGCTCATCCTCTAAGTTACTGTTTTGACTTCCCCAGATGTTCCACAGACCTACAAATTAGAGCGAGTAAACTTCATGTGTAAGTTTATACATCTGCTGTCTCAAGCAAATGTGCGGTTTGATTTTTTAATGCAGAAACAACAGATGTTAACTGTTAATTGGTTTCTGCTACGTAGCACAGCTGAACCGGGACTGGGAGGGGATTCGCAAGCTTGCCCTTTCATAGCTTGATGGTTTTTCCATGGTTTGTGCCACAGTACTGCAATCCCTACAGAGAGGAAATGCAGTTGGACCTTTTGTGCCCATGCTCACCTAATTCCTGATTAATAAATTCAGTTCTACCAGCTTTAAACCAAGCAGCTTTTTCTTGCTGACTTTCTGCAATAGTTAACTAAAGACTTCTTCTAAGTCTCAGGCCTGCCAGACTTAGCTTAAGCCCCCATTTATCTACCAGGAGCTGGAGGGGAGTGAAAATGTGGACTGTCTAGCAGGGCTCTGGGAGGGAGCAAAAACACTACCGGCTGTGGGTCCCCGAGGACCCAACTGGGGAGCCCTGATCTATGGCATGCAGCTGCCTACAGCAGCGAATGAGGATGGAGAGCAGCGAGTGCCAGGTAACTGCAAAGCGTGTTTAATCACAGAAACCATAACTCCCACTAAAGGCAGCCTCTGCTCAGACCATTTTGTACTGGCAGAGGTGACCCCATGAAAGCATATCATACTGGGCCCCCAGTCCAGACTGAGCCCTTTAGTTACCTTATCATTTTTAGTGTCCTAGTGCGTTGAATAACACACATACAGTCTGTCCTCCTCTTTGGTTAATTTCTTATGAAGCTGTATACCTCCTGAACCAGTAACCAGACTGGTCTCTGTACGCATTGTGTAGGTTCATCCTGAACCAGTAACCAGACTGGTCTCCATACGCATTGTGTAGGTTCATTCAGAACCAGTAACCAGACTGGTCTCTGTACGCATTGTTTAGGCTCACCCTGAACCAGTAACCAGACTGGTCTCTGTATGCATTGTGTAGGTTCATCCTGAACCAGTAACCAAACTGGTCTCTGTATGCATTGTGTAGGTTCATCCTGAACCAGTAACCAGATTGGTCTCTGTACGCATTGTGTAGGTTCACCCTGAACCAGTAACCAGACTGGTCTCAGTACGCATTGTGTAGGTTCATCCTGAACCAGTAACCAGACTAGTCTCTGTACCCATTGTTTAGGTTCATCCAGAACCAGTAACCAGACTGGTCTCTGTACGCGTTGTTTAGGCTCACCCTAAACCAGTAACCAAACTGGTCTCTGAACGCATTGTGTAGGTTCATCCTGAACCAGTAACCAGACTGGTGTGCCTGCATGATGTTCTCCACCAAGCTGACAGCGTCACGGACAGGAGCCCACCTCACTCCCCAAAGCCTCGGTTAACGACCGTCTGTGGAAGATTGCAGACAGTGCAGAAACGCTGAGCTGTTGTCCACCTGCTCACTTTACCGTTAATTAAATTCCAGCTGGGAGCTTTGGCTCACGCTGATGGACAGAGGATCTCTGCGGGCTCTCTGGACGTGGAGGGCAGGAGAAGGCAGCGGTTGCTATGTGGGAATGTATCAGGGGAAGCCGATGTATGTTTGCTGTGATGGCACCGGGGGCTCTGAGGGTCCCGAGGCTGACATCATGTGAGTAACTGTGACCTGATGCTACCCACCTCCTGGGGGGGCTGGTGGTTACTCCAGGGAAGCCCTGAAATCGGAGGGAAGGGGGTCTCCGTCATCCTGGATGCAAAAGCTTCAGGTGCCACACAGCACAGAGCAGGTGGCAGGTGGCCAATGCAGAGGCAGGTGATGCGGGGCGTTGGACACACCTCAGCGCGCTCTCACGACACACTTCGCTGCTCTCCCTTATTTACTGCATAAAATTCTACTTTCATCACTAGACATTCACAAAACAAGGTGATATATTAACATTCAGCACTTTTTTCCTGAGTTCTGAGTCACACCAGTAACTTTCCTTTTAATTAAAACGGCTCACCTTCAGATCATAATGCGCCGTCATTGTTTTCCCTTCCCAGTCAGTCCCAGTCCTCCGGGAATACACGGACGTACTTGTTGCAGTGGAGGCCGCCTGTCAGAACGCCGCACCGCCATTGGTGGGTGCCGCCGTGTCATCACCACCTCTCCTGTCTGAATTTCAACGCGGTGACTCACGCCATCAGCACGGAGACGCGAGGCTGAGAATCCCGGCCTCGCTTGCACTTCAGCCTGATTCAGAGGCATATGTCATTCACACACTCTCATGCTCAGTGAGTGACGGAAACGCCGACACCCAGGGATCTCTGCTTGGGTGGGGGGGGGCTCATTCCCGGCAGATGCCCTGAAATTGTGCATTAGGGTGAGGTGCTAGTGTTTATTCGTCAGACGTTAAGCTGCGTAACTGAGTATAATGTTGCATAAGCTGCATGACGAGCCTCTCAGGAGAAAATCACCCACTATGGCTGGAAATAACAAGACGTGGATTCAGTCCTCGGTCCGATGAAACAGGCACCTCTGTCAGCTTCCCGGGGGCTTTGCCAGACTGCATCATTACATCGTTAGTTGCATCCTTAATGAAAAAATGGCTGATCCAGCCTTAATTGCGTGCCCTGCTAATATCGACGGGCCTCAGCAGCTCGAGTTTGCGTGGCGTGAACGCTCTGTACATCTTCCCCCGGGCACTAAGCCTCTGATTTTGCGATGGGGTCCTGTCGAGGTGCCTGTAAAGATGCCTGACAGAAAACGCACATGGGCGTCAGCAGGCCCTTCCTCTGTCTTCTCGCCGAACGTGTGACACTCTCCCACTCTGCTGGGTGTTCTTCATGAAGCCACTTTGACTAAGTACCTGGCCCTAGGGTACAATAGCTGCTTCTCTGCCTCACAGGTGCAGTCCTTTCACCGCTACACCTCCTAACATTGAATGACACAAACCCTGAAACATAGGAAAGTTAGGGGAGGGGGGGTGCGTGGGGCTGGGCTTGGGGAAACATTTTCAGCCAATCAGACCCACAGGTCTGTGACAGCTGATGGGGGAAAATGATGACCATGGTGGAGAGATAGAGACGTGGGGGTATGCATTGAGCGGCCCTAAGAGGCAGTGGGTCCCAAGGAAATACTGGGGAAAAGCTAGTGTTTCAAACCCAGTATGGATTACATCTTATACACAGACACACACTCAACCAGCTGGGGGTCAGATCACTGGGGCTCCATAGCGCCTGCAGTCCACAGTGATCAGAACACAAACTGTTCCTGTATTTGTGTTATTAGAGTAAATTTGGTATGTGTCATATTGTGCTGTATTTACTGATTATAGGTAGGTTGTAGTTACTGTTGTGTGGTTATTTGACCTTCTTACCCAGACCTGCTGCAGTGAAATAATGTCCCCCCCGCAGACCCATAAAGTGTACCTACCCCTCTCTCTCTCTCTTTTTCTGTCTCTCTCTTTCTCTCTCTCTCTCTCTCACACACACACACGGGCCATTCTAATGAGCGCCCAGCTCACTGATTGGTGCCGGCACTGTGCTGTGATTCTGCCCGATCCTTTCCCTCCTTCATAAATGTTGCATGTTGTTATCAGCCAAGACAGCGGGCTTTCCACGAACGGCGGATCCATGGGCGGTGTGGGGGTGGGGCTGCAGCATCACCATGGGAGCCGAAATGCCCCCCCCTCCCCCCATGCTCCCTACGCACCAATAAATCATATGGCTGGAAGTTAATTACCAGTGTAGGAGGGTATTCCTCACAGCCTGGCCATGTGACGCCGGTCCCGTAAGACCCGCTTGGGCACATTACTTCCGTCTTTATAGAACTGCCCCCCCCCCGGCCTGCAAATGAGTCCTGATTAAATATCTCTCTGACCATTTGTGGTACCATTACCTGCGTAATGTGATCATTCTCTCTCCGAGTCACTACCTTTTTCCCAGCCTGGCTGCTAAGCTGTTAAGGGCATGTATAACCGGTGCCGCCCCGCGTGTGACGCCCCGCGTGTGCCGCCCCGCCCGTGCCGCCCCGCCCCGCCCCGCCAAGGCCCTCGCCTCATTCTCTCTGCATTTGCCTTTATCTTAATTCATTATGCACCTCAAACGAACATGGACGTCATGTACACCAGGGGATTGTTCCCGGCTCTGGGAACTCAAGAAGACGTGGTGAGGGCGGTGTAAGCAAAAAATGAAAGGAAACGTGACGAGAGTCCGACAGGCACACCTTCTGCTTACGCAAGCATTATCCTTAAAATTAATAACATAATCTCGCTCTCCTACTGGGGGAATTCACAGAGCTACCAGCACACATGAGCTTCTGTAAATAGACACGGGAATGATCTTGTAGATACATGCTGCCTGTTTTTTTAACTTGTTCTCTCAGAGCTGGAGGTCAGAGCCCCCCCCCCCCCCCCCCCCCCCCCCCCCCCCCCCCCCCCCCCCCCCCCCCCCCCCCCCCACACCCACCCCACACCCCAACAACCACAAATATTGGAGTTAGAAATTAA
>JAODKC010000137.1:12152331-12164795 GCA_026777985.1 Mormyrops attenuatus
TGTATTGGTACAGCCCACTGTGTGAAGTGTTGTGAAAAAGTGGACATGGGATTGAGACAAGTGTGAAAATGATTGGAGAAAACTGTAATGTCAAACCATAATTAAGCATTTTGCACCATGTCAGCGCCTCTGTATCGATGAACAATATCGCCATCCTCATCCAGCAGAGGTTCGCCGATGACGTCACGAGCCTGTCAGGTTTCCCGCACACGCACGGTGTCTGCCATTGTACAGTTAAAAGTCAGTGCATGTTTGGTGACACAAAGGAAAAACTGCCAGAAACACGTCAGTCGCAAAAAACAACATCAGTGGATAAAATAACATCAAACTGGATTTCAGATCTGAGTCCAGAGGCTGTCATAACACAATGTGCAGTTTTATATTTGTTGATTAAAACATCGACTGCCTGTTATATCCTTTGTGGTAGATGGACTGAATTTTACATGAGCAGATATTTATGCAGTTAGCGTGAGAAATACATTAGTCACTGGTTTAAAAATCACACCTTCCCTCCATCCTGCCCCCCACAAATGCGATGGCATCGTTCCCATATGCGGCATGTCATTTAGGCACGTCGACCGCCTACCTATGTTTCAGGTGGAGTTGGAGACAGAGAGTGATGTCCTCTCTTCGCTCTCCAATCACTATTTGTGCTGTAAGAACCACAATCGCTGGCTGCTTTCATCTTCTTGCATGCAAAACGCAATAACTTTACAAAAAACAAAAACGTCGATATTAAAAAACTTTTCTGGCTCCTCAGCAGCAAAATAAAATTAAATTTAAAAAGCACTCACACAATCTTTTACGTACTGCAAGAAATCGCCCTGAAATTGCTACCCATTACAGGACCCGCGCACACAGCCACAGGAAAAGTGATGCAACAATTTCTGAAATTTGGCTTTGCGTCCATCTTTGGAATTTTGGGTCTAATTTTAGTTGTTGTTATTAAGCTAGCGGGAAGCGTCCTGCCATTGCTTTTGCGCTGTCCTTAGGTTGCCCGGGTAAAACACAGCGGTGTAATATATGATAACGATTGCCTCTGGTCGAAGGGGACGCAGGATCCTTACACTCCTCTGCTTGCTTAATGATTAATCACGCGAGAAGCAGGGGCGTAAATATTTGATGTACACGGCAATCTTTCAGGAGGTCATTCCGGATAAAGCTCGGATGATTAAAAGTTCAACACTTTAGAACTAAATTGTTTAAAGAGATCACAGCACTCTGCAACTCCAAAGACACCTAGAAGAATATGCTCTGCCACGTTTTAAAGATGAAGAGATACGGAAATGTGTCTTTTGGGGTGGGGTGGCTGGGTAGGGGCTGTAGGTTCTTATGTCCTAAGGATGCTCTGGTGGGGAGGAGACCCCACCCTGGGAGAAGCCTTGAGATGCTGCTAGGGGTGTGTCCTCTTCCTGATGTTCAGTACACCTCAGGGGCATCACATACATTATCTCCAAGAGCAGGAAACCATCTCCCATAAGCTCGTTCCCTTTGGGCTCTGCCTTCAGCCCCCAGGCCGGGCTGCTGTATAGCACTAGCAGCGGGGTCAGGAAGGGCTAAAGTGGACCTAAAAGTAATTACTAATTAACCTCCAAGTCTTCTGGGGCCTTGAGCGTCCTGCCCACAGCTTCTCCAGCTGCTACCCTCAGGGTAACTGGGTCATGAATAAATAACCAGGCTGTGAGATTCCCGGCGTTCTGTCTGACACGGGGACAGTCCACACGGCTCGTAAAATGAAGGTGTCCTTCAGGAAAGCTCTGATTGTCCTGACATCGTGAGGATGGGAGAAGGGGATGGGGCGGGGGGGGAGTATGGGGGCACAGACACGAGAGAAGCTACTCAGAGTTCATTTGCTTCAATCAAGATGAGTATTAACTGAATCGAGACCTGGTGGGAAGGAAAATCCCGACGTCATTCGGGCAGCCCTCTGGATGCTCTAGGGCTTACAGTCCCGCACTCACATCCCAGCACATCTGGCTGTTGAACCGCAGAGCAGGTCATGTCTACAGATCAGTGGCGAAACGTTGGTCAGTCACTGCGGAGGAAGCGAGGGCAGCCACACGGCCCCTGCCTTGTCATCAGCAGCCAGATCCCACTCGCCTGCTGTAGAGGATTTTACCGTATGCGCCAAACGATTGCTGGGGTCCGCCCGCTAGCCTGAGTGCCATATGATAGATGCCATCATTGCTATCCCTGTAAGCTATCCATAAGAAGCCCACGCCACTGTCCATCGCTATGGCCACTATGCCCCCTTTCCTTCTCGCACTGCCTGCTACCTTTAAGCTGCTCGCGGCACACCAGAATTGCCCACAGATCTGCGCGTCCCATTCAGGCCTCTGGGTGGCTTCACTCCTAGAACGCCAGTGGTCTTGTGACAGCTGCTCCGAAGTAACACATCCCTGGAAATCCAGTGGCTTGGACTAGACTGACAAATCAATCATACTAACCCAACACGGCACAGTGCTGCTGCCCCCCCCACCCCCACAGGCGGCCTGAACAGCAGAAAGCAAAAGCAGGGGTGGGCTAGCAGAGAGGAAGGAAAGCTTAACCCAGAAAAATCACGGCTACCTGGACGTGTGTTCGTGTGACTGTCGGCCAGGGGCATATACCAAAATGCCCCCGCTCCTGACACTCATCGATTCAAAACATATCATTGGTCGATACCTTTGTATGAACTATGGCCGTCCTAATATTCCCCCTAGATTCCCCCCTGATGCTGGGACACGTTTGTACAGTCAGTACAGTTCACAGGTCCCTTATTCGTAATCTGAGGGAGACACAAGAGGGTCTGAGGGCCGCAGACCTCTCTCATTGCTCTTTAATGGATTGGATCAGGTTCGCCGCAGGCTCTTTATGCAAAAGAACATCTCGAAGGTGGGGCCCAATAAAGCATAAGGACGGCAGATCAGCTGGTGGGATTGCGAACGATCACCGGGGGGGTGCACAGAGGGCAGGGCGTTTACCGCCGGTGCCATGGGGCCAGAGTCTACTCTCCTGGAGACATCTGAAAAAATCACAGTGAAATTAGCCCACAGTGCTATCTCTTACTCAGCAAGCATTAGCGTGCCAGAATTAGCCTGAAAGCTCAGCTGCCTTTCATTTGATGATATACCCTGTGATGGGTAGAGTGCCCCATTTAAATTCATTTAGCCCATAACTCTGAACTGCCGACGTCGAAGGGAACAACCAAGGTAAGCGGTTCAGGACAGCGGCATCTCAGAGCCCTTTAGCGCCTTAGACGACACGCCTAAAGAGCCTTTAATGCAAACTTTATCTGCAGGGAGATTTTCATGGAATTAAAATATTTTAGTGATGGTCCTTTCTCGTTTGTATTGTTCAGGGGTTCACGAGCAGGATGGTGCTCTGTGTAGGACAGACTGTGTCCATCCAAAATGTCAGCAGTTTTTGGACTTCGGAAATGACAGAAGAGAAATGTGGAGAACAGCAACAGAGACAAACAATTAATGTCACCCTTTTCACATTACAGTCCGGGTGTGTGGTTTGGATGTCTGTGGTGATGTCTACTCCAAACTCCTGGAGATGACCACACTCTACAGGCCTCAAAGCAGTTACAGTCAAGCCGCAATTACAGCACTTTGTCTCTTTGTATAAATAATTATAAATTACAAAGCAGCATATTCCACAGGGAGATGAAGCCAAAGAACCAGTGAAAGCCAGCTGCCATTATTACCAGCATGTGAAGTCATCATACTGATATTATTACACTGAATAACCAAATAACAGACGTCTCTGTGAGTCACACCCCTTCCCCTATGCACACACTCCATCTGCAGTAAGTAGTACTGAAATAGCTCCGATTTGATCTCATCTGCTATGAGGAAATCGGTTTGTAAAGGTCGGGATTTGAAACTACGCTCTTGCCCTCCAGCGCTCTTCAGAGCTTTAAAACATCATTTGAAGGCCAATTTAAAGACTCTGTTGTTCTCTAGTGTGAACAGCTGCATGCAGGTCTATTCATGTTATTGATGACAACACCACTAACCCTCTCCCTGTGAGTTCCCAGTCAATAGCCCAGAGTCTTTCACAGAGCCACAACCTCACACTGTGAGCTCCCAGTCAATAGCCCAGAGTCTTTCCCAGAGCCACAACCTCTCCCAGTGAGCTCCCAGTCAATAGCCCAGAGTCTTTCACACAGCCACAACCTCACACTGTGAGCTCCCAGTCAACAGCCCAGAGTCTTTCACAGAGCCACAACCTCACACTGTGAGCTCCCAGTCAACAGCCCAGAGTCTTTCACAGAGCCTCACCCTCTCCCTATGAGCTCCCAGTAGATAATTCAGTCTTTCACAGAGGCTCACTCTCTTCCCGTGAGCTCCCTGCTAATAGCCTGAAGCCTTTCTCAGAGCCACACCCTCTTTATGTGAGCTCCCAATTGATAGCCCAGAGTTTTTCACAAAGCTGCACCCTCTCCCTGTGAGCTCCCAGTCAATAGCCCAGAGTCTTTCACAGAGCCACAATCTCTCTCTGTGAGCTCCCAGTCAATAGCCCAGAGTCTTTCCCGGAGCCACAACCTCACCCTGTGAGCTCCCAGTCAATTGCCCAGAGTCTTTCACGGAGCCACAACCTCACCCTGTGAGCTCCCAGTCAATAGCCCAGAGTCTTTCACGGAGCCACAACCTCACCCTGTGAGCTGCCAGTCAACATAGAAGTATACCTCTCCCTGTGAGATTCAATCTTACAATCCGAAAGTCTTTCACAGAACCTCACCCCCCTATCAGTGTTGAGAAGCCCATGTGAGTTTATAGCCAGAAGGGGCAGCAGGAAGAGCAGGGGGCAGGTTATTGCTTGGTCACAGTATCACATCCTAAGTGCCCAGAATTTAGCCAGGATGTCTTTGGTCAGATTTTCAGGTTTATCGATGGGCCTACAAGTTGTCTGGTCTGTAAAATCTGTGAAGGAGCTCTTACAGCGATGTAATGTACGAGGCGCGCTACTTGGCACTAATGATAAACATCCACTGTGATTTGCGAAACATCACAGTCCTCCTGGTCCTTCCCCCAGCATAATCAGAAGCACACATAAATGGGAGGCCACAGGAGCAAGACGGGGCGCACAGGTTGGGGGGGGGGATGGGGGGGCTGGGGAGAGCTCCACAACTTCCTGGACATCCACAACCCAGCAGTTCCCAGCTCACTGACACTCTGTAAGCTGAACACTGGGCAGAACTGAGGCGCAGTGTGGTAACTGACGGACACCTCTGCACCTCAGATGTTCTGATGAGGGGGTGTCTCTCCAGACAGGCCACTGTGGTATCATACCTCCACTTAAACCAGCATCTGGTGCAGGCCACCGCCGGATCGATGGTCTATATTCACCAGAGCGGTGACGTCATGGCTGGGAATGAAGGCTCAGCTACCAGCTCCAGGTCAGGCCTGCATTTAAATGAGCTCTGGGCCATCTGGAGGTGGTAACGACAGAAAACCAATTTAGTACCGTGTCTCTCCGAAAGCAAACTGTCCAACCGCAAGCTCACATGTATTTCCTGCTGTCTTCACACCGACAACGCAAGTTTTATTGCCTTGTAGCTTGGGGAAGAAACAGCATCAAAATGTTACCCACAACATACACACAATTCTGTCCATTCTGCCGGCCTGTCTGTCACTCTTACCTGCCTGTTTGTCCTCCTCCCTGCCTGTCTGTCTCTCTACCTGCCTGCTTGTCCTCCTGCCTGCCTGCCTGTCTCGCTGCCTGCCTGTCTGTCTCTCTACTTGCCTGTTTGTCCTCTTGCCTGTCTGTTTGTCTCTCTGCCTGCCGATTTATCCTCATGCCTGTCTGTCTCGCTGCCTGCCTGTCTGTCTGTCTCTCTGCCTGCCGATTTGTCCTCCTGCCCGTCTGTCTCCCTGCCTGTGATTTGTCCTCATACCTGTCTGTCTGTCTCTCTGCCTGCCGATTTGTCCTCCTGCCTGTTTGTCTGTCTCTCTGCATGCCTTCAGTGGACCAGGCCAATCTGTTTTCGTATTTGGATGGTCTACACTCCAGTGTCTTGCTTTCAGTAAAATTAAAGCAATGAATAATCTTCCTGCCATGAGTGGGTCAGTGGGGCCGAACCGCCTGGAGCCGTACAGCTGGAGCCGCCATTCCCGTCAGCACAGAGGGAGGAGCCCAGACAGAAAATGGGGACGGAAGGAGCCAGCAATGCCTCTGTACTTTCACAGGCACAAGGTCTCCAGCCTCCAGGAAAGAAAGGCATGAGAACGCTGCACATGCCTGTTCATACTGATGGAGCACAGTGCATGTAGGGCCCCTCGCTGGTGAGGTCCGGGCCCCCACTGATGTACCCTGGGGTGAGCCCCCGCTGATATACCCTGGGGTGTGGTGTGGGCCCCCACTGATGTGTCCTGGGGTGAGTGGCCCCCGCTGCAGTACCCTGGGGTGAGGGGCCCCCGCTGCAGTACCCTGGGGAGAGGGCCCCCCGCTGATGTACCCTGGGGTGAAGGGCCCCCGCTGCAGTACCTGGGGTGTGGTGCGCACCCCTGCTGCTGTACCCTGGGGTGAGGGCCCCCCGCTGATGTACCCTGGAGTGAGGGCCCCCCGCTGATGTACCCTGGGGTGAGGGGTCCCAGCTGATGTACCCTGGGGTGTGGGGCCCCAGCTGATGTACCCTGGGGTGTGGGGCCCCAGCTGATGTACCCTGGAGTGAGGGCCCCCCGCTGATGTACCCTGGGGTGAGGGCCCCCTGCTGATGTACCCTTGAGTGAGGGCCCCCAGCTGATGTACCCTGGGGTGTGGGGCCCCAGCTGATGTACCCTGGGGTGTGGGGCCCCAGCTGATGTACCCTGGAGTGAGGGCCCCCCGCTGATGTACCCTGGGGTGAGGGCCCCCTGCTGATGTACCCTTGAGTGAGGGCCCCCAGCTGATGTACCCTGGGGTGTGGGGCCCCAGCTGATGTACCCTGGGGTGTGGGGTCCCAGCTGATGTACCCTGGGGTGAGGCACTTAATCTGCAGGAGTCTAATGTCCACAGGATGCAATACCAGATTCTTTCATTAGCTAAAAGCTGGTCACTGCGGTGATCCTGATGAGCCAGATGTGACGGCCTCATTTCTGCAGGATGGATGCAGACTGACTGACCGGGGACCCGGTATCACCGTCTGCCAATAATCACATGCCGGTGTCTTTATGATGCTTAAATGAACAGCTACATTTTGCCGTGTGCTTTAGCAGATAACGAACGGCAAGAAGCTCTCTCTGGATAAACACCTCTACCCAAGCACATCGGGGCCAGAGTCTTCCCAGCGAACTCATGCTAACCTATTTAACTTTAAAAATGGCTGGGCCCTGGTCACCCTGACAGGCTCGGATGGGCTCCTGACCTGAGGAAGGGGAACTCGGAGTCTTATTCTGTGGCTTTAACGAGGTCCCTCCTACAGCTCTCACATTTTAGAGCTCAGGGGTTATGGCTCAGCGGCCATCCTCGGCTACAAATGAAACATGTGACCTCTGGCAGCCTGCTTTCCGTACGGACAGGCCTACCGAGCACAATGAGCGATGGTGGGGGGGAGGCTGCAGTCAACCTTCGCAGCACCTGTTCTGCTCCTCTTGCATGATGCAGGTGACACGCATTTCAACACAGTTAGCAGGGGCCTTTAAGTGAAGGTTAGGGGAGTGTTAGAGCATTCTGTCAAAGTGGATTATTCACGGACCAATGGAAATGCTAGATTTATACGCAATGGTTAAAAGGGGGCGTTACCGCATGGCAAGGCTACGTACGTCACAGCAGGAAGAAAGCCAACGACCCGTGCAAAAAAAATCATTTTGTAATAAACATGGTGCTCTGCGTAAGCTGTGAGCCGCTCCGGCGGTAAATGATGCGGGCCGGCTTCTCAAGGCCCCAACGTGAGCTTCAGACCATGCGGGTGTGAAACACACACAGACCCAGCGAGAAGCTCTACCTCACACTCCAGTCCTACCTGCCAGCGACCATCTGCAGCTGAGGAAAACGGAGCCCACAGAACATATCAGAAACAGCCAGAACTGGACCTACAGGGGGCGCCTGTTCGTGTCACCGTTCATCTCCCTGCCTCATCGGCACTGGGAGAGCGTCGACACTGACGTCAGGTGTGTGACATGGTGATGTGGCTATTTATGGCTGCCCCCCCGGCAGGGCTGGGTCAAGGTCCTCGACGAGGTGGCCATGATGCCTGAATACTAAGTAGTGAAAAACATTTTTAAGTGACATCAGGGGAAGAGCGGAGGCCAGAGGGTGAGAGCAACAGTGTTCACATGAAGGTTTCAGCTCAGACATCAGCCAGAATAACGAGATGCTCCAGGGAAGGGGAAGACAAAAAACTGACAGAAAACAAATCAGCCGTTAACCCCGACATCCCCAAACCGACGATCTGGGCCCGGCCAATGGGACCCCTGTTCAATCTTTCATGTGGGAGTGTCTTTGGGATGCGGCTTGCGAAAAAAGAAGCATTAAGGCGTTCGGAGGAGAACAGGAAGAGGAATGCAGAAGAAATGAAGGGGATGTGAAGCGGCCAGCATGTGCTGGTGAGTGACGTGCTGGAGAGCGGCCCGGTCCGAGGACAGCCCCTCCTCTTCCTCCTTGGTGTGCCGCTTCGGGGCAGAAACACCCACATGGCACGTGTTACCGCGAGCTCCAAATTTCGGAATTTACTGCCCCCTAATTCACTTGCCAGTAGCTTGACTGCACCTTCAGAACTGGGTCAGTTTCACGGGACACCTGACAGCCTCCTGCTGGAAGCTCTGAGCTTTAACTACAGCAACTTTCTCATTGGTCAGTGCTGTCTGGGCTCTGGGTTTGAGTCTGGCCCATTTCTGTGAGTTTGCATATTTTCTTAGAATCTGTGTTTCCCCCATAGTATAAGCCTGGCCCCTCCCACAATCCAAAAACTCCTTTTGTCCTAAAAAAAGGGACACGTAGCTGTTCATTTAACCAGTCCAACAGACGACGAGCAAAGAGGTCAGCATTGTACACAGGAAAAAAGAATGTGAGTATGTCCTAAATCTATTTATACTGGGTCTTTGCAAATATATTCACACAGCAATTTTTTGTAAAACAAATTCACAAACTTAAATGACCAGATCATACTGACCTCCTCAGAAGGATCAAGCTCATCGCAGATCAGAAAAGACAGTCCATTCACTGTAGGAGCTACACAAGACTGAACGAGAGCGGCTCAAGACCGGCTCAGGGCAGCAGCTCCACTAAAGCTTCTTAGCTTTTAATTCCAAGGTGGATCCCTTCAGACAAATTATAATATCACTTAGTGTCACTTAAAAAATGTGGCTTTAAGATAATATAAAAACCATCAGGCAAATTGTGTATAACTGAGCCCATACTATATAGGAACAGTCATTGTGCATTTGAACTTTTACTAAAAGCAGAATTATGAAGACAGGCTTTAGGAATCAGTATGCACTGGGGCAGCTCAAACGCTCCATGGAGTTTCCTCCCTTTATTTTGATAAATATTTATTCCGCTCCCTGAAAATGACCCTCCCTGCACGGGTGTCTGGATTCATGCATATTTCATCAGATAACAGTGACCTCCTCTATGGAACATTTAACCTTCTACCATATGAAAGGGGGTCCTGCAGTCAAATGGGAAGGAATTGAAATGGAATTGAAAAGAAAAGGAATGTAAATGGCGTAGCACGTGAACTGATCAGCCGCCCCGACACACTCCTTCAGCCACACCCCCTTCTTTCCAGCGCCCCAGACGGGCGCCAAGGTCTGGCCTGGGTCCTTCTGGGCACGCTCAGTACGGAAGAAGCTGTACCTTTCACTGGAGCACATTCTGTGAACTGTGTTTATGATAAAACGCCTGTCAATCCGCAATGATCGTTTACATGAAATACATTCCATATTATTGTTAAACATTATTTAATGAACTGGTTGAGGCACAATGGTGGTTAATATATGATGAAGGTAATACAGCCAAGGCCATGGGACGGGGGCTCATCAGATTAAAAATGCATATTTAAGTTTAAAAACACCTCTGTCCCAGGAGACGGGCTTCCTGTGGGACCCCAAACTACTGGGACGACCGAGTTATCAGACCACATAATGTGCAACTATAAGAAAAACACCGGCATCCTCCGCTTCATGCAGATCTCTCTCTCTCTCTCTCTCTCTCTCTCTCTCTCTCTCTCTCGCCATTAGGGTCATGCTCTTAAATCATCGATTGCTTTACATAATTTATTTACATACCCAAAATGTTCCACTAGGTAAACGACCGGTTGGTTTCAGGTGTACGCACAGTACATGCGGTTTTCTTTGAAGAGACATTTTATCACCATTTCTAGCCGGAGCTGACCTCAAGACCTCCCTCATCCCACTTAAGACCAAACTGGTGAACATCTGTGATGTGGCTTTAAAGCACTTTTTTTTTATCACCCTGTGCAGACGCTGACCGCGGGGAAGGAGACCTCACCCAACCTTTGCTCAGATAAATAAAACATCAAGGCAGGTAGAGCAGTTGACCAGCGGGAGGAGGCATCTTCTGCTACAGCCTCACCGGGCCGCCCCCTCATATACCGTCTGCTTTATGGAACTTTCCATGCTCCCATTTAGCTTCCATTTACTTGATCAAGGGTATAACAGCCGGCCATGCTGAGGCCTGATGCTAGCAGCCCATTGGGTTAAAAGTCTTTAATGACTAAGGGTCCTTTGGGTTAAAAGTCCTTAATGACTATGATTCCTATCCCCCTCAGGGTTGCAGCTAGCTGGATTAATTAATCTAAAGTGGTTTACACAGCTTCCAATTATACAGATTATGGAGCTATACGTATCACTGAGGAGCACCCTAAGCGGCTGTACATCAGAACAGGCCGTGACTGCGCTTAAGGCCAAATCTCAGACATGTAAGCCAGCTCCGTTGGGGCCACAGACCGCCGCCACACATTTTCATCACCTTTTCAACATCCACAGCCCCCCCAGATCTATCCAAACCTAAATGAAAGCACATCAGTGTGCCTTCAGTCCCACCCCCACCCAAGCGAATTCAGCAGAAAGCCGCAGTTATGCTGGTCTAGAATTCCTCTTAGAACCCAACATACACAGGCCATCAGGATGAAGAATATTCTATTTTCTGTAGAGAGCAGAATGATCTGTAATAGCTGTCCTACGTGCCATGATAACAAACCGTACTCTCATTCCCCGTTTAAACGTGCTTTCAATTTAACAAGTACCCAGGTTCCCCAGCTCTGAAATACGTTCATTCTGAGTCTCTCCACGGCCGAGAAAAAGTCAGGGGAGCCTCCGCACACGGGCTCACGGCGTGAACGGCGCCACTCAACAAACACGCTAAAAGGCCTTTGTCAACAGATGCTAGGCTGCTGATCTGCTTATTTGCCGTAGTGTTCGCGTTTGTCGGCTACATGTGCTGCTCTCCCCAGCAGCTGCTCAGGATCAAGAGAGCCAAGTTCCACGATCTGTGACTTAGTTACTCACAGGCGTCTCCGCCGTGCGCCTGGTCGCTCTGGCGAGGCTTTGGGAGGTAAACTGGAAGAGGCTGCTTAGGGAGGGGCTTACAGGAGTGTCATTCTGCCTCTGGCATCTGCCGGATCACGCTAGTGTCGCCATGCTAGCTGCGCACTAATGCTCAGTATGTCAAATGCACTTTCTCATCTGAAAGAGGCTCGGAAAGCCAGCTGTCGCCACGTCCTCTGACCCTGAGCCCCCCAGTCCCTTGGTCCAGGTACAGCGGAATTAATCCCTGGGGACATTCCCACCAGGCAGATGCACGTACAGCAAACATGCCGGCCTCGCGGAGCGCAAATTTGGCGCGTAATTAATACAGCTCACCGGTAATTAATCTCCCCGTCGAGAATTAGGAAGACTCACTCTGTTAAATGATGGGAATTATCTAACAGATGGCCAATGGAGAGCCTTAATTAATTCAACCTGGATGGATGGACTACCCAAGATTTTGTAATTAGGGAGCACTGAAGAGGACAGTCACGGACCAAATGCATTATGGGAATGGCTTCAGACAGCTCTTATATATTACATCACACCCAGGAACATCTGTATCGTACTTCATCTTGGTTTGCGCCATGCCAGGAAGTAAACAGCTGAGACCGGCTCATTGGTTACTGGAGAAACACTTAGACTCCATTTAACAGATGAGCAGTTTATGGAAGTGAGTTAATCTCGGGCGGAAAGACGTACGGTGGAGTGATTCCTGCAGGTCAGCTGCGGCTGCCGCCAGTGATGCAGGTCACCCCCCTCTTGACTACAACCGTGAATTAAACTGGCAGTACATTCACCGGTGGGTCACTGATCAGGGCAGAGTGCCTGTGGTAGCAGCGAGATAAATAATGAGTGATGCGTCGCTCTGAGAAGCGAGGATGGGACCCCGCTGATGTGGAGCCACTGGAGGACGTAGAGAGCCGCTGTCCCAGTGATGGGGGAGGGGGGGGTGGGACCCCGCTGATGTGGAGCCACTGGAGGACGTAGAGAGCCGCTGTCCCAGTG
>JAODKC010000137.1:12164895-12177255 GCA_026777985.1 Mormyrops attenuatus
CCCCCCCCCCCCCCCCCCCCCCCCCCCCCCCCCCCCCCCCCCCCCGCCCGGGCGCCGGTGAAGTGCGCAGGTTCAGTGATGGTCCTAACATGGCATCTCTGGTTATAAAAGGCTTTTCAGGCCTGAGATAAATGACCGATCCTCCTCACGGAGGAGTGGAGGAGTGGAGGAGAGGCACGCCGGCCCGTGACAAGGGGGGACAGCAACAATTTACACCAAGGTAAGTAACAGCCAACAACTTAATTATGTATAGAGGTACATAGGGATGTGCCCCCCCATGGCGAGAGGCTTCCAGGGTACTTCCTTCCGCAGCCCAAAAACACGCACTGATGTGAGAGGTCCCTGCCATGGACCGGCATCCCATCCGGGCTGCACACCAGCCTTGTGTCTCATACTTCCTGCCATAGGTCCCTCCACCTCCCACTCCACCACACACAGGATAAATGGTTTCTCCAGTGTTCCTATGACTTCCTGCTCTGAAATTTCGACGGCTAGTGAACTTTGGTGCAGACACGATTTATAACTTCCACTTAAATCCAGCTCAGACATTTCTTAGTACTGACCATGTGTCTACAGAGTTAAGCCATCTGGCAGTCAAATGTCCTCTGACCCGAAAGTTTTCTGAGCAGCTATTAATTTCCCATATATAACACATTTGTTTTAATTGCGCAGATTGCCAAAATGAGTTTCCTGAGTGCTGAGTCATTTCTTAATGGCAAGGTCACATTTTAGCCATGTTTAAAAGCTTTCTTAAGCCATGATTTTCCTTTTTCCTAACCCTCCATATTTTACATGTAAAAATGTCAAAGAGTAATAATGTTTCCCATAATCCCCCACATTGGCTCCGTACCGCATTTGGTTCTCCTGAAAGCAAACGAGGGTGACGGACCCAAAAGGTCAACTTTGGGATTAATTACTGCACAAATGAGCAGAAGAGGTGTATATTGTTGGAAAATGCTAATTAAAGAGCTAATTAAAATCTTCAATTCTACAGTGTGGCCAAAGAGCAGAGTAAGAAAAGAAAATAAAATCTGCAGGGAATTGTGTAAGGAAATAAAAATGAATAAAGGCTACAGAATGCGTTTTGCCGGGTTATTTGTACGCTGTGCTCTTCCTCGGTGCTCTTCATCTTCCTCGACAATAAGCAATCTCACGGCAAAATGGGGAGTTGGAAATAACTCAGCGTGATGGTTGGAAACTGTCTCATTCCCATTTTATCAGACGGTTCCTACAATCCTATGAGGAGAGACAGGAAATACTGCTCAGAGACGAAATGCAATCAACGCGATTTATAGTGACATGCCAAGGACCTCCAAGTCACTTAACAAATGTGATTTTTTTTTATAGCTCCGGAGATGTTTCAAGTTCAATTTTCATTGTAGATTCATTGAACCAATGTCTGTATTGAAAATACCTTCACGGCACATTTCTCTAAAACTAAACACACCGTGGAGAGATGTTCAATAGGTGTGGAGACAGGTGTGCAGCCAGGCAGGGCAGAACTGGGCCAGCTGAGATGGCACCACCGTTCAAGACAAGGGTGGGAGCAACGCGGGACTGACATACAAATAGCTGTGCTATTTTGGGTGGTAGACTAGTGCATGTCTTTGTGTGGAACAGAGTCTCAATGGGTAGCTCTGTTACCCCTATAGCTGCGGGTTTGAATCCTGCCTCTGCTCTGTGAGCATGTCAGTTTCCTGCAGTTACTCCTGATTTTTGCCAAAGTCATGTAGTTAGGCTACCCGGCACCAGTAAACCCACAGTGTTTGAGCATGCAATTACGCCCTCGATGGCCAGGCATCCCACCGGCTGCCCCCCGCCCTGTGCCCTCTGCCGCCTGGACCAAGAGAAGCAGTTAGAACATGTTGGCTTCTGAGAAAGTGCCGAGTGCTATGAAATATAAACCGTAAAATGGAAATGGATTTGTAAATGTGAAATCCAACATGATAATGATTTTTTTATAGGTGTTCACATTAATGACCCAGAGCGACTTTTTTCAAAACGTCATATATGTTAATGGCCACATAAACTTTTAGCGGCACCAGGAAATACAAGAAGCACATTTTACATTCTTCTTTAATATTAATTAATGTGTTATTCAGCTAAGCCAAGGTGTCCCAATTCGATCTTGTTGCAGTCCCTGTATTGTACTACTGAATGGTTTTAAAATGATCTCACTGGTTTACTTCATCAAATACAGAACATATATTTACACACATTTATACATGTCTCTTTCATTTTATGAGTGCCTTGCTTATAAAAATAATATGAGATTGATATGAAATCACAGTTTGGTGTAATTTACATTTCAATGACATAAATGCCAGGTGATTTACTTAACAAAATAACCATAAATGGAGACATTTTATATCCCTCGTTAAATTACACCTGTTTATTATTCATACTTCTGGTCTAATAATCTCCTGTCTTCAGGTTTCTTTATGATGTTAATAAATCAGAGTAATCCATAAACTATTACCCTGTACTGGTGATTCTAAATTACAGAGAGAATCCAGCTGACTTATTTCAAAGCGTCTGACACAATAACTTCAGCCCTGCGCTGAAAGGATAGTTAGGAAAAGCTCAAACAAGTAATGGAAGCGGAGCGTTTACCATCGACAGAGTATCTAAGCTGGGGAGAAGCACACACACTCAGGCCTGGCCCAGTAATCACACCCCGGTAGGTTTCAGGGGAAGGCTGTTATCTGGGAGGTATTGACAAGATCTGGCGCTGCCAGTGTTCAGGAAAAAACTGTCTGGGACTGAAAGCGGAGAGGAATGCAGGGTGGTAGCTTGTCTCATGGAGATGAGACGGCTTCGCACGCTGTGGGTTAGTGTCTTCCTGCAGATATAGCCAAGCCTACAGGGAACCGGCTCACCTAGAGGTGAAGCAGGCAGGTGAGGGACGGACAATGCTGGATGTCATCTTGTAAATGGAAGCCAACATCACCTTAAAGAAGAAGGAAGGATTCTTGCCCACCGATTTCGGCTGCTGTGCCGATTCCCTATTACAGGCCAGGCCAAAAATTATACACTAGTCATTCTAACTTAATATTCTAAAAATGCACTTCTGTAACTCAGTCTGGTTGTAAAATTGGTTCCTTTGAAGTTCCTCTTAAAGACTGTAGTACATCTTGGCTTAGCATTAACTCTGTGACATTTTGGGGATTTTTCTGGTTGATCAATTTTTTTTTACACAAGTGTCCAAGTACCATTTATCTAATGATGTGTCGGCATCCATCCCTCCGTCCATCCAGAATGTAATTAAGACATTATGGTGAAGTCGGCCATGCAGGGTGACCGTGGGAAAAGACACGGGGAGGGTGGATCATTCCTCCGCAAGTCAGCTAAAGGTTCCTGTTTGATGTACACAAAGTTGGGGGCGTGTCTACTGAAACATGGAATGACTGACAATGGGAAGACCCCCGTCCTACCCAGAGTCCTCTCTGGCATGAAAAGGTCAGTTGGGCGTTTCATTAAGAACGGGGATACGAAGGCGTAGTGGGAAAATGTCAGCTGGGCAGTGCTGTAATGTGAAAGGTGACCCAGGGCCAGGCTCTGGCGCGGTATTTATGTCCCATTGAGTGAGCTCTACGCTACTGCCTTCCCCGCCGTGACCCAAAGCCATGTCACAAGATACTCTCCCAAACTGTCTAATTAGGGGGACCATTTGGAGGCTCTTACATACGTTATGAACATCCATTAGACCAAACAAAACACACAGAGTGTTGTTTAATAAAAATTTATCAAGGAATGAAGTGTTGCTTCTAATCAACTCTGACTAATTTATTTGAGATTAAAGAGCTGGAGTCAATTATAGTTTAAAAGAAAGAAAGTGTGACAGAAAACATTATGAAAGACTTACATCATGAGTGTTGCTTGCAGCCTTGTTTATTTTTAACAGCCGGTGCCTTTCACCACTGCATCCTTTATCCACTTATCCAGCTTAATATTTTTAACACTGCGCTTAAGGACCGCTGCACCCTATCAGAGCATATTTCCAGTCTGAGGACACAGTCAGTTGGAGGCCGATTAAATGCAGGAAACTTAAAAACAGTACAGCTTCTGGCCATATTTACACAAACAGGAGATCTGCAAATATCCATCCACCCTCCAAACTATTATCCAGTACAGAGGCGGAGGAGATGCCGGTTTATTAGAAAACACATATAACCAGACACTGTGGTCAATTAAGGGAAACCAGTTCAACTAATTAGATATATCTGAACTGAGGAAACTCACACAACATAAAGAGTACATTTAAATTTCACGCAAGGCTGAGGTACACCCTGGATGTGATGCCAGTCTATCACAGAGCATAGTCGCGTGCTCACACACTACGGGCTATTTAGAGACACCAGTCAGCGTGACTGCATGACTTTGGCGGTAGAAACAGGGGTGTATCTGGAGAAAATCCATACACATAGAGTAGATGCAGATCTCAAACCTCAAGCCCTGGAGCTGTGAGGCACCAGCACTACCCACTGATTCGCTGGCCGAAGATCAGGTTTAATATTTAAAAAGGCTTCTCTGGTGCAAAAGCAAGACTCACATGATGTCCCCTGAAGGGCTGCGACCTGAACCCGACGGTGGACACCCAGATGCAAGGATTCCCAGAAAATAAGGGAAGACGGTCTTTATTGTTTCTTTCTCTGGGTATACAGTATGAGACTACTGTAAAATGAGAGCATGAAAAATCATCAGCCTGGGGAGCAGAGTACCTGGGCACTGCGGGTAAAGTCAACAATTCATGGTCATTATCTCTGGGAAATTGTCTGAGATTGTTAAAGCTGTTTCAGTGGGAATTAATGGAAAACTTCTCCTTCTTCTGTTTACCTCTGTCATCCTGTTCATCTCCATGCATTGTGACTCAGCTTTACCTGATGTCTTAGCCATCGTGTCTCGGCCCCGAGTGGAGCCAGTGTGTTTGCTGCAGCCCATGACTTCGTTCATTGGCCCATTTTCCCTGAAGCTTTTACCAGATGACGCATGTTGAACTTGAAGTTCATCCCAGGACATGCAAGGCATCATCTCTCCATGTACTCCACGCTCACAAGCCCTGAAGAAATGTGACTCCAGTGCCCTGATGGCTCTAACCCGACCTTTGCGTGTGAATGTGCTAAACTCCTGTCCCAGATCCGCTTTAACGTGCGAGTTGTGCACTCTGAGACCGGCTCCGGACTTGCACGGGCCTAAGTGGATAAACTCTCTAGGAAAATGGATGGTTATATTTAGCTGGATCCATTTGCGTTGAGGGAAACAAAAAGAGTGGGTCATGGCACCTTTAAGAGGTTTCTGCTCATGAACGACGACGGCTTTTCGGATTTCAGACAATCTCTGGGGTGTCATGAGGTATTTGTTGGGAGGTCAAAATGAATCAGATGAAACCACGGTCCAGAGACCGACCCGACCAACTTCACGCCATCGATCCGAAGCTGCAAACGATCAGGTCATTTTTAATCATTATTAACGGCTCGAGGAGCCGTGAGCATTAAAGCTTTTCCTGAATGCGATTCTCAAATTATTACTCTGTTCTTTCGATAGCAGCGAAAGTGAAAGGGCAAAAATAAATATGAGAGGAGCAGTAATGCATTCAGCTCTCTTAAAGCATTAGTGACTGCGGGAGGCACGCCAAACAGCAACTGGAAGCAGAGAGGCAGAACTGCAGTAAATACTGCAGAACATGCTAACATACTAATGCTGGCGTCGGTCACATTGTGGACAAATGTCCAACAGATAGGAAGATTAAAAAAACAGCATTTTTACTGCGTAGCAAACTGTATGCTTTCATCCCTGGTGTAAAAGACGAATCTCAGATCAGCTTCTCGCAACCAAGTTGTGCTTAAGGGAACATTTTAATACGAGAGGCAAAATGGAAAGAGGTCAATAATGATTGTTAAAATCCATGCTCAGAGCACCCCTGGGCTTAGCTACTGTGCATTCTGGCTCAAAGTAAATCTGCTCTAAGTTCTCTAAAATTAATCTTTTTTTATTCAGGCTATAACATTGATGTTTCATAATGCTAAATGAGCTAGCGGCACTCACTTAACAAGACAGCTCAGCACACTAAATGTGCTAGCATTGTGTGTTTATTTAGTGAGTACCAAGCACTTAGCGAAGTAGCATCCTGTGCTAATTGAGTTGGCATCCTGCAATGAATGAGCTGCCCCCCCTGGTTCCAGAGGAAACTCTGAACTGAAAAAGATGAAGCAACATGTGAAGTCCGCTGAAGAGTCTACCAGCTGCTGTAGACTTGTTTGGGCACCTGGGAAACAGTAACTGTGGGGCTCCTTCAGGAATTATGGGATGAGGAGCAATGAACTTACAAGCTTATGTTGAGGTGAGTATGGAAGACACATCACCTATAACTGGCAATATGGATGTGGGTCACTTCTGTCCACATCAACAAAATGCTGCAACATGGATATTATGGCATTATGGGTAACATCTACCAGAACAGGTGGTCTGGGTAGACCTAGAGCCAAGACAAGACCAAACATATATAGCCATCATCCCAAGAAAGCATGATTTGCATGTATGTGAATGTCTTAGGTGAGCTTCCACATATGGCTTCTCCTGGAAAAGCATAACAGGTTATTATTGTTATTCGTATTAATGTTGTTGTTGTTGCTGCTGAGTCAGTGCTGTCCAATACAGACGGTAGATGGGCAGAGAAGTTTGCAGCCATTTTTCTGCCCGTTCAGAAAGGGAATCAAGCTTTGTTGCGGAGAAAGTCTGGATAATTATTGAGCAGCCAGGGTTTCCAATCAGCTCGAGGGCAAGTTTGTTTAATCTGCCAAAAATTACAGACTGAAGATGGACCATCTCTGCTTGATTTTCTGAGAATCGTTAGCATACTGACGTATTTTGCTGTCTTAACACCGGAGCCGTGTCTCTTTAGGAAGACATTTTTCTTCCTGATGCCCAGTGAATTTAAAGTAAAGTGCAGGTATGCAGGCGGACAGCAGGCACACTAATGCGGTTCCCTCCCTAGGGACTGGGTACGTTAGCGCTTGTCGTGCGAGGCCTTTCACAGAGAGGAAAGGGACGTGTCTCAGAAATTGGATTTGTCAGCCTCACCTTACAGACTCATGCCCCATCGGGATGGGCTCCACACACGCCCCGCCCACCCCTACCCCATCTGCTCAACGGTGGATATTTCAGGTAAAGAGAGGAAAAATCCAGACCGAGATTTTGTTTCAACCAACCAGCAGAGTCTCTGTTACTGTGACTCTTTATGTGTCAACTGGTTGGCTGAAACAAAATCTTGGTCTGGATTTTTTCTCTCTGGACCTGAACTATCCATCTCTATGCACCTGCTCATCATCACTCGTTTCGAGAAAATCAGGGGTACAATGTGGCTCCCGTGCGGGTCATGGCCACCTTCTTCTCTGGGGTGGGTCACGGCCACCTCCTCCGCTCTCAGATAGCGCGGGTCAGGAAACAAGCTCTGGCACAATGGCTGGGAAAAAAACACTGAGCCTATATTAGGTGGATAACATAAAGAGATTTACCGAAATGAGCTTATATTACACACACTACGTCAGCTTTTCACTTCTAAATGGGACTGTGGTATGGATGTGCACGAAATCCTTCATGCAGATTCCCTGTTATTGACTCTGTTAGCACAAAATCAGTTTAGTACAATATTTAAAAAAAAAAAAAAATTGTTTTCTGTTTGCATGTCTTGATGAAAAGACGTTTAAAAATTTTAAATTCTTTTAAACACACAGAAACAGGAATTTGTGCCAAAAGTCTGCAATCATTTTGCTATTTCTCCACATCAGAAAAAAATGACACCTATCTAGAAACATTTCTGAGATACTTTGAAACCCCTTCATTTAAAATATGGTAACACTCCAGGACAGATTAGGCCAAGTTCTCTTTCAGAGCAGATGGATGTTTCATAGAAATCTAAATCTCAGTCAGTGTGATGTTATGCTGATGTAGAATTACATTTTCTAAGCTGTGAATTAGAGGTGAACTGCAGTTCTAGGTGAAAACTAACCAAGGCTCCATTATTAAGGGTTACACAGGCTGACTTCAGAAGATTGAACGCTTGCTGTGCAAACCACCATCTAGTGGTCGACAGTGGAAACTGAGGTGGATCGATACTTCACAGAGCACTACCTGTATGTGAGCCCTGCTGTCTGAGCAGCACTGTATACTGATGGCAAAAATACAGGGGCCAATTAAAGACCACCTGTACGCTCATATATATGATCGCATGATTGCATCACCACCTACACTGCCAATGGAACCAGCAGCAACTATCCAGGCCGCGTCGCATCTATCCAGGCCGCGTCGCATCTTTCCACATGATGCAATTTTCAGCAGAAACTGACATTTCTGCAACAGCTGCTCTGACTTTTTTCTACACAACTGATCATCGGTTCCATATGCCAGTTTAAAATGAATCAGCACCCAGAGAAAAGCACAAATGCGCCGCATTTACAGACAAGGTCTTTCTGAATTCTTCAAATTCACTCAGTTTCAAGCACCAAACAACAGAGATTGTTGCGAAAACGGAAATAGTTACGGAATAGGACGTGTAACTAGGCTCTCAATAATTAGCTGCTGTTTAACTTTTATTTTTATTTTTTTAACGGAGACTGAAAGGGAACGTGATACCAGCCTCATATCCCAGACACAAGTACAGACCTTGGGAGGCTTATTCGCAGCGCACAGCAAACGACGCATCCTATTTCAAGCGAGGAAGGGAAATAAACACTAGCAGGGACCCTGAGCAACTCCCGCCAAACTCGCCCAAGCGAAAACTTTGACAAACGCATTTAAAATGTCGGACGGTCATATCACACAACGATTTATTTTACGTTTCATGTTCTCTGTATGCTGAGTTTTTCAGATACTGCACTACACGGCAGTGGATGTTAAATTAATCTGACTGGCGCAGTGTTCCCTCAGCGGAGGGGAGGGAGCGTTCTCCATGGGGGATGGGGCCTTTGGGCGGACGTGAGCGTGTACTGAGCCGTAAGCTGCACCCTTGTGTGCCTCACAGGTATCACCAGGTCACGGTGCTTCCCCATTGGCAAGGCTCTTAATTTTTGAGGCCACAGTCTTTCCTGGGCTTAAGACAAAAACACCCACTGGATCTCTGTAGCGTAAAACGTCTCTTTGAATCCTGGACTGATTGCATCTTTCTTTGCTTTCAGGATATCAAAGACCTCTGACCCCTGGCAGGAACCTACCCCGGCCGGGCCGGGCGCCACACTGCATCAGCGAAGTTATCGCAATTTTAACCTATCACACTTTGTTTTCCAGCGAGAGTGAAAATGTCAGCTGCACCGTTTTAAGGGTGATGTTCTCTGGATGGGGAGAAACGAATAACATGTCAGACTTTGATACAAGAGATGTCAGAGGGCTTCATAAAGGCAAGCCCTGTGTCTTTGGGACCACGGTCCACTGCGTGAGAAGATCACAGAATCATCTAAGCCAGAAGCCTGCCATTTTTACTGAAGTCTATCAACAAACGGAATCCTGTGCATGCTTTAGAGCAGACCTGCAGGTCATTATCTTTTAATGTGAAAGCTACTGTAAACTGACTCATTTATTAAGTATCGTTACTTGTTTAAACGTTGAAGGGCTGTATGGAAATAGAACAATTTCTGTGCACAGTCCCAGCTATTTATCACAGCAGTGAAGTTTAGGTCTAGTTGCAAAACAATTATTTGTGAGTGGCGTCGACCATAAAAGGCGAGGCTGCTTAACACATTACCGAGGGAGGCGATATTAGACTAACCGGCATCGCTGTCGGCGTATTGCTGCCCAGAGGCACCTTAACGGAACTACAGGAGTAACATTTAATAACAGCGAGCATGACATTTATTAACAAACGCTTCAGCTGCAGCATTAGGCTGGATGACTGCGAAGCACCGAAAACATGATCTGCTCCCCCTTTTCGGTGAAACAGCGGGGGGACTAGAAGGCACCTTACCGGCGAGTCGCCTCCAGCGCTCTCACACAGCGGACCCCTGAAAACTCCCTTAATGTTCCGCAAATGGCCATTGCTGAGGTGCGTGGAGCTGATCACTAGGTAGTAGCACGCCATACGGTCCACAGTGTCCCATATGTGGAGATGTCGACGCTGGTGCGGGTTATCCGGCGGCCGGCTGTTGGTTCCGGAGCCGTGATCAGAGCCACCCGCTCGGTGGATCGGGGTGTCACCGACAGACACCTACAGCGGAGGAGGCTGCTGGGCACCGTCAGCTCATGGAAGCGGCTCCGCAGCGCAGTCGGTGTAAACAACAGCTTGTCCCATAGTGAGGGTTTCTCCCTGTCTATCACAATGCAAATTGTTTCCCCCCGCCGGGTATTAAAAGGAAACTCCACTGGCGCCCGATCGTATGTTCAGGTCCTCCGCTATGATTTAGCGACGCTAAACACAAACACGGAAAGTCAGTAATACACCAGAAAGTGCATAAAATGACTCCCCCACTTCTAGGTACAGCAGAAGCACGTGTGATGTGTTGCGTCCCGTAGATATTGATATTCTTGAACGTCTCCAGACTATTGGATCTTCTGTGACATTCCAGTGCCCATTCCAGTGCCCATTCCAGTGCCCATTCTTTTCGGCAAGTTGAACCTTTCACTTGGGTTGAGTCAGATATTTTCTACAGACATTGACTCTCCTGAAGGATGCTTGAGTCTCTGCTCCTTCAAAGCTCGTATATCTTTCCTATCTCAATTCTCCAAACGCAGCATCAGAAGGTCTTCACGATCTGCTCAGAGCTCCGGGTAGCAGCTGCCCGCTTTCTGCCGCTAAGAGCCAATTCATCTCCCGGCGTCCACAAACATCAGCCCGGGCTCTTTGCATTAGGAGAGCAGTCAGTGCGGCGCTCAGACGGGAGATCCAGATGAAGAGGGATCGTGAATGACACTCTGTCCTCCGCTCTTCTCCATGACGGTGTTTCTGCAGGAGGTTTCTCTGTGTAGATAAGTAGACAAGAGGGAGGGAAAAACGCGACCATGTGAGCTGAAGACACCCAAAATGTTAGCTATTACTGGGACGTGTGCAAAGCTCGGTACGTGTTTCGAGCGATGTGCAGCGTTTAGGGAGCCGAAGGAGCCGCAGAAGGAGCCGCAGACCTGCATGCAGACGATCGCTGCGCCCTAACTTTGTACTAAACACGGATCAGAACCACAGATGAAGTGCATGGGTACGTCACGGCCAACTATGGACGCTTACAGTTATTGGGTATTAGTGATGCATCAATCGTGGGTTCATGTTTTAATAAATTTGGATATTTGGATAATTTAATAGATTATATTTCTTTACATGGGCAATAAGCGTAGGCTGTGTGTCTGTATAATTCTCTGTAAAAGTAAACACGCTGTGGTAACTAATACAAATTGTTCTGAATTGTATGTAATTGTATGTTTGTTTATAAGGGGTTGGGGGTCACAGATGTGCAGGGTTGGGGTCGTATGCCCAGACTCTCGAATGGGCAAGCGGACCGCTGCTCATCCACATGCACGAGCGCGATGTGAGCGCGGAGTCCCCTTATTTCTAACATTGTGGGGAATCTCCATTCATTCCTATGGGCATAGCCCCAATCATAAAAAAAACATTTAGCTTTATATTATGGGGACCTGAAACAGGTTTTATCACATTGTAGGGACAACACACACACACACACACACAGACCTGAACTCATATTTTGTGGGGACTGTCCATTCCTTTCTATGGGTAAATCCCTAATCTCAACAATGACAACCTTAACCCCCCCCCCAGCCTTATCTTAACCATAAGTAACCAAACAAGTCTTTTGACATTTTTAATTTTTTTAATTGCAATCACAGATGTTTATAATAACTGATACTTTATTGATCCCTGTGGGGAAATTGTCTTGACACCTCCCTTAATTTGCTCTGTGTCGAGTAAGCTGTCCATGAAGGGCAGCCACCTGTTGGGGCATCCAGGGAGCTGGGGGTTAAGGGCCTTGCTTGAGGACCCACAGATACTGCTGAGGCTGGGTACACAGGCTTAGCCCACTGAGCCACACGCTGCCCCCGTTAGAAAGTTGAAAAAATAACACATTTGACATTTGGACATGTGGTCCCACAACGTAATATATACCTCGACCACACACACGCACACACACACACATTTGGTTCCTCTTTGGGGGACCCATTCATTTCCATAACAACCTTCCCAGGAGGTAACCAAGTTAACATAGCAAACAAAATACAAGACTTTTGGCATTTTTATCTTTTATTTATTTTTTATCAAATTGAGTTTCTCCTTGGGAAGGTCAAAAACAGGTGGGGGGGGGCCGCCCCCCCCCCCCCCCCCCCCCCCCCCCCCCACCCCCCCCCCCCCCCACAACACCCAACCCCACA
>JAODKC010000137.1:12183353-12193677 GCA_026777985.1 Mormyrops attenuatus
TTTTTTGTGTTGTTTTTTTTTTTTTTTTTTTTTTTCTACCCTCCTCCTTCTCTCCCCCTTCTCTCCCGCCTGTTTTCCCCCCCCCCCCCCCCCCCCCCCCTTCCCCTCTCCGCCTCCCCACCACACCCCTCCCCCCCCCCCCCCCCCCCCACCGCAGGGCACTCTGGGACACCTTTGAGGGGACACCTTCCTCTAACAATGTGTGATCTCATTCCAAGGATTCTAAAACGATTTTCACCTGCCCCCATCTCACTTCTATCCATTCTTCTAAGGCTGAAATGTAACAAGACCAGTTCAGATCAGACCTTGGGCTTTAAATTGACTTTTGTTTTTACTCTTGGCTGATATCATCCAGTCAGAATCCACTCTGTTAGTAGATTCCACCCTTATGACTACAGAGCAAAATCATCCAAAATCCTTTTCCTCCATCTGTGTGACCCGGTTGTAGGCTTGAAAGGAAATTCCCGCACACATATACAATCACACAGCTCCAGGCTACATAGCACCATCATACCTCAGTTTACGATTTGCTAGGCCTAATGCGTACAAGTGCACGTACATCGTTCATGAGATAGAGATAATGTTCTTCATCAGAGAAGGTGTTATGGAGATTTTACAAAACTTCAGCAGTTTTCCCCCTGCTAAATCATGTGTGCCACATTGAGCAGGCCTGTACCTCATAGGATTTCCAAGTATTTGACTGCCTTCACAATCATGTGGACCGGATTGGGAAACACTGGTCTAAACCCATCTGATATCAGCACACCGATTTTTTTCTTTTTGACTCCTTCAACTTCACATGGCCCATTGCTGTTGAGCGAGTCCCAGATGATTCCCTCCTGGGTGTTATGAGCCACCTGGGATGGAGGTGGCACTGGCTGGGATGGAGGTGGCACTGGCTGGTTATTCCAGGGCTTAACAGCGTAACCCTCCTGGCTCAGTGTCTTCTGGGTTTTGACCCAGTGGAGACAACTCAATGACAAAACTAAATAAAAAGTGTGCGATTCTCACATACGGGGGTGTTTGTTGTTACACAGCTCTATATCTGTGCCGGCAAGCAGAGAAGTACTTAAGGTGAAATCTCAAAATGGATGTTCTGTCTTTTCCAGGGATACGGGCACATGTCCACATAGGCACACACTGAGATACGCGCGTGATCTTTCACAGCCCTCTGTGTGTGCAAGACCGGGTCCCTTTCTTCTCTGAGAATTAGCCAGAGGCCATTTCTACCTGTACTTCCATAACTGTGAAGTATCACCTTATCCAGTATACACGACTGAGGACTCACTCTTCATAACAGAGACACATCAACGTCCCAATACCCTCAGATACACAAAGGACCTTTAAGATAACAAAATAGATGGGTCACACCATGTGACTCACAGCGATATCATGGAAAGTTATTCCTGCAGTAACATTTGGGGAGAACCACGTGCAGTGAGTCCAGGAAGTGCCGCTAAATGATGTGGAGTGTGACGATAATCACATGACCTCACATTAAACAGCAGCGGCCGGCCCCGGTCACCCCGATCTGCTGCCGGTGAGTGCACTGTGGCGGTGGAGGTACAGAAATACAGTCACGGAAATGTGGAGGGTCCTGGAGCTACATCACAGTCCTCATCAAATTAACGATGGCAGCCTGGAAGCACAAAGAGGGAGCAGAACCAAAGCGGGGGCCAAAGCGTGGGCCAAAGCGGGGGCCAAAGCGTGGGCCAAAGCGGGGGCCAAAGCGTGGGCGGCCGTCCTCTCCTAATTTCGGGAACTCGTTGCTAAATCCTGAGCTTTTGGATTAACTCCACATGTAGAAAAAGCCGAAGTTTGGCAATCGCTTCCTCTTCTTGAGCTGATGCGTCCATAATGGGTTGTGCAATGGGAATTTTACTCAAATGTAACTGCGTAACTGAAATTTTGCTCAAATATAATTATGCTGAAATGTCTCTCATTAGTCGCTGATGATTTTATGCTGCCTGGTGAGTGGGCTTGCAGGAAACATCTCGCAGCGTGAGCAGCAGCCTGACCCCCCCATCCCACAGGGGTGCTGCTGCTGCACCCCTTAGATGGGGCTTTATGTGACTTGTTTTGTTACTGCATGCAAGCTTTGGACAGAAACATAAGAAGATGAATAATTCAGCTCAGACGTCCCACATTTTTCTTCTGGGATAATGATCCATTTCATCTCTGCTTCAGAGGCAAATTAATCAGACATTGACCCAAACTTCCAAAACAAGTTGATCATCACTTCTTTTCAGGGATGTTTTATTGGTGTTTAGGGTAAGCACTTTATTGTGTGACTGACAGTACCAGAAGAGTGGATAAATTTGCTGTGAGACAAAGCTATTTGAAAATGTACTGCAGAAAATAACAAATATTGAGAGACAGACAGTGCCTTTGGTCATAAACAATTTAAAAGTGATTAAAGAGGGGCTGCGATGAGTGTGAGAAGTGGCTCTCTGTTGTGCATTAGGCGTGTCTCACAACATGCAGAGTCAAAGCCACAAAGGCTTCACAAGAGCTTCCGAGGAAGAGCAGAATCTGGAATAAAAACACCCCTTCAAGCTACATTACATGGCCTAAGTCTGCTTTTCATGCCATAATTGGAATCATGTCCCATCATTTGGGGTGTTTGACGTCTAAAAGGTTTTCACCTGCAGAAACGCATCAGAAATCCATGTGATTTAATGGCCACCTTGGGGTCCTGGCTTACCGCAAGGGGGGAGGGGGGTACAATGAGAGAGGCAAGGTGAGGTGGGGGGGGGCGTTCCCCATCAGGTGCTTTAGTGGGCCGCTAAGACTCTCAACTTGCTGGCGGCCACATTCTCTTTGTGACATTACGGCTCAATTTGTTCTAACAACGTGTCTTCCCGCTTCAACGGAGTTCATTGAGTGGGAATAGAATGAGCTACCACCCCCCCGACACTACCTCAGCAATTTCACACAATGACTGGATGATCCACTGCGAAGAACAAACTTTTCTGTCGACCTAGATAATTACAGCTCCGAGAGGTTTCCAGATGCACTGCATTTACTAATCCCATAGTTTCTGCAGAAACCAGGTTTCTCTGATTTCATTTTATCATTTGTTTCTTGTCTGTATTTGCTGGGAAATGATAATTTAAGAGGGACTCATTGCACATTTTCCCCACGTTCCTGTATATATTGAAAGGTAATTCATTTTTATCACAGTTACTTGTTTTTTACAATAAGCTTCATAACAATCAGAGAAAAACATAATTAGCTCACAGAGCAGATCCAGGGGAGTGCCGGGGCGGGGGGTGGGTGGGTGTTCGTCAATCCAAGAGCCCCCAACTGCAGCTGACTCACATCCACAATGAACCAGCATTTTGCGGTACTATTAGCAGATACCCAAGGTTCTGGAGACGTTAATGTCTTAGCACGTTCTCCAGCCTTTGCTCCACTCTCAGCACTCGCTATAATGGATAAACAAGCATCTTCAGCTGAAAAGCAAAACCTTGAGTCCGCTTCAAGGAAATGGAGGTTAGGGCACTAACTGAGAAATCTGCGGCATAATGAAGCACTTTTCCGGAGGTATCAATAGGAAAGGTGAGTGCAGGCTTGGAATGAGTGGCTGACAGGTTATGTAGGTCACGCTGGTGAGGTCAGCCAGTAAACTGCAGAGGCCCCCCTTTGTGGAAAGGCACCTCTGCTTTTAGGCTTTCTAATATTCAATGATGTCTGACTGCCCATCGAGAGGCCAGTTGATAAACAGGGAGGCACTCATGAAGACCATTAAGCAGAAATGCAGCCTATTACTGAAGGAGGCTTTCTGCCTTCCACCCTTTCCATGACTTAAATAAACTTGTTTTTATGTCTTGTTTTCAATCTGCCATGCCTGTACTCAACCAACTATAGTATTTCAAAAATTGTTTGGTAGAAACTGTCAGATTTTATGCTAGCAAAGAATGAAAAAGTGCATAAAAATTGCAATACTAAAGGCACCTATGAGGTCTGGTTAAGTCTGGGTGTTTAAGTCATCGGTTAAGTATACACATCTCTGGGTCTACAGGTAACTCAGTCTACAAGGTCTTCTATCAACTTAGTCTAATAAACTCCGCATCATCCCCCAGAGCTACATTATCTTTAGCAAATGCTTTTACCAAATGCCGAAGCTACTTCGCTGCACCATGGGATGTGAGCTGGCGACATCCTGATAACAGACTCAGCATCCTGACACATCACCCCTCACACAATGGCACGGGATAAAGGTGGCAGCCAAAACAACCTCAATCAAGCCAGGTAGAGCATCTTCACAAATCCTTCAAGGTTCATAAGAACATGAGAAATGTACAAACGAGAGGAGGCCATTCGGCCCATCAAGCTCGTTTGGGGAGAATTCAACTAATAGCTCAGAGTTGTTAAAATCTGATCTAGCTCTGATTTAAAGGAATGCAAGGTTTCAGCTTGCACTACGTAAAGAAGTGTTTTCTCAAATCCAGTTTAAAATGTTCTCTCGCTAATTTCCACCTATGGCTTCTTTCACTCGTTATACAGTCATTTCGCTTTTACAGCTTCCTCATACTCTAATCATTTTCTCAGATGGAGATAAGTGGATAGTGAAAACTGTCCCGTCTGTGTACAGACGATCAGCAAGTCGCCTTTAAAGCTGAAAGTTCATCCTCCTTGCCGATTGCTGAGATCAGAGATGCTATTATTTACACGTAAAGGTGCCTAGGTCTTGGTGATAAGTTATTTTTCACACTTACACGCCGCTGCTTTAGTGAGAAGCTGCAGAACACGTTTATACTACAGCAGGCATTGTTTTCTTTTAATCACAAGGGTGCAACTCGCCAGAATAAAGTGTCTGTTATGATCAAAGGGTCACTTTGCACATCACAGTTAATAAGTGATGCTGTCTCTTCACTGCTCTGATCGTGCAGCGGATTGGCTCCTGGGGCACGGAACATGAAGGTCTTCCTTGTTATGTATTTTCAAACACCTCCCTGCCTTTTTACTGCACTCTGCTGTTTGTCAAAGAGAATAGCTGTGAATTGAAACTTCAAAAATTCAATCAATTAATTAGCAGTTCAGTGGGATGCAGACCCTTAGAGACAGCGGCAGTCTCAGCACATCCGTGCCTCTTGTTCACTCAGTGTGTTTTCTTACCTCAGATGGACCACGATGTTTTTAAGGAGTAAATTCTAATTAAAGGATTGAAAGGTACTGAAACCACTTGAAAGATTGAGATGAGCTGGAGGGGCAGCCTAAGCTTCCAGCATGTGCAGGGTGATGCTGCCCCCCCCCCCTTCAAACCAGCCACTGCAGAACCAGATCATCTTCTCTTAAGTGTTATTAAACTTGCACAGGTGCTACGGATCCTTCAGCTGACCTGCATGTCCCGGGCCAATGCGCAAATCATTGCATCCAAGGGTAAAAAATGTGAAATACAGTCATTAATGCGACTATTGTGTTTCAATGCGAGACGCATCATTTAATCCTGCCTTGAAAATCGCTGTTCCTTCATTCACGCAACACTGAGATATTCTGAAGTTAAACCTGCTTTAATGGATGACAGCAGCTATGTAAATATAGCTACACAATTATATTCCATCTTATTAATCAAAATAAGTTTTGATCAATGTTCTTTATCCATGGCAACAAGAAGAGGCATTACTGTGACATTTATTGAGGTGTTGTGCAGATACAAAGGTCTGCATTTCCAGTGAGTTCCATGGAGGAGCCAGTAGCCACATATGCTCGAGTGAACAAGATTCTGCTGGTAGACAGGGGTTCAGAAGAAGGTGTTGGGATTCCTCAGTGTTCTGCCACTTTATGCACCCAGTAATTTGCTTTTTTCTGATCAGTGCAGCACCCACAAAGCAGAGGATCGCTGAGCTTTTTCTGACCACCTTGGGGCACCAAAACTGCCAGCCTTTCATCCTTAACACGGGCGACTGCGGTCTTTCTGAATCCCGATGGTCTTCCAGACCGCGGCGGCCGCGGTGTCAGAAATCGATTGACTGTAGCAGTTTTCTTATGGTTTGGCTTCAGCTATACATTTTTTTCCAAGCTGTTATTCATACTTGCAGCTACTGCTGGACTGGCATCACGCCCGTCCAGGGTGCCCTCCAGCCGTATACTGCGCTGCCTGGGATAAGCTCCACACCCCGCTGCAATTAAACGACCAGCCAAATAAATCATTCAGAAGTACAGAGATCAGCAATTTTTTTCCAAATTAAAAAAAAGCAAAACACATATATTTTTAGTCTTGGTCTAATTATGGCAAGTCACTGAGATAAATGCATGGAATAAAGCGAATTTCACAGATGTTCAGTTCAGATTAGGTACTTTGGGATTTCATATGCAAGACCTTAACTTGTAGGCCTATATAAAAAGGAAAAAAATACATTATGTGCTCCTGAGTGACAGAATAGTCATTTTTTCCGTGCATAATTGGATGCAATAATGGTTAAGTGATTCTGCCTGTGAGGTGATTTGCAAGTCCCTCAAAATCACAGGCAGTAATAAATTAAGTAATTTGCATGACGTGCCCCAGAGATGCAGGAAGATGTCATTAAAAGGTGACCAATCAGAGAGCAGTTCTGACAGCTGCCCTCAATGTCCTTATTGCAGACTCCCCCCCCCCCCCGCCTCCCCCCCAAAAAACTGTCTATATTCTATTCCCATCCTCTGTGGTCCAATCCCAGACTTGCTCTCAGGACCACGAATATGGGGAAAATGATGTCACATGAATCAAGACGCCATTTCAAAGCGGGCCAAGAAAAGCAGCAGTAAGCGTCAATTTTCCGGCAAAAGGTCACATGGGGTCAAATCTCATTTACCATCAGCACTGAGGCCCAAAGACTCCCTGGGCTGGAAGTAGCGCACAATCCCGCCTCTGCTTTATCCCCCCAACTGGCTAAGAAACACTCACAATAAAGTAGATGACAGCTCCATCTCTTCTAGTCTGCACCCAGATCATTTCCAACATTATTCTGTAAAATAGATGGACGGAAGGATAAACTGTCATGATTAAAGAAAAAAAATCAAACCCCCCCCACACACACACTTTGGTCTACAGGGCTTAACACAGGCTCCCAGACGTTAAAGTTGGTGGGGGCGGGTTATCAATGCCCTCTGCGTGGCCGATGCACTTTCTGGCCTGAAATGTGTTTGTGGAGGCCAAAGGTGGACTTTCCGCAAACTCAGCTCCGAGTGGACAGCCGGGTCAGATTGCAGCAACCCGGCACATTTAGCCTGCAATGTGCAAGGTGACCCATCCCAAAAGATCCTTAAACACAATGGTGGGCGGCTCTTGCTCCGTGTTGCCCTGCAGGAGCAGCCTGGCGAAAAGACCACAGGACAGAGTCCTGTGCCCCAAACCAGGGTTCAGCTACTCAGAGTTCAGTTAATTGTTCAGTTAATCTCGGTGGCAAAAATATGCATGCATTATTATTACTATTGTTAGAAGAGAAATACTGCATATCTCTAATTTCAGTAAACTTGTTTCTAAATCAAGCCATATTGTTGTCATGCCTTGCCCGTCATGTCCACCTGACCCTCCTGTCTCCTCCCTAGCATAACTTTGAAAAGCCACACCTGTTACTCATTTGTCTTACCTCTCAATCCTAACCCTCATGTTAATCACTCCCAGCTGCCTCTCATTATCTCCCTCATTAGTCTTGTATATACATGCTCCCCAGTTCTATGCTCCCCGGTCCAGTCATTGACGCTGTACTCTTGTGTCGTCTGTGCCCTGCCTTCCTCTGCTCCTCCCGTTTTGATCCCTTGTGATCTTGTTTATTTCCTGTTTATGTTCTGTGAGTTTAATAAAACCCCTTTTGTGTCGCCACAATGCCTTTAAGTAATTCGTTTCTCCATTTTAATACAATTGGGCAATCCCAAACATTTCAAAAGGAGTTCCATTTAAAAAGTGCTTCAACATCCATCAGTAAAACATAGAAGTGAAGAGCGGAAGCTGTGCTGGACCCGCTTCCGCTTCATCAGAACCCAATCTGTGAAAATTAAAGTCTGAAAACCTGGTCAAATGAAGAGCCAATCAGTGTGGGGCGCATAATCACCAACCTTTTAAATATTTAACCAGAAACTCATCAGCGCTGAAGAGACTTTCTGATGGAAAACAAAACACTTAAGTAATGAAAAAATTCAGTTTGTGCCAAATAAAATTCCAACAGGCTGTGACAACCAGGGATGTGAAATAGTGGAAAAGATGTGGCTTTATGAGCAAGTAACTCTGCGGGTGAAAGCGTCAGCAAAGTGACACCATGATGGTAAGAAAGCTGAGCTGGTGATGTAAGCTGCTGTAAGAAGACACATGGCCATGAATATAGATCAGGGACAAAGACCACAAGGGCTCTGCGGGAAGAAGGTTGAGAACGGTTGACACCCGATACACTCAACATGGGTCCTCTCTAAACCGAGTGCCGCATGAGCTTTACTTCCTTGGATTAAAGCCTTGCTCTCTCCCTAACCCCTTTACAATATGTCCCTCACCACTTCTCAACTGAAATAAGTGTGTTACATAACACTAAAAAAATGAAGTACATGTGAAGCCCATTAAATGAAGCTGTCTTGTAAATAGCTATGGTGTGAACACTTCTCGCCAAGCCAGACCGACTATCCAGCTGCTCTTCAGGTCACGATGGAAAAAGATCCACGCAGGGAGGTCCAAGTTTTCATTGTAACCAGGGAGTTGCAGACGCTTACACAAGCACTGAGGTTGCAGCCCTGCCAAAGAACATGGAATCGAATTTGTTTCATTTGATGTCAAGCTGCGTAGAAGATTCAGGCTTGGTGGAATCGAGGGGCTGTTCATCATAAAAGGTATCACTTTGGAGCCCTTGTGGTTCTGTTAAGCAGCAGTCAGGTCTGGTTTCTTCTGGCCTTGCTGTGCTTCGGCATATTTATTTTGCAGACACTTTTGTCAAAAGCGATGTAGAAGCGAAGAACGCTTGGGGTCAAAGGTCAGGATGAGCCAACAGCTCCGGAGCAGTAGGGGTTAAGAGTCTCGCTCAGAGGCCTGATGGTGATATCAATACTGTGTGGGGATGGGATTCAAAGCCATAGCCTACTAGACAAGAGTTTGAATCCTTAACCTACTGACCCGCAGGCCTCTCCGATTCCGTTCTGGCCCTCCAAAAGGGCTATTCAAATCACGGTCCTTAAGGGTCGAGCCCTGATGATTTTCCAGCCAACCTTTACTTATAAGCCAGATGTGAAGCCTCTGTGGCCAATCAGAATGAGTAATTATTATTAAACTTACTACCTGAGAGAACTGAAAACAAGGCCTGGATTCAGAATCGAGGGCCAGAGCCGTGTCCTAGAATCCCCCCACGTAATGGCTGACTTATTCAAGCTAGAAGAAGGAACAGGCCTTAATCTTCCAGAAAGCACAGACGGCACGAAAGCGCGGAAGAAGAGAGACTCAGCAGCTGACTGAGGGTGGCGTGACACTGAATGGCACCACTTGGGCTGAAGACACAGGGTGCCTCAAAATACAAACCAAACGGATCAATAACTTCTCCTCAGCACTTCCCGCTGTGTCCATCTGTGACTTGACAGCAAGCAAGCAGAAACAGACAGGGTCTCGTCTCGGAGAAGCACTACGAACGCCGGAATGAGTGTCGTCAGGCACAGGTGGCTGCAAAACATTTACTTCCTTGACCTTGGCCACTTTATATATCTTTAGTAAGTGCATTGGGTGAAGCAATAAAGTACACACTTCAGGCCTTATTGAAGTTATAACCTGAGGATTTTAATTTCATCGCCCTCATCTATATCTGGGCTGTAATGAAATTCCGAGGCGCCTCACACATAAAGCTCCTCAGCGCCTGAAATCCGCCCCCCTTATCAGGTGGGATTCCGGCAAAGCCCAGCAAAGCCCAGCAAAGCCTCTTCTCTGCTGGTCCTGAGAAGAGGAAGGAGATCTGGCAGGAACTGATATTGGCACTTCCCACAGCTGGGCCGGAGAGCACCTGGGCACAAAGTCACGTGCCTGGGAGGAGAATATCCCACGGGTGGGTTTGGGGTCCGTCGATCCGCATAAACGCTACCCGTACCATGAGAGTCCCATGCCTTCTCTGGTGTCCTCACCTGGGCCCCCGCCTTTCCCGCTCTCTGCATTATTTATGTGCTTTGTGGAAACCCTCATCCAAAGTGGCTTGAGTAGCTTTGAGTTTCTGTCACTGCATCCGTTTTCATATTTGCAGCAGTGCAGCTCGGTTTGAGCGTTTCCCGCGATGGCGACAAAGACAGGGCCCTTCCTGGGACTGAGCAGTGCAGCTCGGTTTGAGCGTTTCCCGCGATGGCGACAAAGACAGGGCCCTTCCTGGGACTGAGCAGTGCAGCT
>JAODKC010000137.1:12208467-12221961 GCA_026777985.1 Mormyrops attenuatus
CATGCCAGCCCCCTTGTTCATTACATCATCGAGGGGGATCTCATTAAAGTCAAGGTCCCACCCAGGTCCCACCCAGGTCCCACCCAGGACCCATCGGGGACCAGTCATGGACCAGCCAAGGCCCCATCATGGAAACAGGGGAAAATTCAAGCGGCTACATCTGTAGTTCATTCCATTGCAAATGTGGTCATCCAAGCACACGCGCATCCAAGCACACGCGCATACAAGCACATGCACATATAAGCACACACATATATATACACATATATATATATACACACACACAGGTTTGTAATTATATCTTTCTGGGGACTCTCCATTCATTTCTATGGGGAAAACTCCCAACATGACAGCCCCTACCCAGCCCTAACCTTAACCATAACCCTAACCCTACCCAGCCCTAACCTTAACCATAACCCTAACCCTACCCAGCCCTAACCTTAACCGTAAGTAACCAAACAAAATATGAGACTTTTGGCATTTTTACTTTTTTGATTGCATTCACAGATCTTTGTGGGGACCTGAAAAATGGTCCCCACAATGTAATATAAACTGAATCCACACACACACATGCACATACACACACAAATATATCCCTAACCAAACAGTTCATGTAAACAAATGGTTTCCATTTCATTTAAATAATTATGATAATTAAAATATATCTCCTATGTATTGTCTCAAAGGAGTTTGAAAGGTATCTCTCACTTGTTTATCTGTTTGCATAATGTGTTCCAACCAGGGGCATGACAGTAAATCAGGGCTCAAAGAGCCATTACAGCCATTTATACCACGGTGCTGTTGAATTCTCGATTCTGATTGTTCTGAAGGGTGTTGATTATTTTCCGATAACTGCGCACATAGTGTCAGTCAGGCGAATCACAGTAGTAATCACTATTAGAATTTTTAATTTGAACTAATGTTAAAATTCCAGCCATGCATTAACCCTTACATAGTGGAACAGAACATCCAGCTTTAAATATTCATCAGGAGAATATCTCTGTTTCTAAAGGTAAAAAATATGCCTTGTAATAATTCAAGGCTTCTGCAGCAGCTTAGCGAGCCGTGATGCATTATTTTGGGCTGACCTTTTGAAAAACGTCCACTTGTACAATAAAGCAATACCCAAGAGTGCTTAGCAAATGACAGTGATATTCCTTCAGCATATTTGGACTTCAGGGTCCTTCAGTAGGCAGAATAAGAAACCTGCTTTGGAGATGATCAGGCATAGAGATTCTGGTAAAGACCTTTCAAAGACTATGCAAATCATTACCACATCCTTCAAATTACCTTACCGGCGAGGAGAACGGCACACAAGTCATGTGATACTTCTGCGTTGGCCAATCATCTGGTAATCATGTATTTTAAAAAGAAGAAAATGTTCTGGGTCTTGGAAATTCCAAATGTTTCACAATTCAAAATGTCATGTTGTGCTGGCCTACGCTGATGGAAAGTCCTCAAATTCCATAATATAACATCTGATCTCACTGGGAGAGTTGGACTATCACATACAGTTCCCGGACTTCCTTCTAAACAATATTTGTACTATGATAATGATCAGGTCATCGGCATTGCTGAGGGGAAGCTCGTTTTTAGAAGCCGTGTCACCCTGAAGGACAGACACAGGAGACTTTTTGCTAATTGCTGGATTTCGCCCCAGTATACAGGCTGTTGCTTAATGGACATATTTTAAAAGACAGATAGTGTCGTTTATCTATACAGGACTGTGACATACACAGCATATTTCTTCAAAGAAATATCTGTGGTCATAAAGTCTTACTTTTGCAGCTTGAGAAAATGTAAAGATGTTACAATTCAGACAATAGCTCACAGGCCTGGTACCTCAGTAGATGAGTTTGGCAAAAGCAGCAGTGACCCCCACCCCATCAAACTACCCCAGCAGTTTCATTCATGCATTCATTCTCCACGACGTGTAAAGCTTCTCATAAGGGCCAACCAGCGTCATGTGACCAGGTGTCAGGGCCTATTTTGTCATGTGGTCCATGTGTTGGTCTAGATGGACTCGGTCACTGACCATGTGATCGCAGGCTCGTGGACATGGCCATACTTTGCTTTGGCCTGTTGGGACCCTTGCAGGAAACATCAGTCACAGTCTGCAGAAAAGCTATATGAAGGTCACATTAACAGCCTGGGACATCAGATCAGCTCAAAGATTTAGGGCCCATCTTGTCTTTCCCCTCCTGCTACAAGACGTGACACCCAAAGCTGGTGGGCTTTACTCCAGGAGTCTGTGGGGGCTTATTCCCATACCCCTGAGATGGTCTCTGGCTTTCCGCTAGTTATACTGAGTAACATCAACTGCTGCCAAGTCCAGTCTTAATTTGCATGGAATCCACTTCTTAGATCTTGTAGAAAGGACTTTGGAGAGGTCGTGTTAGCAGTGGTGCTGAGGCGTGCAGATGAGGGGAACGCACCTGTACCAAGCACGCACTGAGACATGGGGAGGTGTCACTGAGGCAGCAGTGCCTCCCACCCCTCTGCTGCAATGATGTCACCCCCTCCTGTCAGCTCTCTGTGGAGAAACACACAAAAGCAATCATTCCCATACCCCACAACACACATATGCGACCCTGTAATAAAATCGGCGCTGGCCCTTTAAGGGAGCATAGGCCACAAGGCCTGATTTGAGCTGTGTGTGTGTGAGTGTGTGAGAGTGTGTGTGTATGTGTGTGTGTGTGGATGTGTTTGTGAGTGTGTGTAGATGTGTGTGTGTGTGTGTGCGTGTGTCTGCAGAGATCACAAATGTGGTAAAACCTGAAACTTCCTTACTTTTGGTAGGTAGGTAGATAGAAAACTTTATTGATCCCGCTGGAAGGCTCCTTTGGGAAATTCAGTTTCTAGTAGCAACATAGCACCATACAACATACAAACAACATACAGTCACACATAGTACAATTATGAAATCAAAGATAAAATATAGGGAGAAGTAATAAATAGCGGTGGGATGATGGTACTAATAAATAATTATTGCACAATATTACAAATATTAAATTTTTCAGGTCCCCATTTGGATAACCTCAATTTTATAAAATTCTGAGAATGCAATCAAAAAACTATAAATGCCAAAAGTCTTGTATTTTGTTTGGGTACTTATGGTTAAGGTTAGGGCTGGGTGGGGGTTAAGGTTATGGTTAAGGTTAGGGCTGGGTGGGGGTTAAGGCTGTCATGTTGTGATTAGAGTTTTCCCCATAGAAATGAATGGAGAGTCCCCACAAAGATATAATCACAAACCCGTGTGTGTGTGTGTGTGGATTTGTGCTGCACAGCCTTGATGTGGAGACTCAGTGTTCCCAGAAAAAGCACAGGGGGGGCATTGAGAAGCGGTGGGGAGGGGGACATTCTGTTAAAATATTACTATGCCAAAGTAATCTCTGTGTTTAGTGCCAAAGCCACAGAAGAACCATCAAAAGCAGCTTCGTAATGCCGTGATTTCAGGACTGCTGGCGTAGGACGGCAAGCTCACGGTGAGGTCATTGCCTCGGCCGCAATCCCAGGCAGGGCTGTTCAGAGCATGTTTAAGGATCCCATGGTCTGAAGGGGGCAGCGTCTGCACAGCACACGCGAGGGACAGCGCGGTTCTCCAAACGCACGGCAAACTGCAGCCGCCGGCTCCCACGCTGCTCGCTAACGCCAATGCCGACATTCCAATGTGTCGCAATAATCTGCCACTTCCCAGCCTGAAACGCTGATCGGGAAAGGTTTGTTTGTCTAACCATTACCGCCTGGATCTTTCCGTGACTCCACCCAACAAGAAATTCCCCAGGTCACATGTGGCCCCTCCTCCCCCAGCCTGATGGGGCGGGTCGTACTCAGAAACTTCCCCACAGACAGATGTGTGAGTGAGTCAGTCCCATGCAGAGCTATAACTTTTCATGTCTCCCAGCTATTCTCTGCCTTCTCTAACTGGTGAGCCTGCTGACCGGGTTAATCAAAGCAAAGTATCTTTGGCTGTTTTTCGGCAGGGATGCCCACCCCAGACAGCCCCCCTCCAGCGCTGTCTGTACTGCCGCGCTCTACATCCACAGACATGAAGACCAATTCGATCGCCATGACCCCCGTGACTACAGACGGCGACCACAGGCTCGGCACGGTGGGCATCTTCGGCACGGGCGACTTTGGCCGCACCTTGGGCCTGCGGCTGCTTCAGGCCGGGTACCAAGTAGTCTTCGGTAGCCGGACACCCCAGAGATCCAGCCTGCTACCCCAGGGGGCCCAGATTCTGGGCCACACAGAAGCCGCCGCAGCCGCGCAGGTCATCTTCATGGCCGTGCACAGGGATAATTACGACTTCCTGGTACCGCTGGCAGACAGGCTGGCTGGGAAGGTCCTGGTGGATGTCAGCAACAACCTGAGGCAGAACCAGTACCCGGAGCCCAACGCGCACTACCTTAGCAAGCTCGTTCCGGAAGCTTCTGTGGTGAAAGCTTTCAACACTGTCTCTGCATGGTCACTGCAATCGGGGGGCCTGGATGCTAACCGACAGGTAGGGGGGTTCCTCTCTATTTCGGGGGGGCTAAAACGCTGATCTGCTGAGCTACTTCATCATGACGGTGTCTGTAAATTTTCAACATAGAGGACGGAGACTGAAAATGAGAAAACACCACCATCTTGGAATGTCATCCTGCATAAAATGTGCAGTGGATGGCTGCATGTCACATGGGCTGATTCAGGCTGTTATTGTAGTGGGAACTGCCCCCCCCCGCCCCTCCTCACTGTCTCCTGCATGTCATGTCAGGGTGACCCCATTCTGCTAGAGACAACAGAGAAGCCCCCCCCCTCCCTGAAAGAAAACATACTTCACTTGAAATAGCGTCTGCAGGTTATGGCACAGTCCCGGGAGTCAAAATAAAATGCTTTTTTATCAGCCTTGACTTCTTATCTTGCGTGTTTTTCTAAAGCTTGAAAAGGAAAAAGAGTGAGGTTTGTTTACAGGCATGTTCCAGCTCGGGTCTTTGATTTATCCCGCAGGGGGAGGGGGTTGGGGGTGGAGGTATGCCCTTAAATCCAGACTTAAATAGGACTTTTTGCTGCCGCGCGTCGGTCGGGGAGAATTCACCCGTCCAGGTCAGTGCATCAACTGAGAATATGTCTTGTTTCTCACAGTTAACACAAGCCCCAAAACACAGACTCTGATCGCACTGCTCTTAGAGCCGTCACATCTTAGACAAATTGAAGGTGATACGTGGCCTCTCAGTTTTTTTTAGACCTACTCACCCACCAAAAGCGAAATGTGGTGTTACAGTATAATCGCCTTACTTTACAGCGGAACCATATTTGAAATGTGTTCTTCTGTTTTATAAAGTGCCGTGTCCATCAGGCAGGGCACAGACTGACCATCTGACCTACTGGGTATTTTCCTGGTTCACCGTTGGCTTTGTGGGCTGGTAAAATTCATCGTGGAGGACCTCCCTCCCGCTCAGCATAAAGGGGGACGATGGCTGGGTTTGCAGGCTTTAAGCAGCAACAGGCACCAGCAATAGCCGTCCTGGACCCAGAGCTCTAAGGCAGTGCTTCTCAGTCCTGGTCCCGGAGGACCGAATGTTTTCATTCCATCCCCACCTTAATCAGGCTCAGATAGTCCTTAATGGACTAATAATGAAAGTGGCAGGTCGAATGCAGTGTGGGTGGGAATGAAAACATTCTGGTGGGACGGCGGGTGCCAGGAACAGGATTGAGAAGCACTGCTCAAGGCCACCTGCTGCGCGCCTGCGGCGCCTCCCCCGCGGCAGCGCTGCTAGGTCTGCAGCACAGATGTGTTTTCACGCACGTGTTTTCCCACCCGCCAGGTGTTAGTCTGCGGGGACAGCACTGAGTCCAAACAGAGGGTGGTGGACATTGCACGCAGCCTGGGCTTCACCGCGCTGGACAAAGGCTCCTTACTGGCAGCCGGCGAGATGGAGGACTATCCCCTGCAGCTTTTCCCCATGTGGAGGCTGCCTGGAGCCGTGGCCATGGGCCTCACTGCCTTGTTCTTTGCCTATGTGCTCCTCATGGACGTGATCTACACCTGGGTCACCAGCAACAAAGACATTTCCTTCAGGATCATGGTGTCTCTGGCCAACAAAGTGTTCCCCATGGTGTCGCTGATGATGCTGTCCCTGTGCTACCTGCCCGGGGTCCTCGCTGGCTTCCTGCAGCTCTACAACGGGACCAAGTACAAGCGATTCCCCGACTGGCTGGACCGCTGGATGCTCTGCAGGAAACAGATGGGTCTCCTGGCTTTGGCGTTCGCCTTCCTGCACGTCCTCTACATAATGATCATTCCCATCAGGTACTACGTCAGGTACAAGGTGGTCTCCTGGACCATCTCCCAGGTGAGCTGGACCGCCCGCAGAGGCAAACCCATTATCACGGAGCTTGGAATGTCGTACGGTACATGAATCGGTGTCACAAGTACGAGACACATATAAAAGACAAAGCGGCAGCCAGTGTTCTGCTAAATGATACCCAGATATGTTTACTGACTGAACAGGTGTCAGATGGCATGTCGGATCTCCTGCGTCTGTCATCTGTCACTTTGGAGTTTGATAAGAGCATCATAGTGGCATTATTTTGTGTAATCGGGGGGGGGGGGGTGCGGATTCTGCACCCGACTCAGTATTCCTCTTGTTTCTCAGATGAAAGAGAACCAGAGTGAGTTTGACAACACAGTGGCCTGGTACACAGACTCCTACATGTCGCTCGGCGTCCTGGGATTCGGATTGTTCATCCTGCTGGGAATTACCTCCCTCCCTTCTGTCAGTAATGCCATGAACTGGCGAGAGTTCCGCTTTGTGCAGGTATGGACGACACGCCGGCAGACCTCCTTTCTGCTATTCACACACGGCATAAACTTTGCAAAGCCTGTGGTTTGGTAAAACCTTTTCTTTCATTGATGATGGAAGCTTCTCTCTCCCTGTGTGGCCCAGCCACTGGTAAACTGAACTCCCTCCCTCCTTACAGCAGCAAACCCAGCATGAACTGAGATGTTACCTTATTTTGACAGAGGGGGCCCCAGCAGTCCTAGAGGAAGGCTAGAGTAAAATGGGCTGGAATTCTCAGGTGTCTACAGAGAAGTGGCTCCATTGGTCAGTCAGACAGCTGTGAGCAGCCAGTGGGAGGGCCTGCCGTGTCCAGCCCACCAATCGGCACACACTTTCAGACACTGGCACCTTGAAGTGCGAGATACAGTAAAGCTGTGTAAGGCAGTCAGACAGTCGGCCACATCAGCTCTACACCCACTTGCTCTAGACATGTTTGCAAACTGCCACACTAGGGAAATGGAAAACAACATGAGATGGGAGCAACTGCTAAAAATAAACATTTCTTTATTAGCTAAAAGCAGGTGGCAGGGGATGACGGTCCCTGAGTGGTGGCACTGAGTCACAGATGTCCTGCCACTCAATTCCATTCCTATTCTGCAAGACAAAATGTCAAACTCTGTTGTGTCCAAATGGTCTGAATGTTCCACACTTAAATGTTAAGATATTCATGAACATCACTTGAAATACACAGATTAGTCCGAGCAAAGGAACACTGGGGCCCCCGACTGAATCCAGGTCACTAGTGTTATTCTGCATGCTCAGTGGAACGAGCGAGATGGGAGATGAAAATGGGTGTTATGGAGATAAAAGGTGTAATGGCTCATGAAACGGGTGACAGATGGAGAAAAATTTGAGCCCCCCCCCCCCATTGTCTGAAGCTACCTTCAGCCTGTCCTTCTCTCCCACCCCACAGTCCAAGCTGGGTCACTTGACCCTCCTGCTATGCACATCCCACACCATCCTGTACGGCTGGAAGCGGTTCCTGAGAGCCCAGACCTACAAGTGGTTCCTGCCCCCGGCCTACATGGTTGCGCTCGTGCTGCCCTGCGTGGTGCTCGGCCTTAAGCTGCTGCTGGTCGCGCCGTGTGTCGACCGTATCTTGATGCGGATACGGCAGGGCTGGGAGAGGAAACCCATCCCTGTGGGGGCCTCCGACAGGACGAGGGCCAATGGGAAGGAGCCCCTTATGCTGTGAACAGCCTCAGCATTCCCTGTGCCGGAAGGAAAAGGACAAGGAGCTGGAGATCCTTCTGGAATCTTTTTACAGACCCCACCCCCATGGAACGTACCAGAATTATACTCCAAAAATACACCATTGGCAGATGTTTCTCATGACGCGTTGACACTGGGAGTGTTTAAAAACACGTTCCTTTAACAGACCCCCCCAGGGTGACAGCAGTCAGTTTCAGAGCCGGTAGCGATGTCAAGCAAAGGAGTCGCATGTCACCGAGTCCCATTAGCCGTTAGCCATTAGCTGTCAGTAGCGCAGGCACTCGCTTTGTTTTTAGTACCCCTTGTGTTTCTTTCTTTGTTTTAATGTGACTGGGCTGTGGATGCGTCTCTGTTTTGCAGTTAGGAATAAGCTGTGCTGTTATCTGTCTCGCTGCACGCCCGCGACAGGCCCCCAAAGCCTTAACCTGCCTCTCACCTCCGTTTCTGTCCCTTTCACTGGGTGACTTAGCAGTGCTTAGAGCCGACCACCCCCCTCCCTGAGCAATTCACAGAAGCGTGTAAGAGACCAGTGAGATGGTGCCACTTAGGAACACAATGGCACAACCATTAATGCTTTAATCCATCCACCCTCCATCACTGAGCAGCCAACAAGGAGGGAAGAGCAACGATCATCATAACGTGATTCCGGGGGGTGCCGCTTCGAGTCCCAAGGCAGTCCTGCTGCTGCAGCGGTGTGAGCAGCCTGGGTGGAATCTGAAAGCAGAGGAATCTGGGGGGTCTGACAGGCTTAGTCCAGCAAAGGTGACTGGGGATCTGCCCAAAACTCCGTAGTCATCAGGGATCCACCCAAAATGCTATGGTCACCAGGGATCTGCTCAAAATGGCACAGTCACGAGGGATCTGCCCAAAAACACCACGGTAAGCAGGGATCCACCCACAATACCACAATCAATGGGGATCTACCCAAAACGCCATAGTCACCAAGGATCTGCCCACAATACCACAATCACCTAGGATCTACCCAAAACTCCACAGTCACCAGGGATCTGCTGAGAACGCCTTACTCACTGGGGATCTGCAGCCTGATGTGTGTGAAAAGGAGATCACTTACACGGGGGGGGGCTCCATTCACAATAAACTCCACATGTGAGCAAGCAGCAGAGTGGGTCAGCTCACCAAACGCTCTATTTCCTTAGACTGGCTTTGCTGTTGTACCTTTGGTGTACCAGTATATACCCATCCATTAATCCCCACTAGGGTCACAGGGGGCCCAGAGCCAATCCTGGGAGCAACAGGCACAAGTGGGGACCAACCCTGGACAGGCACCAACACACCAGAGGGCACACACACTGACACAGCCACACTGACACAGCCACACTCACATTCACACAACCACAGGGCCAATTTAGACCCGCCAGTCAGCCTACCCTGCACACCTTTGGACTGTGGGAGGAAACCAGAGCCCCCAGCGAAAACCCACACGAACACAGGGAGGGCGTGCGAACTCCACACAGAAAGGACCCGGGATCGAACCCAGGGCCTTCTTGCTGTGAGGCAGCAGCGCCACCATGCTGCCCTTATATATGTAACCCTATATACGAGTATCTAGAAATACATACTTTGTCTGTGTAATTTACACTGTGTTGAAATCTATCTGCACTGAAAATAAATCCTGTATACAAAAGCTATTAGTGAAAAAATGTTATACGTGGACTGATTTGTAATAATACTCCATTGGGCATACTGGGTTATCTTCAAAATAAAGGTTTTACATTTTAAAATGTCTACATCTTTTTTTTATCTACACTGATAAAACAGTGTATATTAAAAATAATGCTCCACTAGGGAGTTTGCAAACTCTGCCTATCATTTCAAATGGCGTCCCATCCGCTCCGTACCCCTGATTTGTGCCCCGTGATGGACTGGCGTCCCATCCGCTCCGTACCCCTGCTTTGTGCCCAGCGATGGACTGGCGTCCCATCCGCTCCGTACCCCTGATTTGTGCCCAGCGATGGACTGGCGTCCCATCCGCTCCGTACCCCTGCTTTGTGCCCTTTGCTGCCTGGGACAGGATGCATTGCTGGGCCTTTAGGACACAGACAATATGAAAACAACCCAGCAAATGGAATCCCAGTTTGTTTTGTTGCCCATAGCACATGCTAGGAAATATACTATTATCTAATATTTAGGAGCAATATGTGTGGTTCTCTGTTAAAATATAATGCATTATTGATATGTTATCATGCCGGTGCTGTTATTAGGGCCTGGAGACAGATGGGGGGCTCGAGGCAGTTGCTGAGGTCGCCTTGTTAGCTCATCGCCGAGGGGCAGGACAAGGCGGCCCACAGGAAGTCGCTAATCACAGCAGCACGGAGGGACACTGTCCCACTGTAGGAGCCATCAGGATGAGAATAACCGGCGAATTTCCTGGAGCCCAGTGTGCGGTGGATCACTCTGACCTCAGCCGAGGTTCCTGAGAACAGATGGATGGATGGATGGATGGATGGATAGATAGATGGATGGGTGGAAGGATGGAGCAATGGAAGAAGAGGGAGACAGAGAGAGATATGTGCATATATGGGTCGTGTGTGTTTTTAATTCTCTTTTAGGTTAATTTTTAACCCACGTCTGTGGTCTTCTTAGATCTTTTTGGACTTTTGCTCGTTCCGTCTGGCTTATCTGACAGCCCTTTGGCCCTGTACCTTCAGCACGGCCTGCATGAGGGTATCCTGAGTAACAGGTCCTTTTGCCAGCATTTAAAGCCTTCCTGTGCCTCAGACATGCTCCAGCTTGCTCCACTTCAGCCCATCCAACGAAACAGATGATCGTAGACGTGACTGTGGCATTCCAGTTGCAGACACGTCAGCTTTAGGAAGCTCTTCCTCATGTAGTGGCCTGTTACCCCCCCCGACAGCGGCGCGCGGGAGACGTACGGTGTCCGTCACCTCCTAAATACACGTAGGCCCCCCAGTTCAAACTCCACCAGTGTGTCCCCAGCATGAAATTCAGGCCACAGTTCATCAGCATGCAGCTGAGGCAGAGCATTACCCGACCTGCTGAACCAGGACCAGGACCAGGACCAGGACCAGGACCAGGACCAGCCAGGGACCTTCTGCTACAACACTGAGCATCAATTTTACCCAAACTGCTTCCATTAGTATTTAGCTTGATAAAATTAATGTAACACTAATATAAATGCACATATAAGATAACACATACTTTATTGACCCCAGGGGAGAATTGAATAATATGGTAATATAAAATATACAAATATAAAAATGCATAATTATAATGACGTGCAGATATAAACTTATACTGGTCTCTCAGTTGGGTTTCCTCAGGTCTGTGGTTTCTTTCCATAACCCAAAGACATGCGATCAGGCAGTTTACACCAATGCATTTCCCTTTGAATGTGAGTGTGGATTAGGATTATATTACATTGTGGGGACCAAATATCCCCCACAATGTGATAAAAACCTGTTTTTTTGACATTGTGGGGACCATTTTCAGGTCCCCACAAAGATCTGTGAATGCAATCAAAAAAGTAAAAATGCCAAAAGTCCTGTATTTTGTTTGGTTACTTATGGTTAAGGTGAGGGCTGAGTGGGGGCTAAGGCTGTCATGTTGTGATTAGAGTTTTCCCCACAGAAATGAATGGAGAGTCCCCACAAAGATATAATCACAAACCTGTGTGTGTGTGTGTGTGTGTGTATGTGTGTGTGTGTGTGTGTCTGTGCCTAGTCATTCTGTCCTTGGGTATACCCCAGCCTTGTGCCCTATGCTGTCTGGCATAAGCTCCAGACTCCAGGATGGATGGGTGGATGGATGGGTGGATGGATGGATGGATGGATGGATGGATGGATGGATGGATGGATGGATGCTCATATGCCACGTACAAACTGAATAGAAGGAGGAGCTATACGGACACTGATAAGCTTTGTTTCCAGAGTGTGACTCTGACAGGAAAACAAATGCAGGTGTTTTTGTGAAGCAACCATATAAATAGAGAAGCGGATGTAGTTATAAAAAGTTAGAGTCCGGAGCAGAGGAGCAACCGCCTGCTGTCTCCGTGGCGGAGGGCTGGGGGGAGTCTGCACACTCCGCATTATTGACTCAGGTCTCCCTGACCACATCTCCATTCTTGACTTGTCAAAACAGGCTTTATTTCAGGCCATATTGTCCTGCGTTTCGAGCCCTCAGCAGGGCCGCTGCGCTTGCGAGAGGTGAGGGCGGTTTTGGAGCTCCCCGAGAGACCGCCTCGATACTGTGCACCGAGCCGACGCACAAACTAATTTATTATAATCATTTTAATTTCCGGCAGCTGGCTTTAAACCGTGCGGTTTTCTCACCGATTAAAAACTGCAGAGAATTTCACAGCAGGCGACGGAGGTGAATTATAAAACCTCCATCTTCCACCTGGGTCCAAGACTCCGTGTCCGAAAACAGCCATAGCCTCCGGAAGGTACCAGACCGCTCTGCTCCAGTGACACAGCTCCTGAAAGCATCTTTCCAAGCTCACACTGTGCCATGAATTACTGATAACACAGGTCAGAGGAGTTTCATTTACAAAATCAAGCTAAGAGCTAAGGGTCTCTTGGCCGGAGCGGAGAGCCGTAAGCGCTGGGCAGCAGGGAGCCCAGTGCAGACAGTGGCGAGGGGAATTCTGGGGGGTTAAGGGCACTTTGCTGATAGGACTATCAGGGGGCCCCCAGTAACAGCAGGGGGCAGGTGAACTCAATTACCTTTGATAATCCCAGTCCCCATACTGTGCCCCCCCCACTTTGCTCACAAGTGGTTGCTAAGCGATCGGTATGAATTGTCCAGAGCTTGTGGAATGTACGACAGCTCAGGCGTGGCGTTTCATTTTTGCCCCCGGCAGCTGGGGCCGGACACAGCACACAACTACCGCTCGCCAGTCGATAACGATGATAATTACCTGAGCCCGCCTTGGCATGGGACTCTGCTCACTGCTCACCCACCTGCTGGATTGTAACTGTAACTTCTATAGTAATCCTGATGCCTCTGTATGGCCATGAGGGCACTTTCACGCCCGGGGCTGGATGCCCAGAAATGCCTCCCTATGGCTCTAAAAATTACAAAGGTGCATTTGGTGAGTTTGAGACCCCATTGACTGATTCTGCCATCCCATGTCACGTTTCTTCTCATGGCAAAGCCGCACTTGTGCGCTGGCGTGAAAATGCGGTAGGCTCATTGTGGCAGACAATAACTTTGATAGCAGAAAAGTATCACATCTCATGAGGTCTCCTATCAGCCAACTGCACGGCATCAAATGGAAGCTGATGGGAATTTTTTCGCCTTTGATTGCCGAGTCTGGTTTAAAGCCATACATTCCCGCGGCCGTCTGGGCCATCCCAACGCGAGGCTACTCCTACAGCGGTCTTCAGCGCCCTTAGAAACATTTAATGAGATCACACAAAGGCTTACCTAGAGGAAGGCCTTTGATGTCATGTGTTTTAGAAGAGCCAAAATATGAAGA
>JAODKC010000137.1:12260625-12271254 GCA_026777985.1 Mormyrops attenuatus
CCCCCCCCCCCCCCCCCCCCCCCCCCCCCCCCCCCCCCCCCCCCCCCCCCCCCCCCCCCCCCCCGCCCCGGGCTGGGAGGATCGGATCCTGATATTGTGGTGGAGGCAGCAGTGGTGTAATGAATCCTATGATGATCCATTTCCTGTCACAGTTTCCATCACGTCTGTCCTGCTGCAGGAGCAGGTCACTGACATCATCTTCCTGGCAGAACATTTCCCGTTTCCCTTTAACCGTTGCCCATTGCTGCTGGGATTATCACCACAGAGACGCTAATTCTAGCCCTTGCAGCCAGCCCTGACAGTGGAGGGGGATGGGGGGGTGGGGGGTGAGCGGCCAGAGCTGACCATGTCTTCCCCAGCATCTCCACAGCACCCCTCTGAGTTACACTCTCTCTCTCTCTCTCTCCCCTCCAGGAGCTGACTATGTGAGGAGAGAGGGGAGGTTCTAGTGTCCCCTGCACACTCCCCCTGTGTCCCCCCAGCCCCCCAAGGCTCATGAGCACTATAAACCTGCCTGTATTGCTATGTTACTCCCCCTTCTGCCCGCAGAATAAACCACCCTGGTGTAATCAGAGCAGGCCTCGCGTGCTTTTCTGCCATGTTCTTAAAATGTCACTCACGGCGACCCCCCCACCCTGGTGTAAGGGTCCCCAGAGTCTGTAACATTCTGATGAATTACAATTCCAGTCCCTGTTCGGTCTTTAATCGACACCTTTGTGCTTCTGTAAGGGTCTGTGCTGCCCTTATGTATGCCTTTATAATCACCATGGTTTGAAGAAATATTACAGCCAGACTCGTGAGGCCTCCACACCCACATGTGTAACTCAGGCTCGCCTGGCTAGGGGTGGATTTTCATTGAGGTAGGAAGTAGCCTGGCAGTTTAGAATGGAATACCTTTACTCTCACAGTTACAATGAAGTTTTAAGGGAAAGATAAATTAAATCAACAAACAAGAAGAATGTAAAGTATTAAAAAAAATGAAGATGTAGAAGGAGGTGGAGAAAGTGACTGTTCATCTCCATCAGCTTAGGAGTTCATTCAGCCCAGGCAAGCATGACCTTCTCACCTCATGACCGTTTGATTGTTGCCGGTCAGCAGCACAGCAAAACTATCTGGGTTGGGTGATTCTCACCTTGCCAGTTTCCATGTGGAAAAATTTAGCGTAAAAGATCAGGCCATTATTGAAAGATTCCATTTATTCACTTTATTAAAGAAAACATTTCAGTACAAAAGTGTTAAAATATATTATAGTCACAAAATCATGTTGAAATAAGGTATTTTTTGCAGTGAAGGCCTTTACCTGAAGCTACTGCACCGAAACGGTAAGTCATTAAGTGTAATTTCCTAAACGAGTGGAGATACCTGAAACTAGTCAACTTGGTGGAAGCAATTCAGAGATATTTACCATGCCTCGTTAGTAAAAACTTTTAAAGTGTCATTTTCAGGCACAACCCTGAAGGCCCTGTTAAGGCAAAAAAAAAAGTTAAGTGTTACATTTTTTGAAGGATGACTTTAAATAGCATAACAACCTATGTGTGACCTCCAACCAAATACAGCATATTACACCTGTAAAGTACATGGGAATACTTTGTAGAGTGCTGCGGCTCACGCATGGCGTACCACAGCCGTAAACGTCGGAATGAAGCGTGTTCTCGTCGATTTAAAGGACAGTGACACGGGAACCCAAACACACGACGCCCCTGGCTGCTTGAAGCCACGTCCCAGCTGCATTAACCGTAAACGGCACCATCAAGAGAAAAAGCCCAGTCTTGGTGCGCTTTTTTACTGCGCGGTCCTCGCCACGTCTGACTCCAACACACGCAGCTCCCCGCCATAATCGCCGGAGGACTGGTGGGCAGAGTCCCGCTCACTTCCTCGGCGGGAGCACGTTGGCCTCGAAGTGGCCCTGGTTGGTGATGTTTCCGGCGGGAAAGTAGCGCGCTACCACGAAGGTGGAGCCGTCCGTCGCAGTGGCCTTCCCAACACCAAGCTTTTTGGTGTTTTTCCACACCATGGCTGTGAAGTGTCCTGTGGTGGAGGGGGGCAGTTTAGTAAGATTTTTCACAACAGCCGCTTGCGGATCACAAGCGTGGTTCTATTTAAAGCCTTATCTCCATGGTCCATTTACTGAGTGTCTAACCCTGGATCTGCAGAGAGGAGAACACCCTCCCTGCTGGTCACAGGCTGGTCCCATAACCCTCAGGTACGTTTGCCTGAATGACTGAATCCACCACACTCACGCACAATGAGCATTTAGTTCAAGTGCATTCCCTGTACGCTCTGCAAACAATTTAACTCACATTACAGAGCAGTACAGCATCACTCCACTGTTCTGCCGCAGCCTCAGGGGATCGTCTAGCTTTTAAATTTCAATTACTCCCCCCCGCACAGGAAAAAAAATAATTAGTTAGAAAGTAATTCTACATTCTGATTTCAGCTGGTTCCCTGCCTTTCCTTCCCTTGCTGTGCTGCTTTCTTTGTGTGTTCATAAGTTTTTTCCGGTGTCATTCCACTTTATTACACAACACTTTATATTTGTGGATTTCTTTAGTTAATAGCAATATCTGGTGAAACATTCATGTGACTAGCATCATCAGAAATATATTTACTGAAAGAAATGTTGACGTGTTCAATACTTATTTCCTCCACTGCATCTAACATGACACGGGATGCCACTTCCTGTCTGCAGCGTAGCCACTTCCTGCCTGTGCGCACCGTTCAGGACATAAATATTTACATCAGCGTTCTGTTGCCTTAGGTGATCCTCATACCACCAGTGGAATGGGCCTGGGGGCTGGGCCCGGCTACGACATCACACTAAATCAACCCAAAGGGGACCCTCAAGCAGAGCGTGGGAGTCCAGCGCGCTACAGTGACGACTCACTAGGAGCCCTGCTCCCCCAGCAGCGCTCGCCACACTCCTTACAGACTGAGCACACCCTGCATTTAGGGCTCAGGGAAATTCTAAGCTCAAGCACAGCCTGGACGGCTTTGATCTGATAAACCCTGCATTTCACAGAGAGATACTCTACTCAGATGGGGAGAGACCTCTTCCAAATTGCTTTTAGTATTGACTTGGCTACCACTCCCAGATATTCTAGCGATGATGCAATGGCAGATTGCTGGGATAGTCCTATCAGACCATGTGCTCGGTTTCACCCTGATGGATCTCACCTGTGCCTGAGGAGAAGCCAGGACGGTTGTAGTTGTACTGCTTCACCTCACTGTACCAGCGGTCAGAAACATCCTTCCCTGACAATGACATAAGACGTCAAAGAGGGATCACCAGGATCAAGTCAGTTCAGACATGCAGATCACTGAGACGCCTCGTTCGCGGCTGGAGAGCTTCATGACAGACATGCAAAGCACACACCAGTTTGGTCATATGACGCCCACGCTAGGTTTTCCCCACAGCTCCCCCTGCTGGACTCGGCACTGTGTTTCAGGATCCTGGTGCTGGCCAGACTCTCAGCATATCTGCCAGAGAGCACACAGGTCAGGTCAGCGGTTTATCCATTTCCCCGCCTCCATTGGCAGCGACTCAGCAAAATGGCAAGGTGCAGACTCTTCTAGAAATTAAACTGGTAAACATCCTTCACAGTAGTAATCCAGTTACAGCTGGAGGGCGGATACCGTGTACGAGCTCCAGCCACAGAACAGCAGCTCATGCCACAAGCAGCCACCCCTCAGAGACAATCGCTATCTACGGTGACTCAGCGGCGGTTTCTGTGGGAGGATGACGAGGCCGCGGCGGCTCGCTCTCACCGAGTCGCCTCCTGACGCAGCCTCCTGCTCAGCTTCAGGGCTGGGGCCTGGTGCTGCTTCCGATACTCATTGTGGCTCTTGAGAACGTCCTCAGCAAACTGTTTGGAGGCTAAAGACAAAGTACAGGAGGAATTGGGGGAGGGAAGAATGATGTTAGACGCCAAGGAAGAGAACAAAGAGCTTCCAATCGCAAACTCCATGAGGATCGGGACAGCCTCCATTTAGCAGACACTTCTGGTGCGACGTGGCATGCAAGTGAAGATCAGATGGGTCAGCCATCGTCCCTGGAGTAGCTGGGATTAAGGGTCTTGCTCAAACGCCCAATTATGACATCACTCTGCCAGCCACAGAATTAGAACCAGGAACCACTGAGCTGTAGGGCTGCGGTGTTTGCAAAGTAGTGCCAGGCCAAATGATTTCTAATGCATAAAGCTACACAATGCCTGGGGACCTACAAAGTCCAGGGTATGACCTTCATAGGCTTGTTATTATACTTCAGTAAGATAGCAGGCAGGAGGTCATGCTGACAGGAGGCCTGCAAACAGGACGCCTAAGACACTCTGCTGAGTCTCCGCACTCTGCATTCACTTCCCATCCCCAGTGCCTGTACCAGCTGACCCCTCTTCATGGGGGGAGTTACCATGGGAGCCCGTGCAGGACAAACCCCCGCACTGTCTGAGTGAGCACAGCTGCAGTGGTGAATCAACACGTGAAGGAATCCTGGCACAGATATCGTCACGGTAACAGTGTTTCCTTCTGAGGGAGGGCTAAGCAAACAGCAAAGGGCGGACAACAGAGCCCTGTGAGGGTGAGGAGCAGTACATAGCCTGACAGCGCGACAAAGCGCGCTCCGGCCTGACAGCTGTCAGGATCTGCTGTCCCACCAGCTTTGCTGTTCTTTAAGGCATTTTTCATTCCCTCTTTCATTTTAATCTCTTGATCACCATTTTAAAGTTAGAGTAACAGTTTCCTGTAATGATCAACAACAACCACTCCACGTTGTTGTCATTTGTACCAGGTACAAATCTTATTCTCCTAAGCATAGGCAGCCATTGGAGCGGCTTTTAGGGCTGAGGGGGCTTGTTCAAGAGTCCAACAGTGGTATGAGCTCTCTACTGGATATGGGATTCACACTGGCAACCTTCTGATCACAGTTAGAGGCAGAGACCTGCAGAGTCCAATACTGCCCCTTTACAAAAAGCATGTGGACACTAAGACAGACATGTGACATGTTGCCAGACAGCTTTGGGAGAAGATGACATCACTTCCTCATCCCCCGGTGTCCCCCGAGCTCAGGATGGAATTACAAACAGCCAGCAGAGATCAGCATGTGAATGATAATGTTTAGATCTGCACTCGACCCCCACCTCAAATGCCCTCACCCTGAGCAAATGGAACTGACCAAACAGCCCATCACCCCCCTCCCCCCCAGAAGGAAGGGGGGAGGTGATTAGATTGTCTTAGCTCTGACTGAACACACACACGCAGACACACAGACACGCACAGACACACACATTCACACACAGTTTGTCTTAATGGGAGCTTCTTGCTGACTTACTGTTCGCAGGTTAGCGTTTAACACCAAGAAAACTCATAGAAACAAATTACCCCCCCCACCCCCAATCCAGTCCTCAGGGACCCCCAGCCAGTCCATGTTTTTGCTTCCTGAGCCACATTCTTGCTCCCAGCTGGGAGCGAGCAAAAACGTTGACCGCTGTGGTCCCCCCCCCCGTAAACACACATCAATGTCCACCACTGGGTCAGGGCGGCGAGCTACACCCCCACCCTAGGGGGGCTCCTGGTGGTGCTGGTCCAAGCTGACCTCCACCCAGGGCTGTTCTGGTTATGGAACAGAGCATGAATCTCCTAGGCAGACAACACGAGGTGACGGGGTGTCGAGGTATTTCAACCCATCTGCACGGAAACATCAATCTTCCTGAAGTGACTCAGCAGAAAACAAACTCACGGCCCTTAAGGAAAGCTGCCAATAGACTGGACATTTTCCCCTTTTGTCAACCATACAACACTGAAAAAAGTACACCAGTACAAACCAAAAAGCAATTCTCTGTCCAACTAAAGCTTAAAGCTGATATACAAACATTTGTATGGCGTACAGAAGCCCAGACATGGAAGGGAAATCCATGCAGGGACACGACAGACCGAGGCAAGGAAAGGATTCAAGGAAACAAAGAAAGTTAGTGATGATGGAGGGCAGCAGAGGATGTGCAGCCTTCACAGCGTGAGTCTCCGCTCTCAGGACGTACCTGATTTGCCCATCGTCCCCAGATGAACCTCTCCTCACTTGGTAGTGCGGCCGCAGTGTCCCGGGAACAGCCCTGGGCGCAGGTCAGTGTGGGCCAACTCCCACAGAATGCCCTCTCTTACGTTCACACACTCACTCAGGCAGGCAGGCAGGCAGACAGACAGAGACACACACACACACCCAGAACGCAGCTCTCAGTCCTCCCTGCTGCCTTTATCTGCCAGCTCCCTCTCTCACACATGCACTCTCTCACTTGCTTGCACTCTCTCTCTCTCTCTCTCTCTCTGAAAGGAGACACCCCTATTACATCACCACTGTGAGCCTTTTGGCCTTATATGGGATTAAGATTCCTGCTTCCAGTGGAAACACTGAGCTACAGATGGGCCCTAAAGTGTGCCTGTACCTAGCAGCGCCAGTGTGAGTGAACCTGGGGCTGATTAAACAAACCTCCCTGTGTGGCAAACACTGTCATGGGGATCCACTCGTGTGCCGTTTCAGAGAAATGTCAGCAGACGCTGCAGCCTGAAAATCTCCAGCGAGTTACAGTCCCTGTGCAGGACAAAGCCTGTAACTCTCACTGCGACTGCGATTCGCCGCGCTCCTCAGAGTGAGGCGTCAACTACCATTAACTTGGATTAACTGCTTGCATATAATTACTTGTTAGGGCTGAGGTCTGGAGCTCTGTGAATGGCTGAGAAACCAGTCAATCACCTCCAACCGACACATTCCCCGCCTCCTTGAACCACAATAATCAGGACTTTATGTGAGGAATTCTTGATCAAAAGTGATGTTTTTGATATCTTGGAAAGCATAAATTGTGTTTATTAGTAAACTCAATACTATGTGTTTATTAATTAACTGTGTGTAATATTTGACTGCTTCAGGACAAGTTACAATGTGCCATTAATTACCTATAATTATCTGCAAGTATTAGGTAAATATACACCATGTGTGAAAGATCTGTTTAACAACTTTAATAGACTTCTGAATTCCTCTTTGCAAACGAAAAGTGATGTAAAAGACAGCAAGACAAACACCATTTGTTAATGTTTAAACATTTAATATTGCTCATTTAGACAGTTCAGACCCACAACTATGTCCTAGGCGATACGGCACCCTAGGCGAGTATTAGCGAAGGCGCCCCCCATCTGAGGCAAAGGGAAATTGGCTGGCAAGTCGGCGCCCCCCCAGAATGTGGTGCCCTGGGTCAGACCCGAAGCCAGATTATAACTCTCTAAACACAAACTAAACCACAAGAGAAATCACAGCTGGCTGTCATTCATGCACAAAAACCTCATTCAATGAGCACGTCGCTCACATGATAATGCTGTTTGCTATGCATATAAGACTAATCAAAAAATAAAATGCAAAGGCTTTACACTGTTAGGGCATTGAAACGAAAAAGCATTTTATTTAACAATTACACGCTGCTATTTTGAGATCGACACAGTGGATGGTCCCTCAGGTACAGCATCACACTTAAAAATGAATGAACAAAATGATTAAATATATATATATATATATGATAAGTAATAATCAAACAAGCACAAACCATTGCATGTGGTTTATGAACAATAGTTAGTCCAAAGAATACAAAGTATTACAAGTTATAAACTGTAATAAGTCATCCCAATGATAAGCAATAATACTTCTGCAAGCTATGGATATGCAGGAATCAGAGATCCTGTTTCTTGTCAGCAACGATTCTCTCCGCCTCCTTGTAGGGCATCCTCTCCATACCCAGGAACGTTTTCAGTGAACCACAGGCACTGAGGCTGTTAAGCAGCTCATCCCGCTCGAAACGCAGCGTCTCCTCCGGCGGGATGTGAAACGCTAGATTCACATGCTCCCACATGAACCTAAGACTGTCATACTGCTGCTGCACTATAACACCTTTCCCATCCTTTTTTGTGACCAGCTTTCGATCACAGGGATCACTTATTGCTTTGGGACGCCACAAGAGGGAGCCATCCCTCAGCGCACATGGGTCATCCTCATTATCCTGGAGAATGGGATACTTGTCAAAGTCATGAACATCAGGGCTGTGAATGACCACGACATGCATGATCTCCCTTAGATAGATCACCGTCTCATAAACCCTCAGCACGGGTCTCTCGCCATCACAGATCTGCTCTCTGTACTTCTGCAAGAGCTCCTTCAGAGAGAAGGTGAACTTAAAGTTGCCGTAGCGGGATCCTGGCTGGAAGGCAGTCGAGGTGGTAAACTGGCTGAGGAATTCCGGGTGATTCTCCACCTCTTCGGGAGTGACGTCCGGAAGTAAAGCCTGGAGAAGGTGACGTTGTGCTGACAGGCGGTCAACATCATCCACAGCCAGCCCCCACCAGAGAAACCGCCTCCCATTTTCACCCTCAGCGTTCTTCCTGACCCGGAATCCCGATACATCAAGGATTCCCTCCATTCCCGATTTTCCGGTGACATGAATCACTTTGGTAATTTCGAACTGCACCGGTTTTCTCAGCAGACGCACTTCGCTCTGAAGGATCCTACGAGTATTATCTTGGAGGATAATTTCAGTTTTTAGTTCTCTCAGCCTCAAATGCTTCTTCTCAAAGACCGTTTCAGTGTATCCTCTCTCATTAGTACGCTGCATTGTTCCAACTGAAAATAAAGTTCAAGTTCACTTTTATCATTTATTATTAAATTCACATTAATTCAAATACTAGCTGATTTATTCTAAAGCATTTCCGTACTACACAGTTTCTATTGTTTATATAAAACTATAGAAATATAAGTCTCTTACTTGTATTACCAAGAATTTTAGTAATTTGTACAGATATAATTAAATACGAGTGAAATGTACCTTCAGAAATGAGACAGAAAGCTGCTTACAGAGTCTTCTCTGGACCTTCTCCTGGACGTGTTACCCAAGAGACTCAAACTGTCTGCCGTCCCGTATATATACTAAGTCACAGGTTCATATTACAAATGGTACCAGCTCTTCCTGGTTCGATTTCCCAGGATGTATCCATGGTTCCACATGTTTTTCACCGTCGTGTTCAGTTTCTTTACCAGTTTATTCGTCCACTAGAGGCAGTTTAGTGCTAGTCAATATTGTGTGTTAGTCTCGTTATTTCCGAAATGAAACCGAAACTATAGAAAAACCCGTTTATTCTGGTTTGCTTGAGATCGGGGTCCATAACTCAGTGCATAGAGCCTTGCAGTGTTAATTTTGACATCAAATTTTTATCTAATTTTAGTCATAGTCTTTTGACTAAAATGTAATCTAGTTTCAGTCATAATTTAGTCATCTAAATTATTTTAGTTTTAGTCTAGTTTTAGTTTACTAAATATCATACGATTACTGTCGACTAAATCTACAGTTGATTTAGTCGACTAAAATTAAACCAATAGTGACCAATGTTAAGGGATGGTATTGAGGTCTGACTGTGCAGTACCCAAAGACACAGTTTTCACTCTTATTTGAAACACAAACATATGTTTATTTACCCGGAAACCGAGTACTGTAAAATCAGTAATGCCATTATTGCAAAAATAAAATCACTTCAAAGAAATACTGCATAGCCTATAATGTCACCAGGGCTGCTCTCTCTGAATATAAAAATAAAAGTAGGCTATTAAAATAAATGTTTGTAGACGTAGTTTATTGGTGATTTCATGTTCGTTGAAGTTTCCGCTTTTTAACAACTGTATAAAGTAATGTGATTTGTTATAGAAATCAACTCAGGTGAAACAAAAAATGCACGTTGTCAGGGTCGCCAAATCTCACGCATCTGGCGGACTCACGCTTTCAGACGGACGCAGGAAATCTTACGGCAATCTTACTATATTATACCATTATAAACCTAAAATTAGCTACGTCAAAAGTGTATTTACACGGCTAAATACAAAAGCAGACTATTTACAAGGTAAGAACTGTTACGTGCAGACAACTCGAAATATAAAACGAATATAAGAAAAACACAACATGTCACGTTTATATCTCTTTTCGAAATTATAACATCGCCCATATCCTACTGTAATAGCGATTAAAGTGATAGGTTCGTATGCATTTATATTAAAATGAGACTTTAATTTTATTACCGGTGTGGGATTATCGAAACCAATACTTAAATCCATGCACACTAAAATATATGACATGAACACGACTGTATTAGGGTTTTATGGCTTAAGTTAAGCACTTTATTTAAAGATGCACAGTTTTCACGTTTTATTTGTTTTCTCATATTTTGAAATGCAGCCCTACTTTTATTTAGCAAATGAGAAAACATTACACATATCTGCAGTCATACATATATTGTGATGTGTGTGAACTGATTTGGGTGGTGGTGGACGGGCGGAGACGCAAGTGAAGTGATTGAATTGGCCGCAACAGATGTGTCTCATTTGGAGAGGATACAAAAGGACACGAGAAATTGGGGGGGTGGCCTCTTGTTTTATACCTGCGGCTCGACACTCCGGGGGCGGGAGGGTGTCCTTCGCAGTTATTTAGGACTGTCGATGTTCTGCCCTTTTTTGCTACCTGCCAAAAACTGGTTATAAGCGCTACATAAGAACATAAGAAATTTACAAACGAGAGGAGGCCATTCGGCCCATCAAGCTCGTTTGGGGAGAACCTAACT
>JAODKC010000137.1:12361752-12373655 GCA_026777985.1 Mormyrops attenuatus
TTTTGTTTTGTGTGTTGTCGTGTTCTCCCCCCCTCCCGCGGCCCCCGCCCCCCCCCCCCGCGCCCCCGGCGCCCGGCCCCCCCCCCCCCCCGGGGCGATGTGCAATATTAATATCAACATAATATGTGACGCACATGCAGTTCTCACATTGCAAGGACAGCAACAGTCAGCTGGGTTGAGATCACACGTTTCCACACCTTCGCACTGTCCAGACGTTACAGCGCAGGAGGTTCAGGTTCCACTAAAACATTTCGACTAACTTAATAAAGAGAACTTGGCAAGCTTTGCAATTTTAATGATGGTTGCTTTTCAAGATTATCTAGTATAAGTTTGAAAATCAGTAAGAAAGTTTAGCGCCGCTGCTTTTGCATGAGCTCTGCATGCGCCCTTCCCATCTAAAATCACTCCTAGAAAGGTTTCTGAAAAATTCTGGACCTATTTTGCTTTGTAAATATTTACTGCAACAAAATCACATCGCGATATCTGAAATTTTTCCTATATTGTGCAGCCCAAGTATAAAAAATGCTTTAATTCTTGTTACGCCATCCACATCTCGCTGAATCTGTCATTCTGAGGAGATGGCAATTAAAGCATGGCTCCCTTAATTTGTCCTTGCTTCCATTCATATAACCTCTTTTTAAACTTCGTTTATCATCGTCGAGTTCGTAACGTTGCTTTTTCAAGATGCCGGTTGTATTTTGCGTTAGAAGCAGGTTCAATTGTCAAGTCCCGCCTCAGAGCTCCAGGAGTGCCCAAGCTTGTTGGTTTCTTTGATACTGGCACTGGACTGGAAATCAGTGGAAAAAGGAAAGCAATGATTTTTTTAGTACCAGAACTTCAGGACCTCGTGCAGTGGAAAAGCTTTCTCCAAGCGGAGGTTTATCCGAGTACTAATTTACAATTTGGATTTTTTCCCTTTTTCTTTTCCTTCTGAAGCAGATCAACAATCATGGAACATATACAAGATGAACTCCGACGTACGAGGAAGAATAAAGCACGAGAGTGCCACCTAATGGCGGCAGAGATGACAACATCACAAACACTCCATGAAGCGGCCCAAACCGGGGTGGGGGGGGGGGGGTGCCAACCCGGCCCTGAGCTGGCGCCGCTGGAGGGGGAGGTTGGACTCACGTATGTCCTCCTGAAGTAGGAGCGGACATAGCCAGCGCCACCCTTTGGTAATGCATAGTACTGCAACCTGGGCCTCCAAAGCACCAAAGGGCTCAAGACCAGGCTTATGACGCAGAGGACATTAAAAACAGACAACAATGGTACAAAATAAATGGCTGTATTGTGTTTTCCTCTTTCAGTGTCAGTTCATTTTTTTTTTGGCTTGTTTCAAACGAATGCGAAATTATGGAGGGACAGCATGGAGCAGGGTAGTCTGCCATCTCCTCGGGGGGGTGTTCGCTCACGGGAGGAAGGGCTCGTCCTCTTCCTGAGCTCCGCCAGGCCCCGGGTCACTCAGGCACCGCATCAGGCGCTGCTGCTCCTTACCGCCGTCCTGCTCCTCGTGCGCCTCCTCTTTTGGGTCTCCATGGAGCACTTTCATGGTCAGGCCGCCCACGCCCTCGTCCTCCTCCTGCAGCGGCACAGCCTCCTTCTGGAACTCGTCCACCACGCTGACGTACTCCGGCGACTGCGGCGAGGCCAGGTCCACCTTGATGGTGGGCACATTGCCCAGAGTAGGTTTGGGGCCGTAGTTCTGGGGATCTGATGGTGAGGCAACCCAGGAAAGAAAGGGACTCAGACACTTCATCACGAGGATCACGGACAGACTGAGACCAGGGGCGTAGCTGGAAATCCCCGCCCAGCACCCACGATGGGAAGGGCTGACTGTATATTTCATAATTTCATGTATTGAAGGGCCCCTGAAAAATGCCAAAGCATCCATGCCCCTTCCTGTGCGTCTATCAGGGACACCAAGTTATATGTGATAAAGGACTCAAGACCTCTATGCCCACACCAGAAAGTCCTTAATTTCACGCATTGTGACTTCTCCAATTTCCAACTTGGAGTAAGGTCTGTCTTGTGAAGTTAGCAAGCTGTGAGCTTTCTCTGTCATTCATTGGGATTACAACAACTGTGGCAAAACCAGTTCCGCCGGTCTGACAAGCGCAGCCATGGCCACTAGGGGACGCTCTGCCCTCCTCCACTCACCTGATGCAAGACGGGACCGGCTAAGAGTGGGTGATTCTGGGGGGGCCGCTGGCACAGTGAGGTAGTTACTCATCCTTGTTATCCGCTACAGAGCGTAAATAAAAACCAATCCGGATTAGAACGGGGCGACCATTCACATCATAGACCGGTGTTACCGTGATGAAAACAGAATCTCACCTTGTCTATGTCCATTATTTTCTGCCTCTTGAGGAGGAATTCATTCCAGCCATCCTCATCGGGGTCCCCCACCAGCGTGTGCCTGTTGTAGGAACGCAACTGGACCAGGGGAAGGGGAGGTTTCAAGTTTTATTTGTCTCTCTCTCTCTCTCTCTCACACACACACACCCTCACACCCTCACACACACACACACACACACCCCCTCCGTACTACTGTGTGTTGAAAAGCTTGCCCACCTGCTGCCTGGATTGTGCTTTAAAAGACGAGAATAAACAACAATAAAATAACACTAAAACAACAAAGAAAATGACTGCAAAATAGACAAAACCAGGGATCAGTATTTCAACAGTTAGAAATCCTCCACAGTGGGCTGATAAGTGCATAAAGTGCTTGTTAGCTAAACGAATCCTTGGACATTCAACAGTCTCAGGGAAGAAGCTTTTCCTGAGTCTCTTGGTTTTAGCCTTCAGGCTGCGAGAAGGATCTCCCTGACCACAGATGAGGCTGTTGGGATTGGTGAGGTCTTTTATTTTCAATGCTTTGCACCACTTACTGTGAGCGGCCTGCAGGTTCAGGAGATTAAACCAGACAGGATGCTGTCAGTGGGGCAGTTGTAGAACGCCATCAGGATCTTGGGAGCCAGTCTGAACATCTTAAGCATTGCGACGTAGCGGAGGCGTTGGCATGCCTTATTAGAAAGGCTGCTGGTGGGGGCTGTTCGCGCCAGGTCCTCCGTGATGTGAATTCCCAGGCATTTGAAGCCGAACACCTTCTCCACTAGGGTTGCACAGACTCCGTTTTTTCAGACCGAGTATGAGTATGAGAACTTGCATTCGTGTACTTGCCGATACCAAGTACCGAACGAGTACTTAATGTCAAAATTTGATTAGGCAGCAAGAAGAAGAAAATGCCACAGTTTTAACTTAATGTTACTGGTCTGATACCCAGTGCCAGTACTGGTGCATTCCTACTCTCCAAAGACAAAACACCTCACCGCAAGCAGGTTTAGCGGCCCACCTGTTTCTTTCCAAAGTCCACAATCAGCTCTTTTTCTCACCATGTTCAGGAGGAGATTGATTTCCTGACTCCAGCTGGCCTGGTTCCGCACCTCCTTCTGGTAGGCCGTTTCATCATTACTGAAGATCCAACCCACCGCGACCATGTCATCAGCAAAGCTAACAATGGTGTTGGAGCTGAATGCAGCAGCACAGTCATGGGTGTATAGGGAGTAGAGCAGGGGACTCCGCACACTAGGAGGGTGTTGGGTTAAAGTGAGGTTAGATGATGTGTGATCCACTCCGACAACCCCGGGTCTGGGTGTCTGAAAGCGCAGCTACACAGGGTGGTGATCAGCCCCAAGTCCTTGAACTTGCTGATGAGCTTGTCAAGGATTATTGCGTTAAAAGCAGAGCAGTAAACAAATTGCAGTAGGACCACGCAGTGCAGAGCAGATCTATTCCAGTCTCTCACAGCACTTTATAACTGTTGAGGTGGGGGCAACTGGGAGGTAGCCGTTAGGACATGGTGGGTGGGGCTTCTTGGGGACGGGGTGATGGTGGTTCTTCTGAAGCACGGTGGTACTCTGACTCGGGACAGTGATGAGTTGACTATGGATGAAAACAGCTAGTCTGTGCAGGCTTTCAGGTTCCCCCAGGGAGTGCTCTCTCAGCTTCTCATTTCAGCTTTTGACTATATTTTGGTTATAAGAAAACAGAGGCATCCAATCATTCAAAGAGAGGTCGAGACAGTGCTTTGTATCCAACCCTGAAATGCGAATAGCGATGATCTGGTCGTCTTCTTCCTCTGTCAGACAATCAACGTGCTGGTACAATTGTGACATTACCCTTTTCAAACCAGCCTTCTCAAAGTCCCTGGCTATGATGAAGACCGAATCCAAGTTGCTGGTTTACCAGCAAGAAACTAAGCAGAGGTGGTTGATATGGTCAGTCTCTGTCAGTTTTGTACCCCAGACTGCTTCTCCGGGTCTTTGATGGTTTGTTGTTGATCTGAAGGATATCCACCGGCAAAGCTGAGTCGGTTCTTTAAAAAGCTGGGATACCGTGAATAAACCGCAATCCTACATTTCTGAGTGTCAGATGATCTTAAGTGACGAATGCTAGACATACAAGTAAGTAAAAGCACAATCCAGTGGGAGCAGGCAGGACTGTGTCTGGACCTGGCCGCACTCTCTCATGTATCTTAAAGTGAAGTCAACCAAATTGAAACCTTTGTGCTACATTACTGGGATCAAATCAACCTCCGATCCAGGAGATTCCCGACTATTTTCAGATGAGCACCCGACACGGGAGAAACTAAAAAGGGATAGTGATCAAAAATAAGCGTATACTTCAACGCGAGACCTCAAGCTTTGCGGCTGCGCCCTAAGAATCTGACTATCGATCGGACGTCAGTTAAAGCCCCAGGTTATTCTGGGTGGTGAAGGAACCCAGAAATGGAGTCTCACCCTCTGCCGGGTCTTCTGCAGGTTGGTCCGCAGGATCTTCCGGATCTCTTCCTCACGGCTCTTGGAGATCTGGGGCAGAGCACGGTCAGAGTTGGGCTTCTTGGGTTGGATGTTCCTAGGAGAACGAGAGAACGCATGAACCACAGTGCAGGCAGGCATCTCTCCAAAACACAACTTAAAAACCTTAGGAGATGTGTGCCCTCCCACGAATCCTGCTTAATGAAATCAGCAGATTTTAGTGGAAGAGAGCAGAGTGACCTGGCGGGCCAGAACACCGGAGGCACTTTCCAGCACCTCAACGACCCATCACGGGTCATTAGGACCTCAGGGTTCACCGCTGAACAGCTGCCACTTACCCAACAAATGCCAAGCTCTTAGTCATCGACCAACCAAATAATACAGACACTCTAAAGATTATTTTTGGAATGTATTTTCAAAGCTATTTTTGTAAGAGGCTATATTGTGCGAGCGGAAGCCTGTGGTAATCTGTAGTTTAGAGCTGGGAACATTTGTCAGATCCCGGGGGAAATTCTTGTGCATACAGCAGCAAGGTTCTAAAAGTAGACAAACCCGATATGAAAAGTTGGGGGGAGCTGTTAGGGTGAACTTTAGGACACCCTCAGCTGGAGTTTGGGGTTTGATTATCACAGTAGCCACAGAGGCGTCACGCTCTTATGACTGGATATAAATCTTTCTCATGTCACAGCAACAGCACCATCATCGCTACCCTCTGCAGATCAGGTAGGAACAACTGGGCTTGGGGTGGGGCTTACTGCATGGACACAGTAGAGGGCACGGCGGAGGGTAGCTTGACGCCGCCACCGCTCTCCACCAGCTCGATGGCTTGCTTCATCTCCATCTTGTGGTAGAAGGCGATGAGCTGTGGTTCCTTGGAGCGTTCTCCTGCGATCAGGCACTTCTTCACGTACTTCTTGTTGAAGCGGTTCAGCCTGAGGGCAAGACACTATCGCTGAGACCATCCTTCACACTTCCTCCCCCCCGTCAGTCCCTCCCCCGGCCACAGAACCGCTCACGTGACATGCGCGAACCAAAAGGCGCTGATAGACCACAGGAACCCTGCCCCCCTCGTTTCTGACACTAAAATGCAGTGTCACTGGCGGCTGTCACCGACATTGAGTCAGCCCTCTAATCCTGTGGAGATTAAAAGCCTGCCAGCTTTGATGTAATCACGTGGGCCGTGTCAAAGAAGCTCCGCGCAGGGGGGCTCAGCTGAGGGCCCTGCTAACAGTATTTTACATTTATTTTACGTCCCGCAGCCCAAATATAAGTCAGTCTGTAAAATTACTGCAAAATCACAGACATAAATGTCCTGCAGTACATAAACACACAGACTCCCCATCCCGATCAGTAATATATGAGCACATTCTTCTGCTGGAAGAGAGACCCACTTGTCCTTCCAGTGATGGTGGCCATAGTGACCGCAGATGTCCTCGATGCCTGTCAGTAGGTGGTCTAGGAACTGGGAACAACAGGAAAGAGAGAGAGGAGAGTAAGCTGTCATTCATGAGTGCCATCTGCATCAGAAACTTCAGGGCTGTAAGCAGCGATAGAGAGACCCAGTGCTGCAGACTGCAAGCCTCAGCTTCTGACACGCAGGCAGACGTTTGACGCTGCACAGAGCCACAGCGGCAGAATTCTGCTGACTCATGCATGCAACTGGAGGCTTGGCGCACAGCAGTCAGCTGTCACTTCCTGGGGGGAGGGGGGGAGAGATGTCCCATCTACCCTAAGAGATTATGACTGTGCTGACAGCATGCAGCCTGTCTAGCTTCTGCCCCAGAATACCTAGTGCACCAGCTCCATGGGACAAGCAGGGGGTTCTATTACAAGTATTTGTAGTCAAGTGGTCTCTTGAATCACTACTCCAGTAAGCCAGAAGCAGCACCCAGCACCACCTAGTACCTCAGTCCCATGCAAGCAGAACGGGGAGAACAGGTTTGTGAACCGGATGCCAAGCGGGAGATTAGATGTCAATGGTGATGAGTCCCTGCAAGGCGTCTGACGCCTGGAATCTGACGCCGACGGCGGCTCTAGCCAGGTCTAACTGAGTCTACCGGTCAGGTTAGTCACCGTTCTGCTTCGCCCATCACCATGGCCACAGCGAGGACCTACCTGAGTGTGGATCTCCTCGTTGATGGAGCGCTTGGTCTCCTGCTTCTTCTTCACGGCCAGGAGGTCCACCAGAGGTCGGATTGTCATGCCCTGATGCATAAGGGGGATTACACAGCAGGATGAATCCGTCTGGAGAACTAGAGGCATGATAAAACATCAAACTTGACAAAGTCATCATCAGCCGCGGACGCCATGCAGAGAGACTCTGTTAGGTAAAAAGTCTCCGGTGGACCTTAATGACCAATGGCAGGAGGACCCTTCTGCACTGTCACCCCCCCCCCCCCATGAAAACACCATGATCAGGCATCCAAAGGTGCAGATGAATTATTCACACTGAGGCAAACAAAGGCAGAGAGGCTTCATCACCCGGCCTAACCTTCGTGACAAAACCAGCCACACAGAAAAACCACTTCTCTTATTTTTATTTTCCTGGATTTCTACCTACTGCACTTTCTCAGAATCTTGCCTCATATCTGCGAGATGTTTTAATAAAATCGCAGATCCAGGTGTCCTTGACCCAGCGAACGGCTTGCTGCGGGAGGCCGGAACAGGATACAGAGAACCATCTCCAACCTGCTCTGCAGCATCGGTGTCCGTGGCATAATCATGCAGTGTGCATATATGACCAATCGTTTTTTAACAGCGAAGAGTAGGACAGTTAGCATCTCACAAAGGGTCTGAATAAGGGAAATAATCATTTTTAAGTGAGACCCTTTTATCTGGAAAATTCCGGGGCTGGAACCGCATTTAAATCCTGGTAGATTGCTCAAGCAAACAAGAGCAGCTCTCCTCCTGGGATTTGAACCTATCAGTCACAAACCCAGTTTGCAAACCGGTGGCTAATGATCTGCCTTGGGAGGATACAGTACACAGATCTCCTACTGCCAGCTCTGCCAAAAGATCTCTCAATTCACATGCCACAGTGGGATAGGGTCAGGGTTATGGATCAGTGCTGTATCCGGAAGGTCACGGGTTCAAATACAGCGACTGGCTGAACAATATTATTACCGTGGGGTGTCTGTGCAAGACCCTTAGAACCCTGGGTTCCAGCGGGAATGGATGCTGGCTGAGTTTGTGCTCTGACCCTGAATTTGCTCCAACCTGTCTATACGAGTGTCTCTCGAGAGAGAGAACATAAGCAAAGACTACCCAATTTCTCCATGGGGTTGAACAAAGCACAATTACTCATACTATTCCAATTAACTCCCTGAAAGGAGTCTGCATCACAGTAACCGTGGCCTCAAGAGTTTTACAGGGATTGTGGCTATACCTTCCACACAAGACCTACCTGCACGAAGACCGTGAAAAAGATGACTGTGATGATGGTGGTAAGGAACATGTCCTGCATGGGAAAATCTTTGGGTTCCAGGAGGTAGCCCAAAGAGAACGCTATCGCCCCTCGCAGGCCACCGTAGGCTATGATGAACTGGTCTTTGTTGGTGAGCTTGACGATGCGGAACTTGTTGATCACGAAGGTAAGGCCCATCACCCCTTGGGGGAGCGAAAAAGGGGTGTGAACAAGGGATAGTTAAAGGCAGACAGCTCAGAGGGTGATGAAGTTCTGCTGTTTTACACTCACACTGGGTAGGGTGACCATACGGGGATGAGGGTGGGCTATTGCGTTTTTGACGATACAGTGGGGAGGACCGAAGACCGAAACTACTCAACCCTCGATAGGAGATGCTGTTGGGTGTCGATGGGGAAAGGGGCCAAGAGTCACATGACCATAAACTGAGGCGATTCTAGGGACACTGGGGGCCCTAGGCAAAAAACTACTCCATGGGGCCCTGCCCCTCGCCCTCCGCCAACATGGTGAAATGTATTATCACTATTTTAGCATGAAGTCTAAATTAATAATATCAACAAAGAGAATTTAATGAACACATGACCTTTATTTTCACTTTTGTGAAAAACAGAATGCATGAATAAAGCAGATTTGCCGTACTGTGTAAATAGGCCACCCTCGGGGGGTGCTCCCCCAGCTTGGGGCCCCAGGCAATTGCCTGCCTGTCCTGTCCTGTCACTATGCCTCTGATCATAAATATGGCACAGGTCAAATGAATCATGTCGCTACCCCCAGTATTTTATTTCCCAGAATGTCCGGGACACCCCAATGCCTGGTCCAAAGTACCAGACACCCTTACAGACACGTCACAGACATACAACCCAGCGGTTAATTGTGGTGGGGGTGGGTTCTCACCAAGCACACGAGCCACAAGGCAGAGGATGATGGTGACCGTGACGAAGGTCCAGTTCCACGAGTGCAGCCCAGCCACCGTGGAGACACCGAGGAAGATGAAGATGAGCGTCTCGCTCACGCTGCTCCACATCTTCAGGAAGTACTTGGTGGTGGTATGTGACTTGTGGGAGATGTTAGCCTCCACATAGGGGCGCATGACTGCTCCACAGGCGATCAGCCTGGTGGGAGACGTCAACACGGACACACGGGAAACAAAAGAGAGCCATTGATCAGGACCATCTTTCACAAGTGAACAGGCTTAACTGGAATACAGGAAGCAAAACCGTCAGCATCAGCGGGGTTAACACTTTACCGCAACCATCCCTTATACGGACTCCCACCACAAATCCGTCACAATTCAAAACTGACCGCCTGCTTGCTGACACCGGTTATGATTCCACTTGCTCCCCATAGGAGAACGACACCGGACACATAAACCGCTGAGCGGATCAAACAAGAGCCTACCAAGCCCAAATCAAGCCGTTTCTGCGAGCTGATCCAGACACAGCAAACCAAAACACAGGCATGAGCATTTTACAGAAGCACCACTCTGTTACTGAACCACATGATTACAGAAGCTAAACTATGTCTGAGACACAGAGTCCTGCAAACTCCCATCTGGATCATTTCTTTCTAAAACTGGAGTTTCCACAATGTGGACACCAAACAATCCGAAGAGACAACATCCCAGACGAAGAAGCAGATGAAGGGAAAGACGGACAAACATGGAAGAGCTTACGCCATGATGCCGGACAGGTGGAACACCTCGGCAGACAGGTACGACATGTAGCTGTAGACGAAGACGAAGAGTGGCTCGATGACGCGAGTGTGCGAGGTGAAGCGGGAGGTGAAGGCGGCCAGGATGCCGTAGATGGCCCCCACCAGCACGCCACCCAGAGACACCACCAGGAAGCAGACTATGCCAAGGAGGACGTCCATGAACTCGACCGTGCCCTGACCCACGTACTCCTCAAACAGGTGGTACAGGACCTGGGGAGAAGGGACAAGAAGGTACAATCACCCATATAACCATCCACTCAAAACTAAGTAACCAACAATTAAGGTTGCAAAATTCAGGGAATTTTCCCATTAATTCCCGTCCTTTCCCATGAAAAGTTTCCAAACTGGGGGTGGGGGCTACCATTGGTGAAGCTTGCCTACTTGCTGGCACTGATTGGCAGATTGACATTATACAATTTTTAATTCTCTGTGGAAAACAAAAGACCAATTTCCAGGCCATATTTTATAATGAATTCAAAGCATGTCATGGGGCCATACAAAACCATCTCGCAGGCCGGTAATCTGAGACCTCTTCTAAGTGATGAATAAGTCGACAATCCCTCGTCCTCCACTAGGGAAAATGGCCAATCTCTGATTTTCCAATTGTCTCCATTATTTTACTAGTTATATCTTTAGCTCTGGTGATGCTAACTTTGAATATTGACGAAGTTTACATATTAGCCCGCAATATCAACCAAGACTGACAGATTAGGTCTATGACTTGGATTTTAAAGAATATCGGCCATTAACTGATATATTGTGCATCTCTAGGATTTCTGTTTGCTGTCTGAGTTCCTGAAATCAGCCAGAGAGCTCCTTGGGGTGTCATTCACACTATAAAAATGACTGCCTAACAATCTCTTTCACACAACCACACATCTGCAGTGCCCTGTAAGAGCCATTCATTAAGAGCGGCAGCAGCTAACCCGCTGCTTTATCCCTGAGGTTTTCGGGCCCAAAATGGTCCGACTGTGCACAGTCCTCTGCTACAGAAAGGGTGCTGTGTGCAGACAGGGCTCAGGCACGGTGTGAGGAAACAGACAGGGACAGTGATCCCCAGAATGGCTCAGCGAAGAGACACAGCTGAGCGTGTGTGCAAGAGCGTGCTTGTGCAGGAATGCAGAAACCCCCCACCTTGTGGGCACCTGTGAGCGTGACTCATCCCCGAACGAGTGTGACTCACCCTTGCCATTAAGCCGTTTACACGTCTTGATGACCATACAGAGACACTATTATTAGCATAGGTGTCCTTCGTGCTGTGAGGGGAAGGTATCACTGCAGAACATCAATAAGACTAACTAATCCTGAGCTAAGTCTGAGTTGGTTCGAACATGTTCTTGTAGAGCAATGTTTTGGACCATTAAGGGTTTAACAAACCCCAGGAATGTAACTGTCCTTCAGGACCTTTCTCCCCAGCCAGTGTCAGGACACGGCCTTCTCTCTCAGGACCATGCAGCATTTTCTACCTTGTCATCTCTGCTCTAGAACATTCGGGGGCCTGCCCAAGCCTGCAGAACAGGTCTGGACAGTTGGGATCAGAGTCGGCCCTTGAATGATGACGCAGCGCCACTGCACAAAACTAAAGCTGGAATCAGTCCCAGGTACACCCGCCCGCCCCCCACGCGCGCGCGAGTGCCACTGCAGGGCTTCTTTGCTTCGACGCATTCTAAAGACCCACAATCCCCCCCCCACATACATATACACACACATATACACATACACACACATTATATATATATTAGTGCTGTCAAACTAATAAAAATTTTAATCAGATTAATCACAGGGTTGCTGTGGATTAATTTTGATTAATCATGATTAAATATTATTAATTTTTAATCTATATTAATTGCATTTCATTTTGCATGAGCAAAAAGACTCAAGAAAAAAGGGAATATATATGCACTTAACATGTTTATTGAACATCTTGAACATTCATGTAAATCCGACAA
>JAODKC010000137.1:12373755-12409402 GCA_026777985.1 Mormyrops attenuatus
TACATACATATATACATACATACACATACACATACACACACACATATATACATATAAATACACACACACAGAACTTTTTCCAGGAATCAGAACTTTTTTTTCCCCCAGAACCAGGAACTTCTGACGTGTTCACACCACACCAACACTGATCGTCGTTTTTTTAAACGAATATAAGCATCTCTGTGTTTTCTGGAAAGAGTATTCCTCTCCTCATCCAAATTTGGCACAGCTGTACTGATCAATCGGTTCCTCTCCTCACTCATACACAGAGCACAAAGACACTCTGCCACTCATGTTTCTCATGCTCCTTTTGGTGAAGACGCAAACGCCTCATGAGGTTTGTACTGCTGAATGCTTTAGCGCTGGTGGGCCACGTAATAGTGGCAGGCAAATACGGATCAGTCTGTAATGGGCCACTGCATGAACGCAAACCTGATCTCCACCCCGGAAACAAAATTTACAGACAGGATAGGGCTGGGCGATATAAAACAACATTTCTTATTTAAATTTTATAACAATAAGTTACTTTGATAAACTGTCGATAAGGAACGATGCTTGATAGTACTCTTGATCCGATCACGTCATAGAAACTAATCTAATATTTTGGAGATATTGTGGACAACCAAGCTAAAATGACATTGAGTTTCTATGTCAGTGAACCACTACCTTTAACCCACAATGCTCAGTCAGCATGAGAGGACCAGGAGGAAGCGGAACACATGAAGGAGGAACACAGATCATGGAAGCAGTGGAGTGTGGGGGAGATATCAGGAATTAAGAGAGAAAGGTGCATTTCTAATATGTATGGGGCAGAGGTGGAAAGTTTAGCTCCAGAAAGTACAAATCCAGACCAAGATTTTGTTTCAACCAACCAGTGCAGAGTTTTTATACTCAGTGGGTTGGTTGAAACAAAACCTTGGTCTGGATTTGTACTTTCTGCACCTCTAGTGTCCACCTCTGGTAAGGTGTATGGAGTCGGAATGCAGGGCTTTGTCTAGCCTCATTAATCGTTTCTTGCGGTTGGAATGAATCTCAGGGGTTGAGGTTCAGCAGATCACTATGAGGCAGACACAGACATCCTGGGGACAAGGGAAGGGGGGTTCTGAGCGCCTACTCACGACAGTGACGGCGTCGTTGAGCAGTGACTCTCCGAACACCAGGATGTGCAGGAGCTCGTTGATGTGGATCTCCTCAAAGACGGCCAGCACCGCCACGGGGTCCACGGCAGAGATGATGGAGCCGAAGAGGAAGCAGGGCAGCAGGCCGATGGAATTCAGGCCGGTGCCTTCTATTTGGCAGACGGCATACAGCAGGCCCCCGATGAAGAAGGAGTTCCAGAGCGTGCCCACTACGGCGAACATCAGGATGGTGCCCAGGTTCTCGGAGAAGGGCCGGATGGGCAAAAAGTAACCGGCGTCAAGGATGATGGGTGGCAACAGGTAGAGAAAGAAGACGTCCGACTGAAGCGGCAGGGGGGTCCCACCCACCATCCTCATGAGTCCGCCCACCAACAGCCCCACCACGATCAGCAGGCAACTCTCGGGAACGATGGAGGAAAGACGCGGGATGAGGTGGAAGCCTGCCGAGAAAGGAGAGAGAGGGAGGGAGCAGAGATGGCTTATCAGGTCTATCTTCATCCTTTTATTGCATACCTAGATGTATTCCAGTGTGATTATTTTCTATTGACACCATAACACATACTCGCGTGCACACACACTTGCTCAGCCTCAACCTGAAGCTACAGGATCGTGGAAGTCCTATTTTTAAAGTGCTTTATTATGCCAAAACACAGTGCATCACTTCTGTCTCTAACAGACTGTTTTTCCAAGAAACCACAATGCTGTGGAATTTTCAATCAGACATAAGCAGGGATCCATTACAGACCTTTTATAAGTGAGGACATCCCTATGAGTCAGTGAGCATACGGGACCATAAAGACCCCACCCATTTCCTAATTTCAGAATTAGACACTCAAACCGATGCCATTTCTGGGTTCGGGTTACTTGCTGGGATTCCCAATCATTCTCCATGCAAAGGCAAATCGATAAAGTCGGAACCAGAAATTCTGCTCCCTTTACCATTGCCTAAATTCTACACATTATAACAATTCTTAATGCATTTGCATTGTGTGAAAATGTTGTCAAACCTGTCTGTCTCTACATTTTACGCAAGTATATAGCACCGCAGTCTTCAGGAAATGTTATTTCGTGCCACAGTATGCCGTGAGCTGAATATGACTTGACTTGAATGTGCAGTGGCATAAAAAAAAGCAGGGAGTGACATCACACCTATCAGGAAGTCTCCACTGGACAAGCAGAGGCTGAGAGTGTAGCCTGCCAAGCCACTGAACAGAAAGAGAGATGCAAAACACAAGGGCGGAGGTGGCCACGATAAACTTCCTTTCACAACATTACACACACACACACACAGACACAGACACACAAATGAACTGATTAGTCACACCAAACAGCATCAACCTTCTTTCTTGAACCAGTCCAGCCAAGAGGGGAATGAAACCGTATCCCTTTGTACTCAAAGCGGACACTATGGGGAAGACAGCTAGTACTCGCAAAGAGCTCAGAAATATGTTCATCACACAAGCAGAAAACAGCCAAAGGGGAAATGGCAAAAGGATGGTGTAATATTTAAAGCGGGTGTTAACTGTGTCAGAGTCAGCATTATAAAGGCCTCCCAAATCCTGAACGATATGCCCTTTGATCTTTCAGCAACGTCATCAGAGAAAGCTCTACGCTGTGGTTTGTGGGATTTATGAGGGTGCGATTTCACAGCTGACAGGCAGGGGGCGAAAGGGTAGCAGGGAGGCTGCATCTGATTCCATAATGAATCATGCGGCAGCCTGGGAAAACAAAAATAAAAAATAAAAAAATTAAGGAAAAGCAAATAAATAAGTATAAGAAAAGAAATACAAAAAATGCAAAAATATTTAGGAACATAAAACGAAACACGAAACGCTGAGAAATCAAACAACGTTTTTTGTTTTGTTTTGTTGTGCCTGTGATCAGAAGGTTGCCAGTTCAAACCCAGCCTCAGTACATCTGTGGCTCCTTGAGCAAGGCCCTTAACCCCAAGCTCCCCGAGTGGCTGCCCTTCACAGCCAGCTCACTCTCACCTACAGAGAGCAAGTCAGGGGAGGCATAAAGAGAATTTCCCTAGGGGGATTAATAAAATATCTTACTATCATATGCCATTACCATGGGCTTTTCCGGTTAGCATTTATCTGTAGCCATATACCAGCGAACATCTACCTTCCGCACCACATGACCACGAGGATGACCTTTTTTAAATGACACTTGTATGAAACGTTGAACCACCAGTGCAAGCAAAATGCTTTACAAGAGAAAACCTCTACATGAGAAAAATATCACAGGGACCCTAATACTGAAATTTTACAGAATGAATCCCAGTTATTTTAATAGCCCGAATCCAGCCATTTCAATTATTACTGCAGGTCCAGAAAAACACATAAAATGGGAAAAGCTCAGCCCACAGATTGTGATGCCATCTTCCCGTCCACCTGTCAGACACAGATTCTGACAACACGGGGGGGCCGTTTTCTCCGAGGATTAACGGGCGTCACGCTGACGTTCCCGGATGACGCAGACCCCCAGACGAGGAGCCCTTGGGTGCTCCTTCGCCCTTTGTCCTGCGAAGAGGATGAGTCACACCGACAAGCCTGCACCAAGATGGCGGACCGGCTCTTCTCTAACGACATCTAGGGGGCATACTGGGGACAGAAACAGTTCATGTGACTGGTGCGAGATCACACCAGATTGGGTGCAGCAGGACCCATGGCACCCTTCTGGTCACCACAGGCCCTCTAAGGAACCCTGGTGGCCTGTGAGGCAAAACTACAGTACCCCCAGGAGGACCTCCAATCAAAACTATTTAAGAAATTCCTGCCGAACAGCCTCACTGCCACGCCACTACACAGAAAAGGACTGCACTCCTGTAAACAGCACAGAAACCCAGTGCAAGATATACTGGAGAAAAAGGCAAGCAGATCAGATGCAGCACCCACCTCCCAGCAGCACGACCTCTATACATGGAAATTACACAGGGTGCAGTTCAAGGGCAATAACATACAAGCATGTACTAGGAACTTACTGCTTCAGAGTAAATAAATAAACAGGAAAGCTATACCAGGCATCGAGTCACTACAGGTCATGGTTTAATTCAGGTACCTCAACCCCCCATTCAACTCATTTAGCAGACGAATAACTAAATGCAAGAAAGAGTGCAGTAACCTCTTCACGTTTGCGCATTTGACATTCACGGTTTTGGTCATTTGCGAATTGGCCATGAACAATTATACGGGGATATTTCTGGAGCTTGCGGAAAGTTCATGGAAACATGCAGACGACGCAGCAACCAAAAACAATACCGAAAATGATTCAGAGCACATAAAATCATATTATATATCGTATTAAATTGGGAGGGGCGGCACGGTGGCGCAGTGGTTAGCACTGCTGCCTCACAGCGAGAAGGTCCCGGGTCCTTTCTGTGTGGAGTTTGCACGCTCTTCCTGTGTTTGCGTGGGTTTTAGCTGGGGGCTCCGGTTTCCTCCCAAAGTCCAAAGGCGTGCAGGATAGGCTGATTGGGGTGTCTAAATTGGCCCTGTGAGTGTGTGCACCCTGCGGTGTGTTGGCACCCGCCCATGGTTGGTTCCCACCTGCACCCGTTGTTCCTGGGATGGGCTCTGGGCCCCCCATCACCCCAGGGGGGAATAAGTGGTTATGATGATGGATGGATGGATGGATGGATGGATGGATGGTATTAAACTGGGTAAGCGGTGCATTTTTGTCTCGGAAATCAGCATTACTCCCTTAGCTGTCTTTGACCGCGGAATCTCACGTATCTTGTAGTAACTTAAATTTTACAACGCCGTTAATTTTACGTTTTGTAATAATGGGTCCAGAACGCAGTGCTCCCAGTGCGAACGGTAGTAACTTTGTACTTACTGGGATATAACTTGAATTGTTTGTATATTACACAAATGTGTCTAGATAAGAACTGACAAGGCAATTTAACATGCAAAGCGTACAGTACAGTACAGACGGGAAATTGGTGGTAAATAGACTTTAATGTTCAGGCTAGCAGACTGTTATGGGATCCCCAAGTATTTTTCGCGAATTTTTCGATTCGTGGGCATCTTCGGAACGTAACCCTCGCGGATGTGGAAGGGTAATGCGCAATGCAACTGCGGCCAGCAGCACTCTGCAATAACCCATAGTGCAGCAAACACTTGCACGGAAAGAGAAACCGTCAAAGGATAACCCCCATGCAGTGAAAATAACAGAATGTTGCCCGGCATATTGCTCTTGATGACCAGCCATTGTCGCGCGTTAATGACGTCGGATTTCACCACCATCTGAACGTGTCGGAGCCCAAGTACAACACCGCCAGTCGTACCCATATTACAGAAGCCGTCTTAACAAGGAAGCAGTTTAATGCGTGAAATAAGTGCTATCAGCTTTGCCAGTGAGTGACATGTGGAGCAGCAGTGTCTGTCCAATGTCTATCATTAGATTACCTACGCAGTGGATAGATGAGTGTCACTCGCCAGGGGGTTGCAGTACCAATCATCTCTCTGAGATCTGAGCCATTTATTTTATGCAGCCTTGGGTTGACTTACATTCGCATTTGGACCGGGACCAACGGCCGCAAGACAAATTTAGGCGTATCTCAATATCGTAGCTGTCCATCACATATACATACTTAATTAGAAGTTGGATATGGATGGGGGGGGTGGCACTGTCGCCTCACACCTCTGGGGCCTGGTTTTGAGTCTCCGCCAGGGTTCCGTGTGTGTGGAGTTTGCATGTTCTCCCCGTGTCGTCATAGGGATTCCTCTGGGTACTCCAGTACCCCCCGCCCAGTCCAAAAACATGCCGAGGCTAACTGGAGTTGCCAAATTGCCCATAGGTGTGCATGTGTGACAGAATGGTGTGAGTGTGCCCTGTGATGCGTTGGCGCCCCATCCTGGGTTGTTCCCTGCCTTGTGCCCATAGGCTCCAGACGCCCCATGACCCTGAACCAGTTTCAGATGGTTGTATATGGACAGCAGGTCATACAGCTGGCAACGCTGTCCATTGTACCGTATCTGTTACACTAAGCGATACACCCGCTGATGACCTACATCTGCTTTTAGGCAAATCTCAATCAGTGTATATTATTTGCTGTGGACCGCAGACGTGATTATCAGGTGTAACTCAACATAAGACTGTATTAGATTGTACAAAATGGTACTGCCATCTCGGGGCGACACGGTGGTGATGGATGGTAAGGCCATCTCTTCTATAGAAATGTTCCCTTTAAAGACTTCATTCCAAGTTCATTCCAAGCATCAGTCACTTTTGTATTTTCTAAATTGCACAAATAAAATAGTGGTATCAGTACTGATATTGATGAGTAGCAAAAAGCGAGCATCAGTACTGATATTGATGAGTAGTAATAAGTGAGTATCAGTACTCATACGCAGTCTTTTTTTTTTATTAAAAAAAAAAAAAAAAAAAAAAACGGTACAGACCATCTTTATTGCAAAACACATGCAAAAACAAAAAAAAGAGAGGTGACAAGGTTACCAACAAGCAGTTACCATTTCAGGCTGAGAACAGAAACAGTTGCCAGGCGATTAGGGGTTGAGGGTAACGGGGGCCAGGGTACAAAAGCATTTTTTGCAAACTTTGGAAGGAAGCAAAGCATGAACCAAAATGAAGAGTCATTCAGCTGTCAGGTTGACTATTTCTGTTTAATGCAAGAGGTCAATAGTGGGCAAGTTCATTAAAAAAAAGAAAAGAAATAAAATCAAACACCAGGTCTACTACTGACATCTGCACAACAGATTCTTGCACAAACTAAGTGATTATCTCAGAAGAGTGATTTCAGCAAGATGTTTTACAACATTCTGTAGGAAGTGCAAGTAAATATTGTGGTAGGACATCCACACGACATACCGTACTTCAAATGGAGACCTTCAGAATTAAAACAGATGTTGTGGCTCTGGAGATGTTGTTTTCTTCACCAACACCAACATTTCCACTAAGGCAGTGCTTATCACTTCCACAATACAGATAACTCTCGGTGTCCACAGGGAACTGGCTCCAAGAATCCGTGGATGCACAATTCTCATATAAATTGGCGTCGCATTTGCATATAACCTACACCTATCCTCCTGTATACTTTAAAACCTCTCTAGATTACTTAGTACCTAATACAATGCAAATACACAGGGGAAAATACAACTGGTAAATAAAATGACCTGATAATGTAAAATAAAACTGTCTTCCTGCCTTCACCCTAAAGACTTAGTTATCATATACACACTTTAACCAGCGTCCTTTGTTATCAGAACAATAAAGCAGTGTGCGCAAACGAGAAAGGAGTCTCTCTGGTGTTCAGCCTCACCGATATGTCAGACCAGAACAGTAGGAGCAGAAAAGAATGAATGAAGTCACGTTACATTTCATGCCGCGCCCACGCGCGACTGAAAATTATGATAGCCTACCCAAATTACACTTGCAGCGTGTAGTGCTCAGCACATGGCAAGCTCAAAATTTAAAACACCGGCATGTAGCATGCTCTGCTAACTCAAACAACCTCGCTTTGTGTCTCTTAAGCACAGGCTGTCTCTTCTTAAGATGATCATATAATTGGTTGGAGTTGCATTCGTGACAGGCTGATGTGTACTATCGAGCAGTGTTCCTTATTGACAGCTTAAAAGTTTTTAATTTTATCATTTAAAACGTATTATGACGATAAGTCGACACAAACAATATAATCGCCCAACCCTACTTGATATGAGACGACAAAGCGCCACTTGAGAGTCACAGCCGGTTTCTCAGCCACCCAGATCCTGATCACCTATGCGTGCTCCAAAAAGCCACACCCTCTGCTTCACTAGCATGCAAAGAAGCCAGGAACGCTCAAAATACATTAAAAAAAAAAAAAACGCCATGCTATACCGCTTGGTATTCCCCTGCTGTATCAATCAGGAAGTGGTCGCACTGCCGGGGCACAAATGGTGGGTTTCATACCTGCCAGCATTTGGAACGATGCTGGAGAAGGGGCAGGTTTCAACATATTTGTTGGTAACTAAAACCCCCGATGTCTACACTCAACATCTTGGTTCTTCGGCAAAGCTCGATGACTTAGTGCTTCCTGCATAGGAGGATTACAGGAAACTCAACCTGACCTTCCAGGTGAAGAACAGGCACTAGCAGGTCTGCCGGGGACATTGCGTGTGTGGATGCGAGGCGAGAGGATCACCATAAAAAAACAAGACAAGCTTGCACAGCAGGAGAAAGCACATTTTCACACCGAGCCTAATCCTGGCCATAGAACTACCGGCACCTTCGAAGCCTTTCTAAGAAGGCTACCATTCAAATACAACAACACGGCCCCAATGCGAACCCTCACTTATGAGAGGCTGCTCATTAGATAGGCTAACCAAGAAGAATAAATTTAGACCAAAGCAGTAAATGAATGATGTGAATTTGAGGATCTCACAAACGTATTTTGGGAGGCAGAGGAGAAGCTGGCCTTGTCAGCAGACCCAGCTGAAAACAGTGAGGCTGCTGGTAGGATATTCTCTGATCGGCCAAGCGGCGAAAAACACAACATACTTCCTTCAACAAACTGACCGCTATATCTGGGCCCCCAAGGCAGGAAAACATACTTTGTCACACTTGAACTGTGGAAAGAAATAAAATGGAGTGCCTATAAGGGCTGTGGTGGTGGTGGTGGAAGGGAGGGGGGCCGCTCTTGCAAAAGCTGTGGTAAACTTAATTCTTCACCTCACCCTGGCATAGATGAATGTCACCAAGGACTGACGGGCATTATCAAGAGTTGACAACCATGGCAGGAGACCCCAAAGCACCACAGTAGGCCACTTTGTTTTAAATTCCTCATGAGAAGGCTCGACTAGGTAAAATTATGAAGGGCCCCCGTTATGAAAACTGTTATGCCTTATCCACCCATTGGAATTATGGGCTAGATCCGTTGGCAAACATACAAGTGGCAACATGGAAGATAGCAGCATGAGCTGCATATCTGTTTAGCGCGCTGTGCAGTCTGCCCCAATCCTAACTTTTGATTATGAGTGCTACTTGAGAGATTAGTGGAAGGACCAGCAGAGAGGAGGCTACTGCAGATAAGATGCTACACCATTTAGGCCAATGACTACGTGGGGCACATGCCGCAACTTGGCACCAATCACAAGGAGCATACCTGCTATACCCGTATACTTATAAAAATTTATTGTACATTTGTAACCCAAAACTATGCTATTTGCAATCTGTACAAGCAGGTTCCCACAGAAAACAAACTCCAGACAAGGAACTAGAGCAGGGCGATATGGCCTAAAAGTAAAATCCCAGATTTTTTCCACAATAAATCTGATTTTTGATTCCAATCGATTTTCCCCTCCCCTACTCAAAATCAAAGTACAGACGACAAATAAATGGTTCAAAACAAGCTTTCACTTTATTTTTTTATTTTTATTTTTTTTTAAAAAACTTTAGGGTTAAACTGCAATCTGACAAGCTAAAAAAAGATTCTTGTAAGTGAGATGTCAGGCCACGCCATTGTAAACATTATCAGAAACTTGTAAAAACTTTTAGCATGTTAATGAATCCTGGCTTTTCCACAGCATGTATGGGCACCATGTCTTTTGCAATATACATCGCGACAGCGTTTGTTATCGCCTTCCACCATGCCCTATTCTTATCATATGGCACACAGTTCGAAAACATGTCAGGGACGGTCGCAACACCTTTCTTGGGCACAAGCTCCAGCTTTTCTCCTGTTGCCATGTTGCTTGTGAATCTGCTACAGTGTTTGGGTGCGCCGCACTAATTTACCCGTGCAGAACGGTGCGTCGCATTAATTCCGCTTTTGGCGCTTGTGTGTAAAATAAGTAATAAAATCGTTTTTCATAAAAACACATCATCCGGCACTGTACATTCAAATTAAGCGATAAAATCGATATATCGCCCACCTCTACAAGGAACTGAAGTGAATGTCATTCTCTGATGATTTACAGGGATGGAATGAATGACAGTGCCGATCTTTGACACACAAATTGCATGTCTCACGCTGGCAGACTGCCAGACGTCTCGACTGATCGGCCAACTCGACTGTGCAGCAAAAGCTGATGCCGACGTTCCTCCCCATCTCACCATCCCACACCTTCAGCCAGTGATGCAAGTTCAGCTGAAGCCATCTGAGAAAGATCCAGCTCCACCCTGTCATTACAGGGTATAACTGCTGAGTATGACCCAGCACCTACCACTTAGTCCAGCAGTAGTTTAAGACCACAAAGCAGTAGGACTCCAATCTCTACATTATCCACCACATTTAATTAACCAGCCAATTCATCCAGAAAAAAGACGACAAGTCCAGAAACCTCACCCTTTCCCTGATACTTGCTCCCAGAACATTCCCATTCCCTCATCTCTAGAGGACACTATGATCAAAAGGGTCAAATCTAACAAGCGGCACCATAGAGCAACCTTCACACCCAAGCAGACACATCAGTACTTACTGAAAATTATTCAGCCCATCAAGTGTGGAGGTTTCATCACTGCAGGACCTGGAATAGCCACAGCACACTTTAAATTTGCCAATGCAATAATCACTACATGAGCCAAGGGGAATATCTCTTATTTCTTAGTCATACCAACCCAGTCCGTAACCCATCCACATGCAGATTCTCACAATTTTTATTGAGTTTAGGAAAAGCAGTCCTGCACTCCTGACTTTTAGCCGCTAAACATCACACAAGCAACTCAAGTTCAAACACAGCTATGCAGATCATTTTCCTGACACCTCCTTCATTACGGTCTACAAAGAGTGCACTGCACAGAGAACTCCATCTACTGCAAGTAAGCAGTGTCGCATCCACAAAAGGTAAGACTCGTATGTCTTCGCTAAATGATGCCGGCAGACAGGCTTTAAACACAAGCCAGGTCTTTTTAGTAGTTATTTGTCAGGCAAACAAATTAACAACCGTAAGCTGAATGAAGCTTTTGCCGATAACCTGATTAAACATACACATGGATCGGAAAAACAGGGCGTGACAGATCCGTAATAGCAATCATTAACCAAGGTTGGCAGAAGCCAGGTAGACTTTTAGGCTAACATGTAAATAAGTGAAGTACAAGATAAAAGTTTTTAATAAGCAAGCATCAGATTTCTGCCTGAAGTGCACCAAAGACTTGGAGCACTGGGGCCGGTTCCCCACATCAGAGACACTGGGTAATTTGAGGTTTCCTAGAAAGGACTGGAGCTACTGAAGACCTTCCAGTTGTGCAGCACCCACATCTCTCACATAGTGAGTGCCCGGCGTGATTTGGCCACATGTCCAGAGCCCAAGAGAGCACTGGCTGACTGAGGAAAGGTCGACCTTCCAGTTGTGCAGCACTGGCTGACTGAGGAAAGGTCACCGGACAGCTGATGGTGTAAACGACCACGCGCTGCCACAAGGCAAACCACTGGTCATCAGGCTAAAGAGGACACCTTTTCTTCCCACCCCGCTCAAGGGTAAAGTAAGCCCGCTATCAGTAACAACCAGTGAATCACCTCCCTAGTTAAACACAGGCTTGACTTTTGAGACAGTGCTTCAGACTGCAATTTTGGATGACACCGATTCTGCCACACAAATACTGAGAGTAAACACAAATATATACTCCCTTAGGTAACCTTAACGCTGACGCTGTGAGGTCATTTAGCCCAGGGAGGAATAGTAACAAAGCCCAAATTGTTTTTGCAAGTCTACCCATAATGCCGTGCAAGAGCATCCGCTAAGTGAATACAACGCAAACACTGATGTCATCCTTCGCGGGCAGTCATAAAGAAACACGAAAAATCATACATGCGCGAATCTGGACAGGGGCAGGCTTTGAAACTAACCTTGATAAGCTTGATAAGGTTTTTCCAACATCAAAAACACTCAAATCTATCTGGGAAAAACAGGTGGAGTTATAAAATTCTAAACTGAGCTCTGTGGGCCGTGCTGTGGATTTCTGGGACAGGATAGAACAAGCAGGCAGTGATCACTTCCTGTGCGCAACCTCAAAAGCCGTGCTCGAAGGACAATAAAGAATTCCTTTATTTTATTTAGTTTCCCCTTCAGTGTGTTGTATTTGCATAGCTGGTACGGCAAAACATTGCAGAGCATCCACAATGCACATTACTTAGATATTCAAACCAATGGAGAGCCAAAATGCGACTCTTCAGCTACCACTCCATTCACCCAAGACGTGCTTATCTTCTGGCATAAGACCACAAGCTTACCATGTCTACCATCCGTGCTGCAAGTCGTGCTACAGACAGTTGCCGCTATCTCGGTGCTTTACAAAACATAATCAAGTTGAAGTCATTTAACAAGGAGAAACTAGAACTGTTGAATGGTGATAGTCAACAGTCCACACCCAGATTAATGAAATGTATGTCAAAAGGGGTGGGGAGGTTGGGGGTCGGGCAGAGCACACACCCCATCCAAAGTACAACCAGTCCACCTTGTTGGAAGCACACGGCACACAGTAATGGCAATACAGCCATATCCATAGAATTCCTACTAGCACCAAGAGAGTGACCAACCCTGAGGGCGTTTCAGTAGAATCAAGTTAGTTGATGGTATGCATATTAGTGCTGGGGGAGGGAAAAGATTGAGAAAAGCAGGTAAAAGGCTGCAGCAGGGAGACATGCAGCCATACAATGCTCCCACAGAACTTGATTAATTCTCATGCGAGTCTGCTCTTGATAAGTGAAATATGCAAGGTATTTAAACTCATGCAAATGTGCAAAAATATCTCCTCCATCTACACTGAGGAAGTTCAAGCTCACATTGCAGTGCATCCTGCACACAGAAGGTTTACTGCCTTTTTCTTCTTCCAGAATCTCCATTTCCCAACGGGCCTCATCTGCCAGGCCTTGGACCAGCATGCTGTGACCGAAAAGCTCCCGGGACCTGACATTGTTCTGCACCGTCTTGCTTTATATAGGACATGCCAAGCCCTCAGGTCTCACTGGCCACGCAAAACAAGCCCCTCCCTTGCTCCTGGGCAAAACAGATTAAAATTTACCACATACCAATTCCATGCATGCTCAGGAACAGGGAAGGCCTGACCGGCATACCACGACAAACATGGTGTCAATCAGGTGGAAGGTATGTGACTGAGCCATAGATAGCAAAGGGAGAGAGGGACACAGCTGCCAGGATGTGTGAAGGATGGGCAGACTGAAGGCCACTCCATCGACCATCCTCTACCACAGGGGCAAAGCATCCACAGGAGAGCTCTAAAGAGGAGCACAGAGGGCAGGGTGTTCCTGATTGGGGGCGGGGGGGTCAGCTCAAGAGAGCATGAATATCGGGTGGCCAGGGTCAGTGATACAGGAACAGCCATGGGTGGGGCCCCAAAAAAAAAAAAAAGAGGATTTAGCCAGAAACAGAGGGAGGAAGTCATAGAAGAGAAGGAGAGAACAACACATAGAAAGAGGAGATGAAAGAGGGAAGGCATCAAATCACACACCACTGAATAAATTAAGGAGGGGGCGGGATGGCAGTGGTTGCTAGGATATGATGTTATCGCAGGGCATGTGCACGCAGGTGTAGGCCGAGCGACAGGGGCCAGCGTACGGCGCACAAATCCGAGCAAGCACTTCCGCGGTAAACCTGCAGAGTCATGTGCTCCTGACAGCACGAGGAGAACGAGGCTTTGTTTCATCTGGACATGGGGGGAATTATCAGGGAGCGCGCTGGCAATCCCTGGAATGCTGGGAGACCCAGCCGGCCACATACTCTGACGCTGAAACAATAGATCCAGCGGTGTCCTGTCCGCAGCGTCCAGCTGCTCCCCTCCAGCAGTGATGTTAGGAAGACTTCCGTCACAGAGGTGCATGCAAAGCAGGGCCCTGACTCAGCCACCAAGCCACCGTTCATCTTTGCTAAAGGCAAATGTGACTTTCCACCCTGTTTTAAACATTGATTCCCTTGAAAATCAAAACACAGGCACAGAAATAACTTGGAGGGTCAGAATGCAGCAGAGCGAATCACACACAAGGGTGATCAAGACAAGTAGTAATAGAAAAAAAAGCTTAATTCAGTTAGACTGACAAATTGACATAAAACATGCACTTTAAAGTTCTGGATGGAACAGATATCTGGTACATCTGTGCTCTGGGTACACTGTCCCTTGTGCTAAGTGTGTGCGTGCGTGTGTGTGTTTGGGGGGGGGGGTGGGTGCATCTTTTAAAGACTTATTTGCTGAACACGAAGACACCACCCTCTAAGCTAAAAGGTTAGATGAAAGCTCTGTTCAACCATACCAGGTGCCCAGGTGGTGCCCGAGAATGCCTGTGAAAAAGCCATCAGAAAAGGAAGGGAGGGAGACAGAGTGTGACAGACACTAACCCCGCAAGAAGGGACGCACCTCCGGAAGGAGACAGCCTTACCGAGCTTCATGAGGGAGGCCAGCAGCACCCACAGCGAGATCTCGAAGGGGATTTTCACATGCTCAAAGTCGAAGGTCAGGACAGGAAAGTTCTTCTTGGTCTTGTTGCCTCCGTGCCCGTCGCCGTGCGAGTCATCCGGCGGCATCGTGACTCCGCTCCCGTGGCCGTGCCCCACCGACCGCCGGGGCTTTTCCGCCAGCGCCATCGGTAGAAGGAGCGCAAGCCCCAGGGCCAGCAGCAGCAGCAGCAGCCCCCGACGGGTCCGACACGACATACTGGGGTACATCCGAGAAACCCAGCTAGTCAGCGATCGGGTTAAGTCTCATCCAGTTAAACCAGCGCTACACCTGTTTTATTTACTCTGCGCAAAGTGATGGATGCCGGTCCGGTGCGGACTGAAGTCGGAGACCGTGACGGGGCTGGACGAGCAGCCCGGGATGGAGCCGAGGATCGGCTAGTGCGCCCGACCTCTGCCGAGGTGCGGGGAAGCGCAGCTCTGCACGCCTGCGGCCGTCGCGGGGAGCAGTGCGGACGGACGCATCGCTGCCGAGCCCATCCGAGCCCGTCAACACTCCGCCAGCTCTGCGCTCATCGCCGGGATGTCCCGCATGCCGTGTATCCTCCTCCACTTCCTTCCCGCATGTACTCCTTTTTCGTGGGAGAGTGTGTACGTATCTCTTCCCCTCTGTCCCCTACTGCCGGTGTACGGCGATCCACTTCGTCTGCCACGCCGCGCACTTCACTCTTAAGTACAACCTCCGGGGAGACGCGCGTATTACACACCCTTTAGGGGAAGGGCAATTAAACGGAGGAGGGCGGTGAAAAGAATGAGGTTGGGAATATTTTCCGCACGCAGCGACATCTACAGGAGAGGAGGGTCAACGCTTGCGCCCTAACGTGGCATTCGGTAGCTCCTCATTTAAACCTCAATTCGTGCGGCCGATCCCTGCAGCCACAGTCTGTTTACCGAACCCTGATACTAATCATGGCAACCAGGAGGCTGCTTATCTGCAGCATCGGGATTTAGGTGTGTTTATATCCCCGACATGTACATACACGTCAAAGATACAAACACCTAACGAGGCGGTGTGTGTGTGTGTGTGTGTGTGTGTGTGTGTGTGTGTGTGTGTGTGTGTGTGTGTGTGTGTGTGTGTAGCAACACCCAGGGCAACTATGTGATGTAAGAACAGCTTGGCCCTTTATTTACTGGCCTTAACCAGGGGCTACTCTAGCAATTTTTTTTAAGGTGGGAGGACATAAACGGGCTGTAATTCATTCAGATAGACCAACCTTATTATTAGCCAATGATATGTTCTGAACCGGTGAGTGACTCTGGGGGACAGTCATCTTTCAGCTGCCCCTGCGGCCTAGTTCTGTATTTGCTCCTGGCCGTAACATTTTCGTTTATCTGACCTATATTATGTGAGTTCACTCTCATGTTATGCTGCTTCAGCATTCCTAAAACTTTTTTGCCAATAAAATAAGAATCTGAAGATCTTTTTTTAAGTGATCCTTCTCAGAGACGATTCTAGGGACTCTGGGGGCCCTGGACAAAAACACTCCATGGGCCCCCCCAACTCCCCCTCCCCCGACACATTGAAGTTTATTACCCTTATCTTCGCATGAAGTCTCGATGAATACTGTCAAAGATCATTTAATAAACACAAGTAGTTTGTGAAAAACAGAATGCACAAATGAAGCAGAGTGCATTGTATTATATAGTCATTGTAATCTACTACATAATAGGTCGGCCCTGGGGAGCCCTTCCCAGCGTGGGGCCCCAGACAATGGCCTGCCTGACCTGTCCTGTCGCTACGCCTCTATCTGTCTGTGCCCCTTACCCCTCCCAGTTTCTGTTGTGGCGTAAGAATGAGGCGTCTGTAAAGCACATGTTTCATTATGGTGACACCACAGACTGAGGCTTCTCTGTGGGGCTGTGGCGATCGCAGGTCTTTGGCAGAGGGAGCACAAACAGTAAACAAACCGTAGAAAAGTATGAGACTGGCTCAGCAGGTGATGAAGCTTGTGAGGCTCATGTATAAGCATATCTAATTAAATATTTACTAATATCTGGTGTCACACCTTAGCAGGCACCGCAAAAGGGACACCGGCTTTTTATCGCGAAAATGTCCCATTTTGACAGTGATCCCAGAGATAACCGTAAATGTCGTAACTGCTGATGTGACTTCCTTTTGTCTGTTTTCAGTCTTTACTCACGTAAAATGGGAGCAGCAGTAGCCATCTTGCCCAGGCCGGTACTCTCTTGATGACATGGAGTTTTTTAATTATTTTTTAAAATATATGTTTTTATATTATATTGACATGTCTATGGATGACTTGGAAATCTGGCATCTCAGTGTAGTGTCTGCCAGTAATGCAGAGGTCTTTAGAAACCTCCATAGCTATGGATGCATAATGCAAGATCCTAACATCACCCCCACACACTGACCCTGTGGCTTGTACTGCAGTTTTGAAGTTGTCTGGCAGAAATCTTCAAATATCAATATTATCAAGCCAGTCTATTTAAAATGGTCAAAGTCCACCTAATGAGTAACACAAAGCAGGAAGGATGTGTGTGATTTTTTTTTCTCTTCTGATGGGAGAAAGCTCACAAAAATAAGCAGCAATAAATATGAATCTATCTTCAAGAATATTACTGTTTCCCAGGCACCTGTCACATGCCTTGTTTTTTCCTGAGCAAGCTGTCTAAATTTACTAAACTTAAATATAAAATAAAAACAGATTTTTTCACTTTTTCAAGTAAGCATTTGTTTAACTGTCATGGCAATGGCCCAGGTTTTAATTTGTGCTTTAAAGGTGTGTTTTTCACTACTGTTTTTCTTTGCACTTCTTTCCAGTCGTGTATAAATCAATGTGTCTCCCTCTTCTTTTTGCTGTGGTTCAGGTCCCACTGGCAGCCCTCACTTTGCACACGGGAGCAGCCCTGCAATGCCGTCAGCTGCTTGAGGACCCAAGACCACGCACGTGGCCACAGTTGGGTGAAAATAGACCAAATTACCCAGCATGCTCCAGTTAAGGCCACGTTGCACTTTCTTTAAAATTGCTTTGGAGCCATGCTTTTATGTATGCCGTGAGGTACTGGAAGGCCAGTTTATTCTTTATTGCTGTAAACTGGCAAAGTTCCTACTCAATCTTGGTCCAATTTTCTAGTGACCCATAACCCACAAACATGTTCTGGTTGTATAGTTAAAAAAAAAACATGAGAAGCTTGAGGATCATCCATTTTGAAAAATCACAGAAAACAGAGCTGATGTTTTGGCAGGAAAGTCAACACACTTCCTAAACCCTACATGAAAGAAGTCCGGGTAAGATTCCTCTGTAGGTCTCTTACTGGAGTCACATGGCTCTTTTTAAGTGCCTATTTTTGCATCTCCCATTGCCCCGTGAAACTCCGACACACAAAAATAATTTCATCAAAACAATACAATTAAAAAACACTAAACAAAACAATTGTGTCTCTTTGAAGGAATTTAAGAAAGAGGAAATTTCGAAAAAGGGGCCGGCTTTATCTGGCCGCTTCTCCCTTTGGTGTTATTGCGCGTCTCGGTCGCATTTGAAGCCGCCATGGATGTGGGCCAGACCTGGGAAGCAGGACGACTTTGTTGGAAGACACTGTACACACTGCTAGTGAAGTGAATGGATGGAGCCTCTGTGCATCGATTATGTCTGCGGCTTTTTAATTCCTCACCCAGGAGGATGAATTAATGAAACTTCCTACAGACTCCATCTCCTTTTGATGTGATTTAAACCACAATGAGTATTTAATTTGTTAAGCTACTGACTGCTCTACAGGATATTCAAATAACATCTGTTCAGATGCAGGTTGGGGGGGCAGGACTGCTTGTTTCTGGAGTGAGACCCAAGGGAGGCGGTTTCCCCATACAGGCGACATTCCTTAGGTCCCCCAGTGTCACGACGGCAAATCCCCCCCCCACACACACACCTTTGCTGACGTGGCAAGATGGATTGGCCCAGTCGCCCTGCCTCTGAGGACAGCATTCGGAGTTGAAACACCAATAACGACAGGCTGGTACTTAGGAATACATGAGAAGTGATGGGAATTGTATCGCCTATCCCATAATAACTACAGCAGGCTGGCATTCTCCCATTACGCTGTCGAGGGTGTACGGTGTCCCGCTGCATAATTCATATGTGCTTATGTCAGCCAGTCATATAGCATCCTCAGGGGAAACATACTTTCTCAAGATGTTCGGTACCCTGCAATGGGTTGGCGCCCCAACCTGGATTATTCTCTGTCTTGTGCCCGTAGCCCCCAGGACAGGCTCCAGACCCCCTGCACCCAGAATAGCAAAAGTGGTTACAAAAAATGGATGGATGGATGGATGGATGGATGGAGGGATAGAGGGATGGATGGAAGATGTTCGGTCACGGTTACTCCTAATTTTAATCACAAACCATAACTACAACTCCCAATACAGCACTGGAGACCTACTGGTGATGTCTAAAAATTTCGCCTCTCTGATCCTTTCCAATAACCATGTGTATTAGATCCTTCACAGTTCCCAAATTCTGTATAAAAGTTTCTCTTGTGTGTCCCTGGCTGAAATCCCAGCCTGTGTGGAAGAGGAAGTATCCCCTGCCCCCTAGGATCCCTCGTGCTCGTTGCCTAGTTCTGGGGTCATCAGCACCTTAAACAGCTGCTCCATCAGGCTTGCACAGCCATGCAATGTTGTATTGATGAATGTTGTAAAGTGGTATTGATGTCTGTTCCACAGGCAACAAAGCCACATTGCCGATTGTGAGCATGTTTCAAACATTTCGGCTTAAATGCATGTGAATGGGTCGCCTGGAGCCAGTTTCAGGAAGCACAGGGGTAAATGGGCCCAAAGCAGACAAAGAGGCGAAGCGAGAGGGGGCCAAAGAGTGTGGGGAAGAGGGCCTGAAAGGGCACAAGGCAGAATGGGAGGCAGACAGTGAAGCAGAATGTGAGACAGGGCACAAGGCAGAATGTGATGTAGAGATTGGGGCAGAACGTGAAGCGGGGCACGAGGCAAGGAGTGAGGCTGGGCACGAGGCAGAATGTGAAGCAATGTGTGAGGCAGGACATGTGGTGGGATGCAGGGAAGAGCATAAGGTAGGGCGTGAGGCAGTGACAGAGGCAGGACATGAAGCTGGGTGAGCATGACATAGAATGTGAAGCAGGGCAGGAGACAAAGAGAGAGGTAGATTGTGAGGCAGGGTGCGACGCAGAATGCGAAGCAGGGAGGGAGGCAGAATGTGAAGCAGGATATGAGGGAGGATGTGAGGCAGGGAGTGAAAGCAGAGCTTCGGGCAGGATGTGAAGCAAGGCGTGAGTAGGGGCGCACGGCAGTACTCCTTCTCGAAGGTTCCGTGGAATTCTTGAGCTGAACAGTGATAAATTCACAGAGATGTGCTGATAAAATGGCTTGCCAGTTCCAAGTAGCCAAACATAGGCTTTCAATGCTGAATTCATTGGAACGAAGACTTTTATCCTGAAAATAAACAACGGAATGAAAATGGAGGTTGAGTATAAAGAGAGACAGCTCTGCCATCCAGTGAATCCAAAAATACAAAATACACCTTCGGCATTGATGTCAGCCATGAATCTCATAAAGTTTATTTAGTTTTGGAAATGAATCGTTTGGTCAGTAACAATATCTGAGCCAAGAGGGGAAGTATTGAGCAGCAGAATGTACATCAGTGTACAAAGAGCCACAAAACGACTTCCGAAAGTTGGAAAGGACTTCTCCTTTATCACATGTGTATTTTGTCATTGAGAGCCAGAAGCCCAACTGCAGACAGCTCTCTCAACAGCCTGACATTTCACCGCTTGCCTATATCCCTCGCACATCTCACAGAGAAGTTTAACCGGTTTCCAGGGAGACCGGCTGCCACCTGGCGGGACCTGGCAACGTCAAACATAACGCACGCGCCCCCTGCTGCAGGTTTTCACTTATTACACCATGATGAGGAAGTGAGGATCAGTCTGTCCTAAGAAGACTTGACATAGAATCCTGTGCAACACTTCCCCCCCAAAACACCAAACAGTCACACCAGATAGAGGTTTCAAAATACTCTCAACATGCTTCCCATATTTAGGCTGTCTGAAGGCACCAGGCTTTGCTGATCATAATTTGGTCTCTTTTAGGGCTGGTGGTGAGAGTCCTATGAGATGCAAGATGAACAATTCATCATTTCTGCTGATATACTATCACATTATGAAAGCAGGTTTAAAATTAAATAAACCAAAGATTATTTAAATGTGCTGGATGAAGAACATTCCCTGAATGTTCTTATGTTCCACTTCTGGTCGTTGAATATCTTTTTAGGTTCTTGCTTTGTTAGACTTTGCTGTGTACTGTACCTTTTGCTCCAGGACTGTTATACTTGTACCTGGGTGTTCACTGGAAGCTTGGCCTAGGTGCTTAGTTAACTCCTCAACAGAACATATATTTGCAATGTTATTTGTCTCACTTCTGCGTTACTTTGGACAAAAGTGTCTGCTAAATAGGAGTATGTTATATGTAAATGCATGTCAGAGGCATCAACAATAGCTCAGAAGATATTAAAGTGGCAACTCATCCAGCGGATATTGCCAGCAGTCGGGAACAGTGGAAGGTAAACATGGTAACATGGACGCAGCAGTTTCTTGGCTGAGTAATTGCACTGTAGTTTGAGATAAGTACAGCCACAGGAAGATATGAGTCCGCGCTGTAGATGGCACCGTGGGTTCTGGGAATGCTTTGCGGAACTGAAGTCATCTACGTTTGTAAACATTTCCTTCTCTGAGAATTGTTCCGAAGACCTTTTGCATTTCCATTGTGATCTGTCACCAGATATTTGCTGACAGTTGACCTAGTCACTGGAATTTAGTGGACCCTGTTTTGCCTTATTACGGAGGTTTCAGTTTCCTGGTTACCAATAGGCCCAGACCCCAATTTGTGTGTTTTTTTTCTATCAATAATGGTCCTTTCAAATGATAAACAACAGCTGTGCAGTGATTGACTGACTTTGATGGACTATGAACCTAAATGTTGAAATATATGTGACATTACAGGTGTACCTTGTCCTTTATGATAAATAGTGAACCTTTCCTTTCACCCATCCATCCATAATCCTTTCCTTAATTTAAACCTGCTTCATGTAAACATTCCAGCTTTCTTCAGCAGTCTGCCATTTTTGATGGCTGTCTGTTTACCTTTTCCTTACTGGATGTACTACTTTTGAGCAGCATTTGTACTCTGCTATGACCTCAGTGAAAAGCCAGCGTTGTTCAGCTAATTTCTACTCATGTTCTTGGCAGCATTTTCTCCCAACATCGTCACTGTCCCAGAGGTGCCCTTTATCTGGCAGGGCTGAGAGTGAAGAATAGAAATGATTATTTTAAGGATGGCAGGCCACGTTGACTACTTCTTGTGTAATCGGATAACCCCAGTTGTAAAAATGCAATTTCAGTTTTAAAGGTGCAAGACTTCTGTAAATGGAGATTGATCAAATGATTCACCAGTCACTGTTTTCAGCATAATGCAGTACGTATGTAATATCACGTGTAATTAACTTAATGTTGTTCCCTGAATGCCCAGAAGAGGGAGTTCTAAACATGCCGCAAATAATTCAGACTGGGGGGAGCTATTTCTGTTCTAGAGAAACACACTCCAGAGAGGAGCCAGCAGAGAAAAAAGATGATAACAATATGAAGCAGTCCACAAATTAATAGTTACTTGAATTAATACCAATTAAATGCAGGATGCCCTTGGTTAAATAATGTTTTGCAGAATAGCTGCCCATGGAGGTTTTGAGCCTGTAGTGGGCCAGTCATCACCGGCTGCACGTCATGGCTAGAGACTGGGAAAGATGAGGTCGCGTGAGGTCATGAGGTCAGTGCCGGAACATCATATTTGCTCATCTCTTCCAAAGCAGTCATTCTGATGGTCAGGATGCTAGGAAATGCACAGAAAACAAAAGCAATTTAATCTCATCTCTAGGTCTGTCCACCCTCTTCATGCATTCCCAGCATCTCCCACCACCTGTGAGTAAAGTCTGTGGCTGTTTGAGTGTCCTGCGAATTAATGTAACATCGCCCGGGGCTCTCATTCCCAAAGCCAAGCCCAAATCGCGACTGTCACTTTTGTTTATTTCACTGTTTATTTATCTCTTTCGGGTGGGGCGTAAATCGGGGCCATCAGCTCATGGGCGGGGCTGCCGTTTCGGAGACATGGGAAGCTCCGCAGTGGCGGTGCATGGCGGCCATCCCAGATCCCACATCAGAGGTGTCCCGCGGCTATAAACGGAAAGTGGTGGGGCCCTCGGGGGCCGTGGTCTGCAGGAACCACCCACGGGCCATACGCCGGCGCCTGAGTGGTGGCTGAAGCAGGGCCAGTGTACCGATATGGCATGGGATCCGAGCCTGATTTTGTGCATGTTCACATAGACAGTGATCAGTCACAGACCCAAAGTAACAGGACAGCCACTCCAACAGCAGCTGTGGAAGTGTGCCCAAGGCATTTTGGGAATTATTCCTCAAATTATGGATAGCTATCTATGAGTGCCACTACAGATGAAAGCACGCCATATTGGGCCCCAATACAAGACCAATTAAACTATGCTGCAAAAATTTTAGGGCCCTTGTCACTCAGGGGCCCTTGGAATCTTCCTAACTTCCCCCCTTGATGGTGCCCCGTAACTATGAATTGTTTGCCTTTTCAGCGTAACCTAGCAAACACCACCTCAGATGCTGCATAAATGAAGTAAGGAGGGACAGTGAGTTTAGATCACAGGAAGGGACAATGCCAGGTGTCTGGCAGAACGATAAGCAGCAGAATAATGTGTGATTAAGCTTTTAATTATTAATCAGCACCAAGAAAAACAGATAAATTATCACTTAAAGGTAACCAACTGTGGTGTGGCCCCAGATGGGTGGCAGCTACACCTCTCCACCCCGCCCCCCACCCCAGAGTCAACGGAAAACGTCACTGATGTTTCGGCCAAATACAGGTAGCATGCATCAGCTGCAGCCATGTTCACTAAACCAGCAGCTACACCGTCATTGCCCTGGTTTAACTGGTCTGTTGGCCTTTAGTGAATCACAATGTTCAAAATTCATATTAAGCCCAATAAGGTAGAAGTGCAGCGTACAGAGTTACAGGAAGTTTAGCTAGAGGAAGTTTAGCTACAGATAGTTTGGTCAGTTAGGCGTCTGGCTGGCAGAGACAGATCAACATCCCATCCGGTGCGATTACCCCATAACTGCACTAAACATGTGAAACTCATTAGCTGCCAGTTCTGAAGGACAGGTCACATGTATCCAGACTAAGCACATGGTTACCGGATCAAGCCGTTGGACCTCAACCCACACTGCCCAGTTCTGCTTCTTTCATTACATCATTATTATTACTGCAGGGGCTGCCAAACACCTTTCGCGTGAGGATGTGCTCTCATGATTGCTGAAGGGTCCCTGATGTTGAAATTTGCTTAGAGACTGCTAATGATAAAGTTGGTCAAGTTGGCCGGGGGGCTGTGTTCTCTGGTGTGCCATGGTAGACATGATGCTCATCTGGCTGGCTGAGCAGACAGGAGAACATCTCCTGCAGCTGTGTGTGAAAGAACATAGCACATGTGTGTGTGTGTGCGTGTGTGTGTGTGTGTGTGCTACATTGAGTATTGTTTTTCCACACAGCCTGGGGCAGACCACAAAAATGTGGGTGTAAAGCAAAAGTGTAGGGAGCATGAATCATCGCACGGGGTGGGGGGGGGGACATGACGGTGGTGGGGCTCCTCTAGGGAGCTAACCCCCTGCAGGGTACTTTAAAATTTAAGGAGGAGTGTGCTTTGTGCCCGTTTGGCTGACCTCTGTCCCTGGGTTCTCCTGTCGCCCCCTAAGGACCGCAACACTGCCCCCAAGGGGCCATACTCGCAGTGACAGAATAAAGGGATCCCTGTTGTCCTGGGGTGGGTGGTCAGAGTTTCATTTTGAGATGTCGTTGTGGGTTTGGGACAAAACCACAGAACCGTATGTTTGGAAACCTGGCAGGGAGACCACAAACTGGGAGGCAGGGATGGAAAAGGGGAAAAGGGCAGGGGGATCAGGATGGATGTGCACAGCGTCCCGAAGATGAAAGGGATGAGTTAGAAAAGAAAAACAGTACATGGACGTCGGACAATGTCGAGGATTTAGTGGTGACTGAAAAATAATGTGTTTTCTTAAGTTACGGCAGATTAAGAGTCGCGCAGGAGGAACATCTGGCAAATAGTTTGAGTTAACGACCATGTTTTATTGAACTCGACATGACTCAGTTGTTTGTAGCCCTCAAAGAGCCAGAGCAGGGGGACGAGCAGAGCCGCAGGACGGACAGAGCAGCGGAACGGGTAGAGCCACGGGAAAGGGAGGCAGAGTGGCAGGACGGACAGAGCAGCGGGACGGGTAGAGCCACGGGAAAGGGAGGCAGAGTGGCAGGACGGACAGAGCAGCGGGACGGGTAGAGCCACGGGAAAGGGAGGCAGAGTGGCAGGACGGACAGAGCAGCGGGATGGGTAGAGCCACGGGAAAGGGAGGCAGAGCGGCGGGACAAGCTGAGCTACAGGATGGACAGAGCAGCGGGATGAGTAAAGCCACGGGACAGGTAGGCAGAGTGGCTGGACAAGCCGAGCCACAGGATGGACAGAGCAGTGGGATGGGTAAAGCCACGGGACAGGTAGGTGGGGGGGGGTCATCTGGACAGCGATGGGTCTGTGCTCCCACCCCCACAGCCACGTGCCTCTGTCGCTATGACAGAATGGTGAAAGGTCGCTGCCCCCACTACCACCCACCCCTACCGGAATTTCACTCCCACACAAATAACTGCCAGAGAGAAACTTGTCGGCCGCTCACCGTCAAAAGGGCTGGAGCCGCCACCAGACTAAACGACAGCGAACCAGCAAAGACCGGCAGTCTGTTATCTCAGAGCAAACCCGAAGCTTTACTAAGAGCCCTTTTGTGTGTGTGTGTGTGTGTGTGGGGGGGGGGTTATAGGGCAGCAGCCTCTTCAGGAGAATGACCAAAGGTGGACAAATGGGCACCCCCCAACAGAGACAGACCAAAGTTAAACAATCATTAGTGATTAACAGAATCATCCTAGACCCCCCCCCCCCCCCGATAAGTGAGAAAAAAAAATTCAGTGCCACCTGATGCCCACCAAGCATACTCAAATGGCCACCCCAGCATGGTGTCCTGGAAACACCCCTAAGCTTCTTTCTGGTTGTTGAAGGGCTGGGTTGACCTGGGCCCCAGCAGAACTCAGTGCCAAGGCTGGTACTACCCAGATACACAGCCAAGACAGGAAGTCAGAGGCCTAAAAACAGCCTTTGTCTAGATGCGGTTGGCCAGCAGTAGCACTGGGGCAGTCCTGCGGCTGTTTTAATGAAGCTGGGGGCGTGTGATCATGTGGCTCTGTCCAGCAGGACCAGGGTGTACTCTGCTTAATAAATGATCAAGTCCTCTCTTTGTTCTTCTCTAAAGGGCAGCTTGATGTCTGATGTAGGTGTAACATGACACACTTTTCAGTTGAGCTTGGCCTGATAGTGATAGTAAGAAAAACATTTCCAGTTTGACCCAAGCCTGTTTTGAATCTTTTCTGGTCACGTGCACAGACAGGTTGGTCTCTCATATTAATGACTGTGCACCAGGAAGCAGGAGAATCTGGGAGATGGAGAATAACCAGGACCAGGTGGAAACTCCTCTGAGATTTTCATCCCATTTTCGTCCCCCTGGCCCACCTAGAAAAGTTAGAGCTGATTCAATAACAGTGGCATGAGCGAATGCATGCGGCGGGCCGTGTGTCGTCACCTCACCAGAGGGCAAATTGCATCGTGTGTCTGAACACTATATGCCAGACTGCTCCGGACATCTTAGGGAGGCAGATGAGGGCCAATACTGGAATAGGGTTGCTTTTTAGACAACCGGGGAAAGAGGATGCTGGGAAAATTTTCCAACCAGGTGGGGCAGGGTTGCCCCGGTAGAACTTCTTGCCAACCAGTTTTACTATCACTGGGTCACAGAAAGACAGATTTCTGAGAGATTGCACATCATTCCTGGGTGTCAGGGAGTTGCTGTCAATTTCCAGGAGATTCCTGGACCTTCCTGGAGAGCTGGGATTCTGCTGCTCCTGCACAGCTCTACTTGCTGGCGGCTCTTCAGCACAGTACCACAGCCGGGACCGGACTTCTGTCAGCACGATTTATTTGTGGGCCTTTTCCTGAGCCAGACCATGCAGTGAACAGGAGCCACCGCTATAATTAGAGCTGGGACTTTCACCGGCGGTGACATCAGCGAGATGCATGCCTTCGCGTTATTAAATGGCACATCCACGGCCTCATCCGGAACGTGCCGGAAATGCCTCTGGCCGGGAAGCGAAAACACACCTTTTATATTTTACTAGCTTAATCCTGGCTGTACTTCAGTTCAGCTGCCTGTGTTTTGAAATATTAAGCACCAGGTTCTTGCTCGCCTTGAGAGGGAGAGGTACAGCTGCAGGTGGCTGGACTCCCACGTGTCATATTTGTGGTGTGATTTCGGAGCATTAGAAATAGATAAGATTAGATGGGTAAACAGAGTGTGATGTCTGAGTCGTAAACACAGTAAACATCAGCCTGGTTCCCTGTCAGGTGTTGGCACAGTGTGTGCGTGTCTCAGTTTACCAAGTGTGAGACTTTCACTTTCACATCTCTAACACACGCACACCCTTTATGAGTATGCTAGGCTACATATCACATCTGCAAAATACCCTGACATACAAGCTGCTTAAACATTATCAGAACTGTGAGTCCGGGCTCTTTGTCGTAGCGGTCGGAACGCCCTCTAAGTGGAATAACAAATTCACAGCCTGGGAGGCTTTCAGACACCGGGTGCCTCTGCCCATCACTGGGGAACAGATGGGTGAAGCACACACAACCCAGGTGACAGAAGCAGCGATTCACAACTTCTGAGCTGCCTGGAATTAAACTCCTCTCATGGAGGTTTTCCGCACGATCACCCGCACAAGGTCACACGCCTCTGTGTGTGCGTGACTGTCACAGCGGTACCTCTGGGTCTGTCGCCTATCCTCTCCATCCTGCTCCAGGGACTGTCCCCACATGCTACAGATAAATTCTAAGCCCCAGGGTGACTGGTAACTAGCAGACAGGAAGGAAATCGGATGTACCCCCTTCCTCCTGTTTCCTCTTCCCTGTACCCTTAATTTCCGTTTGATCCGTAGCTCATTCTGCCATCTTCTGCCCCCTGTGCTGACACAGCTACTACCCAGGGGATTTGAATGGACTCTAACAGACTCCATCTGTGAGCTCCCGTTAAGGTGGACGGGCAGGGTTTATCTGGGTCTCCAGGCCTCCGGGAAGCCTGCAAAACAGGAAATTTCAACATTGTGCGTTTGTGTGAAAATGGGCCGAGATGGGCCGTTAAACCGCCCGTCCTGGGCAGGCCGCTGTGGGGCTGCAGTCCATTAACCTTGCAGGAACATGCTTCCTTCCGATGACAGAGTACTTTACAGTGACTCACTAGTGCCCCGTAAGACTCAACCCCCGGTTATTGTAAGCGTTTGTTTTCATTCTGGAGAATTTCTGAGGACCTGGGGATGTAACCAGTACGGGGTCACTTACTGGTAAGCCGACAAAGTTTGGCACAAGCATCAGCATGTGATGCACACATGGTCACATGGTGTGTTTCTGGTCTTGATTTTCCCAAACCACGGTCATTCCATGCTCTTTGGGACCATCCATCCAGAGGCGTCGGAGGGTATGAATACCGTGACAAATTCAGGGGGCCCCAAGATCGCTGGCCAAAATCAACTAAGTGATTGAAAGTGCCAACCCTAGCAGGGGGTCCAAGATGACATTTTCTCAGGGGGCCTGTGATGTCTAGCTAGTCCCCTGCAAATATCCACAACATGGGAACCCCCACTTAATGCCCAGCTCTCCCAGCTACAGCCACAGGCCACCAGCAACTCCTTACCTCTGCATGCAGCATTTCCTACAAGCATCTCGGTGTCTGAGCCAGCATTGTAAAGAACTGAAACAAAAGGTAAGAGAATCCCAGCTCTTGACAACATGCCAAGCCTGCTTTCCCTGAGGGTACAAGCCCTTCTCTCCTCCTGCTTTTTGTCACCCGACAACTGAAGCCTTTCAGTGATCTCCTCCTGGGTGGCTGCTCCCAGCACTTCCAAGTGGACAAAGGAGTCCATCTCTGTTCCTGTTTATAGCCCTCCGTCATTCATGTTTTGTGCCCAGAACGCAAGGCAGAAGGTGTGGAGAGATAAGGATGTGGGCCGGAGGGGGGGGGCTTGGCGTAAACAGACAGATAAACAAGCATGCATAAAAGGTGGTCTGGCTTGGGGTCTATCCAGTCTGAGGACATCAGTGAAATCATACTTTATTTGCCATGTTCTCAGATACGTTGTAATGCTTCTCTTCACGTATCTGAGCTTTTTTGAGACACACATATACTGTTGAGAGCAAAGCTTGGGGTATGAGCACAGGGTCAGCTATTTATCTGGTTCTCCTTCAGCATTTTTTTTTTGGGGGGGGGGGGGTCAAGGGCCTTATTCAGCGGCCCAATTCAGCCGGGGTTGGGATTCAAACAAATGACCTTCTGATCAGGGACACAGAGGCCTACCCTCAGATACAGGCCATCTTCTCCAATACAGCATCAAACAGTTACTCCCTTTCAGGGGGTGGTGTGTAGCTCAGTAGGTTAAGCCTCTGTTGCTGAGATCAGAAGGTTGTTGGCTCAAGTCTCATCCTTGGCAGAATATTTGTATCTCTGTTGAGTCCTTGAGCAAGGCTCCTAACCCCCTTCCCCCTCCAAAAAATGCTCCAAGGCCACCAGATAAATCGCTGACCCTGAACACATCATCCATGCATTTTCTATCCCCTCTTATCATATGCAGGGTCGCTGGGGTCCGGACTGTATCCGAACTGACCTGGCCCGAGCCGGTCACTCATCCACCATGACAAAACTGTATTTCAGTTTGTATTTAAAAACAAGTAATTTGAATATAGCAATTCTGGATATCTACTGCCCCTAGTAAAGACTAGGAAAACTAGGAAAAACCCTCTAGTTTGTCTGCCTGAGGTCTGATTTGGATGAGACTCTCTAGGACTTAGAGGTTTCTACTATACTTTGCTTCTCAAGGTGAATACAGAGTGTCAGAGGTGATGATCTCGCCGCCCAAACCCGCAGGGTGTCTTACCCACACATCCAAAACACAACCTGGACAGAACTTCCGCACAACCAGGAGACAGTGGTTAGTGTGTAACGTGACTGTTAATCAGTGAAGTGCACTGAGGGTCACAAGTTTAACATGCCCCCAGGTCCATAAAAAGGTCATCCCACCAAAAGGGTCCAACAATGGGCCTCAATGTGTGAAAGCCCTCATCAGGTTCCGACTGGTGGTGCCTCCACATCGTAGCGACGCGACGAGTCGCGTGTGACTCACATCCTCCGGCAAGATAGCAGAGAGGAGCTGACCTCCGGGGGCAAGAAGATTTAAGGTTCCTTACCACTGAGACTAAATGTCCAGCCTGGTGCTGGTCACACTGACTGAATTCCAACACTGTAGGCCAGCACACCTCAGGGCTGGAAGAAATTCAGGCACAAAGGGCCGCCTTCCGTTGCAAGCACAGAAGAAGCTGGAATGGGCCCCTAAAACTGATTGATGGGTCATGAAGGGGGTGTTTTCCCCCCCCGTCACAGTTCGCTGCACCATTTGGTGGAAGACAGCGGCAGAAACACAAAAGGTTGCCAGCTCATGTGGCGGGAGCTCCTGGTATCGCTGGAGTCCTGTAGCGCGGGAGATAAACACGGCACAATGCGGGACGTATTCACACAGGAGGGATCCAGGATCCGGGAGTTGGAATTAATGTTACAGACATCTCGCAAGTGTACGGCGCTCCAGACAAGCGCTGGCGCGTTAACAAAACTCATCAGTGGCACGTTAGTGCTTTTTGTTGCTCCTTATAAACGCAGAGAAAGGACCAGTCTGGTAAACAGTGAGCAGAATCCAGGAAGTAATGAATGCTGTTCATCCCTGTTTTTGAGATGTAGCTTTGTTGTGAAAGCTGTCTGATGATGAGAGGATGGCTGCAGGGAATACGCTTTGGGAGTGCTTTCACCCTCTTGTCCTCCCGTTCTGTTTAAAAATTCGAGTTTGTTTGCCATCTGGCCTGAGACACCTTTGGTCCGGCCATGTTCGGCCGCTGTCAAAGCTGACAGGAGCTGCTTTAGTCTGACACGTGTTTCCCAGATGTCCTGACGAGGGAGGTCTACATCGAGGCGGCCCCCAAGCCTGACGGCATTTAGCTTGTGCGGGATGTTTGGCAGATAGCCGCAGGTGTCCAAAGCAGCATGCATCTCTCACCGCCAAAACGACCCACAGTCCGGATACGGCTGTTTACATCCACGGCCCCTTTGGTCCTGTGGTATTTCCTGGCTCCGATCCTCAGCCCCTATCTAACAGAGGGGGCCCGGGCACGTGTGAACAGCCATGATGGCTTCCTGATCCCACCCTCCAAATAAAGACAAGAGAAGCGAGAAAGGGAGAGTCCAGTCCCATCTCCACTTAGTAGCTTCTGTTTGGAGACAAGGTGTGTGCTGACAGGACACTTCCACTGGTGTCACTGTTCCCAAAACAGAAGGAGGGCGTGCCCTTGCAGGTAGGACCCCACAAGAGCAGGTGTCCCACTCACATTCTGGGGGGGGGGGATAATTGACCCTCTCAGGTAACTGCTTAGTGTTATGTTCTGCAACATCAACACTGGGGAACAGGTGGAGAGACATGTCTAAATGGATCCCACCTGTGTGCCCCACCCCACTAAGCAGCAGAGGAGGTCCACCGCCAAGGATCGAGCCACACCATGGTGCTCCAGGACCTGGCTCTCCAGGCTCTGATATGGTGAGGACCTGTTTGGTTGAGTGCCACTCCTATCTTCTGCACAACAATGTGCTGTTTCCAGATTGTTCTTTTTTTCCCCAAGACCCATCTGCAAAGCTGACCGGGGCCAAATATCTGATAGGTGCCTTCTGCCGTCCCAGGTTTTTTTTATCCATCTTTGAAGTCTGCTTCTCTTCCCTCTCTGCCTGCATCCTTCCTGAATCCATCTCACCCCATAAAGCCTCACAAACGCAGAGTCGGTGCCAGCTCAGGTAACGACACTGGAGAAAATGCACAGCATCCTCAGTGCTTGCATATGTCAGATTAAAGTGCTTCAGTATTCACAGCTTCCTGGAAGCAGGAGCCGAGAGTCTGAGAGTCCATTTGGTGAAGACCGTGACTCAAACAGCACCAGGCTTTGAAACTGACCTCGGAATTCCTTCTTGGTATAACTGGATAAATGTGATTTTTACACTCTCACGGTGAAGGTGTCTCATGCAATAAGCCCTCCAAGCACAAGCCCTATTTCCTGACAAGTTTCTACCGCTTGTCAGTATTGGAGACCTTCATGTGCCTGAACAAAGGGGAATCTTCAGAATCCAATATCTTACCCTTGCGGTGTTAATGCAAATGCTTCCAAGCGAGGGACAATGCGACTACCGACATCCTATTGAGTCCTCTTTTCCCTCCCTGTCCTCTTTAATTCTTTCATCGATGCACAAATCCTCACCTGAGGTTCCCTGGGAAGAAACCCCTACCTGCCATGTTGTCCCTCCCACATGCTCAGGATAACTATTGTCTTTTAGTAACAAAAAAAATGACTTCTCTGCATTCCTTGTTCGTAAAGACCTGCTCCTGGCTTCCTCTGGTCAAGAGGGACTCCTGTGAACAAAAGGCAGAGGCCCCCACGTGCAAACACACCCCACATCCTTGCACGGCTGCCATCCATCAGGACGCGCCATCCGCTAGGAAGCCACGCGTCTCTATAGCCAAAACAGCGGCTTCTGCCGACCATCCTCCCCGTGCCTCCGATCACCCATCCGTCTCACATCAGTGACACAGATGCCGGCTTGGAGCTCTGTTCCCCTCTCCCTGCTGCATGCACCCCCACTATCGTTAAGGACGACTCCATAAAGACATGATGGTCCCTGACAGACACTAACTATGAAGCGGCCGAGGCTGTGAGCAAGCTGGGCATGTCACAGAGTACAGATAACCTGTGGGTCAACAGCTGAACCTCTGCCCTGGTCTGGAAGTGTAAACCACATGCTAGTATGGACTGTGGAGGGAACAGCGGGAATTCAATCGCTGTTTCACTATAGCCACATACTCTGGAATGAACAAGCAAGGCAGCACTTTTACATCATTTTTGTTAAGGAACCAAAACCGCTCATAAAAATAGGATACGTGACCTGATCATTTGTTCCTCAACTCAGTCTTTTGTAGGAGATGCTCCATGTGACTAGGATGAAAGGGTCGGGATTTTAAATAAGTAATTCCCTACAGGGGGTCACAAACAACCAATCCAGGTGTAATTCAATCTGGAAAGGGGAGCGCTGGCTTGATCTGTGCTTCAAAAGGCATTCCAGGGCCTCAGTGGTGAATCTTCTGAACTGGAGTAGATAGATACGTCACAGGTTTATGCATGTCCCTGAGTTGTGGACGGGCACCCAAGGATGCCTCATTTTTACTGCCGAACAGGGCCAGGAAGTTAGCCACCAAGGAAAAAGACACAAACAGGCAGTGGAAATGTGGCGGGGGGGTGGGCAGGAAGCATACTCCCACGCCTGTAGTGGCTATTTATCACACATGTGACCCCTAAGGACGACAGTCAACGAATGAGGTCCTTTTACCTACGTGTGTAGCCTGTGTGAATCACTCTGGGTTAGGGTTGGTTGAGGCGACTGCAAACCTTTTATTTAGAGAATGCGGAAGAAGACAAGACCTGACAGGGACAAATTGGAAAGCATGAAAAATGCTGCCAACACAAACCAGTACCTAGCTTTAGATATCCATAGCTCACAAGCCGTGCAAGACAGCAGAAGTATGACGCCCTGTGTAATTTGGCTGAGAAAGCCTTTGAAGTTGGGCTCTTTTGACTCTCACTGAGTAGTTTCGCTCGGTCGAAACTGGTTTCTGAACCAGCGTGTGTCGGCATCTGACAGGCAAACAGCCGGATGATTCAGCGTTGCTAAACATGCAGTGCTGCCAGCGGAGGCTTCCGGAAGCAGCAGTAACACGACCTTGGCGGCCTTGATGTCACAGCGATGTGGCCGTAGCCACAAGACAGAACTCTGGGAAGGCTGCCCAAAGGTGGCTCTCCACGATCTGCTCCGATCAAGATCCTCCAGCAGGGGGCTCTGAGGGACCCCAGGAGGGTGCAGAGGCGGGGTGGTGCATGTCAGGCTAACATTAGCTCCCGCTAAAGCTGCACTCTCGTCGCCGCCCAATCCCCCACGTTTCAGGAGTGTGGGTGAATGGCTGAGGCGGCGCGGTGGGCAAGCTGGGGACACGGCCCACCTGACATGGGCACTAAACCACAAGGCAGAAGCATCAGTGAGGACACGGTCAGGACCTCCCACCGCTAAGGATTTAAACATGAACTCTGACCTGAGGCATGGAGTGTAATGCCAGGGGCAGAATGCCCTGTGATTTCCCCTCCCCAGGCCAGGCAGTCTGACATATGCAGGTAATCTGATGCTCAGCATTATTTCTTCTGCGGTAGGCCTATAAGTACCTGTTTATCTCCTCCCGCTGGATGTGAATCTATAGCCTACTGGTGTAATTCGGTTTTGCAGCCAATAAAGCTCGTGATTCCGTGAGTCACACATCAGCAGCTCTCACTATGTTGGGACCTGAGTTCTCCAAAATTCCCAGAAAGTTCTGTAAGTGTGTAGGTCTAACAAGTGTGCACTGTCACGTTCTCAGACGTGACATAAACAGCCTGATTGGGACTCCATGCCGCACCTTCGTGCGACTTCCTGGAGTGGACAGAAACTCACAGGATTACGGGGTGTGATATAAGACCAGCGCCGGACAAGCAAGGAGCCAGAGCTCTGAATGTCGGCCCACAAGAGAGCGAGAAGCTTACAATCATGAAGGCAAGAGCCACCACCTCTCTGCACCCCAAGGTGATGACACACAGTAGCTGCTCTATCAGCCAGGTGGTGGATAAAAGACTCGCTTCTCAAAGGTCATCCATACGGAAGAAGGCAAACTGACATCTCCTCTCTTCTGACCTCATTTCTTAAATCGGATCAAATGTTTGAGTTTGACTACACCTGTAAAGAGACAGTTCTATGTTTGTGACCTGAGCGTCCACATGTGTTTGTAGGTAGTGTGTGTATGGTGTGTTGGGAAGGGGGCTGTCACTTAATTGTGTGTGTGTGTGTGTGTGTGTCTGCCTGTCAGTCTATCTGTCAGTCTGTCTGTGTGCTGATTCCGCCTGACTCCCAGGGAGAATTCTGGAACCTCCTGCGATGCCTGTCATCTCAGCCTGAGTGATGAGGTGGTGATAAGGGACAGGTGTGCAGTCTGCAGATTCCCCCATACTCAGCCTTTTGCAGCAAGCAAAGCGAGATGCAAAGGATTCTGGGAAGAAAACCGCGACACTGTTGCACTGCCTGGGGGATGGGAAAAGCACACTTACTGGCTGGTCTTATCACATGAGTTTTCTGTGCGCAGATGGAGGACCACTCTTAGTTTGTCGATGTCTCTATGATCACTGGCCATGATCACAGCATCTCCCACCGCCCCCCCATACAATAACACAGCCAGAGCACCCACCAGGCAGTCTTTCTGGATGATTCTAGGCTGCTTCCGAGAGTCTCAGGAGGACAAAAACAGGCTCTGTTGGCGACCCTGGGATTGGTTTTGGGATTGGATTGGTTTTGCTTTTATTGCAGGTCAAAACACACAGCAGACAGCTTGGGTGGTGTGGAACATGCCCACCACTCACCAAACCAGATAATCTTGTCTAAAGTGGCATGCATTTTTGAGAGAGCAGGATCAGACAAACCATAGAACAAATGGGGATTTGGGGTCTTGCTTACTCTCTTCACCACAGAATTTGAACTGGCAACCTTCTGACCACAGGTACAGTTTACAAACCCACTGATCCCCAAATCACCCTGGTCACCTACCGGACTCAACCGTGTTGCTTTACTGCAAGATTTTGAGTGGATGCTCTTGGGAGCCACAGAAGTCTTGATTTCAAGAAAGTTTGCAATGATATCTTGATGTTTAGTCATTCAGATGCGATAGAAGGTCTCTAA
>JAODKC010000137.1:12417480-12433929 GCA_026777985.1 Mormyrops attenuatus
CCCCCGCCCCCCCGCGCCTCCCCCCCCCCCCCCCCCCCCCCCCGGCCCCCCCCCCCCCCCCCCCCCCCCCCGCCGGGGGGGGGGGGGGGGGGCGGCGGGCCAGGGTTGGGGCTCCTGCCTTAGAGTCATTAGCTCTGATAGACAAAGGGGGGGCCCATTGAGCTGCCCAGTGACCTGTCAGTGTGCCACGTGGCAGGGCAAAGGGCACGTTATGGCCCTGAGAGTGTCTGTATTTTAGTCATTTTTGGTTGTTTTGGGTTGACTGAGCCCCCCGGCCCATCTCTGCTGCCAGACATGCTTTTTGTCTGGCCCCATCGATAATGCTGTCAAAGGAAGGGTTCCTTCCCTCCCCCCTCAGCAGATCTTTAGGACAATTAGCCCCCTTTGTGATGCTGTGTAATGACTAAATGCGATTCAGAGCTGGCACGTTTCGCTGGGTAGTGGCCGATGTGATCGAAGCTCCCTGCTCCTTCGCCGCATCGAAGGAGCAGGTCGTTTGTAAATTGGGCTGTACCACCTTCTCGGAAAGGTAGGGGGGTCCATGCTCCATGTCCCGTGCCTACAACATGCAGCAAAAAGCAGTAGATGTTTCCAAGGAACACAAGTATGTACCCTCAGCCTGTTTTGGTCCAGGAGCGGCCGGTGGTGGGGTGAGGGGCGGTGACTGGGGTCATGTGACGGGCTAAAAAAGAAGTGTTGTCCAGCATTTAAAGCGAAATCCTCCCTCTTTCGGCAGGAATGAATGAGGCGATGTTCCGCTTTTCTTATTCCCCATAGAGGTTGCATCAAATATCTTCTTCGGCCGTAGATGGACTCCCCAGGAAGGACGGTCCAGTAAACCTAAACAAAAGCTTAACGGAGACCAGTACAAAGAGGCTTCTTGTTTACCTCATTCAACTCAAGCATCCTGTGGTGAACTTTGGCATGAGCCCCCGCCCCACCCAACACACACGTCTTAAACAAGAATGATTTTGCTGCCATCCAGACAATCCTGTTAATTAAAGTCCAAACAGAGTAAGAAAATGCATTTAAGGGGCCTGTTTCTCCTTGTGGCTCTGATGGCCACTGGGCGCCTCCATGCTGTTAATGTTTGTCCAGCATCCTACCCCCGGACACAGGACATCTGGTTCTCCTTTCACGGCCAGAGCCCCCCCACCCCCCACTAAGCCCACCCCACAGTGCCACAGGGGGCCACATGAAAGGCTATGGGGGGCATGGTCGGAGCTGGGAAGGTAGCGAGGCCTCATGCAGGACGTGCAACCGTGCAACACTGGGATGGGGGCTTCCAGTGGTCCTGAAGAAACAGCCAATAAAAACACAGAATAAGTGACTAGCAGCCACATACTTTGCATTTCTGTACGGGTGAAATATCATGGTCAGTTATTCCGCATGTAGGACAGTTCGGTTACCTCCGGTCCGGTCTGCCCTCTGCAAACAGTGGTATTCTGGGAGATATCAGACCCGCCCTCTGGACGGTCTTTTAAAAAGCACAAGATGGTCCAGCAGTGCTCTCTGGCTCTCCGGCCAGTGTGGTGGACACTCAGCTGGTTGCTCTGTCGACGCCGGGAGCAACAGCTGGTTTTAAAGCCAGACCTGTGCAAAGGCGGCTGCACCTTTCATCAGAACATCAGCGAAGCAACTGTGGGTTTCCTGTGCTTTAATCTTCAGCTTGGTGTTAAGATTAAGATGCACTTAACTGGTCCCAAGGGGAAATTCTGGGCCATACAGCAGTGAGAACGCAGTGCCATCAGACAAGTTCCAGAGACGGCACACCAAGTAAATGCAGTGCAAACAGATGTAAAGAGTACACGATGTGCAAGTAAAATATCCCCCCCCCCAAAAAAAACCCCAGAATACTGTGATACTATAGAAATAAGTATTTAAAGACAAGAATAATTAACGGTCTATCCGTGACTCAGCTAAGGGTGTTTAGTCAATGACAATGTGTTTGTAAAACTTTTAACCAATCACTGCCTGCTCCTTATACTCCTGGGGGGGGGGGGACTTGCAGTGGCTTATTTTCTGTGCTCTGCTCAATAAGGAAGTGGAGATCTGCGCTGGGGCTGTACGGTAATCCCACCTTATGATTTAGTGCCCGGGTGCCCCCAGGTGCAGCGCAGACTCAAGAGGAAAGCCATGGGGGGGGGGGGCTCTGTGATGGCCTACACTAACACCCACCATCATTATTAGCACATTTCCCTTGCGTGCCACCCCCCCCTCCCCACAGCACCTGTTGACAATTCCTTCCCAGGCCGCTTTCTCAGCCTGACAGACATCTGGAGGACATTGCAGGACCCTTTTATACTGGATTTATGGCCAAGGCTTTGAAGGGAAAAATGGAAGAAGCAGAAAAGTACCGACCTGTCAAGTGGCTGGGGAGGGGTGGGGTGGTTGTGATTTGTTTTCCCAAAGGTGTGTGACCCAGCTTTCGGGGGGGGGAGGATAGTTACTAGGTGTGCTCCAGACAAGGCAGCCGTTCCCACCCGACTGGCCCATAACGTACATCCTGATCCGCCTTCCTTCTCCAACAAGCCAGGAACATCACCTCCACCACCTGCAGCTCCTTAGTGGCTTGGGTAAGTGCCACTGAGAACTTGCACCAGTTCCAAACGCCTGGTTCTGTCTGCCTGAGGTGAGGATGTCTTTCCCTACAGAGGAGGTGAACTATTGTTTGTTTTTGAGATGGGAAGCCTTGAAATAGCTCTGTCTGACATCTTGCATCACATATGACTCCTTCTGGTTTTAAGCAGCGTTTTGGTGGCCCCATGAGAGCAGGCTGAGGTAAAATGAAGCATTCTGCAACAAGGACAAAATGTGTCATTTGCATTTAGGCCAGAGACTAACACTGTGGTCAAATCAGACGTAGCTTCTGTTGAATGCTTATTATCCCTTTCTGACCACCATGAGAACACGGCTATGAGAAGCACAAGCCAATCACAGATGTTGCCATTTTGGTGTGAAGTTGCCTGTTTCTCTCTTGCCCGAAGATGTAACAAGATATTGAAACTCAGGTATTTCTAAATAGTTTACGTAATATAAGGAAATCTAATGGATTCTGTTATTTAGAGAGACCCTTTCTGCACTACAAATTTATCCATAATTAAGATAATTTAAAATGATTTTTAAAGAATACATTACTGTGCAAAAGTCTTAGACAGTCAAAGAAAATGATGTTCATGTTGTAAAATAATCTTAATTTTGGGGTAAGACTAGTATTATGTCTATCAGAGTTACTCCATAACCATGTTTTTGCTGACTTGGCTATTAGCATATGTTTGGCTATTTTTGAATTTTTTAAGTAATTAAGTTAATTATTTAATTAAGCTGGTGGTGATATTTAACAAATACATGGAATGGCTGGGAGGAGAAGTTTGGGAACTGAAGCGCTGTTCATCTAGCCATCCAAAAAGATGTCAGTAACTTCTTGGAGAACAGAAGAAATTCTTCTTAGTTTTATTGTTACTCCTAATTTGCATATGGTCCTGTAAGGGCTGTTTTCTGAGCAAATATACACTTGTGCTCAGTACTCTATGTATTGTCTTAAAGTGCCAAATAAAAGTAAATATTTACTCAAAGTCTGTAAGTTTTCAAGAACCTGAGCTCTGGCTGGTGAACTGCCCGCTTCTTTCGTCAGTGAAAAATCTTTTGGAGGAAGGTCTGGAGAAAAGGGAAAATAAGCGAGTGAGGACTGGAGTGACTGGGCGGCGCCAGACTCGGTTGGCAGGATGGACCACAGCCTCGCCGACCTGCCCACAGTGGACCCCGACCCCCCGTTTTCAATCACAATCTCTCTTCTCCGCCTCTGAGACTCATTATGGAGTACTGACGCGTCGACACGTACGCAACAACTGGGTGGGAGAGTCTTCCCGGCTATAAATATCCCACGGCTATTCCGGGATGTCGCCGCCGATCGGACCCGTCCCGCTGCAAACGCGGCGTCACTCCATTCCCCTCACCCCATCCAGGGCCTAAAAATAACACCCACTGGTCTCCCGGCGCGGGCGGTTCTGTTGCCGTACTGACTCGCTGGGAAGCAGGCTGCCTCTTCACGCTTTTAGTAGACCTTTCTTTCTTGTAGCTTGTTAAAAATTCACCGGCTGACGCATTATTTAGTCCCAGCTTGTGACTCGGAGCTCCCTGGGACTGAGTTGCAATTCGAGTGCCGTGGAGCTTCTGGGGTGGCTGAACCACGTGCCGACTGACTCTGCGCCCGCCAACCTGGGGAGAAATTACCTGCTTGATCCCCTCTTTCATTTATTGTCCCATGCTCATGGTTGTCAAACTTTTTATCTGGAGACCTCCCCCAAAAAACACTGGTCAAGTTTCGCAGCCCCCTTAGATATGATAAAAATTGGTAGCCGCAAGGGGGTCCACCTTGGTCAATTTTATTGGCCGGATAATGAAATTTATTAGCGGACTGCAATGAACAAAATATGCTTACTGAAAAAAATGAAAACAAACAAGGGCTGTGATGCAGATTCTCATATCTCTTTGGGCTCAGAGGCAGGAAAATTGTTTAGTCAGGAACAGCGGGAAATAAGGGCGAGGTGGAGGAACCGACTTCCAGGTTCTGAGTGGCCCTGGATAGCGGGGTGCTGAGTAACCCCCCCCATGACCCTGGAGACCGGAAGCTTCCATCTACTAACGTGATTCTTTTTCTCTCTCTCTCTTTCTCTCTCACCCTTCCTTCCACCTAGTTTGTGACTTCACAGGGAGCATCGTGAATAAGACAAAGATCTGACAGGGGTCACCTCATCGGCGGCGGTCAGCACGTCGGGCACTCCCGAGACGGCCAACAAGGGCAAATATTTGGGTCAATTACACCTCCCTTTCCGGGGCCACCATCACAAAAGGAAGATCAAGGGGGAGGTGGAGCTCTTGAAGGGAGAGGGACAAGGCCAGGGAAAAATAGCGGCCCCTTCCCAGTGAACTCTGGAGGCTATTTCTGGTGCTTCGTGGGCAAACTGGCTACTCATTTAGGGAAACTTGGATGTTGGAAAAAGGACTCACCAGTTGCCTACCCATTCATCCCCGGGTCTGTGTAAGTGCTGGATATAGATATCAATTTGTACGGCTCCCAATCTGACCGACAAAGACGCTAACTTTAGCCAAGCTGAGGGTGAGCTCTGCTATTGCGGCTCCTGGAATTAGTACCTTTCTCCGGGACAGACTTCCGACACCACGGGGTCCAGGGATCTCTGTTTGCGACCCCGTTTCTCTAACTGAGCTCCTGGAGTAAAGTTCATGTCTATCTCCAGGGCCACGTATCGTTAGTTTGTTGCGCTCTGGCAAAGAGTGTGAGGGTGTGCCGGCCCACATCGGAATCACGCCCTCAGCGCCACCAGTCAGCCGTTTGCCGCCCCGGTTGCTTTGATGTCCTTAACCAGCAGGGCGGCGCACCATGAAGCCTCTGACGCCAATTGGCTCTCCGTCCCCCCTGAGGCTCCTGAACAAGGGTCCCGAATACCTGCGTAGGCAGATGGATGGCGGGGGTAGGGGCCCTGCACTCAGTGCTGTAGAGCGACTGGAGGCTGATAAGGCCAAATATGTGAAGAGCCAGCAGGTCATCAACACCAAGCAGGAGCCAGTGCTGGTACCCTGTGCCACCCCTCCCCCCGTGCCTCGGCGTCCCCTTGCTGTGTCTGGTGCCTCCACACCTCGTCCCATCTCCCGCCGCACACCAGACTCCCCGTATTTAGTTCTGGGCTCCCTTGTCGTTCGACACGAGGACGAGGAGGACGCCAAAAAGGAGAACCGCCATAGTGCCGGTGTGGAGGAGCGAAACTGGAGCAACACTGGGCGGGCATCCCCGGGGCCCATCGTCCTCATCTCCCCCCTGGTGGCCCCTCACAGTGCCCCCCTGCTGCGGCGCAGCACTGGCAAGCGTATGCTGCGGCCCGACTCGCTCGTCATCTACCGGCAGAAGAAGGAGTGCAAAAACGCCAGTGGCAGTGGCAGCGGAGTCGAGGCTAAGACCTATAGCTTTGTGCGGCGGCTCTTCCAGGGGTCCATGCGGGATCGGGGCAGGCAGAAAATGACCATCAGCGAGGAGAGGGCGCCGGCGCAGGACGAGGAGTCTCGCATGTCCTGGGCGGACCAACGGGACACGTCACAGGAGACCAAGAACTTCAGCAAGATGGACCATGGCTCTATGTCGACCCCCAACAGCCCTCGCTCACCTGAGAGGATGCAGCACAGCACGCCAGAGGACCCCAGTGACCCATGGAGGCTTGCTGTGCCTCACAAGACAGCTGGGCTGCGCCGGTCCAAATCGGACCTCCGCCTACGCTGTTCACTGGCACTGTCTGACAAAGAGCGCTTCTTTGACTACTGTGGGCTGGACTTGGAAGTGGTGCAGAGGCTGGGCCCCGAGAACTTCCCATCAGGCGGCAGCTCCGTGGACACGCTGTCCCTGGTGCTGCGCAGTGTCAGCGGCGGTGGCGGACCTGGTTCAGAGGCCAGCGAGTTCTCCCGGCACTCAGGGGAAGGGCTCGCCGAGGAGGAGCTGACAGAGCAGTTGCCGTCGATCGTGTCCATCGTCGAGAGGAATGCCCGCGTCATCAAGTGGCTCTACGGGTGCAGGAATGCTGTCCAGCAGGGGCCCAAGGAGTCCACCGTGTAGCTAAATGCCTCTGCAGATTGGCATCACATACTGTAAATTCTGGGGCGTGCTGCTGTGTCCCTGGTTTGGGATATCGGGAATCTTGGCAGTCCGGGAGCGTCCGGCTGGTGACGGTGTCCTCCCTCATCTTTTGACAGAGGCCAGTAATGACAAGGCACATAAATTCCAGAGGGGGAACCCCTAATAGTGCCGGCTGTGTTGTTTATCAGTTGGTGGGTCTGTTGTTTTGGGTGACGCAAGCATCCCTCAGCACCAGACAGATCTGCCCTGGCTGATCTACCTACCTTTGGGCCAGTTAGAGTCCTGAGCTGTTTGGGGGGGGAGAAGGAGGAAAGAGGGGGGAAAGATTGATGAAAAACAGGTTTATCCCTGTGCTGTAAACATTCACAGGGGACAGGGAGGCATCTGATTGCGAGGGAAGTTGAAAACCCCATGGGTTATTTTAACAGACCGCTTGGTTGGCATTTCTGATGAGTCTGGTAATGTGTGTGTGTGTGTCTGAGATGCATTGGCACCCCCATCCCGCCTAGATGCCCCCTGCCTCATAATCTGGGCTTCCTGGAATAAGCTTCAGGCCCTGCATTGGATAAGCTGTTATGATAGATGGATGGGGATAGCGTGAACAAATGGATGGAGGCTGGGTCTCCTTGTGAGGAGTCTGTGTCCTGTTCTTGATGTATTTCTCATCAGTCTGAGCAATACAAGGTTGTCTTATAAATACAGTCATGAAACAGCACATGAGTCCTTAGGTCCGTTAACAGGTGACTGGCAGTATTTTACAGAAATCGGAATCACATGAGCATCTGGGATGTGTCATTATTACTGCCGTGGGGTGCAGCTGCCTGCTTCTCACCTGCTGTTTTAAGCCCCTCCCTCAAGGTCCCTTCTGGACCTTCCCTTCGGCCATCGTCCTGGGTGGGACACACTGAGAAGGCTCACGACCTTCATCAGACATGCTTTTAGGAACCACTTCTTGTGCAGCATGTTGCAGCTTCATGAAAACCAAACCGGAAGTGTTTAGTGATATTTCTGAGAAATGTTGTTATGCATGTTTACACCCATGGGTCTGTATATATTTGGTTTATTTCTGAGAGCTTTATTCTCACAGGAAACCAAATCACAATAAAGCAGTTTTTTCTGACTGTGAATGGCTGTTTGTGATTCTGTTTTTGTCCACGTTCGTCTGAGTACCCGACCTCGTAATCTACTCACTACACAGCCACGTTGCACATTGACCAAAACTCTCGAGTTATGTAGCACTAACTTAAATGCTGAATTTCTAAATAAAAAGTCTCAATATTTTATTGTTGACATTTCAGTGTCTCTAAAAGGGCTCGGTGCTGCAGGTTCAGACGTGGGGTGTCCCACACAATCAGCCTATGACTCACAGTTCAGATGGGGTCTGGCTAGGGGCCAGTGTGTGGCTCAGTGGGCAAGGGCACTATGACTGTGATCGGAAGGCTGCTGGTTCACATCCCATGGTCAGCTGAGTAATTTCGCCTTTGAGCCCCTGAGCAAGGCCTTACCCGCAATTGCTGCAGGGACTAATCTGCTAATTAAAAGTAACTGTAATTCTTCCTCTCTAGCATCTCCACCCTCCCCTTCCCTCCTTTCACAACTCCGGCAGCATCACTCTGTTCTTCCCTGCCTTCCTTTGGGAGAGAGCAGAGCAGGGGGTGGAGCTTAATTGATTGGCAGTGAGAACTGTTTGCACATAACAAAAGACAAAAAGCTGGTTCTGGGCCCCGGTGATCAAGTTACCTAGCCCCTGACGACAAACCCTCCCTGGGCTGTGGCTCCCCCTCGCACTCGAGGAGGACAATGGGCCCCTGTCACTCACACTCGCTGTGGGGCCCCATGACTCATTCTGTTTAGGCTTGTAGAAAAAGGTTTTTTATACTCATTTGGATTTGGATCCCTCATCTTTCTGTGCCCCTCCCACTTTTGTCGGTCCCATGCAGACAAACAGCTGGTGTCTAGTCCCAGCCCCCCAGGCTTAAAACCTCAGTTCAGGGTAAGCGGCCCCAGCAACCCTGGTCTCCAGGTGTGATTGCGATTGCAGTTTTGCTTACTAGCAGGACCCAGCAGGACGTGGTGTTTCTGACAGCTGGAGGCTTTTAAAGCACCACCACGTCTCTGGGGTGGGGTGGGGTGGGGTGGGGAGGGGGGGCGGTCACAAGGTCAGTGGTGGAGCAGAACAGAAGTTAAAACTCCCACTTTATTGGGGTTGCTAACTTTGAATGGCTGGTAGGTGCCACATTAAATGGTCTGGGCTTGCAGGAATTCAAAGGCATGGAGCCCCCCCCCCGCCGGAGCGGGATTATCGCTGACCACTGTTTTTCCAAATATTAAACTTCAGGGAGTCAGGAAGCCTCACCACCAACATTGTTAGGTTACCTAGCAACGGGTGTCAAACGAATTGCTTGCACTTACAGCCTGAGATATCGGCCCTTTCTTTCTTTCAGCTGTCTTCCAATCCCCAGCGTGGGTAACACAGTAAACAGGGTAAAGTACCACCAAAAAATGCCTTCACTGTTTTCAAAGGCAGTTATGTAATTGTGTGTATGTGTCCAACCCTCAGAATTAGGAATTCCTAATCAGATCACCTAAGAGTGCAGTGAGTGGGTGTGTGTACATAAACACAGGCCTGTTAACATGGTCCGAGGGTGGCAACAGTAAAAGTAGTTGATGGGGGGCGCATTTTTGATGCTGCTTTTAACACGTGCCCCTGGTGAAGCAAGCCTGGGCACAAGATACAAGACAGATTACCAGAAGGTAAAATGAGCCCAGACGTCCAGCAAAGCTCAGTCCACGGGCCATGGTAACATCAGGAATTCTGAGTGTGCATCTTGAGAGCCCAGAGGACATGAGAGCTTCCAGCAGAAAAGCTTTTAAAAGGCCCCCAGAAGGTATGAGAGTCACACTGGCTGAGGATGTGAGGCGTGATGGGTCAGACCTAATTCTTCTGGTCCAGCAGTTTGATAGAGCACAGTGAGAGGGGTGGGGGTCATCGAGAGTCGCCTGTGAGGCGGCTTTCTGAGCACTCACATTCACAATCTTGCTGAAGAAGCAGCCATGTTGGTCCGAGCTAGAGGGCACAGAGCGAAGCGAGATGTGGCCAGTGGAACACCTTGGGGTCACACCTTCTGGGGGGGGGGCATTTACACACCTGGTTTAATTCCGGGAACATTACCCCCTGCAATGTGACGTTTAATGTGAGGGCCGCATGTCTGTGAAGGCACCGACGGTGCAGCACTCGTAACCATCCGTGAAGCAGCCAAGGCCGGCAGCCTGAGGGACCTACAGTTTTCCGTCGGCTTCCGCGCGCGCTTGGGCCGCACCGTTCATTTCGGCACATTTCACTGCTAGCGTACATTAAACACGGAAGGAGGCCAGCCCAACTGAACACCATACTAAACAAGGAAATATACAAGAATATTTACTGGTAGGAATTTGCATAGGTTATTGCATAATTCCGAGGTAAATGCAAATCCATGCACCATTTCCAATACTTGAAATTTCTGAACTATTTTAAACACGAAGTTCAGCTTCTCATTGTCTCTGGGGCATGTGGCTGGTGTCTGACTGTCCGTTTTGTGTTTCTCATACGAGTGGGACAGGAAAGCCATGACTAAAATTTGTCCTCACAACCCCTCCTCCCCGTCCCCCTGCCCCCGACACTGTCCCAACAGGAGCCGGAAACCTGACCCCTCTGCCCTGGTGTCCCTCCCCCTAACAAAACCCTGGCCAGGGCAAAAGGAGATCCGATGGCGGCCTGAGCTCATAAATCAGGGGGGGGCAGCCCTTTTTTCTGCTCTCTTTCACCCATGACCCCCCTGGTGCCCCGGGGCTCGCTGAGCAAGGCTCTGCTTCTCCTATCTGTGACTAATAGCCCCCCCCAGTGCAGGCCTGACGTCACCCCTGGTATGGAGAAAGGGCAGAGCTGGGTCGTCCACAGAAAAGCCCAGAGGCTTGGGCAGGGCCAGGAAGTCCTCTGAGACCCGGTTCAGGTACACAGCTGGGCCGAATTCGAACCGTGCTCACCGTACTCCATGACTCAGGGTAGCTGGCGAACACGGTAGATGATGCCACCTGCTCGTTCAATCTGCAAGTAGTGTCACATTCAGAAGGTCTTAGTATCACATTTAGAAGGTCATCCTTGAGACACAAATTTAAAGTGTGCGTGTGATCCAGAGTGACCTGGCACAAGGCCAGGGCAGGGGGCATGATTAAGTGGGTTTGCATGGGAGAAGGGATGCGTCGTAGGGCGGACGTAGCCCAGTTTGGCCAGCAACATTTGGACCAATAGCAGCGCCAATAGTCACGCATGAAGATGCATGAGGAGGGAAGGGGGCAAGAGTGGAAGGAGCTGTCAGAATGAGTGATTTGTGTCAAACCGGCCTGGCGACAGGCCCAGGATGGTGGGAAGGAACACCACCTGTTACAACTCGTTTGTTTTACCTCAGCACTAATAGAACGTTACTCATTGCCTCGGCGTTCCCGCCTTGGCAGCTGTGCGTGCTTCCTGTTTTTCACAGTCGTGCCGGCCTCACACAGTCTAGGACCATGTCCACTGTGGCTAGACTGTACCCAGTCTCCTCTCCATCCTCAATGTTCCTGTGATGCTTAAAATACTCTCAGGCTGGACCAACCTGGGGTTATCGGGATAAACAGGCCGGAGACAATGGCCTTTACGCTCTGTGGTTTGTGGGGGAGACTTTCAGGCTCATTCCAGCGGTTAGCAGCGTCTGTCCTGGGGTCTGGAGTTAAGGCGAGGCCCAGGCTGCTGTGAGCGGTGCAGGCGTTCTGCTGAAGATGGAAGAGGGAAAGGATCTTCAGTATTTGGGCAGAGGGTGGGTGGGGTCACTGTTGCACACTTTGAGGTTTTTAAGATAGAGAGAGACAGAAATCGTGACGGAAATGCCACATCTGCCAGCCTCAGTGTGTGGCTGCTCTACACATCAAAGCGTAGCCTAACCCACGGCCTCGGGGCCGAGCGTCTGTATTTAAAGCTCAGGCCGGTCAACCACGGCGCCACACAGCGTTTGACCTCCCCCACCGAAGCCTCAGGACTAACCCATGCAGGACGCACCCAGTACATGCGGCAAAGGTAGTTCAGGCTTGGGATGTGAGCCCTACTGACACACTTCTTAATGAGGATATCACACAGATCACCAGCAACACGCCATGCGTGAACATCTGGAGTTCAAAACTTCAGCTGCTTCTTCTTCTGGGTGCCACAGATCACATAACGTCGGTTGATCCATCCATCCATCTGCCATGGCCGCTTACCCATTTCAGGATCGCAATTTTGGTTTATGCTTCCAAAAACTCTGAACTTCCTCCAGTCTTAGGGGAAATAATTCAGACAACAAAGCGATATCTACTTATTGTTTCTCCAAAGAAACAATAAAAAAATTAAAACACTTAATGCAGAGAAAAGCAGAGACTTTTATTTTGAAAGTCCTATTAAATAAACATGTGACTGGACTGCTGTTAACGCACAGCTTGCAGCATGAAAAAACAAAAACTGTTTAATATGAAAAAAGGCGGGAATAAAGGCTTTCCTGTGTCTCAGGGGGAGGAGTTATCCAGCCTTGTAGTCAACCTCCAGCCTTTGCTAAACAGCGTGAGGTTATGATAATGACCTCCCATTGTCTTTCCAAATAAGTATCAGTGAGGTTACAAGGACCATATCCAGAAGTTGTGAGAATCGGTAGAGTCAAAGTGGATCTCTAATAATCAATAATCAATAATCAAGAAACGTTGCGGGCAATCTGACCCAAATGTTCCAGGATTAGGTTGTGGTCATAATGACAACGGCTGAGTGTTGTTTTGGGGAAATGTGAATTGTGACACGCAACTGAAGCCACCCTCTCACCCCCAAAAGTCTAAAGCAGTGTTTCCCAAGCTCTTGGGGCCCCCTACACAATCCATGTTTTTGCTCCTACTGGGAGTTGGGTGGGAGCAAAAACGTGGACTTTCTGGGGGTCTCGAAGGATCGAGTTGGAAAATAATATTTTAAGCTTCAAGTAGGCTGACACCTTGCAGATCCAAGGTATGTGAGTCTGCTGCCTTCATTCTAGGCTCTGATAATTAAATTAGCAGCTGTAGCTGTCATTGTGTTTTTCATTTTAATCTACAACAAGTTGATCTATAACCCATCTGATCAACTTTGAGTGATTTCTGTCATGGTTATCTGGAAAGGCCTCTATCCTCCTCTGGCTGTAGGATATAACCAACACTGCAGCCCTAATTGTGGCCGTAATTGCATAACTGCATCCTTAATAGCAGCCCTAACTGTGGCCCTAACTGCAGCCTTAACTGTGGCCCTAACTGCATAACTGCACCCTTAACTGCAGCCCTAACTGCGGCCCAAGCCGCGGCCCTAACTGCAGCCCTAACTGCAGCCCACCATGTCCAGCCACCCCCACCATTTCTGCCCATATTGGACCCCGGCCCTGGCCATTAGCGCTGAACACGGCCCTGTTGCTGAGAACCTGTGGAATCCCTATGAGGTTTGGCACATTATCCATGCTGCATGGAGCCAATAGTGGAGAGGGATGTCTACCCCCATCCCCTGATTATGAAAGCCCCCCCCCCACCCCCCAAAAGACAGGGAGGTGGGCCTTTAACAGATAACATCATTGAGCATCTTAGGATTACTGCCGTAACGAGCGCATTCACAACAGAGCTCAGGATTGGGGCTATGGTTAGGGCTGATAGAGGATTGGGGGGGGGGGGGAGCATAAGGTCCCTGGTGGGTCCAGCCTGGGAGCAGGACAAAAAAAACCAACATCCTCAACAGCTGTGGAAACAGAAACCAGATATAGCCAGGGCTTAGCGGGCAGAACGAGAGCGGATGGAAGAGCAGGTCCCACCTACCTCCCACCCCCACCGGCCAAACATCCTGGCCTCATTCATCCCCTTCCTCATCATTTGTTATTCTGCCTCCTTCATCTACCCATTTGTCTCTGTCCTGTGTCACTTATGCCCTCCTGCTTGGGCAAGGGGCAGTTTTCTCTGGTACGGCTTTTTGCTCTCGTCATAGCCACAGAAATGAAAGCCACTGAGAGAATGCGTGGCCGTGTAAGGGAAGCTGATGCGAGACTCACCGAATCCGGATCAGGAGCTGTACAGCATGGCAGCACAGATCAGTGCTTCCCAGCTAAGATTTGGCACAGCTCTCGGACATGTCCACAGTGTCCCAGTCTGAAGGAGGTCACTGTGTAGCTGGCTTGTAAGTTCTTTGGCTCGGTATTCAATTACGTGTTCTCCGAGTCTCTGTAATGGTATTGTCGATACAGAGGAATCAATTTCCAGGTTAGTCCAAGCCCTGGTGTGAAAGAATGACAACAAAGCCCTGCACTGCTTACTTGTGTGTAGTCCCTCATTACCAGGCGTGAATCAAATCCCTCCATTTATTAAAGGAGATATACGTAATTCTGGGCTGGCCTACGGATCAGGTTCCTCGTGCTAAAAGAAGAAGGCTGAAGGACGACTGGGCTGTGTCTGAGCTGCGGAAGGGTGAGCGGCTTGAGAGAGAGATTAGCCCTCTTCAGGAGATAATGAGGGATAGAGAGAGGCAGGGGCCATAAATCCGTGCTAAAGAGCCAGGAGATTATCAGATATCGAACTCCACATCGCAGAGGCGGAAGCTGGGGAGGTCAGAACCAAAACAATTTTGTAATAGTTTTCTCCCCATAGACCCCTCACTGGCATCTTCTCAGAGACCGCGGCATTGCACTGTTCAATTCGCAAGGTGATTCTCCCCCTGCTGGTTGACACATTGCATTACACTCATAAGCACCATCAAAATCACGGGAGACTTTTCTCATACTTGACAAAAAGTTTCCCCCCAGGTCCCTGAAAGCAGCACTATCCAAAATTATGTCTCACATCATGCCAACATCTGTTCCTCAGACTGCTGAGGGTGCAGATGGGGTGGGGGAGGAGCACCTGGCTTCAGGCAAAGGTGGGTTTCAAAGCCCACGCCACTCCTTGTACCAGTTCTAACCAGATGGGCTCGCCATCCAGGCTGCATGACTCACCGCTCCCCGCTCACGTGTTCATCTCATCTGGCGTGTGCCCACACGTGCCGGTGTGTACATACAATCACGTATTGGCATTTTGGTGTGAGCAGGTTGGCTTGAACATAAGCATTTTAATTCTAGGTTTAGACTGGATAAGCCTTTGATTATGGATCCCCATGTATTGTTGTGGATTGCTGTGGATCGCTGTGGATCGTAATGCATTGCTATGGATTGTTGTGGCTTGTTATGGATTGCTGGAGATTGTTATGGATTTCTCTCAAATTCCCCAGTAGACGTATTACTTTTCTTGTCAGGCAGACAGGGAGACAGTCAAAGCAGCAACCATGAAAGAGATGACAGGGAAAGATAATGCCGATTGTTTATGAGTCTGTGCATCTCGTGTTTAGGGGGTCTTGGTGAAGGTCTAACTGTAGAGAAATGAAAAACCAGTGTGTAAGCTCGGGGCCCGTCACCCAATAGGCTCAGGCCGGAACTGCAGATGCTGATATCTGAGCACACACCATTCGTGGCCAGTACTGAGGCCTATGCTCTGACCAGTCAAATCTGTTTGCACCACATGATTAGATTTTTTTCTGGCCAATCATCCGGTCATCGAAATGGAATCCTGTATCATAGCAGAACTGAATTAAAACTGACACTATTACACACAGCCATCTGTGGAAGCAGGTACAGATGTACCAGCAGGACACTGGGTGACACCCATCAGCTATCTATGTCACTTTGGATTAGCCATCTGCTAGCTCTGTGCTATCTTTGGTGTATAGGCACCACCTTTATCCAACAGTCCCATAATGCACCTGCACCCTGATATGATAAAAATTTGTCAAGCAGGAAGGGTCCCGCACAATAAATTTCACTATCCATCCATCTCTCCATCCATCCTCCCATTTTCTATACCTGCTTGACCTATGCAGAATCGCGAGGGTCCAGAGCAGTGTGCGAAATACCCGTCAATATTCGGGGGGGGGTCCCCATCTGCCTATTGTTGCGCAGTACCGATCTTGAGATCCCCTTAAAATTTTGCTTTTGAGGCTTTCAGGGGGTCTCATGGGTTAATCAGGGGTGTCAGACCCCCCGTATTTCGCAAACTGGTCCGCAGCCTCATTTTGATATGATAAAACTGAGTTACAGATTGCTACTAAGGTTCTGATCGAAAAAAAAAAAACATTATTTTTTTAGCACACCCCCGAAATCATCTTTGCGATTCCTCCAGATCATTTGCCGCCCTAAAGTTTGGGAGCTGGTCTAACTGATGGTCACACGGAATCTACCTTTGGAGGCGTGGCGCCATGAATCAAATGTTTTACAGGAAGGCTAAATGTGAAATAAGAGCTCCCCCCGTCAGCCACTTCCATCCTACGGCCATTTGCCACCCCACAGTGTCAATTCATATCCGCTCTTTGCTTCGCAGATCACAGCTTCCTGTTCCTCTCATGGTTGTCTCCAGATCCCTTCAGATCTCTTGCATATGTTGACATATTAACTACCACCTATATGGTGTAATGTACAGTGTGTAGTTATACAATAATAAACAAACTACTCTATTTCCCTAAAGCAAAAAAATATCTTTTGGGGGAATTCTTATTCCACTCTGGCTTTAGGACACACACACTATCATGGACCTTTTCACTTCTCTGGCCACATGCTAACCCTCCCGGTCGGGAGTGGTCGAGGGGGGGGGGGGGGGTTTTAGCGAAAAAACATTTTTAGGCAAAAAATCGTAAAAAGCGGTTTTTTTTTTGCCGAAAACCAAAAAACGGAGGGGGGTGGCCA
>JAODKC010000137.1:12433939-12449799 GCA_026777985.1 Mormyrops attenuatus
GCCCCCGGCCCCCCCGCCCCCGCGGCCCCCGCCGCCCCGTTGCGCAACAAACCTTGTTTCGGCAAATCTGCTTCCAAAGCTGTTTTTGATGTCCGGAAAGCAAAGACAGGACTGAGGGTGGCCTGGGGGGAGGGGTGTAGGCTCAGTTATTCTTAATGACAGGAAGTTTGTCCCACGGAAAGCTGAGTGTGTTTTAATCCGCTTGAAAGTCCCTGTTTTTATTATCCCATAATTCCTGTAGGTTCTGCTCCCACTTCCCGACCCAGGAAGTTCAGAGGAACAATTTGAAAGGTGTGACAATGGAAACCGCGGCCCTGGCGCTGGAAGTCTGCGGATAGCTGCTGTTTTCTTGTTAAGCAGGAGGAGGCAGAGTCAAGAGAGACAGGAGAGAGAAGGAAATGGGGGCATCAGTAATGACTGGAAAGGGGGAAAGAGAGAGAGAGGGAGAGAGACGAGAGAGAGAGAGAGAGAGAGAGAGACTCTCGGTAGGGGTTTCAAAATCAAGGCCAACAGCCAAACGCTTGATTGTCCAGCAGCATTAATATGACTGATATTGATTTTGCAATCTATGAAGCTCGACATTTTATTTCCAGGCAGCTTAATAATCATCACCATAGCTTTTCCCTGCTACCACAAATATTGCCACAGTTTTAGCACAAGTATGGTGCAAGAGCTCCCTCTGCTGGTGAGGATATGAATTGAGAGGCAGCCTTGTTCCCATAATTCAGTTCATTATGCACCACAGACACAGTTGGCTGGTCATTGATGGGGCAGATGATAGCGCAACAGGCAAGACGAGACCAGTAAAACCTGGATTTGATCACAGGGGTTTGGTGTTACCTACTCCACATGCGGCTGGGGGGGCTTTGGGGGTTGGGGGGGTGTGCAATGCTAATGAGTTCTCAGAGTCTGAAATGACTTTACAGCATTAGGTGATTTTCAGTGCAACAGCATTTATTGAAACACAGGAGCTGCACACATTTTGTCACACGAGAACAAAAACACCTTTTGGGAAGAATGTGCCGCAGAGTCGACTCGCTGCAGACTGGCGGATCAACGGGCTCTTTAGCGGCTCCGCCACCCCCAGAGCCGGGGGTGAGACACCTTCCCATCCATCTCATGCCACTTCTGTTCATCCTGAGCCAAACCGGATGCCCTAGATGTGTTGAAGCCTGGTGAAGGAACGTGTGCTTCATTTCAGCGGGGGAGGGGGAGGGGGATGGGGGCAGACTCCATCGTGAAGGTGAAGTGGATTAGACCTCACTCTCTGTCTGCCTTCTCCTCCATAATCTCTCTCTCTCTCTTCATCTCTCTCTTCCTCCAACTTTCTTCCTTACTTCATAATCCCTCCCTTCCTCTCTCCGTATCTTTTTCTTTCCATAATCTCTCTTCCTTCTGCGGGAGTGAGTTGCATGTACATCTCCTACTGTCTGCCCGATGTGCTTTGATGCACGGGCTTTTGCGGGCTGAAACCCAGGGGCCTCTGCTAATCATGAAATTCTCAGATGATCGGATTGCCGCTTTGGGTTCCAAACTTCAGCACCTCCAACCGCAAACGGAAGCAAAAAGAAATAAAAGATCCCCGGCTGCTTCAAAAAATCCCAGCGCTGACAGTGTCTGCATTTGCTTCCAGCACCTTTGCTCCTCTTCCAAGGGCCTCGGACCATGTTTGCATGCCTCTGCTGTCTGCACATGGACCCTGTTCTTTCCTCAAAGACATCAACATTCACAGCGACAGGCATGTAGGAAAGGACAACAGAGATGAAGGCTTCTATTTAACACACAGTGTCTAGTGCTCTATAAACCACTAATAAACCACTAATGTCACGGTGATCACAGTGATCTATGGAGGACATGTAAGCGGGGCTGAAAATCTGTGTGCTGGCCGTGGGTGGGATGTGGGACCTTGGAGGCAGGCTGCCTCCCCCCCCATTTCTGGGCCCACCCCCCAGGCCATTGGCTAGTTTGTCTTGTTCATGCTCTTGGACTTCAATTCAACCAACTTGCTGGTGACAAAGTTCCACTTAAATGCCGTGTCTTCGCTGTTCCCACCGGGGGAGGCGTGCTTAGAGAAGGCGTTCCCGCTGTCTCCCCCTTCGTTCTCTTGCCTCGCCTGGCTCACCTCCTGGCCCTGCCCCCCATCCCCCTCTGAGCCTTCGGCCCCCTCGTCAGCCTTGCCGCCGGCTGCACCCTGTCTCATGGTGGCCGCCTGCTGCCACTTGGTGGTGAAGTTATCCCAGAATCCCGTGTTCTGCTTGCTGGGCGGCGGCTCCTCCGGCTTGATGGCCAGTGGGCTGGGGGGACATGGGAAAGGTTGAGGGGCATGGTGTTTGCATGTTCTCCCACCGAAAGCAGAATCGCAGGCAGGGCTTTTTTGGGCTATGTTGGCACACACAGAGAATTTGTCACCAGTTGTTAGTTTTTATGTGTAATTCTTCGAATGAGCTCAATTGACTATTTTGAAATAAAAACTTTTTTCTCACTTGATGTGTTCACTTCGTGTTCTGAGAGCATAACGTAGTTGAGTTAAATCTCACTGAATTTTCTCATGTCTAATTAAACCAATTGAATGTGGAGAAATCATACATGTCTTTCTTAATAATCATATAAAAGCAATATACATTTTTATTATGAGACAACAAGCAATTAACATGTATTTCCTACTACTAAAGCCATATGATATCATGTATGGTAAAATGTAAAGTTCATGTAAAGTTTTATGTTTTTCCTATACGCTTTTCTCTCGAGTGTCTTACCTGTAAAGTGTCTTTTTGGTATGAATGTGGCCATAATCACACAAGGAAAAACACTGACTTGCAGTGAACATATAAAAAACATCATTTGTTGTCATATATAAGTGAAATATATGAATAAAAAATGTTTGATGGCCTTATATGAACCATGGGTAGCTAAAGACGATTAAAAACATATCACATAGAAAGAAAGAAAGAAAGAAAGAAAGAAAGAATCGTGCTATGACTGCTGAATTTCACAGTGCCCCAGAAGAATGATCTGCACTTGCGTGGTGTCTACCTCACCCAAAGATGCTACATACATGTCACCCTGCAAACACATCGGCCCGGTATGTCAGATACCCCTCTGATTCTAACACCCCTCACAGCGGCGCATCTCTGTGACTCTGACACCTAGATATGGCCTTACATTTCATATATGACCATGATTGTGCACTGATGACTGTCAGGCCCACGGAAACACTGTACAGTAAGTAAGTCCAATGCTATGAAACTTTATCATGAGAAACATACAAATCTCCGGAGCCAAGCCTCTTTCCTCGAGTGATTCGGGATAAATGCCCCGTACCAGAGTGGTTTCGCTGCAGAAGAAGACAGGTCAGATTTCGCTTGCCTCCTAGATCACATGACTTCTTCAGATCATGTGACTGGTTTGTTGCGGAAACTGAGGAGAAGATCAGAAGCCGGATGAGAAAGAGGTCTACCTTACATGAGATGATCCTTATCTGCTGTCACCAGACCATGGCTGGTCACCCAGACAACCAATCTTGAGACTTACTCAAGACACCAAATACAACACAGTTGCTGAAGCTACAAGCGAGTTTTGAGTCAAGCTCATTTCAGAGATTCAAGGGTTTTATTTGTCATGTGCAAGGTATACAGTCAGACTATAACCTGCAGTGAAATGCAAGGTGGTCAGCTCCACTGTAATGAAAATACTGGAAGGCAATAAGACAGAAAGGTAACAATATAATGAATAGAATAAATAAAGCAGAGAATTATACTGGAAAAAAAGGAAAAACACCAGAGATGTGCAACACAATTAAGAAAAAGTGTGAAGTACATACTAAAGCGAATGTTAAATTATAACCATCGATTAAGTATTTAGTAATCAGATGCCTTGAGGATAGAAGCTCCATCTGAGCCTCTCAGGTCTTTTTTCTACAAGACTACAATGCCCAATCAGCTTAGGGGGGAGGGGCGGAGCTTGGCAAGGCGTAACCTGTGCTTAAAGCGTGGAGTTACTCACTGGTCAGCAGCAGGCTGGGTCTCTGCCTCTAGCAGCTGGTGCTCATCTTCCTTGTTGAAGAGCGCCGACATGCTCTTCCAGCCCCTGGACCCCGCCCCCTGCATCTACGATAAAGGGCAGACAGAGGGGCTGTCTTTGAGTGCCCCTACCTACCCTACTACGGACTTGGACTCACTCTGTGTGCTCATTAGTTCTGACACCAAGCCAGCAGGGCTGGATACCTCTGCTAACTGATGTCGGTGGTGCGTGCAGGGAGTGAGTAGGCCATTTTTAATCATCATCATGCCATCGGCTGTAGCATGGGTCCAGAACTTCACACTACAGAGACGTGCATGCCAGTGGATCATCTGAATGATGCTCTTTGCACTGTATAAATAGTGTTCTGTGATCCGGTGCCTGTGTATAGTTCATCTAAAACGGCCACAGATGAAAGGTTCTGGACTCAATCCAACTCTTACCTTTTTAGCCAACTGGGACACGGTGTTGGGATTCTCATCCTCCTGGACTGGTGTCAGGTTGCTGTCCGGTTCACTTCTCTGCTAATAAACAGTGTCAATGAACCGTCAAAACTCCACCTTCCGTATTGACACTCTGTATGAAGATTTTCAGTGCGTTGGCTTTTTTTAGTGTTGTAATAATGTAATTAGAAAATTGTTATTAGCTTATCTTGTTGCTTTTGACCTGCAGTAAAAGTAGAGGCCTATTTTCAGTCCACACAAAAAGACGAAAGCATCCCTATGAACTAATTATTGTACCCATAAAAGTAACACTGCCCCCTGTCTTTGGAAATGATGTTGTTACAGTTTTATGAGGAGGGTTAGATTATATTAGATTATCAACATTGCCCAAACTCAGACAATGTAATGCAGTTTGACATCTACTCCAAAGTGTAAAAGTGCTAGAAACAGCTTTATAATATATATGTGTGATAAATAGTTAGATAAATGTATATTTATATGGTGGTATACATGGTACACATGGTGTGGTATAAGGTACCAGGACCACAGAGCATCCTGAGAGCCGCTGGATCCTGCTGAAGCCACAATTTGTGTGTGCAAATGAGGAAAAGGCTACATCGGGGGAAAAAACATCAATCTAGGGCAGCGGGAAGGAGGAACATGAAATTAGTCTCTGAAACTGGTTTCTGTGTTCGATCTTTGATCGTTACCGTTTCCGATGAGATTTTAATCATGCCCTGAATGTGGTCAGTTGCATTTACATGTGATTGCACACCTGTTTGGCGTTGGGTATAATTTTTGCTCATGTGGCACAATTCTTTGCAGCCTCATTTCATCACAAACATGACAACAGCCAAAACGTCATCACTCAAGTCAGACGGTATACCCGTATGTTACTTTCAGCCAAATACACTTAATTTACAAGGCTGAGGTCCTCAGATCAAAGACATGGCAACTTATTAGTGCTTTGGTTTAAAAGGCAAAACACAACAAGAATGTTTACCACAGGCAGCGGTACTTTCTTCAGAGTAATATGCATAATCATTATTTTCAGTTTAACAGTTGAGTATTTGGATTTATTTTACATGAAAAAGCTGTTAGTTATGTTCCTGCCACTGCAGATAAGTTCCTTTCTTTCAGTGCAAATCCTCACTGCGCACTGGGAGCCCAGGCAATTTTTTACATTCTTAAAATTAAGTTTAGAGTAATTAGTTGCAACCAGGCCCACCATAGCAGAATGGCGTATGCGTAGGAATGCCTCTCTGCCTGTCAAAAAGTAGCTCTCGATGTGAATGAAGCCGTCATGCATTACAGTGGGCTCTGTTACGCCTCTCCTTCTGGAGGAAGGTGTGATACTGTGAGAGCCTCTGGATGGTCTGTTGGGTCTGACTTCTGGGCCGATGTCAGCTGTCCCACCAGCAGTGCAGAAATTACTTTGCCGAAAGACTAGTCAACTCGAAAGTACTACAATAGCCCATAGCGGAACATATTTGGTGACTGGTTCCAGAGGGGGCCTGGTCAGTCTAGCATATCATCTGTCAGTCACTGTAATGTCATTCTATCCTACGTTCCGCTTCTGGTCTACGGTTACAACTAGTTCCACAGAAGGATCGAAGAAGGTCAACACAGCTTTAGGGATCAAATGAAAGGATGCTCTAGACATACTAAGTAAACCATTGAAGGCTACTGTTGGCAAACAGATCTTTTGGTTTTGAGGCTTTAATCAATTGTCAGCCCAGTGAGCCATGTAGTTTCCCATAAGCAACTTTGGTAACACTTTACTTAAAACAGTCATCGTAATGCATTATAGATACCTTCATAATGAATTATAATGCATTCATAAAGTATTATAAACATGGCTATAACTATTTACAAAAAGGCATAACACATTATAGTTATGTTTGTTATGCATTATGAATGCTCTATGAAGCTCTCATCTATAATGCAGTATCGATACCTTCATAATGCATTCTAAATGTCAGTATAAGAATCAAGGATGCTTTGTTCTGCATTATGAAGGTATCTATATTGCATTATAGATTAGAGCTTCATAAAGCATTCATAATACATAATAAACATGGCTATAATGTGTTATGGCTTTTATAAATAGTTATGGCCGTGTTTATAATACTTTATGAATGCATTATAATTCATTATGAAGTTATCTTTAATGTATTTTACATGCTTTATGTGTTACTGCAACTTTTAAACATCTATCAGCAATGTCTTACCAGTATTCACAGTGTAGCAGTCTATAGACTTGAAAGAATGAAGTAGACAAATTTTGACTCGACAAAATCTAACATCAAAAGGACAACGTAATAGAGGCTAGCATTCTGCTAAAGATGACTTAACAAGTCAGCTAAGTTGGAAGGTTTGGTCTGCTGGATTCAAAGGATGTAATCAAAACCTGTTCAAGTATCTGTAGATCGGTCACCACACCACAGCATTCCTAGATATTAGACAACCAACCATTATACACACAGAGCATCCAGGGAGAGATACTATGAGCCTGTTCACTTCCAAAGGGAATGTGAACCGCAACAGTCTCCAGCCTGCCCTGCTCCAGCCTGCCCCGCTCCAGCCCCCACAGCCTTCCCAGCTTCAGCACTACCCAGATGTCAGTTTGGCTGTAGGGCTGTAAGAAGAAAGGGCAAGAGAGCAGAGCACCAGACAGGGATAGAGGAAGACCAAAGAAGCACCAGCAGCCTTCAACCTCTACCTCATCCACAGCATCTTCTGACACTTCAGGGTTGATGGTCTTCATAACCTTGTTCTTGTACGTTTTCCAAAGCGGATTCATGTTCACGACAAAATGGCCTGTGTTTCAGTCTTTATCACCATTAAATGATTCCTTAAGGGACTGATGTCCTAGTCATGGACCTACAGACTCATGCAAAGCCCTACTTCACATGAATACATATATATTCATCTGTGAGGATACAAGAAAGTTTTGTCCAGAGCTCTTCAAACCAGTGCGGGTGGGAGCCGTCTCATGGTGTCCTGGCCGGGTGCCGTGTCCGAACCCAACGCAGACAGTGTTCCCGTCCAATGTCAAGACTAATGACAGATGAGGACACGCCCACCACGGCTCTGTTACCTGGAGACTGGTATGGGTTTTCTCATGAAACTTTTAGAAGTCCCCTTTTCAATACATGGCAGCCATTGTGACTTTGACAGGAATATGGGATGTGTAACTCTAGCTGTGGAACGGGCACAGCGACCCCGAAGACTGGCCACTCTCATGCCAAGGGTGGGAATATCTGCAGTGTGCCAAGGGTGACGGAAGCATGTGAACCTTGAGAGTTTAGGATGCTGGAAGAGAATTTCAACAGTTACGTTTCAAAATACTAATCTGATCGCCATGAACCACCATATGAGTTACACACTGCTGGCTGTGTAAGATGGGCTATAAGACCGTTCTCACCAGGACACGTAACTCAAACCCGTCTGTCAGCCTTCTGCTCACATATCCTACCACGTGTACAGTAACATAAACACTTACATCCATTCAGTGCAGGACTGTGTTTTCAGAGTCATGTTAGCTTTTACTGTTACAAGTTTTCCTATGCATGAACACTCAGAAACACATCACAGTCATTATTTCTGCTCTATTGCCCTAAGACACCCTCCTGCAACTTCTTGTGGATGCTATTGGCGCAGAAATAATGTCATTTAAGGTATCAGCCAATAAGAAAATGGTCTATTCATTACGGTCTCCTAGCAACCAGACTAAGCTTCATATGTACTAGGACATGATAAAAGATTGATAGCTATAACGGTGTCAGTCTGCTTTTTCCCTCTGAAGAGACAATGGTTCAGAAGGATTATTTAGATAGATAATTATGTGTTTGTTACTGTTCTATCTAGAATATCTAAATTTCTTGCACATAAATTTATTTTCATTTTATATCTATAGACCTCTCCATAAACAAGTCACATCAGTATTTGCAGCAACCATCCAAGACACTCATGTATTTTTTCACTCAACCACCAGCACATCTTGTTTGGCTAATCAATACCTCATTGAGTTATTTCACTAATTAAATTAACTGATTAAGCGTGCTGCTGGTGAAATTTAACGAATTCATGGAATAGCTGAGGTGCCTCTGAGGGGAGGTATTCTTTTCGTTCATTCTTGTTAGTTTTTATTGTGTTACTCTTAATTTAATTTGTTCTAAAGAGAAATACACTTACTACCTAGAAAAATAACCATAAACATTTTCTTTGAAGTGACTCAGGAGACAAGGAGGCAATAACCACATTAAAAGCACAAAGCGCGCTTAGTGAGTCTACTGTATGAAATACTACAGCATTACTCCACATCGCAGGAGTACGACACACAGTAAATATCACAGAACAACACTTTAAGAGCCAATGAACTATCCATTGAACAACTACATACATAAATAACCTCATACTATAGCCAAAACAAAGTGCTTCATTTACACAGACATCCTAACATGAAGACAGAAGCCGTTGGGACTATTTACTCCGTACTTGGCAGTCCTCCATTAGGACTGATGTGACATTCCCTGAAAGTGTTTAAAAATCTCCTAAACTCTGAGCTTAAAGAACAGTGTCATTGTTTCATATAAATAAATTTTATTCTATGTATAATTTGAGTATTTGAATGTGTTTTAGTCTGTGTTCATATTAATCATCTCTGTATGTATGTATATGAAACTTTGGTCTTATTTTCTCATTTCCCGCCATCTTGGCCAGGACTTCCTGGAAGAAGAGATATTGTATCTCAGTGGAACCTTCCTGGTAAAATAAAGGATAAATAAACTAAAATTAGCAGTTAGCCATGCCGTGAAGGAGAGCTCCTGGATGAATAATGACACTCCAGTGGGAGTAACTACAGGCACAACATAAGATACAAGTCGTCAACCTGATCCGTCACGGCCCCCGGCTACTGGACCCTCCACAGACCACTGGCAGTTCCTCAAATTGCAGATATTTCCATGCCACTTGCTTGAAACTGTGACAGAGTTTGCTATCCCTCTAGCGGCGGCTGGCGGCCTGGCAGCAGCCAGCTGTGAGCTTACTTCCCTGAGTGATATTTTGAAAGTACGTCTCATAAACGGCTTTAGAAGTGTCTGTGCTGTGCTTCTCCCGTCCAAAGAGCCTGTTTTATGTTACCATAAAAACTATGATAATCTGTAATATTATGAGAAGATACAACACTGGCTACCCTATAAATCTACAAAAATGTGTAAACTTAACATCTAGTAATACAACTGAAGCTGACTGATGTTGACATAAATGGTATCAGGAGAACCAGCCGGACACTATTCAGTCACTGGCAGCTTCAATTCACTTCATACTGCTTAGTCAGACAGGTAACCTCTGGTTTTGTTGTTGGGAAGTCCACAGCTACAAACCCGGCAGGTCCCAGGCCACCCCTGACCCATGACCAAACAAACATGACTGCGTGGGCTCAGCTTTCAGTCTTCTTGGAAAGGCGGTCTGCATTATTCACGAAGACCTAACACTGCAATTCAGATCTCAAAATAGAGCCCAGCTCTGCTCCCTCGCACAAGTTGTCAGGGAGTCATCAGCCAATCACAGGTCCCCGTCCCGCTTTCGCCACTGGAACCATTAGCAGACTCACGCTGTGAATGTGCAAACTCACACAAAGCTTAAGTCTACCTGTATACCCCGGAAGGCCTGCCACATGTATGTCGTGTGGCAACCAAAAGCACCATTTAAAGGGTGTATTTTATTAATTTGCATCCAGGTATTTAAAATATGAAGTTTTTTGGAATGTGCTGATATTATATATTACATTCTTAACTTCAAAAATAGCTTGTTCACATTTAGCAGCAAAATTCAAAGCATCATACAGCTCTGGAAAAAATTAAGAGACGACAGCAAAATTTTCAGTTCTACTCATTTCTTAATTTATGGGAGTGCTCCTGTGTACATGATATACATTTTTTTGCAAACTCCAGCTTGGCTCTTTGCTTTTCATGCAGGAAGAGCTTCTCCTTGCTTATAGGCATCCCAGCAGTCCTAACTGTCCTAGCAGGGTTCTTCACACCACTTAATTAGGGACTCATGGCACTATTTCCATTCTTTTTGAAGGTCACTTGAGGTCATCCTCTGATTTATGAGGCTCTCCTGGATAACTTGACGGTCATCCCTGGCATTAGACAGTCGCTTCTCACTGACTGGTTTCTGGTTGTTCCCAGTGTCTCCTGCTTCACCTTGTTCTTGTGTACTGCTGTCTTAGAAACTTTGGGCCTGGAAGCAGCCTGCTGCTCAGTGTAGCCTTCTGCCAGCAGAACCAGGATTAAACCAGGATTTATAAATGCAAATTTAGGAAAAATATATGGATTGGTCTCTTAATTTTTTCAAAGCTGCATATTTATGAGAAATCAGGGTCAGACAATCCCTAGAGCAAGTAGGAGTTAAGGGCCTCATTCAGGAGCCCAGTGGCGGAGACACTCTGCCGATCCTGGAAGGTTTCTCGTTCATTTACTATTGTTACCTTACTTGCATCAGTGCTCAGACCTCTACACAGGGCTGTACTGGCTACCTCCCTATTTGGATTTATGGTCAGTAAGATGACAGTGTTTGTGAAGTCTTCTCTATAGAGGATATTACTCAGATGGGTCCATGAAAGCTTTTTACATCCTTAGACTACAGGCACTCTGCTACCCAGACATCTATACCTCTCGCTTCACAGAGCTATGACCTTCCTTAATGATTCCTCACACTCTGGACACCATTTTTTCCAACTGTTGCCATCCTGTACAAGGTACAGGACCGTCAAAGCCTACACTAACAAACCTAAGTACAGTTTTTACCCCAGTGTGGTAACCAAGCTAAATCAGGCACTAAAGGACTCTCACTACGGATTCTCATGCCCCAACGCCGCACCACCATACATTACCTACCCATTGTACACTGCTCAAAAAAATTAAAGGAACACTTTGAAAACATATCAGATCTCAATGGGGAAAAAAAACATGCTGAATATCTATACCGACATGGATGGGTAATGTGTTAGGATCAAAAGGATGTCACATCATTTGATGGAAATGAAAATTATCAACCATACAGGGGGCTGAATTCAAAGACACCCCAAAAATCAAACTGAAAAAATGATACCGCAGGTTAGTCCATTTTACCGAAATTTCATTGCAGCAACTCAAAATGGTACTCAGTAGTTTGTATGGCCCCCACCTGCCCATTGTCTAGTTAGGAGCATGCCCCCATGTTGTCAGGCATGCTCCTAACTAGACAATGGATGGTGTCCTGGGGGATCTCCTCCCAGATCTGGACCAGGGCATCACTGAGCTCCTGGACACTCTAAGGTGCAACCTGGCGGCGTCGGATGGACCGAAGCATACTGTCCCAGAGGTGTTCTATTGGATTTAGGTCAGGCGAGCGTGGGGGCCAGTCAATGGTATCAATTCCTTCATGCTCCAGGAACTGCCTGCATACTCTTGCCATATGAGGCCGGGGATTGTCGTGCACCAGAAGGAACCCAGGACCCACTGCACCAGCGTAGGGCCAGACCATGGGTCCAAGGATTTCATCCCAATACCTAATGGCAGTCAAGGTGCCGTTGTCTAGCCTGTAGAGGTCTGTGCGTCCCTCCATGGATATGCCTCCCCAGACCATCACTGACCTACCCCCAAACCCACCACCAAGCTGGTCAGGCTGTACAATGTTACAGGCAGCTTAACTTTCTCCATGGTTTCTCCAGACCCTTTCACATCTGTCACATGTGCTTAGGGTGAACCTGTTCTCATCTGTGAAAAGCACAGGGTCCAAATGGCAGACCTGCCAATTCTGGTATTCTATGGCAAATTCCAGCTGAGCTCCACGGTGCCAGGCAGTGAGCACAGGGCCCACTAGAGGACGTCAGACTCATGAAGTCTGTTTCTGATTGTTTGGACAGAGACATTCACACCATTGACCTGCTGAAGGTCATTTTGCAGGGATCTGGCAGTGCTCATCCTGTTCCTCTGTGCAGAAAGGAGCAGATACCGGCCCTGCTGATGAGTTAAGGACCTTCTACGGCCCTGTCCAGCTCTCCTAGAGTAACTGCCTGTCTCCTGGCATCTCCTCCATGCCCTTGAGACTGTGCTGGGAGACACAGCAAACCTTCTGGCATTGGCACATGTTGATGCACCATCCAGGCAGAGTTGTACTACCTGTGCAACCTCTATAGGGTTCAGATATCGCCTCATGCTACCAGTAGTTACACTGACTGTAGCCAAATGCAAAACTAGTGAAAAAAACTGTCAGAAAAGATGAGGAGGGGAAAATGTCAGTGGCCTCCACCTGTTAAACTGTTCCTGTATTGGGGGTGGTCTCATTGTTGCCCCCCTAGTGCACCTGTTGTTAATTTCATTAACACCAAAGCAGCTGAAACTGATTAACAAGCACCTCTGCTACTTAACTGACCAGATCAAAATCCCATAAGTTTAACTGACTTGATGCTATACTCTTAAAAAATGTCCGTTAATTTTTTTTAGCAGTGTACTTTGCACATATTTATTGATTTGAACGTATTTACTGACTATTTTGTATTTTGTGCATATTAGTAAATGTCACATGTTTTGTCCTGACCTATGTTTTCTTGCTACCCTGGGGAGCTGCTTTCCCAATGGCGTTGTATTGTTATGTACAATGACAACTGAAGAATTGAATCTGAATTAAAACGTGAGAGAGGAGCTTTTGGTGTCAGTACAGAAAGTGACCACCTGATGGCACCAAAGAAGCCATCTTCCTACCACATTCGACTCTAACCCCGTTTTTCACTGAAGCAAACATGAACATGATGTACAGAACATATTATTCAACACCAGAGGTCTCAGACTACCGGCCCATAGGCCAGATCTGGCCTGAAAGAAGGTTTTATATGGCCCGTTGAATGTTGTTAATTAACTATTAATTAACTTTTGTTTTCTAGTTTGTTCATTTTCATTTAAGTGATGTCCATATACTGCTTTCTTACAGATTAGCAGAATAAAGATGTTACACAGATTTTTTCTCTCTCATTTACACTCTCAAGTACCTCAATTAAAAGGCAATCGGGCATTTTATGACAACTTATGCAAGGAAATGAGATGGGCCTGAACTTTCTATAACTGGTAAGGGTGCAAGTTTAGCAGATAGTTTAAAGTCCTTTATTACTTGAATAGTTTAACATGATTGACTCAGATCATGCAGCGCATGCGTGACTCACATCCACGGTTGACTCACAACCTGTAGCCACTAGCCCCCAGGTAATTTGAATTTTAGACCCCTGATCCACACATTCCCCTGCATTTAATGCCATTGCACCATAGGGGCATCATCACACATGGTGGCAACTAAACTTTCTTTATATAATTCTCTAGTAAATGCATCAAACATTTCATGGTGACTTGGACCCGGCTGCCATTCAGTTAATGTCTTCTGAGGCATCTGGATCAGCAAATGGCACCATCTCTGCTGTTTGAACCGGGTCTGGTAGTCAAAGCCCAACTCCAACGAAGGAAAGCAAGCCGCCACCCAACGTGCATGGGCCATGTGTACAGAATGACGGAGTACCGCGCCATAAAAACACCACCTGCAGAATGACGGAGTACCGCGTCATAAAAACACCACGTGCAGAATGACGGAGTACCGCGTCATAAAAACACCACGTGCAGAATAACAGAGTACCATGACATACGAAGACCATATAGCGTTAGCGCAAAGTTGCGGATGGAAAGGATGGGACTATTGGTTTATTCCCCTGGGTGGAGCATAAAAATCTTAATTATTTTTTTAACTTCTCCTGTCGCTTGTGATGAATTGGACATGGAACTGAATTGGAATGAAGGTTCTTCAGTCCTGTATTGGTGGCCAGCAGAGGGTGCTGCTCCAATCTGTGTGAAATGCATACACAGACACACACACACACCATATGGACAAGAGTATTGGAGCACCTGGCCATTACACCTACAGGAACTTTTATAATATCCCATCCTACATCCATAGGCATCAATATGGAGTTGGTCCCCCCTTTGCAGCTATAACAGCTGCCACTCTTCTGGGAAGGCTCTCCATAAGATTTTGGAGTGTGTCTGTGGGAATTTTTGCCAATTCAACCAGAAGAGCATTTGTGAGGTCAAGCACTGATGTTGCCTGGCTCACAGTCTCCATTCTAGTTCATCCCAATGGTGTTTGATAGGGTTAAGATCTTAACTCTGTGTAAGCCAGTCAACGGAGCGTTGGCGACTTTTACACACAATACATCTCAGCACTCGGTGACCCTGTTCTGTCACTTTACATTGTCTGCCACTTTTAGGCTCACTTTCTGCAATTCCTAAATGCTTCCCCTTTGCAATAACACCACTTACAGTTCACCGTGGAATATTTGACAGGGAAGAAATTTCATGAGCGGACGTACTGCAAAGGTAGCATCCTATGACAGTACCACGCTTGAATTCACTGAACTCTTCAGAATGACCCATTCTTTCACAAATATTTGAAATCCTGACTGCATGGCTAGGGGCTTGATTTTCCACACCTGTTGCAATGGGTCTGAATGAAACACCTGAATTCAAGAACTGAGAGGTGTGTCCCAATATTTTTGTACGTACGCTATGTACGTAATCATAAATCCGTCCGTACTCTGAACACACATAATAAACGACTCTCAGCTGAACACACATAATAAACGACTCTCAGCTGCTCTGACCCGGTGCCATGTTACATGTGATTACTTTCTGACCAAAGCACATGGGTGTTGTTAGGGCAGCAGAAGGTCTTCTGTATGTCATCTTCTCTAGTTTTTTGTATTCTTATTTGTATTTCTATCTTTACATACAGTGCTCTGTGAAATGTTTCATGTTGCAGTGGACCACAAACAATTGAACCACTGGGACCACTGTTATTCCTAATTTACATTAACGATAATGACACCAAATAAGTATAGCAAACTGGTTCAATTCGCAGACGACACCAAGGTGGGCGATGTGGCAGATACCGAACTAGCGACACAGAGGGTACAACGGGATCTTGGTTTAATTAGTGACTGGGCTGATACCTGGCAGATGGAATTTAACGTAAATAAATGTAAGGGGGAAGCAATTAAAAAGGCCAGTAGGATGTTGGGTTACAGCTCTAGGTGTGTGGAGTTTAAGTCAAGAGAGGTGATATTAGGATTATATAATTCCTTGGTAAGACCCCACTTACAATATTGTTTGCAGGTTTGGTCACCTTACCTTAAGAAAGACAAGGGTACAACGTAGGGCCACAAGAATGATTCCTGGTCTTAGAGGGATGTCGTATGAGGAGAGGTTAGCGGAGCTGAATCTGTTCAGCCTCAAGCAAAGGAAACTAAGGGGGGACATGATCCAGGTATATAAGATTCTAACAGGTCTGGATGCTGTTCAGCCAAATGGCTAC
>JAODKC010000137.1:12466572-12485307 GCA_026777985.1 Mormyrops attenuatus
GCGTGTCGGTGGGATTGAGGAGGTCTTCGAAGTATTCCTTCCACCGACCCACAACGTCCCGAGCTGAGGTCAGCAGCACCCCATCCCCACCAGAAACAGTGTTGACTTGCTGCAAAGCAAGTACAATATGAACAAGAGCTGCAAATAAATCATTCTGATATCTTTAATTTTTTGATAAATTTTGCAGTATTTATAAAACAAAATTGAGCCAAAACTAAGCAATGCTGACAAATGACATTTTTTTAAAATCATACCCTAGATGACCTTCAAAAAGAACAATCATTAAATTGCAATGCTTGCTAAGTCTTGTGTCCTATGACAGTGAAAATGTTTTAGCGAAACTAATCGATGGTCACAAGAGGCACATTAATACAGTTAGAGGCTCTTGAGCTATTTCAGTTGTCAGATAGGCCCCTACTAGTTTGTGATGGTGTAGTTCTTCACCACAGGGGATAAAATATAAAATTTGACATGGGGGAAGGAATCCTCAACAACCAAATTTAAAAACTATTTGGGGAAGGGGCATTGGGATCAAGTTTTATTTTGGCTTGGACACAAAAAATTACAGGATAAATCATACTGTGCACTGGTTCAAAACTGGTCAGTCCCATAAAATATGATATGGGTGGCAGCTACAAATTTAAAATGACACTAAACAAGGTGAGTTGAGGCCCTGGGCGTCAGCTTGGGTAAGCCTGCGCATTAAAGCAGCCCAGGCTATAACCTAGCTGATTTACACAGTCCTTGTGGTGTGACAGTTTCATGTGCATTGTACATCATGCAGGCCTAGTGTAAACAATGCTTAGTCAAACTTGATTCCCTTTAATTTTTTTTCAGGCTACTCTTTGCTGCCACTTATAATGAACTAACCAGGGGGGGATGGGAAGACTTTTTTTTGTGTCAGTTCAAAGTGGGCGTTTAGCATTTATCATGCCCTGAAACCAGTCCTTTGCTAAAATACACATTACCAGACTAGCCTTTTCTCAGCCTTTTGTACAGGAATGAGACACAAACTTTTAAAACAATCAAACCAAACAAGTCATGTTCTTTTTTTTTATTCATGAAAATGACTTTCCTCCAATATTTCCAAAAATATTTGATAAAAACACAAAAAACATAAGTTTCAAACTAATTCAAAGTTTGCATCATAAATGTCAATTGGGAAGGATTTTACTTTTATAAATGTCAATTCTGCTGTTCCTAACTGATTTACCTTCATAATGCTGCTGTTTGGATTCAAAACATTATATCAAGGGACCTTCAATCCCGTTTCTTTTACAAATATTTTAGCTGCCTCATGATGTTTGGTATTTAAAACTGCATTTTAAAAACCAAAATGTAGGATAAAAATCGTAACATTCAGCAGTTTAACTGATTTAGAAAGGGCACGACATTCTAAGAGAATAAGGACGGAGTTTATATGACAATGGCATTAAAAAAAAAAGATTAGAACACGATAGACCCCTTTACACACGTTTCAATACATCAAATGTAACTAACAATAGAACTAAAAAGGGCATTTTTATATAAAACTTGGTAAAAAATAGTTATTTCAAACTGTACAGTCACCAAGTACATAGAATGCTCAAAAATTCAAAAAAACACTGTTCATTTGGTGTCCCCAGCAGCCTCCACCTTCTGTGCCTGGAAAATACAAGGCAAGGCTTTTGTCACAAGTGACATCAATTACAAAGCATTTAATAAGCATAATAAATCACATTCATTAAAAAAGAAGGGAGACGTATCTGACTATTTTTCCCAATTGACTACATGGTGTTCAAAAGCAAAAAGGAGACCGTGAGAATGAACTTGGGAAACAGCTTCTTTAACACTGAGCCACTGACCAAGGCTATGAATGCTTACGGCCTGGATGTAATAGAAGTGGCACATGGACGCCTTGGAAACAAAGCATACCTGGTCTATCTTGGCATCTCCATTTTCAGCGGGGTTGTCTTTGCCCTTCTTTCCTTTAGGCGCCTTCTGTTAATTAGAATACAAACATTACACAAACCCAGTACACACAGCACGTTTATTCCTGTTTAGCACATGGCTTCTGTAAAACACACCCAAATTCCCAGACTCTCTCCCCACTCCACCAAACTGCATCACCAGGGACCATTAAAACTAAGCCCAGTCTCACCTTGGGTGCAGCCTTTTTCGGTTTGGGTGCAGGTTTAGGGGCAGCAGGTTTCTAATGAGGAGACAAAGGGTAGAGGGGTCAGGAGGTGAGGGACGAGGCAAATGAAACACAGTCACGGGAGAATGCGTCATAAAACCGTAGGAGGGCACTTACAGCTAACAACCTCGCAGAGCGTCTGGGCTGCGGGGTGGAAGAAAACGAAAAAGAATCAGTCACTTAACACCGAAGGCACAGAAAACCCCACCATTTTGCCACGCAAAACAAGACAGATAGCACACAGCAGAACGGTGTGAAGACACAAACCTCCTCCTTGGTCTTGGCTGTCTTCTCTCCGTCAAGCTGCAAAGGAAGTAAAAAAAGAAAAGAAAAAAACTTTAGTCCAACGCACAGGTGCTAGGAGAAAAATATTACCTCCATATCCCCAACCTCACCCTAAACCACTTCTTTAATATGATATAAACTACATTATACACAATAAATGATCCTTATGGATCATGGGTGCTGCCTGCATCTGTCAGCCAGCTAATAAAAAGAATAGATACAGGATCTCAAAAATATCATAGTGCATAGTTATCATATTATTAATTAAACCGCATTAATGTAGATAAAATGCTTTAGGCACGCAAATCTCGCGGAACTGCAGCGCGGGAACGCGCTTCCGCGTCGCCGACAGTGCGATTAACGGTTAGACGGCAGTGAGTCTCCCGCGCAGATTCAAATTCAAACGTGCGCTATAGCGCCGCCGGCGCGCTTCCCCCGCTCGCTGACAGAACGAGGCGCGCTCACGAAGCGCCGGGGCTGCCAGCAAGAAGGAGGCGCGGTTCTAACGGCGAGCAGCGCAGCCGCCCTCTCCCGGAGCCACTTCTCCGCAACGTTTCTAATCTTTAATCCCCCGGTCGCCATCTCCCGCAGCCCCGTCCATCTCCCCGCAACGTTTTGCTCCATCATTAACCCCGCGGCCGCCTTTCCCCACAGCCGCGTCCCCGCACCGTTTCTGTCCATTTTTAACCCCGCGGCCGTCTTCTCCCCACATCCCCGTACGCGTCCCCGCACCGTTTCTGTCCATTTTTAATCCCGCGGCTGCACACAGCGTCCCGTCCTTCCTCATCGCCGATATTAGCATCCAGCTGGCCGGGAAGGTCATGCAAGGAAACCGCCCACTTTTAAAGGCGACAAAGACGCCTAAGCTGTAACGTCTCCGACATTATTTATTTGGCTACATGACAAACGACCCCACCATATACAATTTTAAAAACATGTGTTTTATTTTTCAAATCAGAATTGCTTTTATTTTTTTTGTCTGGCTTACTTGCATTTATTAGGCACTAATTTGAAGAGGCAACAACCTATTTCACAGAAGATTTCGCGCCTGTGTAAAGATTATTTTCGCTAAATAATGAGGTGGTAGCTCGCATGGAGCTGGGCGGACATGACAAGCTAACGAACACAACAATAACAAAGATGGCAGCTTAACGTCTGGAGGGAAGTGGCCGTGAAAGACCGAGGCGGGCACCGTCCGCGACTTTTTTTTTAAAAAAAGTTGCCCAACATGCCGAACAAACTCCCAATTTCTGCCATAAAATTCTACACATATACGATATGCGCAGCGGCCACCTTGTTTTAAACGCTAATGCAAATGCACACCAAATCTGATCAATTTTAAAACACCTCGCTGCTGGTTATGTTGTCTGCAAAATATTATTACATCGAAAAAATATTTTTAATTGCTTGCAAAGACATTGATTTCAGTTATTTTAGCCGAGACTGAATGTTGAAACAAATTGGCGCCGGCGCCATCGCTATCGTAGGGACAGCGGTTAGCCTGCTAGCCGGACTGCTGTCACTCAGCCTCAGGGAGCCCGCCAACGCCGAGGTGCAGTCGACTGCTCGGCCGCGAATCACGCAGAAATAACTACAGAGCAGCATCACCGACTAGACTCCGAAAAAGCGCCGTTCTACACCAAATAATAAATGCCGCCGCGAAACGACAGAAATGCTGCGTTTTACAGCGTTGCAAAGTGAAAGGTCCCGAGTACGTAAGAGAAAAAAACTTCACTGCTTTGTAAATAATGTCAGAAATAACTACAAGGAGCTGCTTCGCAGCATAAAAAAGTGCTTTAAGTTGCAAGCCATTTTCCTACCTTTCTCTTAGGCATCTTGACCGTCTGAAGTAGGACGAAAATTCAGCGAAAGGGAGTAGGCTCTTTCACCGCCACAGAGATCACTGCACAAGCCGATGGTGGCTAAATGTAAAATAATAACGGCTGTATGTTTTATAAAGTTTTTATATAGAAATATAAGATGGAAACCGGTTCAAACCAGATTTCACATTCTGCGCACAGCCATTGGACACAAACGGCATTACGTGCTCAGGGGAGTCGCGTATTTCTTAAAGAGATAGAGACACCGCGCCTTTCTCGGACTTCAGAAGATTTTCAGGACCGCCGAATTCGTGAAATTGAAGGAAATACTAAACTAATTTGGTTTTGAATGCGAAATGTATTTTAAATCTCGTTTTTTAGATGTTTTATCTAGTTTGTAAAGTTTGAATTTTCACGGCCGAACTCCAAGAGTCGTTTTCTTGTATAATTTTATTTCATTGGAGGCAATATTTAAGGACAATTTATTTGTATCATTGTTCAGAAAAACGAGTTAAATTATAGATTGTAAATGTGAAGGCGTGAAATATTAAGTGTATACACTGGCTTTATTTTTACTTGTTTTCAGTTTATTACAAGAAAACTGAATTGTGTCCCAGGGCTTGATGAAAAATACAAATAAAGATATTTTACAATTACACCAACACTTATGGCAGACAAAAATAAGCAATTAATCAGATTAAACTTCTGTCATACCACAAAATGCATTTTAAACAAGTAGTCCAATTAAGATCTAGTGTGACAGCTGCACAATGTAACAGTTTCATCCACAGCTCAAACACAATCCCAAGCTTTTAATTCTGCTCGAATGTCATCGATCATATCTATAGGTGAGAGCTAAACAATATTAAACGTCCAAAATGATTACCTCGTCCCACAGAAGTGTCTTGGATTGTGACCAGTATGACAATGCACAGTCTGCAGTGTAAGATACAGAATTTCCATGAAGGACAGTATTTACCAGAGAACACCACCAGAGTTTCCAGCACTTGGGAACCAGTCTCAAATGTGGCTGTGTTTGTATAAATGTTATAGGGATATTGACAGGGTTCCTGTAAATCTGACTTTGATAATACAATTCCCCATAGGGGTAAAACCACAGTTGAGTCACCTGGTACAGTACTTTCTGATAAAATACAAAATAACTACCAATTGCCCACAACCTGCAAGTACTTGAGAATGGACTTATCCTTCATATCTTCTGGACTATGCAAGAACAGCCTGGCTGGTTAAGTCTGTGAAGAAACTGTCCCTCTTATGCTGAAGTGCACTGAGGAAGCCTTGTATCCTCTGGTCCCTGTCCACTGCATAGCTCAGCAGAAGGTCCTGTCTAGTGCGGGCTTCCGCTGGCTTTGCACTCCCATGTTGCTGCAGAATTTCTGCTACACAGCTGCAGTCTGCCTCCAGCTGCTGCCGGGCTTGCTCCTCGTGGTGCTGGTCCCGTGCTTTCTGCAACGCATTTTATAACTGTGGTTTACATATAGCCGCCACCCTACAGTCTCAGGACAAAGCGGTGGCAAAGTGCGAGTGGCATCTAGGTACCAGGCCCAAGTAGATGCAGTAAAGTGTTGCATGCACTGCATACCATACCTGACCCACTAAATCACCAGCATTGGTTTAGCCCAGAATTAAGCTTTTTACATTTAAAAATTCAGACCTGCATCTGGGTAGATTTTTGACTCCTCAGCACAATAGGTGCGTTACACACATACCGATGTGCGGCCCGCATCTAGAAACACCTCCCCACAAAGCTCAAATGTGATGAGTCATAAGCGACGTTGCTCTCACCCACAATAACCCTGCTTGCCTTTGTTTTCAACCGTAGTTTAAAAATCTTACACACACATACTACATTTCTCTAAGTACAAACTAAACCAAACAATCATAAGATTATACTATATACATTAGTGTACCTGCCTCATTACAAATGTGCTCCAGATGTTAAAATTACTAAAGTTTCAACCCAGACAATTTAAAATGTACATACAGAGTGAACAATGAGATAAAATGACAGATTACTTTCGTAAAAATATGACCTTATTTAATGCAATCTTGGAAGTAAGACTGGTTTGAGATGAGTTGGTATGTTGATATTTAACACACAGTTTAAGTAGGAATGACTGCATGTAAAGTGGCAGGAGACCCTACCTGAAGGGGCCAGTAATTGAGCTGGTACTGCAAGATTGCCTCACAGAGGTTCCAGAAGGAATATTCAGGCCATAAGACAGACTGGAACACCAGGCAAGAGTAGGCAGTCTATGGGATGTACAAGAGCTCCATCAACTTTGACTTAATGAAGCACGTAAGAATGCTACATGTGAGGCAAGACAGCACATTTACATGCGTTTGGTGTGTCAGGGACAGAGGAAGCAGTGACACACACCTGCCAAAGCAGGAAGTCGCTGAGGCGTACCTCCCCTGAGGTACGAATGAGCAGGTCAGGATCAGGGGAGCCACTGCTATACAGGCACTTGCTTAGCAGAGACTCTGAGACGTCACTATGCAGAGGATACGTTATTCAGGAATTCAGGTCACACCATACCAGCTACCATTTATTAACTACTAATTTAAAATCAATCCTGCTGTGCATAGCTGTGCAATCTCTTAATGTGAAGATTCTCTTGAAACTTTTCTAATAAAGATTCACTCAATTATAATCAGTGTCTTATTTATAATACTAAATACAGTAAAAGCACTTATCTGGGCTTAAAGAAACTGGCACACTCAAGTAACTGGTAGTGATGTAGTCAAGAACATCTAAACTGAGACCAAGTCATTACAAAGACCAGAGTGTAGAGACAAGACCAAGACCTATAATAAATTATAAATATTTTGGTAACTTTCTATGAAGCCCAAATTCATAGCCTAATAACTGTTCTTATAATTTAGTGCAACATTCATAAAGTATTAGACACGGTTATAAATATTTATAAAAAGACAAGACATTATACCCATGTTTCTCATGCATTATGAATGTTCTATGAAGGTCTCATCAATAATGCACTATGAATACCTTCATGATGAATAATAATGGCCAGTATAACAATTAAGAATGCAATGTGCTACATTATGAAGGTATTTATAGATGAGACTTTCATAGAGCATTCATAATACATAATACACGGGACAAAGGGTTATGATGCCTTTTTATGAAGTTATAGTTGTGTTTATAATGCTTTATTAATGTATTATAATGCATTATGAAGGTATGTATAATGCTATGTAATGACTGCTTTAAGTAAAGTGTTACCAATATTTGTTTCCCAGAAGGGTAGAGAACGTACCATTGTGGAAGCAAATATGCACTTTGTTTGCCATCTAATGTGAATATGATCGATATTTTATGGATTATTAGGGGTGCTTTTTGTGGAAAATGTTTCAAAAATATATGCCTCATTACGCAAAGGATTACTCTGCAACTGAGAGAAGCTTGATCTGGTCATCCAGCTTGCAGCGTTATGTGCTAAAATATTCCAAAGATTCATGTCTATGCCTTATACCTATCCAAAGTTGCGAGCCTGAGATTAGTGGGTGCAAAAATCAAGGCATCTTGAGTTTGTCAGGTTCTCAGGGTTAACAAACAGATGAATATTAAGCCATTGTGATAAATATTGAGGTGTTGTAATGAATGGTCTTGACTGGTCTCAAAATAAAACCTGGAGTCCTCTATGTCTGAGACAAGAAAGTCAAAATCAAGTCAATTCTGAGACGAGACCAAGACCACGAAAAAGTGATCTCAGGCCGGTCTCAAGTCAAGACCGGTCTCAAGTACTAAAACACCAGTAACTGGACAAATTGAAAAATCAGTATAAAATGTAAAAGTTCTTAAAAAATAAATAAAAAGTAATAACAATAAATAAATTTAAAAAAAAAATAAAAAAAATCTACCCAAAACTAAAACAAAGAAAACCATTCAGCAATACAAATGTCAGTTCCTGTGTATGCTCATGGAGCAGCATGGTTTTGTAATCTTTCTGCTTTTTCTGCTATCATTTACCTCACTATATCTTGTACTGTATTGAACAGTATAATAGTGCCTTGGTCTGGATGTTGCCAGATATGAAAACTTTTACTGTATATGTGCACACGTGGCTGATTCTACACACATTTTTAAGGTATTCCTGAACTACAAGCCTCCACCCCCACACCCTACACTAAAGACTATTGAAGAATACCTGGATTTTATCAAGCCCTGTTCCACACCCCAGGCCATCTCCTTCACAGCATTTGTGATCTCATGTCTGGAGGTATAAGCGAAACAGACGTTCAGGAAGCACCTGCTCAGGAAAAAAAAGAAAAATCGACAGACAGGAAGCAGCATTAATGGAGACGATCGACATGTAGATCCTAATGGAAATACCTTAAATCTCATACATCTGAACTTAGATCATCAATGACTGATCAGTTTTTATTTCATTGGGCAAAAATTACTTTCTAAATGCAGGCAATAGAAAAACCAACCAGAGGAAGATTACTCTGTGACAGTGTTTCCCAACCCAGTCCTCGGGGAACCTCAGCTCAGCTCCCAGCACACCTGTACCAGGTATTCGGTGTTCCTGATTGGCTGGGAGGGAGCAAAAACGTGGACTGTCCGGGGTTCCCTGAGGACTGGGTTGGGAAACACTGCTCTATAAAGCAACCATATCAACGACAGCTGTGGGGTTGGACTATCAGTTATTATTGTTCTCATACTTTGTCGTCTGATGAGACTCATTTGAAGGGTGTGACATTCTAACCGCAGTGGATATTGGTTTTTCATTTTTTGGTAAGAAAACACGAACTCTGGCATACAGCAACAACGCCAGAGCACTGTACAAATCTTATATAAAATATGTATTATAAAAAAATATGTATTTATAACATTAATGGAGAAATGCTGATCATCTGTGATCCATAATTTTCCAAACATCTTTCAGTGCGAAAACGATTTTTTTTTCCCCACTGTCAGATGTTTGTGTTACTGACAGACTAGCGTTATTCGGCAGTACTGCAGCCTTCATTATTGAAATGGATTAGTTTTTTCAGAAACTTCATACTCTGTCACACTTTAAGGTGACCAATCAAATTTGTTGTGTTGAAATGTTTATTAGAAGATCCCCCTTGTGAAGTGTTAGAGCGACGTTTGTAAAACGCATTTCTAATGTGTTTTTTGCCAACATTAAAATAATTCCACATAAACATTTTTTCTAACTGTTTAGTACTCGGATGGGCAAAGCAATATGGGTCACCATTTTAAATGGAATTATTGGTGGTAAATATCGGCTCATTTTTAACCATTGGCTGATGGCCTATAGTTGCTGTACTGGCTAATACAGATGGTTCACCAATACAATAGGTACATCTCTAAACAAGATGAACACCGCTTCAGTTCCCAAACCTCTCCACAGGCGCATCCCAGCCGTTCAACATATTCCTTAAATTTCACCACCAGCTCAATTAAATCATATATTTAGTTAGTTAATCAACGCAATGAAGCATTGATTAGCCAAACATGGAGTGGTAGTGCTAGAGTCAAAAATACATGGGTGTATTGGACAGCTGCTTCCAATACAAAGGTTACTTTAGGAGAGGTTTTGAAGCAGCTAAGCTGACACACTGACAGATAAAAATCATGGTGTAAATCTAACATGAAAATCATTAAAACATAATTTTCTTTGACTGCCTAAGACTTTTGCACAGTACCGTATAAATATAAATAATTACAGCCACGGAGGAGGAGATTCCCAGGCCATGCTGGCGTGCCGAGAAGCCGTAGAGGTGCCTACTTGTTGTGGGTCCTGGTGGCCACCACGGCCTGGGCGATGAGCTGCTGGAGGTCCACCGGCAGCAGGGTCAGGTCTCCTAACACTCGGATACACACGCCATGCTTTTCCAGATTCCCCCTGGGACGTGGGAGATGGGGTCATATTTCATACCTTGCTTTTCTGTGGTGAGGTAGATGATTTCCTGACAAGCATCTCAAACACCGTACGCACAGACAAAAGGCCCTGCCCCACAGTGGCTAGATTCCAACTCCTGAACAAGTTTACTCATTCAAGTCTACTATGCACATACATACTCCATGTTGTCAAAGAAAATTCACATGCTAAAAATAACCTGCATGTTCACCTATGCGAAACAATCACAGTGGTAATTTAGGATATGCATTTATGTTGTCTTCAAATAAGCTCTGAGTCTTATCCTTCTAATCCACTATCCCCTAATACTCACTGTTCCTCCAAAAGCTTCTTAAACTTCTGCCTGGCCAGCTCCATTAGGCCATCCACCTCCTCCTTGGAACGCTTGAAGTTCTCAATACTGAAGGCATACACCGTCACCTCCCGGATGTCCAGGTTTAAACACCAGCGCAGGGTCTGCAGAGTGCAGAGTAACACAATCAGATGCGTGTGTTTGAAAAGCAACTACAGGAGGCAGGGCAGAGCTTGGATCTATGACAATGGGGTAGATAGGTCTTGTCAGCAGATGGGCAGCAGACTGTCGGTTTTCGTTGTTTCCCCCCTCTGTTGAATAGGTCATCTTATGAGCTTAGATGTATGCAAGGTATAAATTAACTGGCAATTAAAAGTTAACTGACAAACAGGGTGGGTATTAGTAGCAGAGCAGGTTTCCATGCAATCACAAACAGCCAAATGACTGTATGACAGCACCTCACCTCGGCCAGCTTGTCAAAGCCCTGAGTGTGCCCCTCCTGACGCTCCACATGGCACTTGCGGGCGTAACGCCGGTTACCATCCATGATGAAAGCCACATGCTTAGGCATTGGACCAGCCTACAAGAGCAAATGTGATAAAATGATGATACTGCTTAATTTGCCATTTGCATAAGTACGAGTGCAGGTACAATAGAAATCAATCATACCCCATCATCTCTCATTTGGAGACTCACGCACGCATGCAGGGTCAGCACAGGATCAGCTATTTATCAGACACTCTGGAGCATTTTTGGGGAGTTTGGGCCCAGTGGACATGTGACTATTCTGCCAAGGTTGGGATTCAAACCAGTGACTTCCCTACCAAGCCCACTGTGTCACACACTGCTCCAAAAATACACCCCAGAGATCCAGGGCTAGCAGGATGGATAGGTGGAAAAGACAGTGTCTCATCTCTGACGACGGAGACTGAAGGCAGACTTTGACCCTTCCAAATGAAAACTTAATTTTTTAAAAAGATTGCCCGCTTGTTTGAGTAGGATACTAAGACAGAGGTTTAGAAACCCAATAGAACTGATTTTCCACTATGATTTTTTTGGCTTGACTGTGTAAGAACGCCGCAAAGTGCAAGACATCAGGGCATACTCATGCCTGAAGAACAAACCTTCAGTATATTAGCAGTGAGCTTCTCAATGAAGCTCAGCTCTCCTTCACGGATCCATGACATTTTGTGCTTCAAGATGTCCCTGTTAAAAAAAAAAAAGTTGATGTTGAGTCTCCTTATCAGTTGAGTCCAGCGTAAAACATAAGAACCATTTCATAAGTAGGAGATTAAAACTAAGGGTGATACAGCGTTCAATCGTGTTGCAACCGGTTCTGAAATTGTCCAAAGGAAACATGACTGGTGCGATACTGAGAATGGCGATCTGCCTGATGTCAGTTCTGCTCAAAGCTTCCACTCCCATGACCACACCAAACCCCGTACAGCTCACGCGACCTTTTTTTTTTATCATCATCATCATCATCATCATTCTGCATGGGCAGCGTCCACTTAATGCTTTACGTGGATTCTCTTACTGTGGCATATACAATATCACAAATATATACGCCTGCCTCGTTATGACTGCAGTGTATCAGTATCAAGTTAATAACATCGCTCTGTGAGAAGTAGACAAATTAGTTTAAATGGTTAGAACGAACCCAACACTGATTTAGAGGAAAACACTCAATTCTGCTTAAGTCAGCAACGACACTACTGTAACCTTAAAATAAGAAAAAATGGCAGTCGCCTACTTAATAAAACATATTTCAACTCAACAAAAAAAGCATAATTCACAAGAGACTTTTAAAATGTCTATATTTCACAACTCACGGTTTTTCCACAGATGTTAATTCAGTAGCAATACGCAAGCCGTTAGTAACAAATGAGCTGCGGCTTATGTTAAGGATGACGTCTTCTTCCGCGTCCAATGGCTTACGTCATAACCAAAGCGACGCCCTTTGCCCCTGACGTTTAATGTACTCGCCATCTGTTTTTTTTTTAATAGGATCTCCATGATATGAACATTACCAGGATTGTGTCTTATGGAAGTATATGGTGCTTGCTTCTGAAGCAAGTTAATTAAATCATTTCTACTTATCCAGTTAAGTCACAATCAGTTTACTATTACACACAAATATTTACATAATTAGTTTACTTAGTCTTCCTGCTAGTGTAGCGCAAGCCAAAACCCTGGGTTCCTTTAAATCAGAGCTAGATAAGATTTTAACAACTCTGAACTATTAGTTAAGTTCTCCTCAGACGAGTTGGAAGGGCCAAATGGCCTCCTCTCGTTTGTAAATTTATGTTCTTATGTATTTGACTTTCTGAAACATTTATGTGTAGCAATAGCGGAGTCAGAAATCAGTTTGGGTGGGCTGGCAGAAAATCAGGTTGGCCAGACCCATAACTTGCGACAAAATCACACTACACTCAAATATATATTATATTTTAAATGACCCGTGGCATTACTAGGATCAAATGAACAAAGACAATGAAAAATCTATTTGCCTCTGAATAGCACTTTTCCTCTGATTGATCTGATCACGTATACACATTCCTGTCAGTCATTTTATCTTACTGTATCGCTTGCTATGAGCGCTGAATGGAGTTGCATCTGGGTGTGCCCAGCATCACCTGGCTCAACCTGTGCAGCTGCAATAGGTGTGTAGTTTACCAGATTCATTTTAGTACACTGAAATCGAAGCAGATACTAAGAATGACACTTTGTTGATCTTTCATGGGAAAATTCTCTTTTTGCCTACCCCATCTTGCTTTTCAAGCCACACAAACATATGTACTGTACGTGAGAGCCAGCTTGGCAGTGAAGGGCAGCCACCTGCAGAGGTTCCCATTGAGTTGGGGGTTAAGGGACTTGATCAAGGGACCACAGATGTGACTATTCTGTCGAGGTGATCTTCCGATCACAGGCACAGAAGCTTAGCCCGCTGAGCCACAAACTGCCCCCAAATGCCATAAAGAAAGCTGTGACCAAATACTTGTACAATGATGGTAACCAACACCAGACACATTTAACAGCTTTTATGGTAGAATAGCCTTTTTCTTAGGCAGCAAACAAAACACACATAGAAGAAATAAAAAAGAACAGAAACATGCTGTCTTTCTAGTTATTTAAATGTAAATTCAAAAGATGGTTAACATATCACTGAATCTCATAAATTTGTACATACCAGGGCAATTCCTGTGCCACAAGGAGACAGCGGAAGCCCAAACCTAAAGTAGAATTGGAAGACCCGGCATTTTGCTTCTGTGTGTGCTCACCCCCAATGGGCACTAACTCTTGTGTACCTGCAGGACCAGGTGGATGATGGCCCAAAATGATGGCCAGGTCTTCACAGGCAGCAGGAGCACAAGCTGAACAGTCAGCATGTTGGCATGACTAGACACTTGGACATGCACATGGATTATATATTTGGAAGTCATCCACCCTTCCTCTCCATTGGTCTGTGAAGGATTGCTTGTATTATTTACACCCGGATCCACAATTCACATACTCTGGGCCTCTCTGTACTTGAAGTGGGCACACCTGTAACACAACCAAAGAGCCTTTTGAAATGCCCATTAGTTTTTGGGACATTTTGTTAAAAAATAACATAACTTAGATCCAAGTCTGAACATAAAAGGCATATAAAGTCAGATCATCCATTAGATGCATCATGAGTCCTCATGCAGTGAGTGTGATTCTCCATCTGAACAGCAGACTCTTAAAACAATGCAATTAATCTCCCTTTAACAGAAATCCACAATTTTTGGTTACCTGAAGTGTATTGTAAAGTAAGAAACCCCAGAAATGAAAGACATTTAATCGTAAAATTGAAAATCAATATTTTCTGAGAACTCGGATTCGTTGCCAGTATGAAACTGTGACAACAGTGACATAGATTAATGTTCCTGATGTTTTCGATCACTTCGGTATAAAAATCAGTAACACAAAACATTTTTCTTCCTATGCGTTACAGATATTATTTTAGTTATCCTGCGTAAGAAATACACAAGATTTTATTGTTATGATTATCAATCGTAAAATTATTTCAATTATATACATTTTCGGTCTGCAAGAAATGTCTTCGCTAACATAAATCTGAGCCCTAAATTAAGATGAACCACTGGATGGCAGCAAAAACAGTGCTGGAGCTGCCAACAGAAAAAAAATAATAAAACAATCACGGCTAATTAATGTTTCCTTTATTTTGTGTTTGTTTTATCTTTCAACGGGACATTTATCACTCTTTCTAAATAACAAAACAAGACTGCTTAAAGTGGTGCTCAGTGGAGTATGCCATGCTTTGAATACAGTGTAATTACAAGAGACCAATGATGTGTTGATTATAATCTCAGTGAAACAGTCGAGTATGGGGAACAGAAGGCGCCATGCGCGTTCCCGAAGTCCGCGCCTCCGCCTGCCGCACGGGGGCGCCCACAGAAAAGCACCGTTCGTGCCGAGGCGCCTCAGAACTGGGCTTTTTGTCCCTCTTTGTTCCGCTGGAAAGTGCTGGCTGAGCGGCTAGCAAGAGCATAACAGACCCGAGCTCCGGGGTAGTTATACAACCACTGCGATCTTCCGGGCCGCTAAGGGAGCCCGGAAAGTGACGGAGAGCTTACGGAGGGACGCGAGCATCCGAGGTCGCCCGAGGAAGAGGACTCGGTGGGATCGGCCAGGGAGAAGGGCCGCGGGGCTGGGGGCTCCAGGAGGAACAGGGGGCGGGGGGTGTAGCAAAGACGGAGACGCCTGCACGCCGAGCCCGGGGGCTGCAAATCGCCGGAGCCAGTGGGGCGGAGGGGCCGGCGTCGCGGCTGTAGAGTCCTGGCCTTTCTGAGTGGATGGGATGGACCCGGGTCCGTCTGGCGCAGGTGAGTCGGCGACGCTGCCGGTGGTCAGTTCTGAAAGAAGCGGCCGCGTGGGTCTGTCGGGCCGCGGGAATCAGGGGTGATGTCGGAGCCCTTCTGGTCCCGGCCCAGAGTCAGGCGAGTTTACCCGTGTGTACCGATTTCACCGTGGCTGGTGACTTAACCGTTAATCGGCAGCTAATCTAGGGGGACTCGTTGCGGGGGTTAGATTAACGACAGTGCTTCAGATTGGGGGGGGGGGTCGTGGGAACCTGAGGCACTCAGGCAGAGGTGGTGCCCCCATCCACCCCCTCCGGACCAGCTGCTCACACGCCCACACACACGCCCGTCTGTCTGTCTGCATGGCTCCGCCCTGGCATCCCCCCGTACCTCGAGGCTCACCCCGTGAAGGGGGTCATGTCCTAAAGGTGACAGTCCTTCGCTTTAAGAAGCGAGAGGTCGCCTGAAGTTGCTCTCGTCTCTCAGTGCGTCTTAATCTTCTGTTTCGACAACGTGTTTCCAGGCGGTGCGCGTGCTGTCCTACACAGGCCACGTCAGTGGTCTCTCCACGTGGGGTGTCTTGTGTAGAGCACTGGTTTAGGAAATCTGTCTTACCAAATTGAGCAGTAACTTGTCTTGTCTAAGTGCTGTGAGAGCCCTGACCTAGTTGATTTGGGATTGTTTTTTTTGAGTGTGGGGGGGTTAACTTGGGCTGGTTCATGATGTCAGGAGGGGAGCCGTTTCTTCTTTCTAGGGGGCTTATTCCATCTGCCACGGTGTTCCTCTATGGGGTTTCCCACTGGGAGAGGGCGGGGAGTGGATGTTTGGTGCTCCTTGGAGTCAGGCGTAGGGAGATCAGATCGCCCGCTCGGATTCATGCTCCTGTTCATCTCCCTAAATCACGCCAATTCAAATGGCATAATTGAACAATCCCTGGAGTGGAATTCCGGCAAAGTCGTTGTAAAAATGTTTTACAGTTGATTACCGCACATTTGATTTTGAGTTACACCACTGGCGTGTCATGACAAATGTAGTGTAAACATCAGGAGTGTCTTTTGTCTGAAAATCACTTTCAACTGACTCTGACATTTTAACAGCAGCCTGTAATGTTGTATATTGGGCATTTTGTAATTTTCCCCAGCCTCTGTTTTCCCAGTACGTTTGTGGTTTTTGGACTGAAGAGGAAGATGCCAGGCAGGTAGTGTAGTGTCATGTTCACCATGTGTGTATGTCTGTGTGAGGGTGCGGTCTTCGACCCGCCTGAGTTTAGGTTGTTCGCCGCTGCTGTTACACCCTTAGTCGTGGGAAGGTGTTCCCAATGCAGAGCTTCCAAGCCAACTTTTTTCGCTCACACCAGTCACTGCTAAGGTGGACATGGTGTTCTACATGCATCACCTAGTGTAATTCAAATGGCGTGGACTGGGAAAAATTAGTCAGTGCTGGGTGTGTGTGGAGTTTGTGCAGGAGAGGATAAAAGAATCTTCTGCAGGGAGATATCATACCCCCTAAATATGAGTGTTATGCTTGCAGGGCAGTGTTGAATGTAAGTATATTCCAGAATGGGTTGTTCTTATGGATGCGTAATCAAAAGCCCCCCCCCCCCCAGACAGCAGCTGGCGACATCTATGCTCGCTTGTGTGGATTTCATCCTGGTTTATGTCAGCCTCTCTGGGAGGTGAGTCCCACGTCCACCCTGAGGCATTGTTCGCGGCTACTTGCTCTAATTTGCACCCGTTTTAAAAACTCAAGTCTTGACAAGGAGAAGTGGCCAGTCTCGTTCACCAGGTCCGCAGATGTCATGGTAAATACATGGTTGCTGCCACTTGGGGGCACTAGTCATAGGGATTTCCCACATTGGAAAACGATGTTACTGACAAAGCACTGTACTGAACTGTTTGACGCTTGTCCATTTAAAGTGGCTGTAGTACTGATGAATATTTATTTTAACATGTTTTGCTGCTTTCAAATGCATGCTCCTTTGACTTTCAGTTACTTTAAATGTGATTCAGGCGAGCTTGTGAAAGACTGCAGCGTTTGGGCCAACATGCACGTGTCACTTATCAAGGCTAGCGAGGAACTAGTTTCTGTGTACGTGATGTTATTCAATTTCCCACTTTGAACAGGCAGTTTGTGTTAAACTGCTCTTCAGCTTTGGGTGGTGATATCATTACCATTTGATTAGGGGCAGCTGGTAATAAGGTTTTGTATGTAAGGTCTGTTTGTTTGGAAAGACTTCAAATTACGATTATTCAAGTCAGCACAGTAGTATTGCTATTATCAGGAAGCGTGGGCCCAGCACAAACATTACCTGTGGTTACACACATCATTTGTCAAACGCTGAAGCTGTTTCTGGCTTGCACACTCTTAACACGTTAAATTCCCTCTGGGGGGACGGTCTCCCCCAGCATGGATGGCGAGAGACCCCACCGATGACATTTAAAGCATATTCTAGCAAGATGTTCTCTCTCTCCTCCAAAGGGTATGTTGTACTATAAAAAGAATCCGTGGCCATGTTGCTAGGGAACGTGATGTAACGCTAACGAAGCATGGTCCATCATGGCGACTCGAGCCTTCTTTAAAAAGGGGCCACCCCATTACTCGCTCTTACCGTTTAATTGGGCCGTGCGCCTTACGGCTCGTCGCTTCCCTTCAGCCCCTGCTGTAACTGCCTCTGTCCCGCCAGTGATGGTTTAAATCTCTGTTCTCTGCTTTCTCTGCCCCTGGAGTTGCCATGGTGACAACAGTGCCAGTTATCTATGTTTGATATGCATGTTTCAACTGAAGACCTGAAAGTGTGTTCTGGGGACCTCCCCTCCCTTACATTTGCAGCCTCTTAATTAACCCTAAACATTTTTGCCAAAATAATAATTCCCAGCCATTTCGATTCCTGCCCAGTAAAGTGGTTGGCTGTTGGTCTCACACGTTTGTGATATGGCATGGTGCTCTGCATACTAGAGGTCAGTCTGTCTTTGTTTCTTGATTTTATTGTCAGTATTAGCAGTTGCTTAGATGAATTGTACAAATGTCAGTTTTGTAAATAATTATTGCTACGATTTAAGCTTCATTGGCCCGGCTTGGCCCTCCGCATTCTCCCCCAGCGCAGACATACTGATCTCCATGACAATATGTTTCTGTGGCGTCTCCATGGTGAGCCTGAGAATGTTGGGGGGCCCTCGTAGTGCGTGTGAGAGGTGGGCTTCTGTCCCCCTTTGCCACGGCCCGCTCAGTACAGGGGCAGCTGGCCCCTTTGTTAGCAAGGCGGGAGAAGTGGGGGAGTGAAATTAGGATGCGGGGGCGGGGGGGGGGGGGGGGGGCGGCGCCGGGGGCGGGGGGCGGGGGGGGGGGGGGGGGCGGGGGGGGGGGGCGGGGGGGGGGGGGGGGGGTGGGGGGGGGGGCGGGG
>JAODKC010000137.1:12490297-12500474 GCA_026777985.1 Mormyrops attenuatus
GAAATCGTTTAAGTTGTGGGCCCTGAATCTATAATCTATGAAAGTTTAACGTTTTGAATGGAATTATGGAAATAAACATTTCCATGATATTCTAATTTTTTGGAAAGGGCCTGTATGCATACATATATGTGTCTGTGTCTCAAAGCAGAGAAGATGGGATGTGTGAAAAGAAGCATTCCCAGTGTACCTCTATTTAAATTTGTGCAAATGAAGTGGTGTTTAACTTACGATTTTTTTATGAATGTCAACAGGTAGATTTGATCATTTAATTTGTCAAGCAGACCAATCAGAATAGTCGGGGTTCACGTCGACATGACGCATCGTTACATTTTTGGGGAGGTGCATGTCTACCTGTGCTGTCGCTGTGGCGTAAGCTTGACGCACAAAGTATAAATCAGCCTCAACTAAACAGGTTCAGCCTGTGTAAAATGGGTGGGAACACTGTCGTTTCAAAGGAATTGGGATGTGCTGCTTTTAACTCCTCCCCCAGTCCTCCATCCGCCGTCCTAGCTGCCGTCGTCCCAAGGGTTGAAGTCCTGTAGATGTTTGACCTCCCACCTCACCCAATACAGGTTTCCTCTTCAGCTCGAGAGCGGCCAAACTGTAGAATGTACGGTAGCCCAGTACTTCAAGCAGAAGTACAATCTGCAGCTCAAGTACCCCCACCTGCCCTGCTTGCAGGTGGGCCAAGAGCAGAAGCACACCTACCTGCCCCTGGAGGTAAGGCTCGCTGGGGCGGTTCACTGGCCAATTTCCCAGTATGGCTGCTGGCCCACGGTGGTGTAGTCTGACTGACTCCCGTCCCTGCAGGTGTGTAACATTGTGGCGGGGCAGCGCTGCATCAAGAAACTGACAGATAATCAGACCTCCACCATGATCAAAGCCACGGCACGCTCTGCACCTGACAGACAGGAGGAGATAAGCAGGCTGGTGAGTGGTGCTGCCATCTGGTGGCTGGAGGCTGAATTCTCAGTTTCAAACAAAATAAATGGTACCTTATTATTGTAGCATGTCATTTCACACAAAACAAAAAAGAAATGTGTGTAATTTTTATAACATGTAATTAAACTAAAGTTGTTGCTAAAAACTAAATTTGAATTAAACATTTCTAGCAAAGTAGTGATTTTACAGCATTACATGGATTTTTACAGCTTTATCTATTTACCATAAAATTCAGTATTGGGTCTGTCCAATGCTGTATAATACCCTGGTAAGGAGGCCAGTTCATCACAAGAATGCAGACACATAGTCACATGCTACTGGGCCAATTACATGTCTTTGCAGGTGTAAACCTGCATGACACAATGGAGAGAGTGTAAACTCTGTGGGCATTCAGACCCCCAACTCTGGATGTACTATACCACTGTGCTAGCCTCTGTCTTTATTCATGTTCGTAATAGTATCATGCTTTATGAATGACATCATTCACAATACTAACCAGGATTCAAGGATTCTTCTAACCCCTCTGAGCAAGGCCCTTAACCTCCAATTCTTCCAAGGACTGTCTGGCCCAGGAATAAACGCATCTGCCGAATTAATTGAATCTCAAATGTTGGCTGACGTCCTTGCTGTGTCCTCCTCCGGCTCCCTGTCCTCCCAGATGAAGAATGCCAACTTCAATCTGGACCCCTACATTCAGGAGTTTGGGATCAAGGTGAAGGACGACATGGCGGAGGTGACAGGCCGGGTGCTTCCAGCTCCCATCCTGCAGTACGGAGGCCGGGTGAGCGTCTGGGCGAGCGGGGAATGCCTGCAGCTTCTCCAGCTGCTCGTCTGTGCCGACACATGGACAATATCTGCTGCTGCATGGCCTTGTGTGCTGAGGAAGGCAGAGGAGGCAGAGCCCCAGCTGGGAGCCTGTGGGAAGCCGTCTGCTTTTCCCAGCTGATTGGACTGACTCGTAACCCACAAAGGTTTTTGCAGTTAATGTTTGAAAGGTGACTAACTAGAAGTCGATTATTAGGTGTAATGCGGTGGTACCTATTATATGTCAGTGGTTCTCAATCTTTTTATCCAGAGATTAACCCAACACCGGAAACTTCGCTCAGGTCTCATGACTCCTTTATGTCCAAACCCATTGGTCTAACAGCAGATTCTCCATTCCTCCCATGATATAATTTGGCAATCAAAAAATCTCAGTTTCTAACAATTAACAATTGTTAATTTCTAACAATTGTTGCGTGGGGTACCAAACAAAATTTTTTTTTGGCACATTGAGAAAATCGTCTTGCAAGCCCACACAATAACGCACGCGACCCATAGAGGACCTAAGTTATATGTGGTGGCATTTACGTTTAGTCCCTGCCACTTGGGGTTGTAACTGAGCGTGTGTCTCTGCAGAATCGGGCTATCGCCACTCCCAATCAAGGTGTGTGGGACATGAGAGGGAAGCAGTTCTACAATGGCATCGAGATTAAGGTGTGGGCCATCGCCTGCTTCGCTCCGCAGAAGCAGTGCCGTGAGGAGGTGCTGAAGTAAGTATGGGTGGGGGTATCAGCTTGTGGAGACCATGTGGGTCTTCTGGGCCTCTTCATGGATCACTGTTTGTGCCTTTGGGTATCGATGATGAAGATAATTATTGGCTTTCACTTTGAAGCAAATCACACCAAAATTGAAGCAGCAGCACTAGATGGCAGGTGAAGCAGTGGTGACCTAATGGTTAGGGAAGCACACTTGTAATTGAAAGATTGTTGGTTTGAATCCCCGATCAGCAAGGTACAACTGAGGTACCCTGAGCAAGGTCTCAAGCACTGCTCCCTGGGTGCTGAATTAGCTGCCCCCTGCTATGTCACGTATGGTTTAAATGCAGATGACACATTTTTTTTGTTGTGTGTCAACAATCATCACAGATCACCTAATTAAAAAAGGATGGAAAGGGCAGCTGCAGAAGACACTTGATCTTGTGTACACAGTAACTCTAAAAGTATTTGCCGGATCTTTCTCAAACTTCCCAGGAACATTGTATAAGTGATGATTTGAAACATATTTGGAAACAAATCCCACCAAAACTGAAGCAGTGTCCCTTAGTGGTAGCACATGAAAGGACAGCCACAGATGCAGATCTGGTGAACTGAGCAAGTCATACAAATTTGAGTTTTTGATAAAAAATTTTGAGGAGATGTAGGGGAGATAGACATAGTAGAGGTGGGGGAGTGTCGGGGGAGTAAGGATTAAATCACAGGTCCATCTGGGGAGTACATTGCTGTTGTTCCGACAGCATCTAGCTTAATTTAAAGGGGACATTACATGTCATGGGGTTGTTGGTGGTAGGTCTGAATATGTTTTAATATCTTTGAGGTGGGGGGCTTGAAGGAAGTCTGACCTGCATTGTCGTTTGGTCATTTAAATCGTGCGTGCTCACCTTGATCTTGCCAGGAACTTCACGGACCAACTGCGGAAGATCTCCAAGGATGCGGGGATGCCCATTCAGGGCCAGCCGTGTTTCTGCAAGTACGCGCAGGGTGCGGACAGCGTGGAGCCCATGTTCAGGCACCTGAAGAACACCTACTCTGGGCTGCAGCTCATCATCGTCATCCTGCCCGGAAAGACACCCGTCTACGGTACGTGCCAGTTCAGAATCAGGTGCCGGATACAAAGACCCGTGTGGTGTGTGCTATTGCTAGGCTCAGAATGCCGTATGGGGTAGGCTAATGCTAACTGCAAAGCTTCTGTGGTTTGTGTTGGAGAAATGTAAAGATCTGTGTGGTGTATGTGCTGATGTTCTATAAAAGGTCAAATCTGTGCGCTAATATGAAATTCAGAAGTCACTGTGGTATAGAGTGATTGTAAATGAAAGATGTCTGTGGTATTTGGTAAAGCTAAACGTGGAACGAGGGTTGGAGTGGAATACAAAATCGCTGCTGCACTTTCCCGTGATAATGCGATTGTGCATCCCCCATGATGAATTTTGCTGGCCCACGCCCATTGGATCACCGATAAAATCTGGAAGTCCGTCCAGTCCAAGCCTGTTTTGAACCCTCTGTCATACATGTTATTATGAAATTCTGTTGTGCCTAATGCTGGCCAAATTGATGATGCAAGTTCATGCTAATTTAACAAAAACTCATATGATTAACTTCACATGTGGATGTCTAAGGAAGAGGACATTTATTTATGTTTCTGCAGTGTGTCAGTTGTTCAGAGTGTCTCCAGCAGAAACCGTATATAATACACATAATTGTACCTAATTTGGCACGGTGTGTGGCTCAGTGGGATGGGACACTATCCCTGTGATCAGAATGTGTTTTTGTTGAAATCCCAGGGTCGGCAGAGTGATTTCACTGTTGTGCCCCTGAGTAAGGCCCTTAACTCCCAATTGCTCCCAGGGCCGCGTGACTCTGCCTTCTGAAAAACTGCACGTCTTTGTGGACAAAAGCTTCCGCTAAACAAATAAAATGTAAATTAATTTCTTATCTACTTTCTTTACTGCAGCGGAGGTGAAGCGGGTAGGAGACACCCTGCTAGGAATGGCCACCCAATGCGTCCAGGTGAAGAATGTGGTGAAGACGTCCCCCCAGACCCTGTCCAACCTCTGCCTCAAGATCAACGTCAAGCTGGGCGGCATCAACAACATCCTGGTGCCACATCAGCGGTGAGATCGTGTGACTTTATAAGAGCCCCATTGTTGCTAGGAGTTGTTTGTGTGACTGTGTGTAACATGGTTCTGTGATCCCCCATCAGGTCAGCAGTGTTCCAGCAGCCAGTCATCTTCCTGGGGGCCGATGTGACCCACCCCCCTGCTGGTGATGGGAAGAAGCCCTCCATCACAGCGGTGAGCCATCCTCCCCCCTCCCTCTGCCCATCTGCCGCAAAGTCAAGATGACTTTATCACCTCGGTCTCCCAAGACCCGGGTGAATTACAGAAATCATAGAATCTCAATCATTACTTCATATCAGTGAGACAAAAGCGGTCCTCAGTCACAGAGAGGCGAGTCAAATGCCTGTACCCTCCCCTGTATTTTCTGGATTTACCTTTTGCCCACGTAAAGGCCAGTTCATACTTTACTTTCAGTTGCAGACGAGGGGACTTCACGTAAATTTCGTCATCAGGGGGTTAGCTGTGGATGGCTGCGATCGGCAGGTGTGTAGCCCAGATTTTGATGTCTAGCAGAAACCTGGCACATCGACTTCACATTCGGGAGGATTAGGTATTGATTGATTGATTAGGTACTTCCGGTAGCTGGCAGTGCAGACTTTCACAGATCAGCGGTCACCGACAAAGGAGTAGAGGAAGGATAGCAGTTGATGTTGTAGTAATTATGGTGAGCAGCTGTATGAAGAGGGTCGGAGGTACTCGCGTGTCTAATTTTTCATAATGTCCAGACATTATACCGAGGTATACGGTATTTTTAAAAGCAGCACGATTCCGGCATTCTGAAAACTTGGCAATAAAATTTGTGGAGTGGTGGTGGGGGGGGGGGTGGTCCCAGCTAATTTCGTCATAAGGATTTCAATACACAACAGTATGCCATATTACAGTAGTACTGGCCAAGCCTACGCTAATAACTTTAGAACTGTTGATAAAAGTTTACCCGTTTCACTACACTGTTTGTGTTTGTTGCAGTACATCTGCCCTCTCCTGGTCTGGTGGAATATCACTGCTGTATGCAGCACCGACCGCGACCATCCGTGTACAGTACGAACACAAGCTGTTGCACACATGCCTATCCATAGCCAGAAAGCGCACATGGAAAAGTAAAGTATGAATTGGCCCTAATGGAGTTAGCAAAAAGTATCCATCTACCTCAGGGATTCTCAACCTTTCCAGCCTCAAGGCCTGGTAACCATTACAAAGTGTTTGCTGGCCTTTATAGACCAAAAGGCATTTACCTAATATACACTGGCAGCCCGCTAGAGGGCACTCTTCTACACGAGTGACACTGGTCTACATGATGGTAAAACCAAACTGAGTCAGGCAGTAGAAACGGATGTTGGCGCTGCGGTCGGGTCGACCTGTGAGAAGTAGACTGTAGCGAGTTTGGTTTGTGGTTCCGTCCACTGCCTTCAACGGCCAGCACTTGGCACTGAGAGAAAGAACGAGCGGGGTGGCGGGGGCGGGGGATGGGGGGGGTCCTTCATGAGTCAGCCCGCGCAGGAAATGACGCCTCCCTGGAGTCCCGCCGCCGCGTGCCTGACCGCCAGGGCCTCGTTGCCTAGCAACGGTGAGGCAGCGCTGACTCACCGGGACAGCGGGAGCAGGGCCGGGTGAGGAAGACGGGGTGGGGAGTTGATACGGTGTTGACAATAAGGAGAGACAGGTAAGGGAACAGGAAGAGGCTGACGCATTGTCACTGACGTGGCGCTGTTCCTGTCGCCCCCACGGGGCCCGCACCGTGCCCCCGTGACCTTTCTCCCACTCTGCACAGGGTGGCGTTTTAAAGTCGTTACAAGCTCCTGGTGGCTATGATATGGGCCAGGCTGTTAGACGACCGTTACCCTTCGTTGTGGTTTATTTAAGCATTGTGGTAAATGTTCTTGCCCTCGCTTTGGAGGGAAACTTCTCATACTCTAGTTATTCTGCCTGTATCTCTCATTGTTTTTCTCCCATTCCTGTCACCTCTGTTGGGTTGGCAACCCCGCCCCCCCCCCCCCCCCAACTGATATCTGTTTTTGGTCTTCTTCCCATTATCACCAGCATCACTGGCTACTTGCATTCCCATCTTCATGTTCCATTGCAAAGTCTGTGCGTGTGTGTGTGTGCGTGTCTGTGCGTGTGTGTGTGTGCATGTCTGTGCGTGTGTGTGTGTGTGCGTGTGCATGTCTGTGTATGTGTGCGTGTGTGCATGTCTGTGTGTGTGTGTGCGCACGCGTACCTCCCACACACAGCACCCCCGTAGTCATAGGCTTTTTTTTCCACCTTGACGTCCTGAACGGAAGGCAAACGGCTTTGTTTTTGTTACGTTACGTACAATCAATTCGATGTGGCTCTTCAGTGCCTCCTTGGATACGGCCAGCGTGACGTCATTTGCCTGTGACCTTGTTTTCTCTCTACCTCTTTCTCTGATGCTCTTTCTGAAGTTTAGAAAGACCTTCAATGACAAAGAGAGGCTTCTAGCGTGTTCTATTGGATGTACAAAGTATAGAGCTGAAGAAATGAATGACTACATAAAAAACACAGAACTGTTGCCCCCTCCTTGGTTTGAACCCTGCCTCACGCTCCGCTCCACCCTCAGGTGGTGGGCAGTATGGACGCCCACCCCAGCCGCTACTGCGCCACAGTGCGGGTCCAGCGGCCCCGGCAGGAGGTCATTGAGGACCTCTCTTACATGGTGCGGGAGCTGCTGATCCAGTTTTACAAGTCAACCCGCTTCAAGCCCACGCGCATCATATTCTACAGGGATGGCGTCCCAGAGGGGCAGCTGCCTCAGGTATGGGGCTTCTCCCATTGGCTGAGGCCAGGCCGACGGTGGGCTATGATTTGCAGTTGAAGAGGGAGGGCGGGGCAGAAGGCTGCTCTCTCTCAGGTTGAGCCATGTTGCTGCATCTCAACAGATCCTGCACTACGAACTGCTGGCCATCCGAGATGCCTGCATCAAGCTGGAGAAGGACTACCAGCCAGGCATCACCTACATCGTAGTGCAGAAACGCCACCACACGCGGCTTTTCTGTGCCGATAAATCTGAGCGGGTGAGTGCCCGTCGGAGCAGGCGTGGGCCCTCCTGGTCCTGCTGATACCTGATGCCCGCGATGCCCTAAAAGCAGGCACTTATGACCCCCTTTATGTTTGTTGATAACTGCTTGAAATGTCTTCTGGTCGTCAGATTGGGAAGAGTGGAAACATCCCAGCAGGTACCACGGTGGACACCAGCATCACGCACCCCTTCGAGTTCGACTTCTATCTGTGCAGCCACGCAGGCATACAGGTGAGTTCTTGTGTAAGGGCGGGGGTAATTGTGCGAGGCTCTACTGTGTGTCACTGCTGCTGATGGAACGTGCCCCCCACAGGGCACAAGCCGGCCATCCCACTACTACGTCCTCTGGGACGATAACCGCTTCACCGCCGACGAGCTGCAGATCCTCACCTACCAGCTGTGCCACACCTACGTGCGCTGCACGCGCTCCGTCTCCATCCCCGCGCCCGCCTACTATGCCCGCCTGGTGGCGTTTCGAGCCCGATACCACCTGGTGGACAAGGAGCATGACAGGTGAGTGGTGCCCGTGTCCTGGGCGGAGACCAGCTCGAAGATGAGGCTGTGTGGGTGTTTCATACGGCTTCACAAGAACAATCACGAGATGATATTTTGGAAGGGTGCACCAAGAACCACAACTCAGAATCTCGTCTTTGGGTTTAAAGGTCCATATAATTAGGGTGTAATTCCTGAAAGTGTGGGTTATAGCACCGCACACTGTGCAGGTCAAACCACTCACTGACCTCTCGCTCACCCCCCCCCTCCATGCAACAGCGGAGAAGGCAGCCACGTCTCCGGGCAGAGCAACGGCCGGGACCCCCAGGCGCTGGCCAAGGCCGTCCAGATCCACCATGACACCCTGCGGACCATGTACTTCGCCTGAGCTAGCTTGGTGGGCTGGGCCACGCCCTTATCTCTGCCGGAGCCCCGCCCGTGGGTGGAGTCCGATCAGCCAGACTGCTCTCTCCTTCTGTCCTGATGGGCTTTTTAATTTTTAATTTTTAATGTGTATTATTGTGTATTACCTTCACGTTCACGTGTATGTATGCAATATGGAGGAGGCAAAGGGGAAGCCGGCACCACGGCCCTGACTCCGCCCCCCGGGATGACGCCTGCCCGGCACATTCTTGGTATAGCTGATATTTTTTTAAAAGGCCAGAGGAAGCATGGTACATTAGCACTTAGCGGTAGCAGATTAGATCCTCGCACCTGCCCTTCCTGAGGGCCTGTGTGGGTGATCTGGGGGGCAGTAGGACAGACTCGGAGCAGGGTAGCACACCATAGATGTAAATGAGTGCCTTAGCGGCCAATGGGAGCGCAGCAGGAAGTAGGTCTACCCGTAGATTTAGCAGCTACCGGGGATACGTAGGGGATGGGGAGGGACCGTGTAGTACATTGGACACAATGCACATCGGCAAACCGGACCAAACCAGCGCCAGCAGCCGGCCGGACACTGTACGGCAAGCAGACACCAGCCTGTGAAACGGCAGCTCAGGAACCCGAAGGCGGACTCTGAAGGAAGGCCAGAACCGGTCCTCGGCCCCGACGCCTCAGAGCTGGGTTTTCATCTACTTTATTTATTTTTTTTTTTAAATATCCCCTTTCTCTCTTTGCTCTGGCGGTGCAGACCACCCATGAGCTGAAGATCTGTGCATATGCCAACCCCCCCCCCCACCACCTGCTTTTGGTGCCCAATGGTCTCATCCTGACCAAACGGGGGTGCTGATATGCCGACTCTCTTCCTCCTGGTGCTCATATAACCAGGCTTCCACTCTCTGTGTAGGGGTAGGGGGGCAGTATTATGAAACGCACACAATCAAAAAGCAACATGGGCTCCTCTTTAGCCCCCCCACGTGCCATCGAGCAGAGTGACGGGTGACGCAGAATTGTGCCTGCCTTCCGCTCCCTGCTCACTTCTACCAGCACTCCCACCGGTTTCACCAGGCACATTCCCGTTTGTGAGTAAGAGCGGCATGTCCGCATTCCTCTGCGCTCTCTCTCTCTCTCTCTCTCTCTCTCTCTCTCTCTCACACATACACGAAAAAACACCATCACATACCTCACCGAGAGCTGCTCCACCTTAGCAACAGCTGTTTACATTCCCCCCCCCCCACATCGGTTGCCTCTTTCGGCATTCCTGTCCTATCATGCCTGGGTGAATTTATTTTTCCTTTTCTTGACCTCGCCTTTCTGGTTGCTGTGCCCCCTCCCCCCCCCGTGCCCATCTATCTCGCCAAATACCCGGAGGTGCTCTGTGTTCTTTGCTGGCACAGAAAGGGGGTATTGCACGCATAGGCAGCACACAAAGCTTTGAGTTCCCAGCATACCCTACGCCCTGCCTGAAGGATGCGCCTTTCCTTCCATCCTCAGTAGTGAGGCACCATGTAAGAATCCCAGAAATGTGTTTTGCACCTTGGTTTCTGGTTTAATATCTTTTTCTCCCCAAGGTGTTGGCCTCCTGAAGTGTAGTTCTACCTTTTCTACTCAAGGGGGCACTGCAGACTGGCCTGTCCTTCACTTCCCCGATTTTGGCTGACAGCCCCTCACCC
>JAODKC010000137.1:12529633-12539699 GCA_026777985.1 Mormyrops attenuatus
CAGCCCATCGCCCTGCCGTCTCAGGGCCTGGAGCCGAAACGACCCCCGCCCCCGCGCCCCCACCCCCCCCCGGCCCCGGCGGGGCCCCCCCCCCCCCCCCCCCCCTTTCCCACTTCCTTTGTTTTAGCCAATGGTGACTTAACGTGTGTGTGTCAATTTGGAGCACTGAACTAATTCCGGACAAAAACCAATCAAGCAGGGTGGGGGGGTGGGGGGGATGTTTAGATTCTGGATTTGTAATTATGAGCACAGTGCCACCCTCAGGCAACAAGGTGTAAGTGTTCTCAGAACAGCCACTGAAGCCTTCCTTTGCTTGGGGGAAAGCAAGTCAAGCGATGTTTTGATTTTTATGCTGACTGGTGATGTTTCCTGCTAACAGAGTGATGCACATTATAATCTAATAATATCAAATGTTGGGGGATGGGGGTGCTGGTGCCTGGCTCCCCCTTCTGTCGGCTTTTCTCTACAAGATCGCATTGTAATCCCAGTTTCCTTTCGGTTCGCGTTTGATACTTACCACTGGTTTGTTTCTCCCTCCCCAGTATTTATTAGCGTAGTGAAGCGTAATTATTTGATGTTGATTCTCAGCACAGCATTATTTCTGTCCGTCTGCTTAGAATAATGTGCCCTCTCCAGAACACTCTGAAGGTCGCACATCACATCGCCGCTAGCCTTTAGTGCAATAATCCGTGTTTTGCGCAGGTGACGGCCCGGGATCAAGAGGGGTGGCTCTCATTGGCTACCCCGGGCCTAAAAAAGAATGAGGTGTGCCCTCCCAGCGGGGAGTCGAGTCAGATGGCTGTTTGCTTTAAAGGGAACCGTGGGCTTTGTTTGCAGTGTGGTGGGCTGCAGTATGTTAAAATGCGAGTCCGTGGTGTACTTCGGGGGGGGGGGTGTGTGCCTTCGGATCCTGGCCCCTCGGATAGGGTTCTTGGCTGGGCAGTAGCCTGAGATCAAGTGCCTGATCATTTTATTTTATTTAGAAGGGAAGTGTGGCATATAACGTTTGCTTTTATTTTTTTGAGTGAGAGAACACACACACACACACACACACACACACACACACCTACCTGGTCAAACAAGGCCAGAGGGGCACAGATAGAGGTGACCCTATTTCACAGACTATTCTTTTTGTTTCGGTCTTGTTTAATCCAGAATGTGAATTTGAACAGTCCAACTGGCCGAGCTCTTTTTTTTCCCTCCCAAATAGTATGAGTGTATAATTTGCACTGAAACAGTAGTTATTTTTATTTTTTTCCTCTCCACGAAGGGCATTGTGTTTTCCCAGTCAGCCGTATCCTGGGCCTCCTGCAGGCCCTAGGCGCGGTGTCCCGCGTGCCGCCCGGCACACCACCAGCCCCTTTCTCTTTGTTGCGTGTTGCCTTCCGCTGCACTCTGTATGCGGGAAACACCAGGTGAGTGGATCTAGCTGCTATTCATCATATGTGTATAGAGAGGGCGAGACTATTTCTGCACTAAAAGATGCACGTGTCGGACTGAACACAGGCCTGGTGCTACGCGGTGTGGCTGCTGTGCCACACCACTCTGGAGGATAGTGGTTCATGTGTGGGGGGCGCGGTGTTCTGCCTACCACCCCCCCACACCCATTTAAGTAATTATAAGGAACCTCATGTGGTCACTTTTGGAGTCCAGAGAGTGGACACGGGATTTCATGTTACACTCAAATCAGGAGTTTATGTGGATGTGGGATTTTCTGTGTGTGTTTTGGGGGTGGGGTGGGGTGGGGTGGGGGCGTGACACTCTGTGAGGGTGATAGATGGGATGAGTTGTGGCATTCGGTTCGAAGGGGCTGCCACATGTGGGAGCAGGGCTTCTGGGGGGTGGGGGGGGTTGAGTGCCTGTGGCTGTAGCATCCTCTTGCTTCTGAAGCCAGGTGGGTGGGGTCCCATCAGTTTCACACTTAAGAGCATTTTTAAACCAGAGAGTGGGTATATTTGTATATTTTAAATTATGTAATGCTCACCAGTTATTTTTGCTAACAAATTAAGTATAATAGTGAACGGTTATAATAATTATGAGTGAGTTTTAATAATGATAATGCAATAGACTGTTGACTTATTTCCTCGCAAGTATGCTCAGTATCAGAAGACTGCTTTGAGCAGCAAGTGGACTGTTATCGCAGGCGCTGTTGCTACAATTGCTGCACAGATGTCGTGTCCCACGTTGTGCTCTTTGGTTTCCGTGGGCTGAGACTCGTACCCATGTCAATCCTGGGGGGGCTTGGCAGCATGTCTGTCCTTGGTGGGAGCAGCTTGCCATTTGGCTTACATGTACGTTTTTGTTTGCACTTCTGATCCTCCGGACAAGAAAACCTGGGCATCGCTTTACGCCCCCTGTCCGTCCTCAGTGTCCCAGTGAGTTGTTAGCCACTGCTACATAAAGTGGAATGGGGCCGGTAGATTTCTGTCTGTTGGTAGTTATGAGTCTGTCTGGAGGCCGGGAGTGAGCAGAAACGCCGCCCAGGGAGTCGGGGCCGTGCAGCAGTGTGACCAGGTTTGGCGAGGGATACCGGCAGGTGCCGGGTGGGAGGCGTGCTCCGGAATGCCGGGTGGGTGAGAGGCGTGGTCCGGAATGCCGGCCGGTGCCGGGTGAGAGGAAGTATGGATTTGGACATGGGAACATGGGACTACGGTGATGCGATGTGAGGCAGCTTTGACCTGATATCACCGCGGGGTCGACAGAATTTCGCGACTGTTAAGCCGCAGCTGGTATCACCGGCTAGTGGTCAAGCTGTGTAGGTCCTTAAAAATGGTGCTGGCTGCCCATTGTCACCCCATCCCTCGCTGCTAGACAAACCGGTGTGTTGGCGCCCAGGACGAACCTGCTTGACAGTTCCTTAGCCCAGATAAATATTTCGGTTGTTTTTTGGGGGGGTGGGGTATGAGCAAAGTCCACAGAAAGTGCCTTTCCTGATGCTGGTGCTGAAACACGAAACAAAAACGAATCAAAGAAGTCTTATTTTCTAACTGTCGCAAGGCTGAAATGCAGGATTTAATGACGTTGCATAAATAAATATCCATACGAATGTGCAAATGGTTAAAGAAATGCCATAACGGTATGGTTAAGCTCTTTCATAGTTTATAGAAGTCAGGACCAAACGACAGGAAGGGGGTGGCGGGTAGGGGCGGACACTCACCTGACACTGCCTGGCCCTGGGCTGCTGAACTGAGCGTCACGAGGCTCGATCTGGACCCAAGGGAGCGGTATTTATTTGCTGAATCATCATGTGACGTGTGTGCCCCTGTGTATGGGGGGGCAGCAGCGGCGACTGGCTTTGCTGCACCAACCCAAGTTGTTGTTCCTACTGTGCAAAGGCCTTATGACAGCCTGTCTCCGTTCTCTCTGCTTAATGCCCCGAAGTGTGTTTACCCCAGGCGTTGGGTCTGAGGGGGACCCAACCCTGCCAGAAAGTAGCTCCTTTGGCTTGCATCTCATTGGCCAAATCATGTTATGTGAGTGCCCGTCGGTCCAAGAAGCGATACCATAGAAATCTCGAAACACAGCACCTCAGTTACCTTGGTATGCTGCATCTATTTGAAATAAATATTGAGAGCGTAAATATTGCTTTGATAAGTGTAATGCTTCTGATTATGAAATCATAAAAGCTATTTTACAGTAAGAATTTTTTTTTTTTTTTGTCTTAACACTCATCTGACTTTGGATTTTGATCTACAATGAGCCTTTTTATTTGGTTGTCCTATTTAAACTTATTTTAACTATATATATTTACAGAATATTTTATGGTATTTATTGAAAATGTATGTGTGCAGCTGGAGTTTCTGGATATAAAGGCAGCACCTAGTGTGGAGGAGCGAGGTGGCTCCAGGCTGAGGGTGAAAGGTCAGGAGGTCTGGGGCCAGGGCCCCTCTAGCCCCCAGGCCCCCACAGAATGCAGGCACAGTAACGCTGTAATGATGGCCGGGGGCCGAGGGCAGACCCAGTGGTGTTCCCCATGCGAGTCTCTGGTTATTGGGCCCCGAGGCCTACCTCTGTCTTCAGGACAGCACCCGCCTCTCCCTACTACAGCCTCCCGTCCTCACAGATGTAAGAACTGACTCTTTCTACTCTCCAAAAAAAGGGGGGGGGCGGCATTTGGGCTCGAGGGCATTTGGATTTATCAAATCACATTGACTGAATATTGCGAAACTGACATTTTTTAGCTCGCCACCTACCCAGAGCTGCTGAATGTAAGCAATAGGTTAACTGGCCTAGGCTTGGAAAGGAGGAGCTGCAGAGAGGAGGAGGGTGGGAGGTGCAGGACTGAGGCAGTGGGGAGGGCTGAAGGGCACAGGCTGGGAGTGTGGGGGTCGTGGTGGGGGGTGGGGGGTGGTGTATGTCTGGTCTGGGGAGACGGGCAAATGCAGCCATAGACCTTGTCACTCCTAAGTGTCGATCCACTCTAGTTTTCCATGTGCAACAGCCTTTACTGCGCAAAGACGAAGTATATAAACCCCATTCCACTGGAAAATAAGCCCCAGCCTTAATGTATTCTTATTGTTTCGCTTTTATTTATGACGTTCAAAGCCTCAGTTGGGTACAGAAAAAAAAAACCTATTAACCCCACTGGTATTTTATTCTCCTTTCTTTAACCACTAACCAAGCTAGTTAGAAGTCAGGTGTGTGAAGTTGTAACCCTTTCTAAGCGTCCTACGTGTTCCAGTCCATGGATGTGAAATGCATGATGTCCAATGGCTCTGAGTTATATTAGGGAGACCTGTGCCTGTATTATGAACTCTAGTATTGTCTTGAGCCCCTGTCCAGTTTTCCAGTCTTTCTGTTGGCTCTCACTTCCTCTTTGCTGGGAGATTGTAAATGGGAGACATGGAGTTCCCGTCAGGACTCGCTGAAACCAAACAGGGTTTTTCCTGTCATGCCCCCCTCCCCCAACTTGGTTGTTACCATTTTGCCATTGGCATTCCAGCAACAAAATGCAAGACCAGGCATACAGGTCGTTTTGGCCTCAGGGACATTCCCATGTTGGCCAGTAGGGGGCAACTGCGACGCCTGAAAGAACCAACCCCATGTCTGCAAATGGGGGAAAAATCGAGCAACCTAGGACGGGTTGGTACTGTGCTACCAGCCATGGTGGCCTTAGCCGTCCTGGGGACACACCTGTGGGCTGACAGCTACTGCCTGTTCCCTGGTTCTGCAGACGCCTGCAAAGCACACCTGGTGGTACTCCCTTAGGGCTGGAAAGGCGGTACGAGGAGTTTCTATCTCCCATGATGCCTTGGAGCATGGGTGGGGGGGAGGGGCAGGATGTGTCTGACCTGGTTTAGACCGCCTCTGAGAGAGAGGGGACCTTCCTGTCCCCCTTCCCAAAGTTTACTCCCTTGTGCCCAGAGGGCCCTGGGGGGGCTGCATGTCTCCAGCTCCCTCCACCTTTTCTCTGTACTTTGCAAAGGTTCTCTGTTGTACCAACAGGTCTTTTATTTTAAAATGTCGTCTTTTATTTTCTGATCATTTTAGGTTAATGGCCGTTAGTGTTGCTTTGCTTCAGTTTGAAGTGTAACTTTCACTAATACTTGCAATAAAAAGCTTTGCTTTAATTCATTTTGGCATCTTTTCCTGTGTCTGTGTTAAATGCTATTTTATAATGAATGTTCACTGTCAATGAATCCATTAATGAATTCATCATGGATACTTCTAAGTACTAAACAGCCAGGTCATGAGCAAGGGCGAAAACATAAATGGTTCTGATAAACTTGTGCCTTTTTCTCATTTTCCCCAAATACTCCTACTTCAATGTATATAAGGAGGTGGTAAATTTTAAGAAGCCTGTCATCATGCCCAGGACTTTGGGGCCTCTCGATAAATTTTTTTGGGGGTGATTCTCTGCAAGGATAATTGGATTTCCTCTTGGTATCCTGGACTCCCTCCCCTTCAACTGTTATTAATCTTACAGGGCCTAAATACACGCACATGGTGATAAATATGAACTCATATGAATGCAATGTCAGTGTTAACCGTGGTCAGTCCGTCTGCGTGTGTGTGATGGTCTGCCCCACCCGGTGCATGCATGTGAAAACACAGCCTTCACCCCCCATATGAGACGGAACTAGTTTAGCAGAGTAGAACAACTGTGCAAAAATAGACTAAATAAGCGATGATTTTCATTTAATTACCAACTTAACTTCCTCTGCATATAATTACTATCCACCTTTTAAAATTTGTGTGAGGCAGCCCTGACTGGGAGTGCTGGGACTGACTGGCGACACTGCGTGCAAGATAGATGGCTCATAGGGTCCTGGCATCATGTGTGTCATTTGACACAGTGGCTGACCTCTGACCTCCGTGGGTAGACAGGGGACTCGATTTTACTACACTGTCACTCTTAGTTCACCAGAGATCTCCCTGTAGGCCAAGGCCAAGCCCTACTGTCACAGCCAAAAATAAGCATAGAAGGTATTCTTCTGTCACAATAACGGGTCAAAACCCAGCTTATATAACGCCTACATCATAGAAAATTCTGCTTGCTCTTTTCTTTAGATTATAGAGGGGATACGCTTCCCTTGACCTCCAGGGCAATAGCTAGAAAATCCTCTTCTACCTTGTTCGTTTAAAAAAAAAAAAAAAGCATTATAATATTACTATTAGAAGCCGTCACGTCATCGGCACTTATGCAGGACATCCTGTCTTGCACCTGGCAAGTGCAGAATCTAACATGACATACAGTTCAATCTCACGCCAGCAGGGGGAGCATTCAACCTGAATGGAAAGGACAGTGCTCCATTGCATCAGAGTATCAAGGTGACTGACAGAGAAAATCGTCAATGCCATGGCCCGAAGTGAGACGTAGAATGGAGAGGCATGGGAAGAGGCTAATAAATGTGCTACAAATCACCCAAATAACCACTGTATTGATATAAAGCCCTAAAGTCAGTCGGCATTTCACCTTTACCACTGGGTGTTGCCTAACTCCAGCAGCTGCTGTTGGCAAAGTGATTCTTCTGTGATTCTTTCCTCAAAATCAATAGAACCAATCTTGGAGGTTCTTTTAACACTATCTTTACTAGCTTCAGACAATATAATTGGTTTAACTTACGGTGCTTAGCTGATACTTTTATCCGAAGGTTACTTTACTGGAGTAAACATATGTTACTATAGAACTCAAAATTGTAACCTTCAAATATCAAGTGCCTTTCAACCGCTGTACTGCGGCACAACTTTCTGCTGGGTTATTCTGGGTAAATATGTCTTCTTGTGGGTTTTGTGACTGCCGATCTTTGCTGTGCGAGTGTGTACCTCAGTGGAGTAATACTCTGTTCCTGTAATCAGAACCACAGCTGTAGGTAAATGTACCTTTTAAGATACATAAATGGACTATGATGAATATTTTTGTGCCATTGGGGGTACATTAATATTGTTTGTGCCTTGGGGATGTTCCTCAGAGCCCATTTCTGTACCTTAAATTAGACTGAAAGGTACATTTACTTACAGCTAAGTGTACAATTGGCAGACCTTTGAGGGTACAGCCCCAATGACAAGCAAAGGTACAAATTTGTACTCAGAGCAATTCACATTACCGTAACTTTTTGTTATTTGTTAGTCCGATTGGATGATTTTATAGGTAGCCACAAATCTAATAACACAAAACTACACTACCTTTCAAAAGTTAACTTAGAAATTTCCTGGTTTTGCATGAAAACGTACATGAAATGTGTTTGAATAGAAAATATAGCTAAATAATCAGGAAATAGTCATTGACAAAGTTAGAAATAATCATTTTTGAAATTAAAATAATAATTGTGCTCTTCAAACTTTGCTTTTGTGAGAGTCCACCTTTTGCAGTAATTATAGCCTTGTAAACCTTGGGCATTCTAGATGTCAGTTTGTTGAGGTAATCTGTTGAGATTTCACCCCTGGCTTCCTGAAGCATCTCCCACAAGTTGGATTGGCCTGATGGGCACTCTTACAAACCATTCGGTCAAGCTGCTCCCATAACAGCTCAAGAGAGTTGAGATCCGGTGGCTGTGCTGGCCACTCCATTATACACAGAATTCCAGCTGACTGCTTCTTCCCTAAATAATTCTTGCATAGGTTGGAACTGTGTTTGGGTTGTTGTCTTGTTGTAGGATGAAATTGGCTCCAGTTAAGCTCTACCTACGGGGTATTGCAAAATGCAGAATCCATGGCGTTGCAAAATGGAATGATAGCCTTCCTTCTCCAAGATCCCTTTTACCTTATGAAAATCTATTTCACAATCACCAAAGCAGTCCGAGACCATCTCATTGCATCCACCATGCTTGAAAGATGTCGTCAAGCACTCCTCCAGCATCTTGTCATTTGATTTGAGCCTCACAAACACAGATTAGTCTATCCTTAGCACTTTTTTCCAATCTTCCTCTGTCCAGTGTCTGTGTTCATTTGCCCATCTCAGTCTTTTCTTTTTATTGGCCATTCTGAAATACAGCTTTTTCTTTGCAACTCTGCCTAGAAGGCCAGCATCCCAGATTTGCCTCTTCACTGTTGACGTTGAGGCTGGTCTTTTGCAGGTACTATTTCATGAAGCTCTCAGTTGAAGACCTATGAGGCGTCTGTTTCTCAAACTACACACTCTAATATATTTATCCTCTCGCTCAGATGTGCACCAGGGCCTCCCTCTCCTCTTTCTGTTGTGGTTAGAGCCAGTTTACGCTGCTCTGTGAAGGGCGTAGTACCCATGCATTGTATGAGAGCTTCAGTTTCCTGGCAATTTCTCACATGGAATAGCCTTCATTTCTCAGAACAAGAATAGACTGACAAGTTTCAGAAGAAAGTTCTTTGTTTCTGACCATTTTGAGCTTGTAATCAAACACACAATTGCCGAGGCTCCAGATACTCAACTAGTCCAAAGAAAGTCAGTTTTATTGCTTCTTTAATCAGCACAACAATTTTCATGTATGCTAACGTAATTGCAAAAGGGTTTTCTAATGATCAATTAACCTTTTAAAATGGTAAATTATTAGTAAATACAACATTCCACTGGAACACAGGACTTATTGTTGCTAATAATGGGCCTCTGTACACCTATGTAGATATTCCATTGAAAAACAGCCGTTTACAACATTAACAACGTCTGCACAGTATTTATGATCAATCTGATGTTATTTCAACTGACAAAAAACTTGCTTTTTTCAAAAGCAAGGAAATTTCTAAGTGACCCGAAACTTTTGAACAGTAGTGCAGATAAAATGTTTTTAAATCTTTCAGCTTCATTGCATGTAATCCACAATAAACGATCAACATGATAAGATGTATGTTTTTGGTCATATCTGCATATCTGCAATTAAAAATCTGCATTTTTAATTCCTGGTTCCATCATGGTCCTGCTAAGCAGCAGGTTGCTTTCAGATTCAAAATTTCTAATACAGCAGTACACAAGAATAAGGTGAAGCAGGAGACACTGGGAATGACCAGAAACCAGTCAGGTAGAGGGCAGAAGTGACATTCTAATGGCAGAGATGACCGTCAGCTTATCTGACAGTTTCTCATGAATCGGAAGATGACATCAAGTGACCTTCAAAAGGAATGGAAATCATTAAATGCAAGTATGAAGTGCACTGCTAGAACAGTTTGTACCAGGGTCCTAGAAGCAGGACTGAAGTCCCATAAAGCAAGGAAGAAGCCCTTCATTAATAAGAAACAGGGAAGAACCAGGCTGCTGTTGCGGAAAAAAAAAAAAAAAAAAAAAAAAAAATATATATATATATATACACATACACACATACATACATACATACGCGCACACACACACAGATGTGGACAAATTTGTTGATACCCTTCCACAAAAAAAACACTATCTCTGAAATAACTCTGACAAAAGTGTAATGGCTTCCCTTATTGTGTATTCCATATTTAGCACAAAGACTTTGCTTCTGATTATTGGTTCAGATGAACATTACATACACTGCCCGTCCAAAAAACAATCGTCATTTGAATTTATACTTAAGAGCCAATGACTGGATCATTATTACAGCTCAGGAACATTATGCAGCAATAAAGTACAGTCAGCTGAGTACCTGAATCTACTGAATGGCCAGGTTACACCTCCATCCATCATCCA
>JAODKC010000137.1:12539799-12553142 GCA_026777985.1 Mormyrops attenuatus
TGAGCTGAATCTGTTCAGCCTCAAGCAAAGGAAACTAAGGGGGGACATGATCCAGGTATACAAGATTCTAACAGGTCTGGATGCTATTCAGCCAAATGGCTACTTCAATATTAGTTTAAATACTAGAACTCGTGGCCATAAGTGGAAATTAGCGAGAGAACATTTTAAAATGAATCTGAGAAAGCACTTCTTTACACAGTGTGTAGTTAGAGTATGGAATAGTCTTCCTGTTAGCACAAGCTGAAGCCCTGGGTTCCTTAAAATCAGAGCTAGATAAGATTTTAACTCTGAACTATTAGTTAAGTTCTCTCCAAACGAGCTTGATGGGCCGAATGGCCTCCTCTCGTTTGTAAATTTCTTATGTTCTAGGTCTGAGACAGCTAACTAACTAGTTGTTCCTCAAACAGAGCGACGGCATACTTCACGTCAAATGAGTTAAGGTGGGGCGTGGCTTTCTCCAGCCCCTGGGGGAAGACTGGATTGTCTGGTTGAGTGTCTCTGGGCATAGTGAACAAACAGAAAAGAGAAGGTGTCTCAAAGGAAGAGAAGATCCCACCGGTATGTGGGGTGGAAATGTGAACAGCTGGTATGAAGACCCTGGTAAGTGATTGTGCATGTTGTTTATTTTCTGTGCTGTTTGTGCGCCTTCAATTACTGACAATAAAATGGTGAATACACTTGGAAGGACTTCCCTGCCTTCTTGACTTTTAAATGCCACTTAGTATTTATCTGTACAATCAAACTGCAGGGAACTGTACAGCATTCACTGCCTCATACAACATGTGTTCTGAATTTTGGATCTAGTGTCCTGAATTAATATGTTTTCCTTCCAACATATTGTCCAGCCTGAGGAAATGCTCCACGGCCCTGTTGTCCTTTTTCTTCTGGCAGGTGAGGTGCCTCCTGCTGCAACCAAGCTTCCTGTTTGTCTCCTTTTTGATTGAATGGAAATCTATCCGCTTTGCCACAATTCTTCCATTCAGCAGCCAATACTGTCTCCTGCAAATCACCTCGTCTGCCTATTCTGTCATCAGCAACCAATCGCATGAGGGGTCACTAGCAGGCTTCTCAAACGTGATAGCGAGGGACAGGACTGTAAAAGGCTCTGGATCGTGTATTTGACCAGAGCTTACTGGTGCGTGCATGGGGCCGTCTTCCTGACTGCATGGGAGTGTAAACTTGTAGCATGTCAAGAATGTTGCTGTGATCAAAAAATGCGAGCCGGTCGGTGACTCAGTGATAGCGAGGTTTCTGTCACACCAAGAAACCAAATAGCAGAGAGATAGATAGAGAGAACAAAGTTTCAGCCAGGTTCAGCTAGTGAAGCTGGCCCCTCCCCAGGGCAATAAGGCTCATTTATCAGTTTTATCATAATTTTTTATGTATCTGTGGTCTTCTTATGACTGATGATTATCGCTTCATTGTTGCTTGATATGTTACAATATGCAGGTTAACAGACTGAGATGTTTGTTAGATTCACAAAGCTTGTGAAATGAAGGAATGATCTTGCTATTTTCCTCGTGGCAGTAGCCTGGCCAGCCGCCCTGTACCAGAGTCCCGTCCCGATCCAGTTCCAAACATCTCCAGTGCTGGTGAGGACCGGAGCTGTGGCAGTGCTGGAGGTGATCACCGTGTCAGGTGCCCTGTCGATAACCTGGGTGTCACCGACGGGGATCACACTGGGATTGTGGGTGATGGGACAGGCAGTGCTGGACAACGTGAGCCAGTACACGGGCCGGATCAACATCACAGCCACTAAGCTGCAGATCAGCCCCGTCCTTCTGACAGACACCGGAAATTACACCGTTAATGTGGACCCCGGCAGTGTCGTCGGCATGACAAAAGGCTCACGCTCCGTCCTGCTACACGTGTTCGGTGAGGCGACAGAGCCGTGGCATACTGCCTCACTTCTCATATATAAATATCTGAAAGTTCACCATCTGAAAATCTTCTTCCCTCTCCGGCTGACAGATGCAGTTGCCGGGGTGAAGCTGTCCGTCCCCCCTGTTGCTCTTGAAGGTGGCAACATCTCCCTCACCTGCACTTGGACGATGGGAACGGAGACGAGCACGATCTGGCAGAAGGGGGGGACTGCCATCTCTCCTGACTACCGAATTACGGTTACGGACAACTCTCTGGTTATCAACCCGGGCAACAGAAGTGACGCAGGGGTCTATAGCTGTACAGTCACCAATCTTGTCAGTGCTATGACTGCCACAGCCAGCCTCACTGTCTACTGTGAGTCACAGCAAGCCTGCTCTGTATACACTTTCTGTAACTAGTCTCTGTCTATTGTGAGTCACAGCAAGCCTGCTCTGTATACACTTTCTGTAACTAGTCTCTGTCTACTGTGAGTCACAGCAAGCTTGCTCTTTATACACTTTCGATAACTAGTCTCTCTGTCTACTGTGATTCACAGCAAACTGTTCTGCAACCAGTCTTTTTTATTGACTCATGAAGATGTAGGCAACAAAGTGTCTATTTTGACTTGCTTCCCATTCTCTGCAGATGGTCCAGATGCCCCAATCCTGCAGCAGAATTCGCAGGCTAACTGCGTAGGAGGGGGCCAGGCAGTGGTGGGGCAGACAGTGCAGCTCACCTGCACTTCGGTCTCGCTGCCCCCCGCCTTGTTCTCATGGCAACAAAACGGCCAATCCGTGGCGGCAGATCAGGTCAATGGCGGCACGCTCACCCTCCAGGCCATCACCACCAATCAGAGCGGCCAATACGTCTGCATGGCCAGGAATGCAGTTACAACACAAACAGCGAAGCAGAGCATTGACATCACCGTCGTCAGTGAGTTACATCATGCCAGCTCCTCTTCCCTGTGCTCTCTCCTCTTTACCTCCGCCACTCATTCTCCACCACATTTGTCTGCCGCCCCCTTCCAGAAACATGCCTCAGTGTCGGTGCCGTGGCTGGGATTGTGGTGGCCTGTGTTCTGGCTATCATCTTCATCATCATCGGCATCATCCTGCTGCTGTGCTGCAGAAACAGTGCGTGTGCCCCCATGTATATCTGCGAGTTCATGTCTCCATGTCTTTGTGCCCTATTTACACTGTATTAACACCATGTTTACACCATGTTTACACTGTACTTTAGGGGACTCAAGGCTCAGGGGAGACAAGCCAAACCAAAGCTCAGTGCCTGCGGTAAGATGACTCTCTCTCTATCGCTATGCAGCCTCTGGGTCTTTGACTGCCTGCCTTTCCTTCCAGCCCTCACCAGGAAATCTTTGATAATTTACACAGCAAATCTTAGTTTTGCTAATTGCAGATTTTTTTCTGCAGCTGTTCTGAAGTAAAGTTTGCTAATTAACGCCTAACGAGGGCTGCCCCCGGGAGGCAGAGATGTGTGTCTGTTCCCATCTGACTTTTCTTTGGTCTCAGTGTTCTCCGGTGTGGTGTATCTGACCTCACTTTGGGGTTTGTGATCTCTCTCACCCAGACCGGCCCGCTCCAGCCTGCCCCACAGAGCTCGTTCTGGAACAGGGCGCCTGGCGGTTACTCAGACCCCCCCTTGCACTCTCCCAACATGCTCCCTGATACCCGTCAGCAGTACCCCCATACATCCGCGCCCCCCCAACCAAACGGTCCTGATACATGTGGGCTCCAAGGAAACCCTGCAGGCCCCGTCTCAAACCATGGGTGCCCGGATGGGGGTGGGCTGCCTCCCGGCGGGTCGTACTCCCCAGAGAGCCCGCAGAACCAGACGCAGACCAGACACACTCCCCCGGGTTCAGTGCCCCCCCTGATCCATCTGACCCTGAACACGATCCAGCCCACAGAGCACATCAGGAGCGATGGCCAGCCGCAAGCCATCCACCTGAACCTGAATGCCTATCCATATCCGGTCCATGCAAACCCGCTCCAGAACAGCGATGCGTTACACTTAAATACGAATGATGCTAACACACCACAGCAGCCTAACCGTCACACCGCGGAAAGCAGCCTGTCACAGACCCCTCCTGTACAGCAAGCTGGTGGGGCACATAATGCTCCTCTTATCAGTACTAGTAGTGTGGAAAACCAGGCCCCCACCCGCGATGCTGTCATTCAGACGAGCTACACACATATCGTTAACTATGGCAGAACTGGACAGCAGGACGCCAGGACGCAGACCTACTGGTCTGAGGTTATGCTCCCAAGTCACCCCCGGCGGCCCTGGGACAGGCTGCGTAGCACCCCCGCTTATCCAAATCGCTCTGTGGCCAGTCAAAGTAGCTCGTCCAGCAGCACCCAGTCCAGCCCTGAGCCGATTGCACCTCAGCTAGGAAACGGCCCCCAAAACGACACCACCCGCACTACTCGAGGACCTCAGAGTCAAACCGTGCCGAGGGCAGCTCAGCTAGGAAATGGCCCCCAAAACAACACCGCCCCCACTGCCCGAGGACCTCAGAGTCAAACCATGCTGAGGGCAGCTCAGCTAGGAAATGCCCCCCAAAACAACACCGCCCCCACTGCCCGAGGACCTCAGAGTCAAACGGCACCTCAGAGTCACAGCCAGACCCAAGTTAGTGTCAACACCCAGACAAACAACTTAGAGCCAGAGGTTTTCAAAATGACATGGGTTCCGACGCCCCTGATCCAAGCAGCCCCGCAGAGCCCAGTCACCCAAACACAGGCCACGCTGCCAGCACACACCGCTAAGCCCAGCGATCCCTTCCAGACCCAGAACCAGCCGACGCAGCCCATTCGGGCCCAGAAGACCCAGCCATCAGCCCGGTGGGCCCCCATGCCCCCACCAGTGCTGCCGCTGTCCCAGTTCAAAGCTCTTCCTCGCCAGCACCTCCCAGAGCCACGCCCCATCCAGCAGCTTCGCCCCCAGCGTAAGCCACACCCCAAGAGGAACATCGGCATCGTCCAGCCCAGCCCTCACTGGAATACTGTGCTGGGCCCCGCCCACATGCAGGGCCCCGCCCACATGCAGGGCCCCGCCCACACGCTTGGCCAGCCCCACTCTCACATGCACTCCGGCACGCAAAAACAGGTGAGGGGCTCGCTGTCTGTGTAGGAAATCCTCTGTGGCAACCTTGCTCCGGTCAGCCTTAGGGTCATGTGTTTAATGTGTTTAGTAGCCTTGTTTACCTCCACGTGTCAGAGACGATGTCTGCAATGCTTATTGCATCATTAAAATGCGTTACGTGCCGTGGGCTGGGTGCTGCCCCCCGCCCCCCAACCCCAGAGCTACACAGCGCATGTGTGTGACACGATCGTAACAAACTAACCCCCCCCCACAGGTCTTTCGCAGCAGGATGCGGTACTAGGTGAGGTGTCGGGAGGCCCCTGGGGTTGGCTGACGGACCCATATCTCCATCAGCAAACGACAGCATCATTCAGACTGGTGTCTTCACTGCAGCTTCCTGGGAACCATGGACTGGCCCCATAACACTGGCCCCTTTGACGTCATCGAAACCCACAACAGCTGGGAGAGAAGTACAGCTAAAATAATCCAGCTGCTTGACCCTGACTCCTCCAGGGAATCCCCAAGAGCGCCAGGCCCACAGAGGGACTCAATTTCCGTGGCAACAGCAATTCGGCAGAATCTGCCGGTGGGTTCCTCTGCTCACCTAAGAGGACTCCACTCAGTATGTTCACGGGGAGCCGCTCATCTGGCTCAATGATGAGCACAGATTAATTAACTGGATCCATATAATGACTCAACAAATCATATGACTGTAAAGGCTGAAGGACAGTGTTTTTATGGATGAGCAGAATGGTGACTGCTGCCTTTTACTGGCCTGTGTTTGACTGTGTGTGTATTCAGGAGTATTTATAGGCTGTTTATAACCTTGTGGTATCACTATCTTCCATTACTGTTTCCGTTGGGATTTATGCTCCAAGTTTGTGAAATTGCTCAGGGAAAAATACATATATTTTCTCATTCCTATTATGTGAAGCTTGCTTTTTATGCTGGGAATAAATGCATAAAACCATGTGATGTCTTAAAAATGCCTTTTTTAATGATTCCTGGACATTTGGCAGTGGGTCTGATAGATTCACTGAATGCTTAAACTGGACACAGCACCCCCTGCTGGCTGACACTGAGAAAAAAACAATGATCGTAACAACCTGCCAAAACACATAAGAACAAAAATGAAAGCGAAATGGACGCCAGGAAGGTCATGTTTGGAGTGAAACACAAAACAAAGGCACATATAATAACAAAAAAGAGCACTATCAAAACAGCGTGAAAGTATTTCTTAGAATAGTCAGGCATATCTTTGTTGCTAATTTTCTCTAATTAGAGATGTCAAGGAGGAGCACAGTATGCTGAATAAATAGAAATATCTCATCTTATCTTTATCTCATGGCCATATAAGTCCTACTAATGTTTTAACAGGTTTTTTTTAACTGTGGCACATTGGACGTGTTTACAAATAAAATGCATTACTAATATTATTATTGAATTAATTAATTTATTAGTCACTCAGTCAGTCTATGTATGTATGTGTGTATGTATGTATGTATGTGTGTGTGTATGTATGTATGTAGGTGTGTATGTATGTATGTAGGTGTGTGGGCTAGCTGACTGTAGTGTCAGCAGGGTGTGGGGTCTGCGTCTAGTGCAGCTGCAGTTCTTTTCCCTCCTTAAGCCGCTGCCGCTAACCTCCCCAGTTTGAGGTTCTGAAAGCAATCTGTAAGTCTTCCAAGGTCAGTACATAGCCTCTCCCTCATCAAGACTCTCACTATGCCTCCACGCGGCAGCCTATGGTAACTGGAGTCTTGCGACCTCAGGCTGAATTAGTGGGAGATCTCGTGGTCCCCAGAGGTGTTCTCACCAAACACTGCCCCATTGCCACATGGTAAACCCTGGAAGGTGTGCTGGCTAGGTGAGTCAACCTTGAATATAAATCTGTAGCCCGGGGGCAGGCAATAGGCGGAGTCCAACAGACTGGACCACCAGCAGTCCCCTGCAGCTTGAACCAGTGTGAAGGTCGTTGTGAGTTTCTCATGCTACCGGAATCTACGCTGGTAGAGCGAAGACGGTGGGAGTGAGGACTGCGCACCCACACCCTCACCAAAAATAAATCCCTAGCGCAAGCTCCTTGCTCTGCCCACCCTGCCCCCCCATCCCCCTATCCCACATTCAAGTCAATATCAAGAAAACTGAGATTATGGCTCAGCTCATCACTCAACCACCTGCACTACCCAGCTTCCATATTAATGGGTGCCCTCTTAGCCTCGTCCGTCACTTCACCTATCTTCCACCTGAGGTTCCACGCTCACATCAGACTGTTCTCTAGACATGGAAATAAATCACGGCATCAATAATGCTTCTTCTGCTTTTGGGCGACTCCAAAAAAGGGTATTCAACAACAAAAATCTGAAGACCAGCACCAAAATTGCAGTCTACAATGCAGTCTGCATCTCCACTTTGCTTTATGGGGCAGAAACATGGACCCCAAACAGACGTCATATAAACAGCTTGGAAATGTTTTATATTAGGTGCCTGCAAAAAATTCTCAATCTGTCTTGGGAAGACCGAGTCCCTCATACGGACATTCTATCATTAACCAATACCATCTGCATGGAAGCAGCTCTGGCAAACAGGCATCTGTGCTGGCTTTGGCACATCATCTGTATGCCCGGCCATCGTCTTCCCCGCCAAACTCTTTACGGGCAGCCGTATAACTCCAAGCGGGTTGCTGGCGGTCAAAAAAGACGCTATACTAAGGAACTTCTGAAGCGCTGTAACATCACCTCGAGCCAATTTGAACTACTAGTACTTGGTAGACAAACCTGGAAATCCATCTTTATCCAGGTAACCAAACAAATGAATCACATTTTTTGTCAAAAAAGAACAGAAAGGCACGCCAAACGGCACCAGTGGGTGGCCGGCACCATCCTAACATCCGCACGTGTCTGATCTATCTGCGAGGGAGTTCATGCTTCCCGAATCGGCCTCCACAGCCATATGAAGTGGCACCAACGCCGAAACCATTGTTTCCCCCTCCCCAATCCTACCCCTCACCCCCCGGAGCAAGCGCTGTCGTCGGACATGATGGACAGCTAAGAGATGTAGGTATGAATGTATGTACTGTATGTGTGTATGTATGTATGTGTGTATATATGTATGTATCTGTGTATGTATGTATGTATGCATGTAGGTATATGTGTATGTGTAGGTATGTGTGTACAGTATGTATGTATGTATGTATGTGGATATGTGTGTATGTATGTAGGTATGTGTGTATGTGTGTATGTAGGTATGTGTGTATGTAGGTATGTGTGTATGTATGTATGTGTGTATGTATGTATGTAGGTATGTGTGTATGTATGTATGTTTAAAAGGGGCTTCATCTAACTGTGTTTATAAAATTTGAAACCTGGTCTTGCCACATGTCCTATATTTTACAGGCTCGCCTCCTATTAGTGAAATAGAATATGATTTGTCCTGTATTTTCACATCCGGACTGATTCCTAGTTTTTTCAGTCTTACCATTGGGACCCCCCCAACCCAACTACACCTACATGTAGGAACTCAAATCCCTCTGACAACTCAAATACCCCAGCAGCCTCTGACCACGTGTATCTGCCTTTGTCTGTAAGCACTCGGATTGATTTGCCCTCCACGTTTCGGTTTTATACTCCTCTGTGCCATTTTCTGACACCACACTCGGCCCACGCCAGCAGACTCTGCCGGTGAGACTAGGTCTGTAACTCCTCCCGGCAGGGAGGCTTCAGCGCTAACCTGTCATCTATCACTCATGACTCTCCCTGCGTTTCGATTGGTCCATCGGCCTGTCAGTCATTGGCTTGTCTACTGCATATATATAGCAGGAGTATCTGAAGTCTTTCTCTGCAGAAATGTGAGGGGGCTCTTTGTTATGACTCTTAAATAACAGCGACCTCTGGTGAACCCTTGTTTCCTTTGCGCTTTCCTTCCTTTGTTTTATTTTGGTTTGCATTATGAATAGTCTGTTAGATTCCATTTGTGTCAGTTTCCGCCCATCTGAGGGTCACTGTTTGCCCTGCCCTGTTTCAGTTAAGCCCATAACTGTATAGGCTTTCCAACTATCATCGCACTGCCAAGGGCGTAGCTAGAAATTCTGGGCCCCCTGACAAACCTTGAGCCCCTGTGGTAGATTTTGGCAGCTGAGGGGTTTTTAAATTATTTAATTAAGATTTTTTTTATTAATGTTTTATTAATGTATTATTAAGGTGAAACACAAAAACAAATGATGTAACAGAAGTACAGACCAGTAAAACATCTGTCTTATATAAATTATAACTTAAATTTTTGGGCCCCCTGCAGAACAGGGCCTGGGAATACATTGCTCACCCCCTCACCCCCCCCAAGCAACAGGGCCACTCCACATTTCCGAGAGTCAAAGTTTAAACATAAACACCATTTAAATAGCAGCCTCCAGTTCTGAAGCATTTTGGTTTATTTACTGCTGCCTGCAGATGGGAACAAGACCGTCTGGACAAAGGCAGGTCCATCAGCCCACCCCCCACGATCTGCTCTGAGGTAGCAGGGTTGCATGTGGCTTGTGCATGGTAACGGGAATCCGTCGCATGTCCAACATGCAGGTGATGCCATGCTGTTTGCCTGGCCTGACTAATGCTCAAGTAGCAGAAGATGGACAATTGACACACAAAGAGACACACAAACAGTTTTTGTTGCTCTCTGATGCCTTGTGCAAGGTAGATGTCTCTGAAAATCCTAACACAGCATATTTATCCTTCTTTTAATTGGGAGTTGGCATGGTGGCAATTGGCTAGCACTTTTATCTTATATCCCTGGGATCAGGGTTTGACTTTCCACCCTGGCTACATGTCTGTAAAGGTTGCACATTCTCCGTGTCCTACAGGTTCTCAGGATTCCCACCACGGTCCTAAAACAGGTGAGATGCCAAATGTGTGTGTGCCCTGTGCTGGGTAGCTGCCCTATCCAGGGTTGTTCCACTGCTTTTGCCTGTTGTTTCTGGGATGTGCTCCAGATTCCCACAGACAAGTGGGTACAGAAAATGAATGAACTTTTAAATGTTATTCAATGAAGGGAATACAAATGTGAAAGAAAAGTAATGGTAACATCCATAAGCAAGAACTGAACAGAGACAGGGCTGGGCTGGGATTAACAACTGGGGTCTCCTACAGTCAAGGGATACATTTTGCTTACCGGGGGGTGAGGGAGGACCCCACATACCCATCGACAGCCCACGTCCACATCAGCCACGAGAAAGGGCCAGTCTAGGCTTGAGGCCAGTTCACGTATGTGTATTTAAGGACCACGTAGCTGATATTTCATAACTATGCCTGGTTTGGACAGAACTAACATGATGCTTTCCTGTCCCCCATTTCACCCAGGAGCATTCACAATATAGCCTGGGTCATACAATGGTCTGCCTCTAGAGGGCAGCAGAAGCTGAAGAAGACTCCAAGACAGCCCTTGCTCTTGGCATTCCTTTTTAGTGCTCCAGACTCATGATGTTTTCATGACATTCTCTTTGAATAAGAGGTAACACCACATGAGGGGGCACAAATACTCAAGAACAAATCATGAACTAATATAGATCCTGCATGACATGCATGAACTGTATTGATTTATTAATGATGAACAAATTTGATTAATTAAGGCATTAAGTAAGAGTGTACTACTACATTATTTCTGCTCTCTAGTGTTACCGAATAAGACGATACTTAATATCTGTCCATCCACATTTGAGCTAAACTGAAATAGACATTGCCCATAGATACAGGCATGGGAAGACAAGGTATTTAAAATGTTGCATATAATATCAGTTATGAATTATTTAAATTACCTACAGTGTGATGAATTGGAATGCCTTCATGATATTTAAATAATGAAAGAAAATATGGCCAGCATGGTGCCTGTACTGAAATGTTTTACAGAAGCCTGTGGCCTGGGCTCACCTCTGGCTTTGGTGATCTCACAGTACCGAGGAATTAAACTCTCACAAAACAATGACACTGCAAGCCTGCTGATGCATCTTTTGTCACTGCATGTCATTCAAAGGGAACAAAGCAAACTCAAGGGCTTCTTTTGTCAAAGGCGACTTTATCGGAGTTAACCCAAGTTGCAGGTGAGGTCAGCGTGCTCTAGTTCCAGCTTTCGGGGGTTCGCATCCCATTACTGGGCAGAGTAATCTTTTCAGTGACAGACCCTTCGGCACCGCCATTAACCCCAACTGTTCCAGGACACTGGCTGAGGCTGCGTTCTGTTTGTCCTGTCTCGGACGGGGATGTCATTGGGTTGGGACACTGTGGTCGTGACTGGATGGGTACCAGTTTGAATACCAGGTCTGGGACAGCAATCTCACCACTAGGACCATCTGCAAGGTCTTTACCCCCCCTCCCCTCTACCCATCGCTCTAGGGGTGCTAAACCTGCTCTCTGACTTTCCTCACTTGTACATCACTTTGATTTAAAGCATTTGCTAAGTAAATGTAAAAAAAAAGATATTATTTTCAGCCACAATGGCCTAGTTTTTCTGAGATTAGAGGCTGTATCCGTGTGTTTGACAGCAGGATGCCGCCCTGGAGAGAGGCTGAGGGGAGGCAGTCCCTCTTTGTGTACTATTCATTCCCAGCTGAGACTTACTCGCTGAGTGTGGTCGCTATTTCCCTGGCAACAATACAAACATGTAGTCTGTTTACCTCTCACCCTTACACACAAACACAGCATCTCTCTGTGTCTCATCCTTATCTACACAGAGTTACGTATGTACAGTTTGACAGCTCTGTTCACAGACCAAGTAATTGCTTGGACAGAATTTTCGGTTTTTACCAAACAGGCCATATTAACAAATTTCTATTAATTCTATTCAAAAAGTGCATCCTATGCAGGGTGCACTCGTGCCTTATGCCCCGTGCTGCCTGGGACAGACTCCAGGCCCCTCTGTGACCCTGACCAGGATAAACAGCTGGAGGCTGCACAGATAGATGGATGGATATAAGGCAGTAGCCCTGATCAATTAAGTACAAAGGCTAAACAGACTAGGCAGAGGTACCCAGTGTCTGCTCCGTTCACTTGCCAGGCTGTGATCTCTAATCCTGGAGGATCCGATCCCCCAGCACAACCCTTTTAGCTTAAGAGTCGCTAACCCCTCACTTTGTGCTGGGATTTGGGTTCTGCCCGGATCAGACGGCAGTCGGAAAGCGGCGCCGTTCTGGCTCTGCTTCACAGGTTCTTGTTAGCAAAGCAAAGGGAAGCTGGACCATCCTCCTGGATTCAGAACATCTTAAGCTCTTAAAATTGGGCTGACCCCATTTTTTATGCTCTGCTCACATTTTACACCCGCCTTTCTGCATTTCCGTTAAAGTGGATATCACCCCGACACTCAGTGCTTCTATGTGCCTCAATGTTTCCACTCACCCCGTCTTACAGCAAAATCAGGCCACCTGCATTAAATCTAAGCTTAACTGCCACATTCTCAAGAAAAATTCTCAAAACTGGGGGATTATTTCAACAGGCAGGTGAGACATATTCATATAAATAATGGCCGATGGCTTGCTGTGGGCCCCATCCCTGTTCCCTGCTCTTTTGCAGAAAGATCTGCTCTTTGTGTGATTTTTATTCTACATGAGTTTTAGGAATGTATTGATTTAACCGTGTCATAAAGCCCGCTGCCTCTTTTACAGCACAGGCCTCTTGTCAGAAAGAGTCCTCTTGAAATCGGGAGATGCAGTGGAAAATGCAGTGTTGACTTTTTCGCCGTAGATCTTTGCTGACGTGTTATTGTGTACTATAAATATGGTAAGTATTACACTGTTCTGGAATAAAGCAAACTGCCCCTGATGGGAAGAAGCTCTTACCCCTGCTTTTGAATCTGCCCATGTGCAGGCTTGAAGAAATCTGCTCTTGGTTATTGGCAGAATGAAACGTGACTGCTTCTGCTTTCGGGACGTAACCCTTCCTGCGCTTCTGATCGCAAAATCCCAGGGTCAAGTTCTTCAATTTAACTCATTCTAATGTGAGTTTTTTGTTCAGGATTTGGGTTGTCTGGTGGGATCTGATTGTTCTTACTTGTTCATTCACAGTTGGATTTACATATGAGCTTGTCGTTCGTAGTATATAAAGGTTATATATAGATTCTGAAATATTTATTTCAAGTTCCACTGTGTTGGATAAAAGCATCTCTTAGATTCACCTCTTTTCTCTACCATTCTGTTACACCACCCAGTGGCAGTGTACGTGCACTGACGCATGGAATCACAGACATAGGCAAACACACAGATGTACATGGACTCATTGCCACAAGCATACGTGCAGATATACACAGACTCATAGACACAGTCAGGCACACAGATGTACACAGACTCATGCACACAGGAATGCACACAGATGTACACAGACTCATGCACACATGAATGCACA
>JAODKC010000137.1:12561134-12582031 GCA_026777985.1 Mormyrops attenuatus
TCGGCCCTTGTGTGTTGACCACTGATTAGTGTGATGCTGGCACTGTGCTCTGGGTAAACCTTTCACTGCTCTTGCACCGAGGCTCAAGGTTCAAGGGGGGATTATGTAAGGAAAAGTAGTAGTGGAGCCCTTAAATTCCAGTCTTGAGTGCGCTCTCGGATTTGACTTAATGGAACCGTCTTTCATTCCCCCTGTATCTCCCTCTGGCTCCTTCTTCCTTAAATTGTGCCGATTAATTCTGCCAGGTGTCCAGGACACTCGGATCCTGAGACGCGTGCGTTTATGGCACCGACCGTAATTATTTCCCATAGTGTAATAAGTGCCAAAACGTGCGTGTGTTTCTCTTTTAAAGCACGAGTCCCTTACATAATATATAGATCTTAATCAGGACGTTCTGTCGTTCATTACAGGCGTAACTCAGGATGAAACGTGTGAGGCGTAGCGGTCAGCGTTAACAAGTATAGGGGATGAGGACGGTAACAACAAGAGACTGATGGCTTTATGAATCTCCCAAGAAATGCTGGATGAACACGTCTGTTGGTGCCTTTTTCCGAGGCTTTCTTGGAGTGATTAAGAGTCATATATTTAGGACTGTGAAACTACTGAAGAATCCCTTCTGGTTTGGAAATGTTATTCAATAAATGCAGTACTGTGCAAAAGTCTTAAACAAGGAAAATGTTTAAGCTATTTTTTCTGTGAAATGAATATTTTCTTCAGGAAAAAAAAATACAGTTCAACATTAGAACATATACAAGATACAGTAACACAATAAAACTAATAAGAATTTCTTACGTTCTCCAAACAGTTACTGGTATCTTGTTGGATGGCTACACCTCTTCAGTTCCCAAACCTCTCCTGAGGGATGCCCCAGTCATTCCATGTATTTGTTATGTCACCACTGCCTTAATTAGTTAAAATACGCAGTTAAAATAAATTTAACGAGATGGTGATTAACCTGTGATCAGTAAGTGCCCCATCCTGGGTAATTCCCTGCCTTACCATCGTAGCTTCCAGGATAGGCTCCGACCCCCGCAACCCTGAATAGGACAAGCGGGTATAGAAAATGCGAGATGGATGACATTGATTAACTAAACAAGGTGTGCTGGTAGTCGAATGCATAACTACATGGGAGAATTAGATAGTTGCAGCAAATACTGGGGTAACTCAGCGGGGACTGAAAGATATTGAAACTTCTAAGGTGACATAATATCATAGTTTTACACCAACATGAAGATCATTTAAACATAATTGTCTTTGACTGCCTAAGACTTTTGCACAGCAAAATTGAGTACAAAGCATAAAAATATGCTTTGTACTGTATGTTGTCTTGTAAATAGTAGTTACTTTAAAATGTTCCAGACTTAATTTATTATTGGGTTGATAAAACACTAAAGCCAGTTGTATCAGTTATGGAAAAAGTGCCGCTGAAGTAATTAATGAAATAAGTTAAGCGGAGGGCTGCAATGTTATATTACAAGGGCTGCTGTCTGTCTGCCCTCAGGGTCTTCCTGAGTTGCCATCACAGGCAGTTCTAGACCTTAAATTGATTTAACAATTTGTCTCATATTTCTGCACACACACTTCATACAATTTTTCTTGTGGGGAGGCCCCCCCACTCCCCAAATTTTATCATTTGCAGATGAAATGGCAACGCTATGGCTCAAATCCTAGAATTACCCCTGACTGACCAGCTGGTGCGGTCTCTTTTCCTGAAACACTCCTATCTGAGTAGCTTGAACACCAGCGTGCCGAACACCATATTTCTGTCCAACCGCCAGTACCTGGCTGAACACCGCTGGCTGCCCGCCGCACTAAACACCTCTCTCCGGTCTGTGTCTCTCTGCCCAGATTCTCCCGTGCTATGCCACGATTCCTCCCATCCGCTGTCGAACAGCCGCCCGGAAACGACCACCTCACCATGCTGCCCATCCCCTCGCAGCTGGTCCTGGCAGTCTACATCGTCACCTTCGTGACGGGCCTGCCTGCCAACATCCTGGCCTTCTACACCTTCAGTGTGAAAGTGAGGCAGAAGCCCACGCCCATCGACATTCTCCTCCTCAACCTGACAGTGTCTGACCTCATCTTCCTCATCTTCCTGCCCTTCAAGATAAAGGAGGCGGCGGACGGCCTTAAGTGGTACATGCCAGACTTCCTGTGTCCGCTCTCTGGTTTTATCTTCTACACCACCATCTACAACAGCACCTTCTTCCTCACAGCCGTCAGCGTGGAGCGCTACCTGGGTGTGGCGTTTCCCATCCAGCACAAGCTGAACCGCCGGCCGCTCTATGCCGTACTGGCCAGCATCTTCTTCTGGGTCTTCTCGCTGCTGCAGCTCAGCATCGTTTACATCATGCCCTACTACAACCCAGAGGGTGACATCTTTAGGACACCGACTCCCCAGAACGCCTGCTATGAGGAATTCACCGATGAGCAGCTGAAGGTCCTGCTGCCTGTGCGTCTGGAGCTGTGTCTGGTTCTCTTCTGCATCCCCTTCATCATCTGCAGCTACTGTTACATCAACTTCATCCGCATCTTGTCCAGGCTGCCCCACATCAGCAGCCGGAGGCGGCAGCGCGCCATCGGCCTGGCACTGGTGACACTAGTGGTCTTCGCTCTCTGTTTCGGCCCCTACAATGCTTCCCACATTGTGGGCTTCACCACTGGAAAGAGTCCCAATTGGAGATACATCCCCCTCCTCTTCAGCACCTTCAACGCCTGTCTGGACCCCATCATCTTCTACTTCTCCTCCTCGGCGGTGAGGAGCACGCTCCGTGACCTACTGCCGGGGCTTGTGAGCAGGCTGCGTCTCTCTGACTGCCTGAGCTCCCCATGCGCTCACTCCTGCCCCCTGTTGAAGCGATCTGAGACTAACAAGGACTAACTAAGGACTTGGGCCAGAGCTCTGTGGTGGCCAGTTCCCTCTGATGTACTGCATCATGGGATGAGTTATGACACGCGTCGGTGTTAGCGTACATGTGCACAGTATCTATACCCATATTTTTCCATTACGCTTTGTTTGATTTTATTAATGGCCCACAGGATAGCTATGGGACCCCCGCATGATTTACTGATTGCCACACGCGTACACATGTACAGAATCCACACAAGATTACATCCAATTTCGCTTTGAGGAGAAAAGCAAACAGAAGCAGACCACCATGAGGCAGCTGTAGGAGATTGCCCAATGGGATGGCCACAATAAAACAGGGCATGTAGCGTGAGATACTCTCTCGTGCAGGGTGCCATATGCACTGATAGGGCTTTGGTCTGCACAGTGCAGTGATAATGACCTGCGTCTCGCCGCAATAAACCCCTCGAATGAATGCACTCTTTCAACTCTCCTCTTACGCTCATGCTGCACTCGACAGCAGAGCAGCGTCGCTTGTGTAAACAGTAAACGGGAAATAATATTTATTTTAATTCATTATATTAATTCATGCCTGAAAAGACGGTGCCTGGGGGGTGATTTCACCATCACTGGGTTAAAGGTTTATTTATCTGATCATCTGAGAACAGCTGGAGAAAAGTTTACAGATACTTACAGTCCAAATATCATGCTCGCGAAATTGTGTTGTGACATGGCATTCGCCCACTGATATAACCTCCAAGTGTCGACATCGCAGCGGTGCGGCCCGTGCATTACCGAGGAAGCCAAACCTCTGGTGGACAGGGGACAGAGAGTGGTTATCACCCTGAGGCCACACGCACCATGTGGACGTGACCGTCCCTTTAAGGGTTAGGGCTCACACCCGAGGAACAGAAACATAGAGTACATATCTGGTCATTAAGCTCGACTGGAAAACATCATAAAAACAGAAACGTTTAATTTATACATTAGTCATGCATTCAAGCAGAAAATCTAATTAAACGGATTTAAGCAGCACATCGAAACAGACTGAAAGTACAATGTGTGAAACCAGACAGTTGAAGAATCCTATTTCATGCTCTACCTTGGGTTTGGTCACAGATCAGGTTGTACTTTGAGGGACTCACACAATAGAGCTGGTTTTATGGGAAGCATTTTATCTAGCAAACACGTCGGTGCCTTGGAAGCCTGTGGCAGACCTGAGGGTGGCGTAACAGCCACCCGCTCCCCTACAAAAGGTTTGAGTGATGACATTCAGCTGACCCTGATTACAGTAATCCCCTGTCAGGGTTTAAATAGGGTCAGCTGAGAGGGTGTGGGAGAATCAAGGAGATCTGAAACATCTGACCAAGGTTTGTTGATTGGTTGGTGTGGTTTTTCTTTGTGTTTTACCTTTCTTTGTAGCATCTGGTTAAAGGGGCTAAGACTCCATTTTATGTTTGTTTCAGATTAATAAAGCAATTTACTTTTGGTGAAAGCCTGCGTTTTTGCATTTTTGCTTTTGTGCTGCAGTATAACAGACCCTTACCTCACCACCTGGTACTTCACACATTGAGGGCTGAGTGAGGATGGAGTTTTGGGGGGGTGGGGGGTATCAGTAAGGATTCAGCGGCATGTGCAGATACTGAGCAGGAATAACAAACTAAGACGCAGACAAAGCTGCAGCCGACTGCTTATAATATATGAACCAGGCTAGGAGGGAGACAGGATGGTCCAGGTGGAGAAGCAAATTCGACCAGGAAGAGGAACAGTGTGGCAGAGGAAGAGGAGCACACTGGACCAGATGAAGGAGCAGAGCGGCCCAGGAGAGGACTACATTAGTGGGCAAAACTGTGGAAACACTTCCATTTTTTAGAGATTGCAGAACTTTATTTAATTGTTCTCCAGTTACTTATTTAAGTGTTTAACATGCTTTGATTGTTTATAAATATTACCACCAGTATTTATGTAGCAATTTTTAAAGCAAAATTGCTAGGTGTTTTCACAATTTTGGCCACTAGTGTAGAATACCGTCTCAAGATACTCAAATTTTGAACTAACTAAACCTGGTGTGTTAAGCCCACAATAATTAAAGCACAACCACAATCACCCAGATGAGATGGGATCAGATTTATACATGCATGCAGGTTTCATTTATACATGTGTGCGCTTACCCATCCAGCCAGTAGTGGGATGACCTGGCATCCTTCTACAGGAGCACCTCCTAGTTGACATTAAGCATCTGCTAGTTTGGCACCCCCCCCCCCCGTCCCACCCTCACCTGCAAGGTCCATTCTTGGTCTGCCTTCTGGCTTCCTTGTGTGTGATTGGATGGTATCTGGATTCATCACCCCTGCAGCCATTGGCTACGAACTGTGTGAGCATCACACCCAGAGAAAATCGCCAGGGTGCCCAGGATCAGGTGGGAGTCTGCAACCGGGACACTGCCTTATCTGTTCCGCCTGCAGTTGTGCAAATGTCACATTCACATATAGGCCCAGTCTATAAATCATTTGTTCATCTGAATCTGATAACCGATTAATAAGGAGCTCAGAATCATGTCAAGGGCTGTCCTTATCTTTCCATTCTCCTGCTAATTTGTGGTCTGTGTCCAGCTTATTCCTATTGTAAATTTCCCCCCAATGGTGTATCAAATGTTGTATCAAATCCTCTTTCAGGGGGCTGGGGGGAGGTCTGGGAGAATCAGACATTAGGATAGCTATGAGCATAGACTTTGCACAGCAGTAAAAAGCCTGTGTAATATTAGGCAGCTGGGGATATTATTTTATGATCTGTTTTGTTTATACTGGTAAGAAGTGCTGCGTTATGAAAAGTTTACATCATTCAGGACATCGATGGCAGAGAAATAAATAAAGCATAAAATAATTTAAGTCCAGTGTTCCCAATGGACACAGTTGGCTAAGCCCAGCCCGGTCCTCAGGGACCCCCAGACTGACTATGTGTTTACCAGGAGCTGTGAGGGAGTAAAAACATGGACTGTCTGGGGATCCCCGAGGGCTGGGTTGGGAAACACTGGACTAAGCAATTCAGGAGGCAACTGCCAGCACAGGCCGGGAGTTTCCATCGCATAATACTTAATCACCTCCTTACTTCAAACGCTTGTGATGAGAAATTTATGGACAATTATTTCCTGTTCAGATCGATACCGTGCTTTTCACGTCGCACTCGGATAATTAGCTTACACTGTGCCTGCTAATTGCCTGGCCGAGAAGATTAACCGAGAGCAAAGATTGTCAAGATTCCATTCTTGACCAATTCGTTTTTGTTTAGCATTCTCGTGTGTTCATCCGTCCCCCCCCCCCGCCAAAGTCAGAGGATGCAGATTAACTCCCAGTCTCTAAGGGACACAAAAGTCAGACTGCACTTCATTCTCGAACTCCCGGATGCGATCGATATCTGGTTAAACAATGATCTGAAGAACTGTGGTGGTAATGGGGTGCTATTTCAACCCATTTGAATAATGTAAATGATTAGTGGCGGTTACACAAGTAGAATGACAGAACATTACAGTAAGTCCCCGGGTTAAGAAAATCCAACTTAGAAACAGGTTACCATTAAGCCTATTATTTTAAAAATTTGAGTTAAGTACAACGGTTTGTAATAAGAAACGCATTCGCTACGTTGTGATGCTCATGAAAACACTGCATGGCTTCAGCAGTTTGTCGGCTTGTGGTACAGTACTGTACCGTGAGTAGTTACTATTATTATTACTGTGTAATTATTATTAGCGTGTACCGTATTATTATTTTTTTTGATTTACCCACGAATTCCACTTAAAGACAGACTTAGAGAACAGATATCGTTCCTAACCTGGGCACTGCATGTATTTGTTTTGTTATCATGAACATCATGATGTTTTTACGTCTCTGGGGTGAAGGTGTAACACAACGTGCGCACGTACTAAATGTAGAAAGCGATGCAGAAAACCTATTAAACATTTCAGAGGAAATAACACATTTTCTTTAAGACAGTGAAGCAACATTCCAACTGCTGTAACAGGGTATGAGGATTACAGAAGATTACAGCATCTGTGACATCAGAAGGAGAACGTGGACATTGTGAAACCAGTGAGCTCCGAAACTTCTGCCACTGTGGAGTTTTCTTCCTGGCCCCACCCGACAATTTAGCAAACGGTTGCTTAAGAAATGAGGTTTGTTTAAGAACAAGGTACATAGGAGCATGCCAGGGGAGCAGCCTCAGGACAATGGCCTTATTGACCAATGTTTAAAGCATACGTGTGGTTCAGTACCTTGAGGGCCTTTGGCACATCCTTGTCAACCAGCTTGGGCGGAGGAGGGGGGGTTACGGTAAAAGTTGTGAAACGGGGTGAGGGATTGCCAAAGGGGGCAGGTGCTCAGGCTTCCCAAAACCCCCCATGGGCTTGCTGAGGTTACTTGTTGAGGGGGCTGTCCTCATCCTGTCCCCCCGTCCTGGTGTCTGAGCCATTCTATCTCCCAGTCAGTAATTCCACCGGAGGGTGGTCCCACGCTGGCCAATTGAATGGAGCAGCACTTCACCCCACCTAGATACGTGTTCTGCGTGTCCCGGGGCTCAGTCTTTGGCCCCAGCTCCACTCCCCCCATCTCTGCTACCTCCCTAGACAAAGCAACTTTGGGCTGCAGCAGTAGATAATTATTGTGGTTTGAAGATCAGCGATAACCCACTTATCACACCGGCCTCTAGCATCTTGACACTGTGGTCTTTACACCACAGCTAATTTTTGCATACCCAGTAATGCAAAGTGGTTCACGCTTTTTACGTTTTGCTGAATGATGCAGCAAGACTAGCCCAGACTGTTGCATTATGGGAAGTCGCCTAAACCACAGCCTTGTTTTATAAAAGGCTCTTAAAAATCTTCACAAAACAGATAATGCCCGACACAGCATGTCCGTACCGTGCACACCCTCTGTTCATCTATATTTAAATCGATTTATACTTATACGTCCTTGTTTGTACTGTATTGTCTTTCGCCTTGACTTTTGCAGTACTTGTATATATCTGTGCATGTTTGCTACAGTATGCAAATGAATTTCTCTCCGCGACCAAAAACGTTCAGTCCCACCACTCATTTTTAAGGCACCATTTCCGGAAAGCAGACACAGGTTATGTTAAAAACAAAGTTTGTTTATTTATCCTTTTCTCCATTAGATTTCTTTTTTTCTCATCATGAATTTTGAAAAAAGACACAAATAAAGAAATGCAACTGACAGTCTGGGAAGAAAACAAACAGAACAACCACAGCCTCACAACACATATTTTTGTCTATGTGGAAGACAATATTTCTTTTTTCTGTCCAATGTTGTGGTCTGGAAAGTTTAACACGTCTAACACGTTTAAAAGCTGAAGTCTGTATCTAGAACTCAACATGCTTGCCATTATTAGCCAGAGAATGCACACACACACACACACCCACACGCTCACGCACACACAGACACACACATATATACAGAACACAGAGATGCCAGGTCAGGATTCTGGCAGAAGAAATAAAATCGTGATGGGGAGGAGGGATTTGGGCTGTGCCGGGCTGGCACAGAGGCGGGGCAGAAAGGCCAAGGATAGAGGGGGGGAATCAGTGTCGAGAGCAAGACGGGGGCCGCTGGTCTCACTATGAACAGGGCCATAACAGACTGGTCCAGAGAGTGCCACAGCTGTGCCATAATGGCGTCTGGCGGAACGAAAATCACCTGCCAGTGCCTGTAACTCTGCTTCGGGTCGAGAGCGATCAAGGAACCAGAGACAGCTGTGGTCCATGAGGGCCGAGATGACAGGCTGCAGTTACGGCAGTGCATTGCGACTGATCTATCTATCTATCTATCTATCTATCTATCTATCTATCTATCTATCTATCTATCTATCTAATCTGCCTATCTACCTACATTTTGCTCCATATCTAACTATTTATGTTAAATCTATGACTGATTATTGCATCCATATTGAAAAAATATCAAAGTATTGTACATGCAATCATCACCCCTTTTCAGTTTATCTACGCTTATCTAAGTGAACCTACCAAAAGCGAAAGTATCAACATGGCCACCTGCATGCAGACTTTGTCTCATCTGGACTCATGCTCGTACCCACAGCTCTCATTTCTCCTTTAGCTTTTGAGAAAAACATGCCCACTGCCTTGTTTCTCGCCACTGTCCCTGCGATCCAATCTGGGGGTAATCGATAAATGGCACCTCTTCTGAGGCATCAGGGGACACGGTCCTGGTCTGCCAGTCTCGCCTCAGACATCCTTGCTGCCACTCTCCTTAAAGGGTGTCACTGTTTGTCACACTATAGCTGCTAGATCCATGGTATCAGGAGGTATTGACATTTTCAAAGCACATGAAATCAGAAAGTATCAATTTTCCATTAGTTGAGGCCTTTGCCGTGAAATTTCAGGTGAACCAACGCCTAACATTCTTGGAGCAGGCAAAAATTAAGAACAAAAATCTAATCTTCACTTCGGTTTTGAAGCCCAGAAACTACATTTTCTGTTGGGATAAGATTCCGAAACTCCCAGATATGGGGTGCACATGATGTAATTTCGCCTAAAAACGAAAACTCATGCTACTGTGGTCTGATCGCTTTGGCTTCTGAGCCCTTGTGGAGCATATCGATTCGCTGCCTTGCCACTGCTGAATCTCCAGGAGAAGCCTTTTCTTAAAAGCCAGAGAAGAGCGAGTCGGCTTTCGGGGTGGCCGCTGCAGCCAAGGGAACAAACACAAAGTTTAAAAAACTAACTAAATTATTAGCTAAGTTAACTAAGCACATTTTCCAAATATCCCCTTAAAAATATTTCTGATATTCAAATAGTTTTCATGAAAATATTTTTCAATTAAATAATCTCATATATAAATAAAATAATACAGACTTTATTTATTGATTAGTTATGTACATAATTATATCAAACTAAGAAATGCAATTTATGGCATTGTGATGAGTGCAGAATGACTCAGCACTGCCCCCTGGTGGCTTTGCTGCATAGCTACAGCTGGCTTCCACCAATGAAAGCCCTTCCCGCAATCATCGGCCTATCATCTATCCTTAGTCTCCTATTCGACATCAACAATCACCGAACAGGCAGCTGCATAATGAGCAAAACTCAAAGCAGGACATAATCAAGCCGGTGTAGTGATTGCCCTCAGGGACCAAGAGACGTAATTGACGGCGGATTTTCAAGCCACATGACGAGAGACTGCTCTGTCATGAACGCACAAGCCCAAAACGCTTCCATAATTATCTTGAGCGGACGTAGCATCACCATGGCTTTTAGGTCGCAGTACAGAAGCGGTGTGTGATCAGCTGGGAACAATTTGACCTCAGAGTCGCCGCCTCAGTGGAGATACCTGGAAGGATTTCGATTTATTGTTGTTTTCACTCTCTGACCAGCGATGCCCCATCTGCCTCTGGGAAACACTCACCCTCCATGCTCCGATTTGTGATGCTGGCAGGGGAGAATGACATTGGACGCAGCCCGTCTGCTGCCGATCTCACCCCACCCTAAGCCCCGCCTCCCAGTGCCTGTGTGTCCCCCTTGGCCCGCATCCAACACACTGTGCCCGCCTCTTGGTTGGGGAACGCATAAAACATTAATTCAGACCGTGTTGACACGCCTCTACACCCCCTCCCTCAGTTTTCCTCTGGGGGGCTAAAAATGCTGTCCCACTCCCACCCCACAGTGCCCAACCCACACACAATATTCTTTTTTTTTTTTTTGAAAATCCATCCAGAACAAACATTAACATGCTGTATTTTAACCACATTGAGAATCATGACATTTTGTTCTCCTTTAGTTTTCTTTTTTCTTCCTTGATGAAAGAATATGTACATACATATGTAAATATGCCACGTCGGGGGGATGTGAACATGATGCTGACAAGGGGGCGGGAGGAGGGTAGAGGAGAGGGACAGAGAGAGAGCACTGACCACGTGACCTGCTCTTGTGCTTGGATTTTCACCAGCATTTGGCCCGTGCACAGTTTCACCAGTCTGCAGGACGCCTCGTTACGGATATACGACGCACCGCAGGGCTCATTCACTCGACACCAACTAGGCCGACGGCTGACAAGATGACTGACAGAGCGGCCTGAAAGCTTGGCGCCGCTCGGCCGGTCCGATCCGGGGTAAAAACAGAACCGTCCCGTCTCATTACGGCAGCCCTGCTGAAATCTAAGACCCCACCATCAGCATGACAGCACACGTGACGGAGGTTATTGCTGCTTTGCGTGGGGCCACCATCGATGCCTCGCCTCCGTCCTCACGCTGCGGCGCAGGTCACCGTGGAGACGCTACTGCTCCCGGCGCGGCATATTCCCGACTCAAATTTTGCATAGACACACCGCGCTGTGACCGGAGCGCTGCCACCCTCGCCGCTGCTCACAGGGGGGCCGCGTAACTGGACTGTGGGGGACCCTACGCCGCACCTCGCCCGTGCAGGAAAAGTACCGTGGCAAGACGGTTTGTCCTTCAGAGACTCCCGCCGACAGCCGGGCTGCGTGTGATTTACGACTCCGGTCCCTGGTCGCCTGGAGGGAGGAGATGTGCCCCCCTCCCCCCCGCTTCTTAGCCCATGCTGAGCGAAGCCTTTATCTAACATCGTGGCGAGCTGCACGGTTACGGCGCCGTTTTGATTATTCTTGGGTTTCGTTAAAAAAAATACACGAACAACATGTGATGAATCCACGTCACACGGACAACGCGACTCACGTCTCTATGTACACACCGTAGAAAACAAACAATGGCTGACTGATTGCTTCTTTTTTTTGGAAGAAGAAAGCCATCTGAGATCCGATTCAGATTCTTTAAACAGATCGTCGTGGGGCAAATCAGGGTACGCCACCTTGAAAACTTTTTACAGCTCCTTTTGGCTAAATGAACGTGCTTTTTCCAGAGCAAGATACAAAATATATCCACACACAGCTCGTATTCGGCTCCGTCACGGTTTGTCACGTGGGATTAATATTATATTTATTCAAATACTCATTAACATCGTCATTATTAACACCAGAAATAAGAGCGATTAAGCAGAGAACACCTGACACAGTGCAGCGCAAGGCGGCCGGATGGCTCACGACAGGAACATTTCTAACCAGTACATGCTATCAACAAGCGACAAGGGGAATGAGCATTCAATGCAGGGGGGCGGTGCCCTCCTGGTGATTCGGAGACAGAGAGTATTCTGGGTAACGTAGTTTTATTGACCACTGGGTCATCGATAGCCTCCATATTGAATATTTACAATGAGAATAGACAAGGCAGGAGGAACAAAGAGTTGCAAATGGGGGGAGGGGGGGTGGAGGCATATGGTGGGGGCGTTTCTCGCGGTGTTGGTCGGGGAGTATTTCTCACATGGCTCTGAGGTCCAAATTTAGAGGGGTAAAAAAAAGGGGGGGGGGGCAGGGACACAGGGACAACGTGGGTGCATTTGATCCGGACATCACGATCACTACTGGACTAACGTTATGGCCTTTGCCCTTATCATCAGCGTTAAGGTCTGCACCATCCCGCCAGTGTATGCTGCGCGTTCTGGGCCAACGTGTGGAGGGGACTCCCCTGCGACTCCCACACAAATTTGCTGTCATTACAGGGGCTTAGCACTCGTCAATCCTGGCATCGCGGTTATTTCACACATAAATCGTTCCCCACCAATCGTCATTAGATTTATATTTATGCGCCGTGATCATTAGCGCCACTGTGGACACCCCTGACATCATACTTGTCCTGAGTGACGTCATCGCAGCGACCCTCGTGGGTTACAGAGAGGACAGACAGTGCCCGGTGGAGCAGAGTAGGGTGGTGATACTGGACACAGGGGATGTGACAGGGTAGGGATGGGGGGCTTGGCGATGCGATGATGGCTCCTGGGAAAATGCATATCTTTTTTGTTCACAGTGATGGGTTCGTAGTTAAAGACTCCTTTCTTCTGCCGGCCAAAATGCCCCCTCCCCCCTTAGATCTTCAGCAGGAGAGACAGGAGGAGGCAGAGACACACCCCCGGGCCAGAGCTCACAACAGCACCCATGGCTCGGCTGTACACAGCCCCCGGCCCTGCGGAGGGGGGGTTAGGTGAAAGGGGGGGGGAGCCAAATGGCAGAGAAAGGAAAAACACAGGGAGAAAAGAAGGGGTCAGAGCAAAAGAGAAGAGCAGGAACAACAGCAAAGCAGACAGGGGAGGAAACAAGATGAAGGGGGTGATGAATGCAGGAGGAGCAGGAGGAGTGAGGGAGCACCCAGGGATGGACAATCAGCAAAGCAAAGAAAAGGCAGAGAAGTTATCAGATGACGGCCAATGGGGCTGCATCAGAGATGGGACAGAAGATTAGAAGCAGGAGGACGGACAGGGAGATCCGGGAGATACGGGAGACAACGGCAGTGCCGTGGAATCGCCATGTGGACGAGGCTTCATGAGATAATGGCGAGGAATGATCCACGCGGAAAAGAATATCGCGGACTTATCTCAGATGGTGAGGCGGGGGGGGAGGGGAGCAGATTCCGTGTGAGCAAGGAGAGGGGGTCTGTGGGAAAGCGGGGGATGGGGGGTGGTTGCCAGTTCCCAGGCCCTCAAAGGGGACACCAGAGGAGCCAGCTGGTTGAGATCCAGGGTGCTAGAGCAATGGGACAAAAGGGAGGCTGGGGGGGGGGGGGGGGTGCGAGATGGACACACTAGGAAACTGCATTGGGGGCGGACGGGTTGGGCGGAGGCCACTGCATTACCATGCAGAAACGGAGGGAGAGTGCAAATGGGGGGGACTGATGTGGATCGCGTATAGGGGTAGCTGGGGGGGTGAGTTACTCACGGAAGAGGAGCATGCTGGCATTGGAAGAGCCCAGGCTGTTGGAAGCGTAGCAGGTGTAGTTTCCAAAGTGCTTCTCCGTGACATTGTTGAAGAGCAGCAGGGAGCGTGTCTTCTCGTTCTTGATCTGCAAGGTGCTGTCACTCTCCACCCTCCTGGGGATGGGGGGGGGGGGAGGCCACATCAGGTAGACACAGACATGCATGGCCGACCTGCATGGCTGCAGGTCTGGCAGACGCAGGCAAGCCATGCACCACAACCGCAATACGGATGCTGTTTCCCCTTTCGGCGTTTTTAGGGACAGTAAGCCGCAAGGTCTCGGGAAAATTGTGCCCCAAACAAAAAAAATACACCTATAGAGTCGAATACCTGGCATGGTGCCACGAAGGGAAATGGCATGTGTTAAGTGCATTGACTGCAAAGCATATTTGGGGCACCTTCCCAGCAGGCCGGCTCTGCAGTGTGTGAACTGCTCAGCGGAAAGAGCGAGACTCTCAAAGCAGAGCAGCGAGTCGGAGTGGGGGGGGGTGGCTGGCAGAGAGTGCCACTTAGCAACAGTGAGAGAACCGAGCGTATACGGGGGAGGCCGCAGGGGCCAGCCGGGTCTTCCAGAGGGTCGGTGCCAAGGGCCTACCTGCGGTCGTCTCTATACCACTCGAAGGTGGCAGTGGGCACTGCCATGGCCTCACAGCGCAGGATGGCCGCCTTGCCCAGCTGTGCCGGCATGTTCTTCACGTCTGTGATCGTGGGGGGGTCTGAAAGAGGACAGACGCTTCAGAGGAGCGAGACCCTGGCAAGACCAGAGCCCAATCAGCGCAATCAGCAGCTGATGATCACCCCCACCCCCCATGGTACATTCTGGGAGGAACTCACAGTTGACGGTAACACGGACACGGCGGGTATCAGGTGGGGCCACGCCATTGTTGGTGATGCACTCAAACTCCTCTGCCTGGTGCCTCTTGATCTCTGTGATGTCGAGGAACTCGCCTTCACTCAACAGGTCATCTACAGAGACGGCAGGGACAGGTCAGAGGGGCTATCTGTGATGTCATGGTGCCATCAGCCAATCAGGATCAGGTGGAGGACTGTGCTGCTGAAGCTCACAGTGCACTGGTACGCAATTGGCTGACGGGGGGTAGTGCAATGCCTCAAAGATCGTCAGACAGAAGATGTATCACCGTGCTCTTTAAGAAGGGGGATGATTCATCAAACAAGGCTCTGAGTCACAGTGCAGAGCCGCGAGGGTCAGCCACGTGACCCCGGCACGGGGGGGGCAAGCTCTGTTACGTAGGACCTGGGAAGCTTAATCTCCTTTGAGGGCGATGGGCTCACTCCAGGGGTATAGCTAAAAATTCTGGGCCCTTAGCATATAATTTTATGTATCCAACAGCCCCTGTAAAGCGTCGGGTGCCCTGAAACTGCCAGGGTGTCCTCTGCCCACCATATCCCTGGGGCCAACCTGCCATGTGCGCGGTCTCCACGGCGTGACACCCGGGAGCGACATGGTAGATCCGGCGCAGCAGTACACGGGGGTGGAATCTTAACGCGCACACAGAAACCGGCACGGCGATCGCTCATCTCATTAGCCGGAAAGCTCTGAGGAGCAGACAGAAAACACACTCTTCCCCCCACCACCACCACCACCACTACGGGGGGGGGGGGGGGCTACACGGCTTAGTCAGCCGGGAAACGAGCGCAGAAAAACCAACAGCTTCAGCGGTCACGCCTGCATCACCGTCCACGCCGGGAGCAACTAGCGGCCACCGGGGTTCCCGTTTCTGGCCACTAGGTGTTCAGGCTGTCAGAGTGTGTTCAGGCCTCTTTGCTGATGCACAGACTCGCTGTTGGGGGGGGGGCAATCAGAATCTAATGCCAGCTGACTGCCTCGTATCCCGGCATTACGGCAATATGAGAACACAGGAGTGTTACGGATCACGGAGCTCTCCCTGGCGGCACTGGAGAGCATCCAGACGGTGCTGCACTGCAGAACGGTCACGCAATAAAGCATGCGCCCGCGGTGGGATGGGATGGGGGGGGGTACTTATGGGTAGAACTGGTGCATTGTGGGATTAGTCAGTGTGAGAGTGGGTGGAGTGATATTGGGTGCAGTTTGAAATTCGTCAGAGCAAATGAGGATGGCTTGTTACTCCCAGGTGCATTATGGGATTAGTCTGTGTGAGAGTGGGCAGAAAGAAGGCAGATGGAGCGTTAGTGTTAGTTGCATTGTGGGATCAGTCAGTGTGATGGGGCATTGATATCTGATGCATTATGGTGGTGAAGTGTGACTCTGGGTTTTTGGACTCTGTGACTGTGATCAGAAGGTCGTTGGTTTGGATCCTGAGGCCAGCAGAGTGATGGCACACTTGGGCCCTTGAGCAAGGTCCTTAACCCCAATTGCTGCAGGGACACTGTCTGACCCTGCTCCCTGACCCTCACTTGTATGTCACTTTGGACAAAAGTGTCTGCTAAATAAGAAAATGTATGAGATTATTCAACATATGACAGTGTCAGGTGCACTATGGGATTAGTCTGCATGAGAGCAGATGCATTGTGGGATTATTAGTCAGTGTAAGAGTGGGTAGAGTGTTTCTGTCAAGTGTGCTGTGAGATTAGTCACTGTGGGAACAGATGCACGGTGGGATTAGTAGCCAGTGTGCGAGTGTCGTGTTCATTATGGGATTAGTCTGCACGTCAGTTGATGCATCGTGGGATAAGTGGTCAGTGTGAGAATCATGTGCATTATGGGGTTAGTCTAGATGACAGTAGATGTACTGTGGGATTAGTCACTGTGGGAACAGATGCACGGTGGGATTAGTAGTCAGTGTAAGAGTGCCATGTGCATTATGTGATTAGACTGCATGACAGCAGATGGAGGATTGATATTAGATACACTATGGGATTAGTAGTCAGTGTAAGAATGGGAGTCAGAATGTTGCTGTCAGGTGAGTTGTGGGAGTCAGCATGAGAGTGGGCGGTGTTTTTGACATTTGATGTATTATGAGAATAGTCCATAACCCTGGCCCCCAAAGAAAAACAGCATGCTGTAATGGTTCTAGTAAGCAACCCAATATGTGTACTCTGAGCCTGAGTGCCTGTTATTAAAGCATACAGTCATGTTATGATGTTTTCTGATAATGCTTAATTATTACATGTTTCTTGGTAATTCGCAGTCTTCAAAACTGTAATTACTGTTCTAACGATGACCCAGATTACTGGTGCTGTTTCGGTGACACCGGCGGAGTTGGGACGGGGGATTTTCACGGACAGTGTAATTTTACAGGCTGGGGGTCACTCACATTTGAAGTCCTTCCAGGTGACCGTGGGTTCCGGCCGCCCAACCGCCAGGCAAAAGAGGTTCACGTTGCTGCCCTCGTTGACTGTCACATCCCCCGAAATGTTCACAATCCGGGCCGGCACTGCAACACAGGACAGCGAGAATCCCATGACCGCCGTGGGCCAGGTCACCCTGGAGAGCCCCCTGCTCCACACAGGTCACTCTCAGATACTGAATACCGCGAGCAAGGGACACGGATACCTGTAAAGCCTGGGCCTTCTCCAAATTACAATTACACTGTCATTTATTTAGTTCAGCATTCCAGACACAGAACAATGTATTTTCCATTACAGAAAAAGATAACTTGAATTTTAATAGTCAATTAACTTTTTTCCCTCCCATAATCCTCTTTTATTTAGAAAAAACCCTATTCCTTTTGGTATCACTTAAAAAACAGTACTCCACGGTAATATGGGGAGAGAAGAATTTGCGCAGCACTACTTGCTCATTACAAATTTCCTAAAAGCAGACATTTGCGGTGAATCTCATGCCAAACTGCAAACAGCCCCTGGGCCCTGAGTGTCTCTGTCAGTACACAGAATTTTCCCCTTCAGCTGTGCCTCCCTCATCTGCCTCCTCGCAAGTCCCTCCTACAAAGGTTTCCTATTGGTTGACCAAATTTGATGTGACATGTCTTACGCTCCAATCAGCGCTCCTGTCTGATGTCATACACTGTAGTGTGTAAAGACAGCAACGAGCTGGCGGAGAACACAGGAAGGAGGAGGTGGGTGGGGGTGGAGTAGAAATAGCCCACGACCTCCATGTTTCTCTGATATTTCTCTTAAACTTCCTCTTTTAAGCCGTGTACTAACTCGACGGGGTGATCTTGCAGTTGCTTTTGCTGCTGCATAGTGGTGTGTCATATGTGCCACGTTGCGCTAACGCTGAACAAAAACACCACACACTTGTGATATCCAGAGTTTGGTGGGGCTACTCAATGCATAGAGATGGCCGCCTTCTCCATTTCACTTTCTCCGGCCCGCATGCCTTTCTTGGTTAGGTTCCATGTAGTAATGCTGAATAATGCTGAGATATCGATTGCCAGATTACAGGTGATCTTCTCTCTCCCTGACAGCTGACGCGCACACAGGCCAATTTATCAGGCAGTCAGTTGGACACCAATAAATCACATCGGTGAACAGCAGCCGGTCTCTCGCTGGCGCCGCTGTTGCCTTGGTGATCGACCCACCCGGGGCCTACACCAGCGATTACTCATTTCGGCAGGCGGTGTATCGTGTCCCGGCATCAAACACCCCCCCAACCACGACCTTCTGCAGTCTCCTCAACCTCAGAGTCTTCTGCCTCTTCGTAGCTTTCACACTGACCATAAAACATTGTAAAATGTGGTTAGGACTAGAGCTGATCCAGGATCAGTGCTTAGTAACATATTTAAGTAGGACAGAGCCAGGGCTCGTGACATGATTTCCAGAATATACAATATGTTTATAAAATCTTAAAAACGTTAGAAATATTCCATGTTAACTGTAACCACAATCGATCAACTGCCATGAACTCCCCCCGTAGTCAGAAAAATGGGGGGATTGTAAGTTGTTTTGTGGGCCGTGGGCTGAAATGTTTGGGAATCCACGAACTAGGAAACTCCTGCTCCAAATAGTGTGGGCGGGGTCTGACTGATGATGGATATCCCCATGGCCACGGCCCCCTCACCCCTCACCTTGGACGATTAGGTAGACGTGGGCCGTGCGGGGCTGGTTGCGGGCCTGGAAGCTGCAGGTGTAAGGACCTTCGTCCGCCACCGCCACACGCTTGATCTGGATGGAGAAGTCGCTGTCGTTGCTGTTCACCAGGGAGACACGCGGGTCCAGCGACCACTTGTCCGTCCCCGTGAACAGGATGTTGGAGCGGTTGAGCCAGGCCTTTTTGGTGACCTCATCATCGATTTTACACCTTGAGCAGGATTTCAGTTGGGGAAGGAGACGTGGCAAATCATTCATTCCGCCACTGAACCCTTAAAATACAGCGGTTTGCCATGTGAACTCAGTGGGGCCCCACATTTCCTTCAGGAGAGGGGGAAACCATTTTTTTTCATAAATTACACAGTGTTTATGGCCATGAAGTCTTTCTGTTCACAAGTTTTGAATATCTGTGGTCACTGTTCATTGACCGACATCATTCAGAACTGAAAAAACAAGCGGGGGGCAGGACCCAGGGGTTCCATGAAGGGGGGGAATTTGCTGGATTTGCTTCAGGGGTGCCATGAAAGATGAGAAGTTAGGGTGAGGGGCCCTAAAAAAATTAGAACATTATTGGATTGGACTGGGTTGGGGGCCCAATATTATATACTTTCATGAGGCCCAAAATCTCCAGCTATGCCCCTGATTAGCTTGCTCTTTCATGTCACATCCACCGCATGTGAACCGAGGGTCCGACCCTCCTGCAGTACCCACCTGCTCCACTAGAGGTCCCCAATGAACCACTGACAGCACTACACACAACAACACTCATTATTACTGCAGGCCAAGTCATGGTGAGTTCAAAGAAATCATAAGATGGGGGGCGGAGCCTGCTTTTGGCAGGGTGTCACTTGTTTGGAGGAGAACAGCTCTGTGACACCAGGCCCGGTGATGGCACAGTGCCTGGTTGGGGGCTAAATAACAGACTACTTGACAGACAGCAAATGCAGCCGATCACAGCAGGGGTCGACACAGCGACACTTAAGCAGGATCAAAATTAATGTTTAATAGGGAAGAGGCTAACGAAGCTGTCTGGGAGGGGGTTGCCGGGAGCGGCTGGTTTGGGGCCTACCTCAGGATGACGCTCTCTCCCTCGCTCACCGTGATATTATCTGGCAGGTGTCCGAATTCTGCGCCACTCGTGCTCAGCCCTGCGGAGGATGAGAAGGAACAAGAAGTCAAACAACGAGTCAAAGCGACACACTTAAGGGTCTGACGCATGCTTCCCGTCCCTGTCGGGGGGGCGTGTCTTGCCATTTTCTTGGTTGTTGACGTGATGCAGTAAAAATGCAAACAGACACAGGGTGCACAGCTGACCCACGCCGTATCTGAATGATGCGTGCCCCCCCCACACACACACACTCACTGAACAGCGCCGATAATGAGCCGGGGGAAGAGGATTCACGGGGAGCCAGTGGAGCGTGAAATGAAGGGACAGCGGTGGGGAAGGGGGGACGGGTACAGATCACCCCCCCCCCCCACCCCCATGTGTGCAAACAGACCAAAACGCATATGCACACGCGGAGAATCTCGCACCCTCACACACACACAGGATCCCAGACACACACACAGGATCCCAAACCCTCACACACACAGGAATCTGCACCGTCACACACACACAGAATCCTGCACCCTCACACACACACACAGGATCCCGCACCCTCACACAAACAAAGGATTCTGCACCCTCACACACAGAGAATCCCGCACCCAGACACACACACAGGATCCCGCACCCTCACACACACACACACAGGATCCCACAGCCTCACAAACACACAGAATCCAGCACCTTCACACACACACACAGGATCCCGCACCCTCACACAAACAAAGGATTCCTCACACACACACATGATTCTGCACCCTCACAGACAGAGAATCCCGCACCCAGACACACACACAGGATCCTGCACCACCACACACACACACAGAATCCCACACCCTCACACACACATAGAATCCCAGATCGTCACACACACAGAGAATCTTGCACAGTCACACACACCCCTCGCACACGCAGTGACCAGGAACACGCCCCCCTCGCTCTGTGCCAACGGCGGCACGGAGGAGCAGGTGCTCTCCACCAGGAGCCAATCTGTGCCCTTGTGCCGTCAGCCAAGCACTACTCCGTGTCACTGCTGGGTCTCCCACCAACCCCCCATCTACCGGACAGGCCGCTTTGGAGGCGGCTGGCAGGACGGGACTGAAAGGGCTGC
>JAODKC010000137.1:12600657-12613110 GCA_026777985.1 Mormyrops attenuatus
AGCCTGCATCCCTCCATCAACCCCCACACTCGCATATTGACCTAGTTTGGGCAAAAAGCTCAGACTGCCATTCTGTGCGGTGCTGGTGCCTTTCAACAACACCCCCCCCCCCCCCGACGTCTCCAATGGGACAACAACTTAAGACTCGGCAACGGTCACATTTGTTTACACCAGGTGTAGCTGATTCCCGGGGGGGGGAATGCCCTAGTCTCAGTTACCTCAGGTCTTAATTACTAAATTCTACTAATTATTCAGGCAATAATTCAAGCTGCCTGTTTTCACGAGTCCTAATGAGTCACTAATTAAAAGGCACCTGCAGGAAGTCACCCCTGGAGGACCCTGCGCTGCCCGCTTCCTGTGCCGGCCCCCACTGGAGCAGCAAAAACCCGGGGGGCCACGAGCATCATAAAGGTGATTTAATCAGCCCCCTCCCCCATCCATTGCCCCGGTTCTGCCCCCACTTTAGTCCCATTTGCTCACCTTCCAAAGTGCTTCTGGCAAGAAATGGGGAATAAGGAGAATGGCGGGGGCTTTTTGAGGGCGGGGGGATTAGCTCCCTCCAAATCACTTCTAGGGCAGACTGCCTCAATGAGTCCTGCATCTGACTCTGTGAGCACAGAGAGTCGCTCCAGACTGAGACCTAGACCCCCACACCATGCCTCAGAACACCCCAGAAAAAAGCGGTGATATGTGGGGGCCACAAGTGGCCGCTGCCACTGACCCTGTGCCTTCGGGAGACACTGCGCGCCATTCCCCAGACACTGAGCGAGGCTCTTCAGGGATCCTTCAAAGGGCGAGTGACGTCTCCGTGAAGAACGGCGCTTCAGACGGAGGGATTACCGGGAGGGGGACACGGTGGAGCGCATGGCTTGGTTACGCGCTGCCCGTTTCCACGTCCCAGGGGGCGCTGAAGCCTCGGCCCTCCCGGGTACCGGGTCCAGCTCCTTAATCACGCTACCTGCTGCTCCATATGTTCAAACATATGCTAGCGTCTGCTGGAGCCGTCACGAGGGGAAAACGCTCGCTTATGCGCTCCTGTGGCGACGGCAGGCAACGCGGCGGACCGGGACCGGGCCGAAGGCATCCTGGTCTGAGGCCTGGGGGACTGAGTTCTGAGCGGCTCCTCCCACACACTGCCGGTTTTCCACAGGAAGCAGGCCGTTACGCAAGCCAGAGGGCTTGACTGCAAGCTGTGCCACAACTTGGACCCCTTGCACCACGTTGCACGTACGGCTCAACCGGCTGCGATCGGCGCCGAGGAGCCAATAAAGTAAGAACCACGATTCACCGGAGCACCACGGCACTCAGGAGCCAGGAGCCTGTGATTGGAATGGAAAATCATACAGAAACCCCCAGTGCTGCCAGCCATGGCTGTCAGGGCGTGCAGTGATGTGACAAGGCCCCCAGCCCGCATTTCCATGACGCACGCGAGGGAGGCGACATCCAAGTGCCTTCTGGGATACATCTCCAGGTCTGATCCGCCATTGGGCTCGGAGACTTCAGAGATACCTTATGACAGCTAAAACGAACAACAAGACGGAAAGAAAAAAAAAATTCCAAAGCTGCGTTTTTTTTTCTAAGCAGTTCTGTTCGTTGTTTTTTTTCCACGCTGTTGTCTTTTTATGGACCTGCGTGCCGTGTTTAAGCGACAGCCATCCTCCAATAGAGGCCAAGCTCCACTCTTATTTATAGAAAATTGCATCCAGTGTCATTTGTTCCGCCGCACAGGATGGCGAACAAAACGGCGGAGAGGCTCCTCACGATTCACCGCTTCCTCACTTCTTCTTCTTTATTTGCGCTTCCCAGAGTGAAAATCTCTCATAGCCTGGAAACAGCAAGTAGGAACGCCGGCCCATGTGGATTGGGTTTACAGCTCAGCGCTTTTAATTAATCATAATGGGTCACAGTTTCGCCGTACGGTGAGATCCTGCGAGAAACCTGGACCCGGAGAGCCTCAGAGTAGCCAGCAATCTTGCTGCCTTTGCCACTGGATCCTTCCGCTCTGCTCATTTACATTTTCGCTGTCTTCACAGACCCCGAAGAAACATTGCATATTTTACAATTTCAGTTCCTTAGCTGACACCCCCCCCACCCAAAAAGAAGGACCCAATTTCTCCAGCTGGATATTTCACAGCGACGGTTCTTATTAAGAAGCTTGCTTAAGGGTACATGAGCAGGGAACCCATGGGACTTGATCCAGCATTCTGCAGATTACAGGCCCGTGTTCTGAACCACTACCCCCCCCCCCCCACTGGAATCAGACCAGTTATGAGAGTATTAGAAATGACAGAAACATCCCTATCAAATGGCTATCGCAAAGATTGTTAACACTGAGATTTAACAACGATCTTGTGCTCAAAGTTCCCTTCGACTTGCTTAATACCCAAACATCGTACCGGTTCTGACCCCTGACAATCGTTTTCTGAAATTAAACACACAGCTTATCTTATTTTAAAATTCCTGACTTCCATATGTTGCATAACACAGCACGAACCCCCACCCTTCAGGTCTGATTTTACAGATCCCACCAGCATCGAAATGAATAATGGAAGCTTTGCCTGACTCCCCTCTCCAAAACACACACACACACACACAGTGGTTTGTAATTATATCTTTGTGGGGACTCTCCATTCATTTCTATGGGGAACACTTACCTTAATCATAAATAACCAAATAAAATACTAGACTTCTGACATTTTTACTTTTTTGATTGCATTCACAGATCTTTGTGGGGACCTGAAAAATGGTCCCCAGAAAGTCAAAATAACAGGTTTTATCACATTGTCCCCAAAATGTAACAGAAACATAATCCATACAAACACACACACACACACACACACATACACACACACATGGTCTCTCGAAGATTTTTAGGAGACAAGCTCCCAGATGCCTTCGCATCAATACACGCTCTCAGTGCTGTCTCCATGAGGGTATTATTTATTGATTACATATGCTAGCGCCCTCCCCCTTGTAGTTGCTATGACGAACTGCAGTCGATCTTGGCATGCCCTGTACTTATCTGCTCGGTAATGGAATTCCGCTTGTTGTAAAATTGCTTTACGGCTGTTGTGTTTCGGCACTTCATCCTTGACCCTGTCCGGCCGCCTCCCTAATCCCTCGCGTGTCTGCGCCTCGTTCCCCGGCAAACCTCACCATGTGCCCTCTCCCCATTGCTGTCCCGCTGCTTTGCAGTCCCCAGACCTCCATATTTCACCGAAGGCTTCCTTATGAAGTGTCGGAAAGCTGGAGTAATGAACGGCAGTTCAAATTTGCCGACTCGCCTCATAATGGGTGCCAGCCGTGCGGTAACTAGTATCCAAGCACTGCCGGGTGGGTTATGCTGACATGATGCACTTAACCAGCTGCGTTTTTTAAAAATGCCCAAGTCAGAAAATACGCGATTGCTGCCAGGTACTGTAATTGTACACGAGGTGACACTCACAGCCTGTCATCCTAACACATCTCCATCCAGCGATGCGGCTGTTCCCCCCCCCCCACCAACCCCCCCTACACACCCCAGCTGAGTTTCCTACATGGAAAGTAATGCTGGCTGAATGGATAAACAGCAGCAGCGGTACTGTAGAAATCCCGACCACCTCCTTGGCAACTGAGGCTTTTCATTGGTCGCTGTGGTCTGATCGAAGTCCAGGGCGAGAATCTGCCGCGTCAATGTGCCGCGGGTTGGCCATGCTGCCACCCTCGCCGCTGCCACTTCTGTGCTAGAAAGCTCAGAGCCTCTTATCAGCAAGCCTCGCCTCACTCTGGGATGGTTGGACCCACTCGGCCACCATGTCTGAGCCCAGGGGACCGGATATGGCGGGAAGCAACTCGCAGCCCCGCTAACTGCTGACTGCAGGTGAGGGTAATACATGGCGGCATTAAACGGGCGTCAGCGACAAACCGGTGCGCATACAGGAACACGGAGCATCGGAGATGCCAAAAGGCAAAGTCTGCGGGGGTCTGCTTGCTGGATACCCGAACAGAAAGGGCAGGCCAGAAAATACTAGCAAAGCCGCTATTTTAGCATTAGCGCCTTGCTCGCTTATGTGACATTTCCCAAGCTCAATATGGCTCAGCAAGGCCCCGACTGTCTTAGCCAATCGGTTTTGGCCAATCGGATCGGCTCTTTCCCAGCCTCGGCTGTCCCGTCTCTCCAGCAAGCTCTCCGACACGTCTCCCATTTCCCCCGCTCGCGTCTCTGAAGGCCGAAAGGCATCTGTCGACCTCCACTGCCTGTCTCCTCTACTCCCCCTCGTTAGACCGATGCAGTTATTACCGGTGAGAGGAGTGCGCACGCCAGTAATATAGGCTAGTGTGCTGCGTGCTAACCCACCCCGCTCTCTTATGATTCCCGTGTCATCTCCCGCCTGCTCGTGCTCTCGATGAATGACAGGCAAACCTCAGCATGAGCCCTGGGAGCAATCGGTGTAATATGCCAATTAACTCATTAAGTGCTCATTTGGCTCCCTAATGAGGAACAGGACCACTCATTTGTGTAAATAAACAGGGTTTTTTACTCGATCAACACGTCCTATTAAAAGGTGGTTCGGCCGGTCAGGAACACACACATCTAGCTGCCGAACTGTGGGAACCGTCTCCAGTGTCTGTGGGTTCAAAGCTGTGATGCTACCGCCCTAAGCTCCACCCCCCTGCGCGCCATGGCGTTAAGTCCCCAGGTGTGAAGACGTCACTGTGTTTTTTTAAGCATGTTTAATTGTTCAGCTTGAGGCTGCCGTTTAATTACACTGGAGTTCCTAAGGAAAATCTGATGCGTTGGCCTGTACATCCTTCTCCACTCAGTCAGGTGTCACCAGCGAGTGATTTACCTCGGCTGATAGGACGGCCTGATCTGCGTGTCACTCTTGCTTTAGGATAATGGGGCCGTGCTGAGTGCCCCCCCCCGTCACAGCTCCGAGCCACCCGTGTAGCATCTCACTCTGATGAGATAATGTGTCGGCTCATGAACAGCTGAATCAGTCACTGCAGCTCAAATGGAAGCTGAAAGTTCAAGGCGGGGCTTCAGACACTTGAGGCAGGGCTTCAGACGTTCAAGGCGGGGCTTCAGATGCTCGAGGCGGGGCTTCAGACGCTCGAGGTGGCTGCAGGAATGTACGACTCTGTGCTTCTGTCACAGAGAAGCAGGAGACCCATATACCGCGCTGGATGTTCCCAGTGTGACCACGGTCCGGTAACGAGTTCACGCAGATGGTGGAGGATACCAGGCTGTTCCAATTGGAGCACAAGATGGAGGCAGCAGAGGTCTATCGTTATGAGGCATCTTTAAGTCTGAGTGATGTCTCACGTCTCTAACAACCCAGTCGGATCCCCCTGGAGACCTCTGAGAATGAAGCACAGATGAGATGATTTAAAAAAATTTTAAAGGTGGGGGGCATGAGAGGGGTCATAACTGATACAGAGGGATGAACCTTATTATTAGCCAATGATGTGTTTTCAATCAGTGAGTGAAAGGGGAGGGGCACTCTGGTGTCCAATCAGCTTTCAGCTGGGTGCCAGTGCCCCTGTAACCCCACACCTGGAAGGAGAGGTGGGAGGAAGGCGGGGGGCAGACTTGAGGTGGTAGATGGGGTAAGGAAAGGCTGTGAGGATCAGGGGATGGAGGACAAGCAGAGCAGAATAAAGAGCACAAAGTGGGTGGTATGGGGAGAGGAGGCATGAAACCAGGGAGTGTGAGGTTAAATCTGGCTGTGATCACAGGCAATCTGGATAAAGGGGAGACTGGATTCTGGGGCCTTCTGTGCATTTCGTCGGAGTCAGCGAATTTGGGTCCGGGCAACAGGAAACCAATCGATCTAAAATCAGAGCACCGTTGTCCATCTCTAATATGCCAGGGAGGGGGGCATGATAGAGGTGGGGCTTTCAAAGAGGAACCAGGGCCTCTGAACCAAAATGGGCTGCAGTGGGGGACCGCGGTTACGGCCGCACTGTTCGGTGGGGGATCCGCTGCAGCCGGTGCCCTTGAAAAAAGTCCTTTAGCTCGCGCGTATCCGCGGCGCGAATCGCTAATGCGCGGAATACCAGCGCTAGCGTTGCCAGGAATCACGGGCTTCCGTGCTGAGAATCATTAATGGAACAGAGCGAGGCGAAATGGCCAGACGCGGAGGCCGGCTGCCGCCCATCACCCAAGTTTATGTGTGGGAACCTAGTGGGTAAATTAAGGTAATAAGAGGCACACCGGTGAATCTGTTTATTTCTGTGGCACCATTTTGGCTCTGATCTCGTAGATGTGGGACTTGCCACATTGTTGTACACCTTCACAGCCACCTTAAGGATCAGGAAGCCCACAGTAATCCTCTTTAAGGCCCCAGGTGTCAGAGTAGGGTCCTCCACACGAGCGAGGCATCACCTCCCTCCCCCAAGCCAGCGGTAAGTAGGACACGTTGGTAGCTTGTTCGCCTCCCTTGGGGGGTGTGCGCATCGCAGTGCGCAGAGAGCCAGGAGCCTCTCGGAGAACAGCCAGACGCCTACACTCCGTTTTACGGCAGTAAGTCATGCTCAGGGCCCCCCTGTCACAGCACATCGCATTCAGAACCCAGCAGTCCCTCCCAGCACCGACGTGGTCGCCCACCCCAGATTTAGAGGAACCGGGCTCGGTGGCCCAGATCTCAACTCCGGCTCTCGCTCTGTCCTGCATTGGTCCGGTCTGCATGGAATGTCAGCGCAGAGTCTGTTATTCATTGTTCGTTCTGAAAATTCGGTGCCCTACTTGCTGGGGTCAGGAGTAAAATGAACAAGATAAGCATCTCTGAAGATTATGATAATGGAGTTGAGAGTGAAGATGTACATGGTTTTAAATTCACAGACACGTTCCAAAGCTTATTATATGTTTGCTTGGCAGGCTGTCTTATCAAAGACGCTCTAACAAAGCTCATTATAAATGCTGAAAGCCCTTATAAATCCCTGCGCACAGATCTGATTGTTTATGGGTAAGGCCGTGCGTCTGCATTCTGAAGCACAGGTATTATGGGTAATAAAAGCGCACTCCGGAAGCCGAGAGGGAGACCAACAGGAGGCATCAGCCCGTAGGTTACATAAAGCACATCTGCTCCTGCATCTTCAAGGCCCATCGGCTCCTCACTGCGCTACACGACGGATAGGAGAGCTTGTATCGTGTGGGCTGCACTCGGATAGATGATGACACAGTGCGTGCAAGAAAAGGGGGGGGGGGGCTGTTAGCTCTAATTCCCCGATGCCTGGTGTGAAAAGAAAGTACCTGACAAAGAGCACAACCACGTGGCTGACAAAAGGAAAAAGGGGGACAGAGATAAATCACATATCACTGGATCCCCTCTGCTCTTCCAGTAACTCAGTGCACTGGGGGTGTCATAATGGGCCAAAGATTCCACCTGCTTCATAAAACAACTGGTCTTTTACAAACGCATTGGAACGCCATGGCAACTGCTAACATTCACATGTACAAGACTTAAACTGTTGATATGCTGGACCGGAGAGAGGGGGGGCCCGGATCCACAGGCAAACCAAGCAGACCTGAGGATGGCAACATCGATAGTGAGAGACAGGGCCGAGAAAGTAATGACTTTAGTGTCGCCAGTAACCGACCGAGGAGGAGAGAAGCAGGGAGAATTCCAGCGAGGTGGCGGTTTGCCGCGGCAGGGCGGGAGTGTAACTAAAGGAGGAGGGCCTTGAAACAAAGGGATTAAGAGAGCGGAACGCCGGCCCCCGCGTGGGAATCATGGCTCACCGGCACGCCACAAAGGAAGTGGGTCTCATCGTAATTACTCAGCCCACGGATTGCGTGGACTGCTCGCAGGTTAATTGGGAGGATGGCGACCACTCGCTCCCATCTCCGTTATTTATTTTTTCCATTTTCTCTGATGCATCATGCATGGTGCTGCATCCCGATTGGCGCGTACGCAGAGCCAACTAACAGCCCTCCGCCATGCCGTCCGCATCGCGATTTACGTCCTAATTTGATTCTGTGCCGCTGGTGGCGGCTCTGATCCCCATGCGCAGATAAGGAAGCGCATTCCATCCTGTTGTACTGTGTCTTATTTAATTCTGTTCCGTTCTAATCCGCTCTTCGCCCCCCTTCACCCACAGCCCCCCCCCATCCCGGGGGAGCACCAAGCGCCGCGGAGTCAGGAAGGTGGGCGATGCTGGAGGAGTTTCGGAAGCGGCAGGCCCGGCAGCTCAGAAAAATAGGCGGAGTGGGCATGCAGGTGCCAGGAAGGGGGAGGGCCGACCCGCTGATCAAAGCAGGCCGTAAGTGGCGCAGACGCAGGTGGCTAGGGGTCCAGAGTGATTCAGGCAGCGCTGCACTAAGGTGCTGTCGGAGTGCGTGAGTCAGACTGCCGGAACATGGCTTTGAGGGATCTCTGCAGCCCGTCACACAGGCTGAGAGTCCACGAGATCAATCACCCAGCGGAAACAACTCCTGCCTGCTTAGAACGCTTATTCCAGCTTCCATCCATGCCTACTGGGCCTTATGTGAGGGAATTATTTAGCGTTAAGTGGGTAATCACCAAGGAATTTCCCGCACGTCAGCGAGGGAGATAATTCTAATGATAAAAGCCGACATTACAAAGGGGTCCCAGCGCAGATACTTGGGGAACCCCTGTGACTCCTGGCTTGCTTTCCACCACGCTTCATCATAACTCAAGATAACATTTCCCACTAATGAAATAAATGTTTGTTAAGAGCTTGAGTAGTATTAATACAGCCAGATATGGCTGGAATGGCGGGGGGGTTTGCTTGTCCCGTATCGATGGACCATCCTAATGGGAAGCTTTAGATCCATTCAAAGGACTCTTCCAGTAAACTGTTTTATAGCACTTAAAATGGGAAGGGGGGAGGTATGCTATGTGCCTCATGGCTCTGTGGCCGCTGGCCTCTCTGATGGAGATTGAAAAAGGATCTGGGGATGTAATATTGACCTTAAACTGCAGCGTGTAACAGGAAGCATGTAAAGGGTGACGGAGCAGGTAATGCGAAATGTGCAATGCTGCAGCTGTGCAGTAATGTCACATCAATTACACCGCAGTGCCGCAGCTCTGCGGGCGCATCTGTCAACAGGAGTGGCCCAATCAGAAGCCGGGAGAAACAGAAGGAGGCCTGCCTAATAACTGTTTAATTAACAGCTCCACGTTTCAGTACGATTTGGCCTCAACTGAGGTCGACTCCCGGGACAGCAACTTGTTTTACCTTTAATCAACTTTCAGGGTCCCAGCCAGGCACCACCCCCCGGGCACCTGACCAACTGGCTTGGTGTGGGGGCTGAATGTCACTTTCACCTTGGCCTATCAATCTGGCCGATTAGGTATCAGACACTTGGGCAGAAGGAGTCACACGTATTCGGCCTCACACAAGGCCAAGCCAAGGACTGAGCAGAGTCCTGTGAGGCCCTCATTCACCTTGTTCTTCAAGGCGGCCCAATCTCCTCCGATGTTTAATATTCCATGAGCCCCGTTCTCCACATTCGGCTTATCGTGCCTGGAACCCACCTCACGCCTCATCCTGAGAGCCAGACCCCATAACTGGTGATAAGTTCAGTCAGCTGAGCGGCCCCATGTATGGGGAGATGTATGCTGATTATATCAGAGCACCAGGACTGTGGAAATATCCACTATTTTCAAAATACACAACAAAAAAAAAACCTTACCGGTCAGTTATCCATCTAATCAGACTCGTCTAAAACTGATAATTACGCAGTGACATGAAGGATGGTTAGTCATATTTCCGGGAGTGGGAGAAAGCGAGACTTTCTGAGCCTTTGGAAGCCTGATTTCTGCCATGATCCTCCTCAAGATCCTTCTGTCTGTAGTCCTGCTCCACTCCATTCAGTCTTGAAGAAACCCAAGGTCCTTGGTGGGTCAGACCATTCTTGGCACACCACATCTATTCATTGCAGGTTTCCTCCTAAATCAATGCGCTTTGACACTGTGGAGAGATATGACTCCGTCCTTTCCCAGCATCCCATTGGCTGGGGCTAATGATTGTGACTCACCGTGTTTAACATCATAATGTTAGCGATCCTCCTCTTCCACCCTCAGCCTCCCTCACCTCCCCTTCCTTTCCTCCCCTGCACAATCAATATAGCCCAGTTATAATTCATGAGTCAAAGCCGACTCCCCACCACTCTCTCTCTTTTTTCCCTCCTTGTCCTGGCTCCCTCTGCACCCCCGTCTGTCTTCCGCTCTCCCTCCCACTCACCACGTTCTATAATAAACATAGTGACATGCCCCCCCGGGGGTAATACTGCACTTTCACTGGCCTGCAAGGTGGACGGGAAGACCACAAACGCAGCACCGCAGGCACAACAGTGCGGTACCACATAGGCTGGGGTCACGAAGACAATCAGGGCCCGCAAACACCTCCGGGCCACAGAGGCTCACCGTCACATGTCCGAGGGGAGGGGGGGCATGTTTCCTGAGATAAGGCCCCCACAGAAATGTACAATGTAGTTCAGGACAGATGGATATCGGGGAAAATAAGGACATCCCCTTTTTCCAAGCTGGCCCTAGGCAGTCACTGAATCGAGCTCCTGCCTGGCAGCCAAGACGATTGGCGCTCACCCGGAACCGCAATCCAGATGCCCACCCCCGTCTGTTTGCTTTAATTTCCGCCGGATTACAGATACAGAATACTTCCCGGATAATGCAATCCACTGTCCCACCGGCGTAACATTATCTGCTTACTGTTAAGGCTAAAAAGCTTCTCCTCCTCAGAGGGAAATGCAAAAGATCAATAAAGGGACCGGCAGGAGTTTAGATTTGTCGACAGAGTCTAATAAAAGCCTGGCCTGGGCCCTGCTGCTTGGACACAGCTGGCTCGTCGTTGTTGTTAGAGGACTTGAGCAAAAAAAACCTTATTGTGATGCCACTTCCTTTGCTGTGCTACGCTATGGGCCCATTTGGTGTCTACTGCTGAAATAACGAAGGGACTGAACTGGCCCCTTAGGACTCGGGAGCAACAACCCAGCGATAAGGAGGGATGGAGAGGAGGACCTGTGGAGTCTGGTGCTCTCAGAAGTCCGTGTCAGCTGTCTCACTATCCGAATGCCCCAACGAACAAACTCCAGGGCCCCGACCTTCCGGTGAGGTCGTTTGCAGGCCTCGAACCACCTCCATAGAGCAAATACCTGGTTTGGCAGGGATGTTGGCTACCACCAGCCCACTTATGCAACAGAAGCCGGATCGTGGTTCCTAAGAGATTCACCTAGCGAACCATAGCGGTGGTTCCCAATGCAGAAAGGGACATATACATGGGCGGGACACCCAGCTGTAAGCTGACTGGACCCCGGAGTGCTCCCTCCCCTGTCACTCCCCATTTCAAAACATATCATTGGCCAATGATAAGGTTGCCCCCTCTGTTGGAATTGGCTCCTTTTATGCCTCCAACCATAAAATATCTTAGAATGGCTCCTGGTGGCAGGGGAACCATGTTAAAATTCCCACTGCCTCCCTCTCCTCACCCAGACACATGCCCACTTTTTGCCACCTGTTTTTGCACCCCCCCCCTCCTCCCCCCTCCCACTTAACATAAAGAACCTGTGACCCCAGCTCATCCTAAAAAACCCTCTCCCCCCTCAGCAGGGGCTGCTACATGCACGGCCAGGGACACACCCAAAGCCACAAGCACTATGTGACTGGGCCAGGGAGGGAGGGGAGGGGTTGACGAAACTTAGCTCCAGGGCTAGAGCCCCACCCACACTGTGCCGCTCACTTGTTTGCTGTTTATGATTTTTTCTATCTCTCTGTGCTTAAATTAGTCTGCAGACAGGGAGAGAAGATGGTGGGTCTTTGAAGAGGTATGTAGGTCACCTATTACGCAGCAGTCCTTGAATAGAGAAGGATATAGAAGTGTTTGGTCCCAAAGGCTAAGTTAAAAAGCCCAGAAATAACCCAAACACACACATAACATGTCTCCGTCAGCCTAGAATGGGGCATTGCTTCACCGTGGCAACAGATTTTTTATTTTATGTTCAATTTTTTTACGCTACCCCTTGTTATGCCCATACATAGGGGGGACACCCACGCAAAGCAGCCAGACAACAAAAAATAAACTTTATTCAGAAGTGAAGAACCCCCCAAAAAGCAGGCTGACCCGACCACCCACAGGAAAGCCCAACGCACCTGGACTTCCTCTTCCTTTTCCCTTCTACGCCCCAGAAAGAGCCGGCCCACCATCTGTAATTCCCAATTCCCTTAAACTGCTGTGCTAAATGACAGCTAGTCAATGACCTGCCTCTCTGGCTGAAACATCTGCAGCCAGCGCTGCGACCCGGCTCATTTACTGCAGGAAACTTCCTGTTAGATCGAGGTGGGAAAAAGGGGGAGGATGGAGGAAGGAGAGTGGGGGAATGGAAAAGCACCGCATCCTGCGCCTTATTTACACGTCGCGGCCAGCCTGACAGGTAATTTTGGGTAATTCTCCCCAGGCCCGAAGGCAGGCATTGTGGGGACGAAGATGGAG
>JAODKC010000137.1:12626303-12638899 GCA_026777985.1 Mormyrops attenuatus
GTGTAGCGCAAGCTAAAACCCTGGGTTCCTTTAAATCAGAGCTAGATAAGATTTTAACAACTCTGAGCTGTTAGTTAAGTTCTCCCCAAATGAGCTTGATGGGCCGAATGGTCCCCTCTCATTTGTAAATTTCTTATGTTCTTATATATTTATATTTTTGTTATTTAAAACTACAGTATATGGAAATGCATCCTTGTTTCGCGCACGCTTTGATGATGCCCAGTCATTTCGTTTTTTCTTTTTAGTTAGAGCTAAAAATGGTAAATGGCTGGGGAACAGTGGACAGGAGAATTGTGGGATGAGAATGGAATGGGACAGAGAGAGAGAAAGAAAGTAAGACTGAGAGGTAGAGAAATGGACAGAGGGAGGGGTCTTTCCTCATGACATATATAAATGCAGTGAAACATAAGTTGATTCTTCACCTTCACAGTACTGACTAGGGGTGTAATGAGATCTCGTGTCACGAGATCTCGCAATACTACAATATGACGAGATTTCTCGTCGGAGTGATAAGCGGTCTCGCGAAGGCGCTGCAAATCAGCTGCTGTAAGCGTGTCGGCGTCTGACAAAATTAACGTAGTAGATGCCCCAGACACTTTAAAACCTTTTGTGTGGCAGCATTTCGGGTACCTGGCGGAAAATATAAACGACGAAAGGGTGACAGACAAAACACGAACCATCTGTAAGCATTGTAGGAAAATAATACCGTACACAGCGGCTAACGCTACTACGCAAAGCCATTTCCAGCACCATCATAGCTCTTTACTTAAATCCAATGCACCAGTGAAGAAAACATTTAAAAAGTTTTATGTTTGTTATTTATATTGTTTTATTTAAATTCTATTTTATGTTCAATTGAGAAGTCAAATAAGAGAGAAGCCCGTCATTTGAGTCTGTGGTGAAATATTTTATGGTGCTAGACATTTGTTATGTTCTTTACTGCATATGATGATGGTGATTATTTAAAATATTTCACCATACATCTGCATTATTTAGCATTTTTTGTCTTTCAAATTAATCAAATAAGAGGCTGTTTTTCAGTGATATATTTTCTCTTTGAAGTTTTCCTTAAAATATTGTTAAAATATCGTCTCGTTCTCGTGAACCCAATATCGTGTCTCGTCTCATCTCGTGGGCTGACTATATCGTTACACCCCTAGTACTGACATATAGAAACTGGTGTGTTTGATTCTGTCCCGTGGAGAAAAGGCCCTTCTCCCTTTATGTTAAACATTTGAGGGGTGCAACAGAACCACATTCTTAGGCAGTTAAAAATACACTCCTGGGCTGTGCAGCCTTGAAGTTGAATCAAAGGCCGAGATGTGATAAGCGATACGTTTAGCACTGTCTTCAGCAGTTTGGTCCAAGACCAGTGCCTATTAGCTGCAGTTGATGTTTCAATATGGGCCAATCATTTCCATACCTCCATCTGTATTTGCGGTTCTCATATTCATATAATCAACAATCTACCACAAAACAATCAAATTGCAAACATGAAAAATGACCCATTATGTCATTTTTGGAATTGATTATTAATTATTTTTGATGATTGAATTCCTCAAACCAGCCTCCCCTCCATCTGTCACATGATTCCCCCATAATGACCTCCTACTCAGCCACAGGGGTGAAGGACAGTTTGCACGTTCCAGTGGCAATGTTCAGTTGAGGAACTGGGTAATGGCTTGACATGGGTGTGATCATCCCAGCTGGACTCCACATTCCAGGGGTAACATCTTCATTCTGGAGTCAAAGACAGTATATGGACAAAAGTACTGGGACAAACCTCTTAATCATTGAATTCAGGTGTTTCATTCAAAGTCAATGCCACATGTGAATAAAATTAAGCCCCTAGCCATGCAGTCAGGATTACAAATATTTCTGAAAGAATGGGTCATTCTGAAGAGCTCAGTGAATTCGAGCGTGGTACTGTCATAGGATGACACCTTTGCAATAAGTCAGTTCATGAAATTTCTTCCCTGTTAAATATTCCACGGTCAACTGTAAGTGGTATTATTGCAAAGCGGAAGTGTTTAGGAACAACAAAAACTCAGACGCAAAGTGGCAGATCACGTAAATTTAACAGAGCAGGGTTGCTGAGTGCTGATATGTAGTGTGTGTAAAAGTCGCCATCGCCCTGTTGACTCAGTAACTGCAGAGTTCCAAACTTCCTCTGGCATTAACCCCAGCACAAATACAGTGGGCCGGGAGCTTCACGGAATGGGCTTCTATGGCCAAACAGCTGCATGCAACTCACATCACTAAGCACAATGCCAAGTGTCAGATGGAGTGGTGTAAAGCACACCACCACTGGACTCTGGGGCAGTGGAAACGTGTTCTGTGGAGTGATGACTCATGCTTCTCTGTCTGGCAGTCTGATGGACGAGTCTAGGTTTGGCGGATGCCGGGAAAACGTTACCTACCTGACTGCATTGTGCCAACTGTAAAGTGGAGACTTCAAAGCACTTATGTAAGTCGCTCTGGCTAAGAGTGTCTGCCAAATGCCATAAAGGTAGATGTTTGGTGTAGGAGGGATAATGGTATGATGTTGTTTTTCAGGGGTTGGGCTAGGCCCCTTAGTTCCAGTGAAGGGAACTCTTAATGCTTCTGCATACCAAGACATTTTGGACAATTCTGTGCTTCCAACTTGGGAACAGTGTGGTCCAAAAGACCAACAAAGTCCATAAAAACTTGGTTGAGTGAGTTTTGTCACTTTTTGTATGGAAGAACTTGACTGGCCCCCACAGAGCCCTGACCTCAACCCTGTCAAACACCTTTGGGATAAACTAGAATGGAGATTGCGAGCCAGGCCTTCAGGTCCAACATCAGTGCCTGACCTTACAAATGCTCTTCTGGATGAATGGGCAAAAAATTCCTACAGGCACACTCCAAAGTCTTCTGGAAAGCCTTCACAGAAGAGTGGCAGCTGTTATAGCTGCAAAGGCGGGACCAATTCCATATTGATTCCTATGGATGTAGAATGGGATGTCATAAATGTTCCTCTAGGTGTAATGGGCAGGTGTCCCAAAAAATCAAGATACTCTGCCTACCCTTCTGCCTGCGATGCCTCTACTACCTGTGACGTCCTTCCAGCCTGCCCATCCTTTGTCTCCTCCCTTCCCTGCTGCTGTACCACCGTTCATCCTGCCATCAGAAGCAGCACCAGCACCCGCCTGCCCTCACCTGCCTGCTCCCTGCACTGAGACTCAAATCTTAAAATTTGGACATGTAAATTAGGATTTTGCTTGACTGCCTTCTCTGCCAGCCCCTGGAGGATGGGCTCCCCCTTTGAGTCTGGTTCCTCCCAAGGTTTCTTCCTTCTGGGGAGTTTTTCCTTGCTACTGTCGCCTCTGGCTTACTCTCTGGGGGCTTTGGGCAGGAATAATGTAAAGCACTTTGAGACAATGTCATGTTGTGCAAATGTACTGTACACATAATATTTAATTGAATTTTGTCCTTATAGTGTATGTAAAGGACTACAATTAATATAACCTGTTTATTATTATTATTATTATTATTATGGGGTTTTCCCCCACAGTTCAGAGGCATGCAGTTAGGCTATGATATGTGTGTTATGATATATATGGACTGACTGATGGTTGACTGATGGTTGATATATGATATATGGTTATGTGTGTTTGTGTGTGTGTGTGTGTGTGTGTGTGTGTGTGTGTGTGTGTGTGTGTGCGCGCGCGCATGCCCTGCAATGGACTGCCATTCCATCCCGGCTGTATCCCAATCGTGTGCCCTGTGCTGCCTGGGTAAGTGGTTGGCTTATTATTATGTGATATGGAGAGTATCACATGGCGTCTTGCCCGGAGCCCTAGTCTTGGGCTCAGTGCAGAGCTCTTGTTGATCTCTGGAAAACGCATCACAGAAGCACATCTGTTTGTTGTCTTTGTGCTTTTTCTGTGCCGAATGGATATTTTTGGCATTTTCATGCACAGCTCCATCAGGCGGGGTGATGGAGGTGCTTCTGAGTCTCCTCCAAATGTTCTAACAGCATACTTTGGAGATGTCGCTCACAATAGCTGTCTCTTTGCTTCCCTGCCCCAGGAGCGGCACGGCTTTTGTGTCCTTGAGCGAAGCACTTAACCTGAATCGCCCAGCAGCTCTGCTGTACATCCTACTGGATAAATGGCAGAAGTTGTGGGTCAGGCTGGGTAAATGTGTCAGGCAAGTGGCTCAGCGATGGCGGTATTAATGATGGGTAAAATGGCACACATTCCCCGACTCCTGCATCCACATCCGCGCGGACAAACACACGCGGCCGTCGAGGGTTCGACCTGTCATTTCTCTGACGCCTGCTGTTTAAACCGCGGTGAAGTGTGAAGCACAGAGACGGGGAGCAAAACCAGAATGATCGTGAGACGTGTACGGTGACAGATGCTGACCTTGAGTTCTCCTTCTGCTCACGTCACAGCTGCCAAGCTTTACCCTGGAGAGAGCTATGAAAAAAAAAAGACTCCCGCTGAACAAACGGAGGCGAGAGCCGCGGGGGTGTTTGTTCTCGACTCAAGAGGAATCGCTAGAGTTTCCTTTACAGTGAACCGGTAGCCCACAGTATTCAGAGTGGATGGGACTGATGAATAAGTGGGACTCCATTGTACATACTTATTAAATCAAATAAATTGCGTAGGGCCATATTTTGAAGCAGTGCGGAGCGGCCTCAGGTGGCTAACCCTTAGTCTGTCTCAGTATGCACTTCCCTAGTCCCCTTTTATACTACCTCCTTCTTACTCTCTCTCTCCACCTACCTTTCCTTCTCCTCCATGTCTCCTCCCGCGCTGCTCTCCTCCCTCCAATCTTCCTTTCTTTGCTGTCCATCAGGCTGACAGTTTGCGCACTGATTAGAAGCTGCGAAGGTGAGGCTGACCTGGAGTAAGCTGGGGATGTAATGAGGATAGCAACCATAGATGGGGAGGCAGAGACACACCCCCTCGAAATACTGGGAGTAACTGAACTGTCCATATGTCAAAATTAGTTCTGGGGAAAACGGAGACCTTCAGTGACAAAAATATGACAAATGACCAGTAACACAGGACAGGCAAATGCTGGAACTATCATTTAAAACCGAAAGAAACTACCCAGACGATCCACCAGAGGACTGGAGTCCCAAATAAAACAAAGCAATGAATGGAATGTTTGAAAGCCCAAACATAAAACAGAGATGATCCAAAGCCACTAACTGATCACCCGGTTAGCGAAGCTCACGCTATCTGAGGTCACCAAAACCCGGGACCCCCTAACAAGAAGCGTGACTCATCCATCCAGCCCACTTCTGCATTCCGGCTGTTTCCCTGTCTCCTGCAGTCAAGGTCTTATAACCTCATAAGAGTTATACTGGTGTCCTTCATAAGACTGGGGAGTGATTTGACCCAGAAACTGCAGCTCCGCTGTGTGAGCGGTAATCTGTGGAAGGCTCTGCGACATCTTTAACGCACTCTTCCTGCCCTGGCTAAGACTCATATTGGCTTCCTGCCAAAACACCATATTTACACCCTTTGTTTATTACTTCTCTTATTAGGGGAGGAGGTTAGGGCAATGTCACATGACCAGCATTTTCCTCTGATGCACCTGTTTTTCCCTCACTGAGAAAATGCACCCACACCTCCATGGCCAAAGCAGAGCTCTCACCTCACTGCAGCACATTCCATCCTGACTTTACGCCGTTTCCTCCCTCTTCCCCAAAGTCCCTATTCCTTCCTTCTATCCCTGTGGTACCTGGAGCAAGTCTCCAGGATTTTAAAAAGCATTTCGCTTTATCTGGCAATACCGATTGTGCTAGAGTCCCTCAAAGTGTTATAGGAGGTGAAGAACATGATAATATTAACATGCATAGAAAGCGAATGTGATTTAAAAATCTGCGATAAATGAGAAAATTCTTCACACGGTGGAGGAGGAGTGAGTCAGAGCGGCTGTAGGAGACCAACGCAGTCACACAAGCAGGACGTCGCTGAAAGAAGCCAAGAGCCTCAGAATCAAACACATTTTAACTCTAAAGAACATGGCCTGGACCCGAACCCTCACCACATTCCTGGACCTGAATATCAGTGCATCAAGGAGTTTGAACCTGGCAGTGACTGAGCTCCAGCTGAAACCAGAATGGCTGTATATGCTCGGCAGAACCTAGTCCAGAATATCTAATAGCATCACCCTGCCATGCACAGGAGTTCCGTATTGGCCAGCCAAACCTGCGACAAAACTCAGAGCCCCTGCATGCGCGATTCTGCAGAGGCGCCCCGCAAGTAGGAAGTCGAAGAGCCAACGACGCATGAAGGCAGAAAGAGGCAGGCACCCGCTGCTCATTCCCTTGCAAAGCAGATCCATAAAGTCCTGGATCCATGAGTGATCCAGCTCCACGGACACACTGCAACACATAGCCCTAAAACCCCTAGTTAGCTGGTCTGGAAGCTCACACTGTGACCTACAGACACAGACAGACAGCAGTAGACACAGTCAGACACAGGGGGACAGGGGCAAAGAGGGGAAGACATGGGGAGAGATTGGCAACCACAGAAAGACATAGACAGACAGTGGAAGACACAGCAGACACAGGAAAAGATGGGTAGAGCGAGGAAGATATCGACAGACATTGGCAGCCACAGGAAGAAACAGGAACACAAGGAGAGAACGGAAGACACACATGAACACTGGTAGCTACAGGAAGACATAGACATAAGCAGCGTCAGTCAATCCTTTAGGTGGCAGAGGTGACCACCAGGCAGGGGACACTGATGGTGATCCTTGCCTTGGGCGCCACATGGACTTTGACAGATACCGGACACAGGAAGACTCAGGCAGACACAGGAAAACACAGGCAGACACAGGAAAACACAGGCAGACACAGGGTGACCTGGCTGCACAGAAGACAGGTTCTGCAGTTGACTGAAAATAGTAATACAGTTTCTCCTGCAGCATAATGTGGAAGTTTATTATTAATAATGAATAATAATAATAATTAATAAAAACAGCAAACCCCTACGCCTGTTACTTAAATGCCAGAACCAGAGAAACCAGCCTCTCCTCCTGGGGAGGGACACACTGCTGTCCTGTCTGAGCAGTGTGCATTTGGCGACCAGTAACAGGGACACTGGAATTCAGAAAGCTCACCGATATTTATGGTTATTTTCCATCACGTGTCAGTCAGTCCATATGTATAATTGTTTTCTGTTATTATTGATAGAGAGACAGACAGCAAATATCCAATAACCCCTGAATCCTGTTTGCCATTGACGGATGTGTGCAGATGCAGGCTGGCTGGATCCAGCTGGGCTGGAGCAGAGTCTCTCACCAGCCCAGCAGGGTGTCTGTACTGGGCCAGACAGTGGTACAGCTCGGCAGGAGGGCAGGACGAGAATGTGGATCAGCATGACCGGCTTCCCCTCTGTTCGTTCTGTTCCTCTTTTCCGGGGGGGGGGGGGGGGGGGGGCGCAACAACCGTGTGGAGCAGATGAAATCTGGGCACTCATTTTAACCGCTCGAGTTTCATTACTTACCAGGAAGTCAGACCACATGGATGCTGAGCCGACACCTTCAAAATAGCCCCTCCCCCTCAAAATAAAGTTGCCCAATTACCCTCAAAACACGTGCCACACCGTATCACATTAACAATATTATACCCTGCCTTAAACTTAATGTCCGTCCATGGAGCGCTTGCAAAACACGACCCTATTAAACAGTTTAAATAGTAATACAACTCCTGGACACTTCCTTAGCGACGGTGAGCAGAACACAATAAGGCGAAAAACAGCCCAAACACAGTGTTTTCTTGGCCCAAAAAATATAAAACAAAGAGGGGCTTTATCCTCCTGGAAAACTCTAATTAATATCCATGCCTGAAGGGGAAACTCACCCGCGCCCCCGCCCCCTCCGCATTCCCTTCTCCTCTGATTTAGTGCGTTGTACCCTGGCAGACATCAACCAGAGGAACTGCCCCGAGAGAGGGAATTCCTAAGCTCTTACACACATGCCTTTGGACACTGTTTTGTAACAGCCAGCCCCCCCCCTTTTTAAAGTGTTTCAGAAGGGGTTAAGTCCCCTTGCAGCGGCATACAATTCCCTCCATATGTTTGGATTCCTCTCCACGTTACGTCAGGCGCGAGACATGCAAGCAGAGCCGCGGGGATTAAGGGCTGGGGCCTGCGTGAGGCCCGGGCCGCGTCCCCCGCAGCCCCCAGCTGCTTCCAATCCGGACCCCTCGCACCTGCCTGCATTTATTATCTCTGCCGGCAATGGGAACTGGCTCATTTTTCAAACTTCAGGCCTCTTCAATAGGTAGGAAAAATAAATAAATAAACAAATACATAAATAACAATAGGCTTTCTTTTCATTTTGTCATTAATGTATTCTCCTCACATGCTCTACCCTGTGTGGGGGGGCAGCCGTAATTAAAAAGGCAGTTTCTATACGCACTTTGTAGGTTTTTTTTGTTATTTATTCGGCGGTGGTGATGCTGCCGATGTCGATTTACCGCACAGCTGGAATTTACGTCGGTGTTCCGGCGGATCAGGGATCTGGAAAAGGCCAGGAAAACCGGCCTCCTCTCTCTTCCACGCTTTAGTGCTGTCGGGGTCCTGCCGTTAGGTCAGTTGTAACCTTGTCACCTCGCAGAGGCGTCGTGACAGAAAAACAGCGACCGCTGAACGCATCGGGAAGGAACCCAAACAGAGGATGTTACGTTGTCATTGATTCGCCGGATAAGCACTGATTTCATTTGTTGTTAGGTAACATAATATTCATGTTTTGAGTACAACCACAAGTCATTGTCATTAAAGTTGTAGTAGATTAGCGAGGCCTGCACACTGTTTCGGGGTGGGATCATTTGGAAAATGGGTTGTTGGGATACCGAACATCTATGACGCCTATTGTGCTGCTAAATCTACTACTAAAGTCTTTCTGGGGCAACCATGATGACGCCAAGATTCCCCTACACCAAGGGTCACCATCAGCAAGGGGACTCTCAGAATGGGTTCAGATATAGAAGCGCAGGCAGAAGCAGGACAGCAGGGGGCACAGTAGTTAAGGACATGGACCCATTATTGAATTGTATATCTAGTAGGGGTCCTATTGTAGGTATCTACTGTAGTGCCAGTTTAAATACTGGGAAGGACCCTGCTTGGAGCATCTTTGAGGTGCTTATTTGGAATTGCACCCACAGCACACTGAGCCGTAGGTAAAACCACAGGCCGATTTGGACAGAATATTAAATATAAAAGCAGGCTATCTGCATGCTAGTCCAAAGGTGATTTTTTTTTACTCACAAACATCATGCTGACTTGGTACTGCAGGATTTATGAAAAGCAAAAGTTTACTTTGTCGGCTGAGATAAATATTTAATGATTCCACCGAGTTTCAGTGCAATTTTTTTTCTGCTGCAGGTTAAGGTGGCTGGGAATTAAGGCCCCTCCTGCTTGTCTTATTTTATTTGGCTTTGATAATCATTCCCCCCACACCTGGGTGCATGATGGAGCTTTACGATGTTTTCTAGTCGAGCGGTCTGTCACAGGGGGGCGCTCTGCCATGATGTCTTCACAGGAATCCCTGTGAGACGGGGTGGCCTCAAATGGATAAGGACTGACATGGAATGAGATGCAGCGTAATAACGTACGTAGCGTGCAACAGGTGTCACGGCCGTGCCGTTGCAGCTTTGCCACTGTGACCAAAGGGGATCTTTGAAAAGTTTGCAGGATCAGGCCACAATAGCTGCCCAGCGTACAGCCGTTGCTATAGACCGTTTTACATCACAACGAGGGCCCATTGTCACGTTTCTATGCCCTGGCATCGGCATTGAGGGCGCCCCGCTCATAATTCCCCAACGCCGACGGCTAGCCCGCTGTTTTGACATCTACGCCAATCACAGCTCTGGCACGCTATGAAGTCATCCCCTTTGTGACGCTGTTTCTCTCACTGAATCTTTTCTCGTCCTTTGTTTAGGAGGGGGAGGGGGGGAGAGGATTTCCAAATTAATCGGAACAATGATTAAAACTTAGCATCTCGCTCGGATGATCTTAGACAAAGGCGGTGGCCGCGGCCCATTGTGGCAGCATCCATTAACCGGCCCTGAATTGGCAAAGGAGGAGAAATTTCATCTGTGTGAGGTCCACTCTGGGGTGGTTCTTTCAGTGCGCCAGTGCTGAAGACCTGCTTGCTATGACCGAGCCACTCTGTACAGGCTCCTTGATGAATGCAGTACTTCTTTGTAGACTGCAAATACATCTCTGGGGAAATTAATGGTATAAATTGGACCAAAATGAATTGTGGGTTCTTCTCTTGGGTACTGTAGATGCAAAAAAAAAAGTTTTGATTCTGTAAAACATTAAATATTTTTACATTGAGCTGGCCTAACTAGCTAACCTTTCGCTCTCAAGGTGACGTCAGTAATTAGACCTCTAAATGATCAGTAACATTTCACCTGCATGACATCATTTAATTAGTTAACACAAAAATTCACATCGCAATGAAAACATAGCTCAGACCAAACACATAATCAAGATAGTTTATATACATAAACCAACATAAACAATCTATACATAAACAGGTTTTTCTCTATAATAATGTAAAATACGTACGGAAAAGTCTAATTAAATCCTAACCAGTAAAGTGCTACGATGTGTCGTATCATTAAACAGCAAGTTGGCTTAGAGCTAATTTCCCCTACACAGGAAACATTTCTATGGTCCTTCAGTACTGGGGGCACTGGGAACACTAGAGCTTTTACAGGTAGATACTGGTCCGACGGGCCCCACGGCGCGTACGCGTCATGCAGGCAGCTGGGCTTTCCACCCGTTGTATATTTTTTCACTGTGTTCCTGCTACTGCACTGCTGTTCCTGCCATTAAATGCACCAGGTCAAGCTTCCCAGGCCTGATTTGGGCCCCACGCCTTGTGAATCACAGCACTGCGATGGAAATTTCGCCACTACATTTGTTTTTAGCTCTTGCAGTTTATAACGTCATTTGTCCATTTATCCATTTTTGCCTGACCCTCAGAAAATTACTGAAAAATCCATCTGAAAAAGTGCAACGGGTCAGATTTTCTGCCATATTACAGCCGCATAGCTAATATTTCCATATTTTTATTCAGCTGGACACTCATGTATACAGGGGCGGGGCCAGAGGGCCACTGGCTCCAACTGAAAACTGATTGGCTCCCAGAGTGGCCCCTCCCCTGTCACTCACCAATTCAAAAAATATCACTGGCTAATGATAAAGTTGGCCACTCTGTACGAATTATGACCTCGCTTATGCCCCCCACCTTAAAAAAATCATAGAATTGCTCCTGTAGACACTTAAGTGGAGTGATTCAGGTTACATACTTTGTTCATGGGGACGACAGAAGAACCCTCTTGGGATGTTAAACACCAACCTTTTGGTTATGAGTCATTGTTCCTGACCTCAATGCTAGCCAGCTTAACAGCCTTACTATCTAAATCTTCCTGTTATCTGTGATTTTTGAATTACAGACAGACAGACAGACACACACACACACATTTACAGACACCCATCCAAACACGCATGACTGCAAACTCAAAGCAGGCCGGTTGCTCTTCACTCTCATTGGCTGCAGGTATGAGGCCCTTTCAGCTGTGCTTTGCCTTAAAACCAGTTAATTACTAATCATTTTCTTCAACAAAGAGGAATATGTAATTTCATAATAGCATTGTTTACAACTGACGGACAGCGGACAGGGAAACGGCTCCGGGTGCGTACGCAGCCCTGAACGGCTCTCGCTGAAGTGTCCTCCTGTTTCAAACCGCTTCCATAGCCCTTAGCAGCTGAAGGACTTCTTCCCAGACATCACCACATCAAAGGCATTCAAATTCAAGTCTGTTCAAACACAGAAATATCGGCTGGATTCAATTTCAACGCACTTATTTATTTTTCATTCTGCAGCATGGAGGGGACACGGAAAGCTGAAATAACATCGCTTCTCGGTGTCGAGGGAGAGTTCATGTGCCCCACGGCTTCAGGACGAAGACAAAAAAATACACGTGTGTTTTTAAGGTCCGCCATTACTTGAGGTGCCGCCTTCCTGTCGGGGAGAGAGCTGTATCGTGTCAGAGGATTGGAGACGGTGTTGGGTCGGAGTACATTTACAAGTATGTTTCCTAAGCAACGACATCTTCCTGTCTTCTGTGGCTTCACCATCTTACTGACAGTGTTCAGAAACTCGTGTTTGTGTGAGACTAATTAAATGAAGCCCTCCTTGCAGGACTAAAGTGAGGTTCCTTAATTGCAAATGGAATTTACAGTTACAACACTTCATACAAAAATACATTGTCTCCTATAGGTTGATTATGGGATATTTTAGGATTCGACCCAAGGAGGCCAGATTCACAATTTTTATCTACCCCAGACTAACAAACTACAAATTATAACATTATTATTAAATGCTTAATTAAAGTAATTGGGCCAGCTTTCTGCATTTATTCTTCAACCACTGACTGCTTCCTGTGGTGAAAAGCAGTACTTCAGTGTCCCTGGTCTTACTCGGGGGGGGGGGGGGGGGGGTGGGGATAAGCATGAGTACATGAAAGATGGATGGTTAAGAAATTGTACCGTTTAAAAATGGCCACCCAAAAAAACAGGTAATACAAA
>JAODKC010000137.1:12645766-12656232 GCA_026777985.1 Mormyrops attenuatus
GGCCGCCCCGGGCGCCCCCCCCCCCCCCCCCGGGCGCGCTCCCCCCGCCCCGCCCCCGCCCCCCCCCCGGCCCCCCCCCCGCCCGCCCCCCCCCCCCGCCCCCCCCCCCCCCCCCCGCCGCCCCCCCCCCCCCCCCCGCCCCCCCCCCCCGGCCGCGCCGCCCCCCCGGCACTGCGTACCCTGCCCCGCTCTGTTTCACGACTACCATCACCACCCCTCCGGGATCCCAGTGAGTGAGGAAACTCCTCATGTCATAACTACACTGACATTAATTCACTCTGTGAGACTGGAATGAAAACACAAATTGTCTGAGACAGGGACAGGTACCAAGCACACGCCAAGGTCGCGGCTCGCTCGCGGCACGGGGGGCACCGTAAGCACGGGAGCGGGCTGCGGTGCTCGGAGCACAATGCTGCATGGGCTTTGGTGATGTCAGCTGAGTATTACATAAGCAAGGGGCGCAAACTTGAGCGGGAACGCAGACAGGAAACACGCAGGCGCCCGAAATAGAGCCAGCCTCTAATGAGAGCACCGCATCGCCTCCAAAACCTCCACTGTCTCTCAGCCCTTCCTCGTGGCGTTGGGGGGCCCAGCGCCTGGCTCTGACGCACCTCACAGCCGTTTCGACCCCCACAGGCTCCGCGCATCGCATGGTACTTCCGTTTCACGGACGCTGTTCAAGGTCATATTTACTCACACGGAAAAGCTGTTTTTTTCCCACTCTTGTTTCATTAAAATCCTCAAGAGATTTATTTATAATCTTATTAGTCTGCTGGTGCTTTTATCTGCATCACTTTACAGTTTTACTCATTAATACAGCCTAATATTTTATTTAAATAATTTGCACTAAGTACCCTGCTTAGCTCAAACCGGCAACCTTTGAATCATTGTCTGTCCTTAAACTCTCTGTCACCTGCTGTCCTTAAGCGGTGTGACGCACACCACATGAGCCTTGCGGGACAGTCGCTCCTCTGTGGTAATTTTTAACCGCTTCAGGGAGATTTCGGGTGAGCGAGGAGAACGTCTTCCCTCCCAGATGTGATGGTCTATAAAAATCAGCAGTCGTGGGCCACAGACTGTCAGGATGCTGCCGTTTCAACCTGCTGCGAGACACACATTAGTCACTACCGTACCCTGTACTGCCAAGCTGGAAAAGGAGCAGCAAAACACCATGGGGAGAGGTGTCTGAGAGGGCGGGGGGGTTCCAGTGGAAAGGTGTGATCCCCAGAGACACAGGAGAAACTCCAGATCCCTAGACGTAGCCTCGTGGCTCTTCTGGAATGTTGCACTTTGGTGCTGGAGAAGCAGCTGAGTAGAAAGGATCCATTACAGCATTTCCGTGTGGGTCCATCCATGATTGATAATGCAAATGCAAGGGGGTGGGGGGGGGGGAGTGATAGATCTCAATATACAGGATTATTATCGAGAAATGGAAAATTGCCGAGTCCATATACAGCAAGCTGCTGTGTTCACTGTAATGGGTCTTGTTAGCTGAGTGAATCATTGTTCGACAAAAACACTGGTTTACTGGAATATGTAACTGGGACAAAAGATCAGCTTGTATGTGGTACTGGGGGCTTGACTCTCTCTCAACATGCCAAATACGGACCTGTCACTATCTACAAGACAGAGATGACCCACCCCCACCCAAGAAAAAATACAACAGCAACACAAATTAAAAACAATGGCCCCTGAGACTGTTTGCTTCCACACAATTTTCCGGAATGAATAGTGTGAAATCATTTGATACTCAGAGCACAGAGCTAAGAATAGGATGGCGTCGCCTTTTCACATCCCTTCTAATACTAATCGTCTGCGAGCAGCTTGTCAGTGATGGCTTTGCAGGTGTTTGGAGGACGCCGATATCTCCATCTCAGCTTGCTAACCAGAGGCGGCATCTATATCATATGCCTGACCATCTATTACGTGTCATTTCCTGCGCCTGGACGTGTCTCCACTCCCGCAGCTGTGGGCATGTGCTGGGACGTAGCGGGAGTCGTCTGAGGTGGACTTGTGCATTCTTTGCTTGGTTTATCTTCATTTTTGTTCACTTGTTAGATGCATTTCACACATTGACTCTTATCTTTACACTAGCTGCTGATTTAGTGTTGCTGTTTGTTTCCCGCCTGTCATTTATGCTTTTACTCCTGTGCTGTTTCACACTAACATGCACAGAAGTGGTCGCCAAATAAATGACTATAAATGCAGACATTTATTGGCATAATGAATGCAAACTACTACTATAGGAAGCCTAACAAATGTGTTTTAGTCAGTATCCCACATTTCCTTGCATGGGCATATTAAACGAGATCTTCCTGAATGTGTGAGTGGCTTTATATAAGCAGTTAAGGGAAATGAATGTACGGATGTAAACAAGCATTCTCCTCCTTGTGTTTTCGGCGGTTTAATAAAAAATCTGCCAGCATCACCTCCACTCAGGTGCTTACTGTGTGCAAAAATATTCATAATGTCTTTGGGTGAGAAACTTTTTATGGAAAGTATCCCCCTCCCAGGAAAGGTAAAGATAACCTGAACTGCGACCAGGAGAGAGCAGACCGTCCATGCCTGTCAGCGTGGCGTCACTCTGGGCATCGAACACCTTTGTTTGAGCTCAGGTCCGATAGAGTAATCATTCTGCACCAGGCTGCAAGTACTTTAATTAAATGAGCACCGATATACGTATGTCTCATTGTAGGGTGGAACTGGAGAATTTGGGGGGGGCAACCGCTGACATCAGCGACGCGACGTGTGGAGCCGGAGGGGGGGAACAGTTACAGTAAAAAAGGGGGGGGGCGGGTCACGTTGGGGGTAGTTTTCACGGGCTGATTTTTCAGTAGGCCTACATACATTTGGTGCAAAAGTAGAGATGGTGCTGGAGTCCAGATAATACTGCTGTAAATTCATAAAGAACCCACCTAAGGGCACGACAAAATGCGAAAGATAAGCATTAACGATTAAGGGATATTTTTCACAGGAGGAATGCAAGCCGGTCGCGATACTGTCTGTTGTAGCGCATCGGTATGCGGTGAGAGAATGGGAAACCGCCGACGCTGCTGTCGGATAATGAAAACTAACGACTCCAGGTGCCGCGCTGACCCGGGGATAAGGGACGGCCGGGCAGCATGTTTGTGCTGGTGGTTCGCCTTCATTATAAACTCCATCAATTCTCTTTAGGAGCCGCTATAGTATCGACCCAGCACCTGAGAGCCGGGAGCCGGTTCTACGACAGCCAAATGTGCATGCAAATAGTGTCACCTGGTCAACAGAAAAATGTGCGGATTTTAAGCCACCGAAGACGTTGCTTTCCGTTCTTGCATAACGTTATGTGCATTGCATAAACATAGTATTTAACTCCTATGTGTATATAACCGCAAGCATCAACTGATCATTCAAAGCTGCTTTCATAATACTTAAAATGTCTGTACAGTGACACGGCTGGCTCATCTTAAACCACTGTAAATTAAGGTCAACTATTAGAACGCTTGTCGAACGGCAGCGCAGTGCGTGGTCTTTGGCTCCCCCTAGTGGTAATATTTGTAGCCCGCTGTGTTGCTGATCACAGGCCCTGGGGGACCGTCGCAAGGCAGACTTCTAACCAGGGTCCGCGAAGAGGTGGGTAGAGAGATATAAGATGATTTGGAAATGAATCGGTAATGCCGCATCTGTTCTGCACGAAATGCTTTACTTCACAGAGGATGCGCAATTTCTGCTTTACTAACGCTATACCAAAAAGGCTGGGGTAAATGCTGCTCGTGAGTGGCCCCATGAACACCACAAAAATGACACTAACACTAATAGCTCTGAGAGCAGAGCTGAATACCATGAAAGAAAATATGTGTCCTTAGATATTATTTATCATAAATTGTTTATTTATATAACAACATTTGTTATTTCTGAATAATATCGATATAAATCTTACATTGAAAAAAACGAAACAAAAAACTTGTGTACAAAACAACTGGTAAGTACATGGCGATATACATAAAAAAACACACACACACACACACACACAAATCTGTTATTTTGTCAACCGATTCGAGCAACAAAATGGTACATTAAAACGGAATCCAGCGGACGAGCTCTGAGCATAGTCAAGGAAATTATTGAGATTGCATAACCAAAAGATTGCCGTTTATAAATTTATCTGGTTTCGGGAGTAAGAATTAAATGACCAGGAAAAAAAATCCAGTGCAGTACAGGAGTTAGAAATATGTCAGTAATAAGTTAATCTTCGCAGCAGTTTTCCGGCCCCGTGTGTCCAACGAGGTGGTTAAAATCTACAGCAAAAACCACAGCCTTGATTTTTACAGCATTTACAGCAGTACCGGCACAGGGACAGGTGGCTCTGCCGCTTCATCCTTAGGAGGACCTAAGAGAAAAGTGAACGATCAAGTCACTATATGTTCTGTGTGAAAATAGAAACTCCTAAGTATTATCCAGGCATATTAACTTCACTTAGTCCGTCTGCTGCCCAGCATTCAGTAACTACATTACAGTAATATTACAGGCCTACCGGATATACGCCGCATCTTAGTTAACGTTAATCTCTCCAGTATACTTTAATAAATGCGCTGCTGTAGCGTACCAATGGATTGGTCTCTTCTGCAGCTGCGGGTGTCCAGTGCTCCTCAGTTCGCGTGTCCCCCCGGCCGGTCTCCTGTGTCAGTGTCTGTGGGTGGAAATAAACCCCAGGTAAGGTAACTTAGTCTGAAGATCGGAGCTCCAAACACGCCCCTTCTGGCCTATAACTGACTGGCGCTTACCTCGGAGAAGGGCACGGCCGCGGTGAGAAGAACGCAAAGGCAGAGCGTAACGGCGACGATGCACAGGAACCTCATTCTGACACCACGTTGCAAAGTTTCCTTCCGCTCCTCAACCGGTCGGCTAACTGAGGCGTCTTCAAGCGTTGAGTGGAATGTCACTTTCCAGTAGGTTGAAGAGAGGACCTGCTATCAGAATGCAGCCACATCAGTTTATATCTGTAATGCACCCTGTTGCCTCATATCCCACCCCAGCCGGTCCCGCCCATTCCTGTAATTTCTGCTATTTCATAACTCCAAATGAGAAATTTTAACTGCATAAAAATATGACTTTATGCACATGTGTATAACGACTTCGAGTCGTTTCAAATAAATTGCGATAAATATGAATGTGTCATTTTGGTAGTCTATATTAATATTCACATTAAATAACATCTTGTTTTGTTCGAGAATCGCAATCATAATGGTTTCCATTGGTCAAGCCCAATAAATATATCTGGAAAAACATTTTGAGTTAAAAAAAAAAAAAGCAGAACGTCGTACTAAGAGATTTCACAGACCAGACGCTTGGAATCCAAAGCAGGTTATACATGCTATATTCCACACAGGCATAGCAGCGCTGTAATATTCAATACGGATTTATTTCTCACATCTTTCAGGATTTACAACTGGACACAGATCCTTGCAACAATCAAATGAATTGAGTTGTATTTATTTGATCATTTTCATCCTTGCCACTTAAACCAAAACAAATTACTCAGTCATTTCGTTAATTCTCCAGGGGATAAAAACAACTAAAATAATGATGGCCACATTCTTCTTTTCCTAGGGGCAAAAACGAACAATTTAAAAACATAGTAATTTTCATATTTGATTTCCTCAAATTAAGCACATGTGAGAGTGTGCGTTATACATCAACAGCTCGGTGAGAGTTATTTAAAAGTCTATTGGAGAGAAACCGAGACAAAAAGACTAGGGACGCCTTTCATTTAGGCCTGGAAGTCAGCATGGTAGCAGATATCCGTCATTTTGAGTTTTAATTCTGGAAAAGCCCGTCCCTTTCTGTCGGGAAATTCCGGATCATAATTGGGAAGTGGAGACAGAAGGCGGACTAAGGAAATCACGCTTAGGAATTTCCACTGAGAAACATGCGCCTTATAATGCAAATAATGATTTTCTTTTTATCATTGAGGTCTTGAATATGTTGGGAGCGTTTTATGAGTTTGCAAACGCTTCAGGCGGTATAAGTTTTCAATACTGTAATGAAACCTCTGTAAAAGTTTGCATATCAGACTAACATACCTTGATTTACGACATCGCAGATGATGTGTTCTTATAAGACGATTTACTCTAAGTATTAAACAAATCGATTGACTTAAATAATAAAGTTTTAAGTCAGACAAAACAGGCCGCATATGGGCTAATGAATTGGACTGAGTAAATCCAGTATCAATGGATGCAATAGAAGTGTAAGCGAAATCACATAGACATTTGCCATTTGCTGTATTTAACGATAAAACTAAAGTAGGACAACAACGGAAGTTTGGCAGACACCCCTGCATCAGTCTCGTTTAGCGATAACCTGTAACACGGGTTTCTAACTGGCAGGTGTCCATTGTCAACAAAAATAGCTCTAATAACTGTTCTTGGATGAGCAATGCCAAAAATTGTACAGAACGCGATAAAATCGCATTACCAGAAATAACGTTAGACTTAAAAATATACAAGTAGCCTATACAAAAACGTTGCCTATTAAACTGATGTTTCTTGTCTTAAGGTTAGAAAATGTGAACATGTTTGTTCTGCAGTTTCTTCTCTTGTCGGACTACACCATTGTCTTCTCGCGCAGTAGGCTGTATTTTCTCCGGGTGCAACACATTTAAACATAATTTTGCTCTCCGATGATAACATGCTAACCCACACGTTGTAAGTCAAACATGTAAAAACGTCTGTTTAACGTCTGTTAAAAACCATAATGGGAGCAAATGTTCCAAATTATGTGCAAAACATTTCACATTAATGATACATATAGAATGAGAGAGCGGCTTTCTTCATCTTCTCATAATACATATAACCCCCTCTTCAATTTTTCGTAACACATAACACACCCATACCCTCCCCCCCCAACCACACACACACACACACACAATTCCTGACTTGTACCACGATTGGGGATGTGGAGTTTGGACCCCCTGAGATTCTGTCTTTTGACATTTTCTGTACAATATGTACTAAAATCATATATCCTGAATTGTAACGTATCTAATATTTTGGAGCTGCTACAGAAGCCTTTGACACAGGCACCGTGCTCAAGGCACCGTGCAGAAAGGAGGCTAACTGAATTATGACCACTGCCAGTGAATACCCTTGAACTGAAATATAACACCCTGGTGGTGTATCGCTTGTGAGAATGTTGGTACTTTGAGACACATCTGTGCCACAAAGCTGGCATGAGACCATGTGTGCTTTCAAACAGCCTGCAGTAGTTACACTGAAGAACCCCAGGTAGAGGTAAGGTGAGCTCACGGATGTTCAGAACATCACCTCTTCTTCCACAGACGAGGAGGATGGTGACCATAATGTCCTTTGGAGAACATGGGCAGATGGGTTGCGTGTTCCCAGCCGTGTTTACCTGCAGCACAGATCCAAGGGTTTTCCCCAGCCTAGACAGGGAATGTGGAGCCGCCAACGCTATCAGAGGGGATCTTCTGCTCAAATATCACTGGGCTCCAGTAAGGCGGCCGCCACTCACACACACACAACTGGCACCAGCCAAGGACAGTGACTCCCCCTCCCTCCCTGCGCCGCGAGCCATCCAGGTACTTCTATATGCCTCACTGCACCCCCTGGCTGTGACCCAATGTATCACATCTTTAACTAGGACCTAATGCAAAATTGACAAGCGCAGCAATGATTGCATCACACCCCATGGCTGGATCATTCTTTCTTCTACAGTCACATGTGGGGTGAATCAGCAGCACATTTATTTATATATATATATATAAAATCAGCAGCACGTTTATATATATATATATGTGTGTGTGTATATATATATACTACACACACACACACACACACATATATATATATAGATAGATAGATAGCTCTGGAAAACATTGAGACTGCAGCACAATTTTTTGTTTCACTCATTTCTCAGTTCTGGGTGTGCATCTGTAAATAATATATATATTATCTTTGCAAACTGCATCCTGGTTCTTCCCTGCTTCACTAATGAAGGGCTTCATCCTTGCTTTATGGGACTTCAGTCCTGCTTCTAGGAGCCTGATACGGACTGACCTAGCAGTGCGCTTCACACCTGTACTTAATGTTTCCCATTCCTTTTGAAGGTCATTTGATGTCATCCTCCAATTCATGAGAAACTGTCAGATAATTTGATGGTCATCTTTGCCATTAGAAAGTTGCCCTATACCTGGCTGTTTTTTGTTTCCAGTGTCTCCTGCTTCACCTTCTTGTTGTGTACTGCTGCTTTGAAACCTTGAGCCTGGAAGCAGCCTGTCTCACAGCCTAGCCTTCTGCCAGCAGAACCAGGATTAAACAATGCAGATTCCTCAATAGAAAATGGTGTGGTCTCAGTCTTTCCAGAGCTGTGTCTGTGTTATTTATATTTATATATATATATTCTTCTTTTCTTTGATGACAGCAATTACAAACAGCACTTATGAGCCAGACCAGTTTAATAAAAAGAATAATAATGAAACTTTATTGATGCCTGCAGGGAAATTCTCTTTTTGCTTACTACAGCTTGCTCTCCATGACATACAGGTAGGCTATCTGCAGCAATACTCATGGAGCTGGGGGTTAAGGGCCTCGCTTAAAGGCCTACAGACACGTATTGTGCCAAGGCCAGGCTCAAACCATCAACCTTCTGATTACAGGCACAAAGGCTTAGCCTGCCAAGCCACACACTGGTTTGACAACCCAGGACTGACTGCACTGTTGGTCTCAGTCCTATTCTTGACCGAGATACCGCAAAGAATGACGACCCTGTAGAGACCCGGATTTGATTTTCCCTAACGGACCCAGTGATGGCCCATACACCTTTTTAAGATAGGAGCCAGAACAGGCCCAGTGACCACTCAGACAGGGTTTAGGCTATGTCAGGCTGGGTAATGCTAAATAGCTGCTTTTTTACATCAGTGGTTCTCAATCCTGTTCCTGGTGCCCCTTCTGCCGAAATGTTTTCATTCCATCCCTGGCCAGGGTATCCATGCCCCTCCAAGGGCCCGGGCTGGACCAAAAAACCAGGCCTGAGGACCATCACCATAGCCAGTGCAAGTCCTCGGGAGAGCTCGAGTGCAATGCCCCCACGTCACAGGACAAGGGATCAGAGATCAGTCACTTCAAACAGGACGGCGGACACCAGGGCGCCTGGCTGTACAGACTGGCGACGGTGTGACGGGAAAACGCAGTGGTGCTGGCGGACGCGGGAGAGATAAGGGGCGAAGAGAAATGCGACAAAGGCATGCAGCAGGGGGCCAGGGGGGAGGACAGGTGAGGGACACGGGGAACAGGGGACGTTTGGGTGGCAACAGACTCGGTGACAGTGTCAGGCGGGTGACAGATAACTGACGACTGAAGAAAAGCAGGGAAACAAACCCAATTCACTCTCAGAAGAAATTAGCACATCTTTATTTCGTGGCTTTGTCGTTGTCTGCAGCGTCATTCACGGCACCGATGTCCGTGACCACCTGCGGAGACCTTCCCAGCCGTAGCCTTCACATTGTCCGTACTTTAGTCTTAGCTACTTCAAAAAAATAAACATTAAAATAAACCAGACTTTTTAAAATTTGCCAAAAGCAAATAATTATTTCTCTATTTAGCTTATTCTCTCTTCTACCTTTGAAATCTCATGCCAGCACTACTGGAGGAGTAAAACTAGTTGGCAAAAAGGGCAACATCTGCCATCCTTCTCTTCCTGGAAATCCAGCCCAGACAGACACAGCTCTGACATATCCGGAGAAGTTCCTGAAAAGAGGGACTCTTCACCCCAAACTCAGACCTGATGATGAGTCCGCACACACACGCGTGAGCAGAGCCAGGTGCCAATTTGAGGCATCTGAGATGTCCATGTAAGTGTACTGCAGGACCCGGAATCCCGCAACATTATTATTGACCCCCTACCCCCAATATCCAGTCCTAGGACTCTCCCACTACTGAAGAAAAAATTAAATTTAAAAATAAAAAAAATTCTTGGAGGCGGGACGAAGGCGGCAGGTGGTGCCAGTTGGCTTGTCAGTCTGTCAATCGCCACATTCATTCCCTTCCCCCCCAAAAAACACAAGCAAGGAGAACCATTAACATCTCTGTAATGAGTCATTTCTTTCCCCCAAGAGTCCTTATTGATGAACTTATTTACAAAAATAATTAAAATTACCACAAAACAAAATGCACATACAAGCACACACAACCCCGAAGGAGGAAGTCCTGACATTCTGCAGTCACTCAAGCTCTTCATAGACTACCTTCAAGTTGGTCACTAAAAGGAGCCATCTAGCTAGTATTTTACATTCCTAAAAAAAAAAAAAAAAAAAAAAGGGGGGGGTGTTTTTTTTGTGAGAAAGGAAAAAAAAAAAAAAAAAAAAAAAAAAAAAAAAAAAAAAAAAAAAAACCCACAAAAAAAAAAAAAAAAAAAAAAAAAAAAAAAAAAAAAAAAAAAAAAAAAAAAAAAAAAAAAAAAAAAAAAAA
>JAODKC010000137.1:12662776-12675702 GCA_026777985.1 Mormyrops attenuatus
CCCCCCCCCCCCCCCCCCCCCCCCCCCCCCCCCCCCCCCCCCCCCCCCCCCCCCCCCCCCCCCCCCCGAAGCGTCAGTCCAAGAGAAAAGTATAATGTCTGTTTCAAAAGGATATTATGTCATGTCACTAAAATTGGAGTCTGGTACCTGCGTTTACAGAAACACACAGACAGCTGACCACCAGCACAGAGAGTAACAAAAGGGGATTGACCATTCTCAGGCTTCACTGGGCCGGGACCCAATCCACATGACATTACCGCTGCATTTGCCTTATGCAAAGGTTGTAAATCAACTACTTATAATTAAACAGCCCAAATTAATTGAAAACCTATCCTGACCAGTCGAAAGGATAAACAGTTACAAACACTACGCTGGTGATGCAGCTGGCAGACTACTACTGGAAGACATCCGCTTTGACACACAGCTGTGTTACCCACTTTCTTAAAACCAGTTTAACTAAACTACTGCAGCTGCCTACAGCTGTATATTGGACCAAATGTGGAGACAAACACATCACCCACACACACACACACACACATACATACATACATACATACATACACACACACACACACATACGCACACAAACACGCGAGGGCACCATAAGTAAATAATAATAATACAGCAGGTGAATAAACGACACGCCCCACACACAGGATTCCTCGGTATTAAACGTAAACCAGAAATACAAGGTGCGTTCGATACACACTAAGCATATCGCTAGGAAAACCACCTATAATCGGATTAACTTGCATGCATTAAGCGGTACCTGGGCCACATGGGACACCCTCAGGTTTAAAATTATACTACAGAAAACAAATAGAAAATTCTGCGGCTCCGGAGAAGTAGCGGAGAAAATGGTGGCCGGGCCACTGGGGGGATGGACGGACGGACGGACATCGAGGGGGAGGGAGGCACGGCGACGCGTCCCTACCTCGCAGCAGCGTCCAGACTCTGCTCCAGCATATCCATGGGGGTGGCGGTACAAAGCGCGGGGCCGAGGGATGCGGAGACGGGGGATGGAGGCGCCGATCACGGGGACAAACACTCGGGTCATGTGAGAGAGGCCGTCCGGGACACGTGAGGCGGACACCGGCCGATGAAGCAAGATGGATACCGCTGGCGGAGCTCGGCCGTCTGCTGCTACTTCGCGCAATCTCCGGCCCGTCCCTGCTTTGCTGGGGGCCCAGTTCACGTTGACCCAGCTGAGCGGAGTGTCGATTCGGTGTATTTTGCGCCGGCTCGGGGCTCAGTTTCCACCTTCGCTATCCCTCTCTTTTTCTTTTCGCTTTCCGTCCCGCCGTCGCCCGATCGGCTCGACCTGAGCACCGCGCAGTCAGGAACGTATCCATCCGCGGGCGGCGGTAAAACGCGGAACGGCGCGAATCCTCCGCTGCCGTGCGCGCGTTTGGGGTGCCTGCAGCACTTCGCTAGCGGTACTAATAGCGAAATTAGTATAAACACCAAAATAAGTGGGATTTCCCTTCCAGATTTTTGCGTCCGGTACGGTTTCGAAATGGTGTGAGCCGCATGAATATCATGACGCATTTCAAGGCAAGTTTAGTATTTTGTCCCTGTAATTCTGTTGTTATGGGTGGATCAGGCATGTTCATCCTTATTTATCCTGGGTGGGTGACACGCCAATAAAACGCATGGATGCCGTGGTGAACAGTTTCATGCGCTAAAACGTGACGTCTCGCGTTGGCTAAACAGAAAACGCATGAACACAAAGGAGGACGATGGTCACGATGGTTTCCCCAGCTGACAGCGCTGATCCAATCCGGATTTTGGCGTGAACCACATGATGCGGATGAGCAATGAGCATTTTTGGTGGGATAAATATGTGAATCTGCTGCATTAAAACGCGGCATTGAACATGGACTGACATTTTGCGTGTGTGTTTTGTGTGTTCTTACCCTCAGTACCCAGTAATAATCGTATATAACTGAACCGTGTGACGCGCCGGAACTATAACGGTTCTGCCTTGCGAGACCGGCGAAGTGGTGCGGCTGCCCCTAGAATAGCTCCCTGGGTCAGACGGAGAGTGTCAGAGGCGCGTGGTTAGGTGTGTAAATAATGCGCAGCGCCGTTTTCAAAGCGCTACATATATACGTGTAATAATGATCTCGATACTTCTTATAATATTCTAACTAATAAACGGCTGGTATTCGCTCGTTTTTGACCAATGGTCTTTCATTTTATGTTTGAAAATTATTTTTATAGGCTGGAATATGGTGGGGATTTTATTGTTTCGTTTGTTGCTAGGTGAGGTTCATATACTCGCGTCCACTAACGGTTCTGTTCAGCATATTTGCAGTTACATTCGATACCTCAAGAGTTGTGTCACATGTACACAGGGTATACCGTGAAATGCAGCCCTATAAATAGACTATACTGTGCAAATAAAGTGTACAAAATGTAAAAGATCTTTTACAAAGAAAAAATATTTACATACATGCGTATGTATACATATGTGTGCTATATTCATTCTTTAAGAGAAACATTGCACGGTAAGTAAAAGCTTACAAAACTGAGTAATAATCATTATCCAGATGAATTATTCAAATAATTAAGTTTATGACCCCTAAAAGTATCCCCTGTTAACCATGTAATTGAAACACTCCAGCTTAGAAGCACACTTTAAAGTGTCTGTATTGGTCTCTGCTGGCTTGCCTTCAATGTATATTTAGCTTTTAAAGGCTTGTTGCCTGTCTTGCTTTTTATACGCTGGGAGTCCCATGTTGAGTAAAGTTGACACCAAGCACCATTACACATCACCACTAATTTTTAGGCACAAACCTTAAGATGCACATTTACAAACCACCCATGGGTGAGCATTAATGTTGGAAGGAATGAAGCTGTTTGTTTGCAACATGTATTTTGCTGGGCTGTGGAATATTGTGGGGTCTTTAATGTATCGTTTGTTGCTAAGTAAGGTTCATATACTTGAATTGACTAATGGTTCCATTTATCGTAAAATATTTCCAGTTATATTCAATAACTCCGTAGTCAATAGATTTATTTGTCAGATGTGGACATGGTGTACAGTGAAATACAGCTCTATAAGCAGATTATACTGTGCAAATAAAAATTGCAAAAATATATATACATATACATGCATATATACAAAAATATGTGTTATATACATAAGCTAACAGAAACTACAACTTTGGCGAGTTAAGTAAAAGCTTACCAAACAGTAATAATAATCATTATTAAAATTAATTGTTAAAATAATTTATTTTATGGCCCCTAAAAGTACCCCCTGTTACCTCGTAAGAGATACATTTTTGAAAGCTGCTTGGATGGTAAAGTAAATGCCTTATTATTATGTGCTCAACAGATATAGGCCAAGCCTGTTTGAATGACCATCCATCTGATCATCTTCCAGCTGTAATAAACTGACAATGTTAATGTTAGTAAGCAGGACGTGGAGTGATGTGGGGGTCTGGGGGTTAGGAATCATGACTTCTGGAAGTTCTGGAAGGTCACCAGTTTGAATCTGATGGCTGGCAGAGTAACCATATCACAGTTGGGCCCATTAGCAAGGCCTTTCACTTTCTCCAGGGCTGCTTACTCTGACCCCAAGCTTTGCTATCACATGTGTGTTCTCTCCATGTGGTGTGGGTTTCACTCTTTTAAATGATTAATTACATTTATTCCCTAATGCAGTTTGGAGACATATAGAGTGTCATTGGTATATTGAGTAACAGTGTTAGCTTACAAATCCCTGGTTGAGGGTTTGAATCACACTTTTTGAATCAATCATACTGTGTGTGTGGATTCCGCATGTTCTCCTCCTGTTGACTGGGTTTCAAATAGCAGCCCAAATAACTGCAGTTTGGTATGTCATTCACCCTAAGTATGCGGACCCTGTGATGGACTAGCGTCCAATCCAGGGTGACCCCTTAAGCCTGTGCTTCCTGGGAAAAGTTGGGAAATGCAGATTAACCATGTCACTCCAGTGAATTACTGGTTATGGACAATAATCTAAAAGAAACCTTTGTATTGCTATTAACAACCATAAATTTATTTATTGCATATAAGCACTATTCAGTTTATAATTTAGATCTGCAACTTTTGGGCAAATTTATTTATTTATGGCGCACATCGCGGACTTTTCAGGAGTTGTATCAACAGCTGTTTAATAAAGTTGACCTTTACCCTAGATATGGTTTCTTTACGGAGACAGGAACCATTTTTTCGTTGTCGTTGTTTGCAACCGAATATGTAGGAGCACGCGCGAAACTATTGGCTGGTCTAGTACTGCTTTTGACTTACGCAATAACTCCTCTGATCCCGATTGGCTAGTTCCTAAATTTGATTGATAGCTGGGACGTGAAGCATTTTTTATTGGTGGTGCTCTGGGGCGGATCCACAAGAGCCCGACCCCTAATACCTCCATTGTTATCACGAAGAAGTTCGTCCGGCTTGCTCTCTTTGAGCGAAGTCTTGTGTATCTGTCTCTTTGGAGCACATATGGCTGCCCGAGTTCTCGTCGGTGTTAAGCGGGTCATTGACTATGCAGTGAAGGTACTTCCCGCATTTTTGTTTCACCTTCATATGAGCATCGGCCATTCGTCGTTTTGTGGGTTTTGGGAGAGCCAAGTAGCTGTTAGTATTGGGTAGGCGCGCAGCAAGGTCAGCAGCAAAATCACCTGGTGTTAACTTTTTTGCTCCATTAACATAACAGTGTATAATAGCATGATTTTAACAATTATCTTTTACTGGAGAAGTACATTTTAGAATGCATTAGTGACCACCTAGGAATTGTTTTGCTTTAAAAAATAGACACTTTATCCGGTGTTGTGTAATCCCTGTGTATGAACACGAGCTCAAATGAACATTAAGTAAAAAGGATATTTTACGTAGTTGAACCTAAACCTCTTTGCTCTTTTGGATTGTGTTTTGTGGAGCCGAGGTTGCATGGTGTGCAGGCAATGTTTGCCTAAAGGTTGCTGTGACCGTGTGTGCTGTTACCATGAATCCAGCTCTGCGTACGTGTTCTTTATCAATAATAGACCGCTTTGCTGAAACTTCCGATTAAAAGCTTAAGTCATCTTTGGATTCTTCGTCATAGTCAGTGCAGCCCTCTAACTTGTATTACAGCTGGATAATACAAGTTTAAATAACGGTTTGGTATAACTGACAGTAACGATAAACCTCATGTGGTCTTACAATCAGCTGCCCTTATTATCTGACTGTATATCTACCAAGTACACAAGCAGCGTCCTTAAAACTGCCCCTCTACCAGGTATCTCCCCCACAAACAATTATCAACTAGACGAGGTTGAAGTACACAAAGAATGTGACGAGCAACAACAGGACACAGACAATCAGTCTCCCCCTGCCCGTTGACTTAGGTACTGTATGCTAAGTAGCAGTCATAGTTATGCTACTTGTACGCTAATTTGTTCGGAAGGGAGTTTGCCTGGCGATTGAATTGTCAGATTAATTAATAAACTGCACTTAATTTGTCTGATATGACCTTCAGATTACTTTAATAACTGAAAATTTAACTCCATCTTAAGTTCTAGGTGGGCAGAGTGGTGGTTTATGACGTTATTAGTATTAAAATGGCCACAGTGCTAATATTTAAAGGTCTTCAATAGGAATGAATGAGGTATCGCATTGATGAATGCCACTAAGCTGTAGAGTCATCAGTGGATTGTGCTGCAGGGAAGCCTTTCAGCTATGCTGGCCTGGAGATCAACCTTGTTGACATTGGTTTGTGGTTTCATGACTGGAACCTTCATTTCTCCTGTTTTCTTGGTCACTGGTTTTATTCATAGTTATTGACCGTTTTGCCTGATATTATTCAGGGTGTGATGCATCTAAATAGCGTCTTTCAGGTTACAAGTCTTTAGGCACAGTTGCCATCTGTTGCAAGAGGTTCATTATCCTCAGACCCTGACGACTGCAGCTATAGGCCCTGCGTCATGGTAGCATGCTGGAGGGGGTGCTTGTGCCAGCATCCCACCCCCTAATGAGCCGTTCCTCCTTCTCCCGCTTACCCTCAGGTCCGTGTGAAGCCGGACAACACCGGCGTGGTGACAGATGGTGTGAAGCACTCAATGAACCCCTTCTGTGAGATCGCCGTGGAGGAGGCCATCAAACTGAAGGAGAAACAGCTCGTAAAGGAGGTGGTGGCGGTCAGCTGTGGCCCCCAGCAAGTGCAGGTGGGCTGGGGGAGTCACTTGGTTTATAAAGGGCCATCTCTACAGCTCTGTAGACAAATATGGTGCTGGTTACCTGTGGTGAAAATGATTCACATGAATTCTCTTCTAGTCCTGTTTTCTCCTGCCAGGTGTCAGTCTGCATTTTGTGCTTCCTGTGAGTATTCATGTTTATGGCCGTGATTCCATGTGGCGTGTAGGAGACCATCCGCACAGCTCTGGCCATGGGGGCGGACCGCGGCATCCACGTGGAGGTGTCTGGGAAGGACTACGACACCTTGGGTCCTCTGCAGGTCTCCAAGATCATGGCTGCTTTGGCCAAAAAAGAAGAGGCCAGTCTGATCATCCTGGGCAAACAGGTACCTGCAGTCCTGTACCTGATGTACAAACACGGAGGTTCTAAGTCTCCAATTCAGCCGGAAGCTTTTCGATCTATGCTGTGGACTCTGCTGTCACTGATGGCTCTTTGTTTTGATGCGTTTTTTTTTTTTTTCTTTTTCAGGCAATTGATGATGACTGTAATCAGACTGGCCAGATGACTGCCGCCCTGCTGGACTGGCCTCAGGTCTGCAGGTTTCTCATCTTTTGTTGGCTTTCTAGGAAATATGGGTCTCCAGAAGCTTAGTTGAATAGATGGAATTGATATAATTGATAAATCTCACCTTATCTTGCAGTTACAGTGCAGTTACACTGTGGAACCACCAGAGGGACAGATTTGGTTTATTTGCGGTCCATATGTGACACAGACTGAGTTACATTTAATGTAATGTAATATGACTAGGTTCCGTTCGGACACAGGTCGTATGTCGAAATGGACGTATGTAGGAGTAGGTTTACAGCATTGACTTTCAGGTGAGAATGAGACTGGGAGATGCATGTACGGCTGGGATGGTCTGCTACCATTCAGTACAAAATTTTTCCCATGGCAACTACAATACAGCTCCCAGTGTACACGCTGCTGGGCTTATGACTGGTCCAAAATAATTTTTTCATGTATTTAGTTAATTTTATTTTTTAAACTGTGGTTGTCACAAGGTCGCCGGTTCAAACCCAGCCTCAGCACATCTGCGTGTCCTTGAGCAAGGCCCTTAACCCCCAGCTCCCTGGGCGCCGCTACAGGTAGCAGCCCTTTGCGGACAACTTATTCTGCGAAGAGCAAGTTGAGGGAGGCGTAAAACACAGTTTCCCTCCGGGGATTAATAAAGCGTCAATTATTATTAAGTCACATAGGTTGGGGACAGTCTCTATGTATAGGGAACGTTTGCCTCCCTGTGAAACTGGCTGCTCTCTCTCAGGGCACATTTGCATCTGAGGTGGTCCTGGAGGGTGACAAGCTGAAGGTGGTGAGGGAAATTGACGGCGGCCTGGAGACGGTGAAACTGAACATGCCGGCTGTGGTGACAGCGGACCTTCGGCTCAACACCCCGAGATACGCCACTCTGCCCAACATTATGGTAACAGGCCATTTCCTGCGTGGATTACATATAAGCCAGCTTGTCTAGCATAAGGCTTAGTCGTGGACCTTGAATTTTTACTAGTCAAAATTAAAATGTAAGTATCTTCAATATGAGTTTTTACTAATAAAAATTGAATTTTGGATAAGGAAGGCAAAAATTCAATGGAAATATGTCACTAGTAAAAATTGAGTTATAGATATCTATAATCAGAATATTTACTAGTAACAATAAAGTTCTTAGTAGAAGTGATTTATACTAGTCAAAATTGAACTATAGATATCTGGAATTCACATTTTTACTAGTAAACATTGAATTTTTACTAGTAAAATTTAAGTTATGCTTATCCTATTAAAAGACAATTTGGATCACCATACTACCATAGCTTTCTGTCCACATGGTTCATACCCCGGCTGGACTGAGCTTTGGCCTGGTCTTGTATATTTTCTGCACGCAGATGGATGTGGCTTAACGAGAAGGAAAGCATGCTTGTGGAACACATTGTTTAGTGCGGATTAATAGTACAGATCTACCCCTCTTCCTCCTCCCAGAAAGCCAAGAAGAAGAAGATCAGTGTGATGAAGCCAGGGGAACTAGGTGTGGACGTGACATCGCGTTTGGAGGTGCTACGGGTGGAGGAGCCCCCCCAGCGGAAGGCGGGGGTCAAGGTCGAAACTGTGGAGGATCTGGTCTCCAAACTCAAAGAGGGTGGAAGAATATAGAGGAGGCAGGAGGAGGGAGTCTGCACAGGGACAGACTGGGAGGTAAACGGGTCTAAACAAAGCCGTATTTGAGAGGAAGGAAATTAAACAAATGACATTAAAATGCAGGCGTGGTTCTTACAGCCAGGGATTAGCAGAGGTAGGCATAGCCAGGAGGTTCTCAGAGAAAGAATGTTGCCCTTTAGAAATGCCTGGGAAGCTGTTACCCCAGGCCTGCACAACATGCGATGACGATATCGGCATTGTATGTTACGTATATGCAGTTTTCATGACGCAATGGCTGCGAGAGTCAGCTAGGTGGATACTGTGAATAAGTAAAGCTAAAACATTTCTGTCATAGGAAACAAAACTTGGCAAAGTTTGCAATTTTAATGATGGATCCTTTTCACAATTACCTAGCTTTTACCTGAGCTCTGCATGCGCTAAGACAATCATGATCATTTTTGTCCTTGCTGGTTGACTCACTCGGAGACAGTAACGCCTTTAACGAAAATGAGGAGAAAAGTGATTAAGAACTGGTCAGCAAAAGACATTCATCTTCTGTTGTACGGAAATAATTTGTATTCCATAGAGACGATATTAAGCAAAAGCAAGTGATTTATCAGCACTGTTTTGTGTCTGTTGGCAACACACCAACTTATTTGACAGACTCTGATGGTAGATTATAGTGAAATAAAAGTTGTAATTGTTTATTTTGGGTAATTTTCCAGTTTTAATTATCATGATATTTATCGCAAAATTATGAAATATTGCACCGTAAATCTTTTCCAATATCATTCAGCCCTGTGCCATGCTGATATTTCTGTGTGCTGAGAGGAATCAGATGTGGCTGCAAACAAACAGGCTGCAGGCATAAGCAGTCTCATTGTTTGTCTTACAGCCTGGCTGCGGTTTTTTAAACAAAGATGGAAAGAAGATGGGGAGGAAACCAGCCAGACCGGCAGGATGACTCACCATCAGGCGGACTGGACTCGTGCACATTCTGGTTCTCTGTGTGCCTTGTTGTCTCCCTCTGAATGCTGAAAGCGACGTTGCTGCTGTGAGCTGTCCCACGGGGGGGCTGCAGATAGGGTGCCGTCTGCCAGCCAACCCAAGTGCGTCTGACTGACACCATACCTCTGTACCCCTCTGTGTTAGGACCAGCCCCCCTCAGGGAGAATAGTATCTATTGTCTGTCACTGTGCCACATTAAACATTCACATCTGTCACAGTGACAGATTAATAAACTTTCCTCCAGACTGTCCCAGTGAAATGTTGTGTTCAGTAAATGCTTGTGGATTAGTTATCCCTGCACAGTGTCTCCCAGGATGGAACTGCCTGACATTTGAAACATAAGCACTGTTACTGGAGAGTGACAATAAAGCTTAACTGGTTTTCTTTCCTATGTAAAACCTAAATCCTTAAGTGTGTTTGGCCAACCGTGACATTAAGTGGTAGCGACCTTCTAACTGGGGGAACAACTGTCCAGGCGGGACTGCTGTGCGATGTTAACAGATGTGACAATAAGAAGTAGCCCAGACACGCCTCTACATGCTCCACTGCGTCCAGCACATGTTCTGCCCATCCTGACAGGTTTTGGAGACTGGAATAATAATGGGCTTTTTTAGGAGTATGACGAGGTGGGTGTAGGCTGCCTACATCTTGCTTACAGCACCTGTTACCTCTACTCGTGTAGTAAAGTACACAGGCATTCATTGTACTGGACAAATATCTACCTTCATGTTTTGTAACTTTAAAACATTACAAAAATATCAACTGGCACCAGAGGCCCTCCCTCCCAGACAAATTGTGGCGTGAGAGCACAAAAAAAATCAGACAATGGCTTGTTTAAGTAGTACTGCTATGAGGCTCGGGTACTTCACACACTATGCAATGTTGGGTTATGTGACACATTTACGACTGGCAGATCAAGTGATACTGAAGTATTTTTAAAATAGTCAACTGACGAAAATAAACGATGGCAGGAAAAATTGTTGAACTACGTTCACTATGACAAGGAAGAATCCAGTCACACAAGTCGAGTGAAACCTAGATATGGAAATACAAACAGATCGAAACTTGTAACAGTATTATCAAAGCACGGTTTATTACGGAATGTGCCCGCATACGTACACGCAATTTGTTTATGTTAAACGAGTACTAAACTCACCCCATGCGCCAGTGCTATCGGCTACTTAAGTCGGGCTGTATGCTTTTTGAATTTTATTCGACTGGCGTGACAGAACAGAAGATATAGGCTATCCGATATATTAAATCTGACATGCATGTGAAAAATCCGCGCTTTAACCAATATGTGGAATGTATGGAATAACCCAGAACGGGTCGGTAACCCATCGCATCATTCTCGTTCATTTATTGGGATATCTTGGAATTTGTTCATATTAAAACCCTTTATCCTGCCGAACAGATATCAAGCATTTTATTTACCTAAGACGACTGAAAGACAGACTCACGCTCGGTTTCAAAGAAAACAGAAGGGAAAGAACAACGCCGGAGTAATGCCATTGAATGCCAGTGATACACGTCTATCACTGTATATTACGAGCGGAAACATTACATGATTGCATGAATCGCTACAAATGCATTACTAATATCTAAACCAAAGATCAAAACATCTAGTGCCAAACGAACCCATGTTATTACTGTCCTGCAAAAAAGGAGACAATATCATTTTCACTCAAGATACCATACCCGTTGTTTCACGATCCTTACAGACCTGGGGTGAGTTTCCCGAAGCCTTCTTAACGCTACGTCGTTCGTAAGTTCTGTGTTAAAAGATAGAACTAACGAACGACGTGGTGTTAAAAGATAGAACTAACGAACGACGTAGCGTTAAGAAGTATTCGAGAGACTCACCCCTGGGCAGATCCCATGCACGCCTCTCATACTGCGGTATAGAGGTCATGAGCCCAGGCAGGTGAATCCGCGTTGCCAGGTGGAGCGAGGCGGGGCGGTATTTTAACATGCACACCTGAGAGAAATTTCGTAGGAGACTGTACTTATGTAAGGCAGATATGCGTGAAGATACCGGTAGTTCAGCTGAGTATAAACTGATATTTCGGTGATCAGAGAGACCTGAAGTTTAAAATCGCCATGCCGGTCGATCGCAGAGGAACCCTTCGGCGCGTTTGTTGGGGAGTCTTTGCCACTTTACTGTTTGCAGGTAAAAAAAAATAAAAATCCCTCACCGTATTTTCGCGATTAAAGCTCTTAGGACTGGTCTCCTGCCATAAGATTGACAATTGGTATTCTGTTGGCATAAGACAACCATCAATGCCTACATTAATGAAGCGTGGATTGAGAGGACTAATTGGACGGTAAAACCGGTTTTCAGTCCTTTTAGTATTTTGAATGTTTAAAACTAAAACGTTATTGACTAATTTGTGAGTATATGGGTCAAGCTTGTTTTTTTTTTTTTGCTAGGTAGGTCTATTATTATTGGCAGAAAATGTAGCTTACATTTAATTATTAAGAACATTAACGACTGAATTGTTCTGAATCCCACGTAGGTTCTGCAGATTGTGACCTCAGTCTCACAGTCCAGAGCCCCCCTACGGTCATTGCCAAGGCTGGTAGCAACGTGATTCTGAACGTTTCGTACGCTGGAGCCCAGAATCCCGTAATACAGTGGTCTGCGGGCGCATTGCCTATCGTGATCTGGACTGTGAGCTCCAGTCCCCCAGACATCGACCCTAATTACTCGGGCGTCGTGTCGCTGATGCCCAACGGGTCGCTCGTCTTCAGCAACGTGCCGCAGAACTACAGTGCCACTTACACCGTGACCGTCACGAAGACTGGTCTTTACTCGAAGACCCGCAGTATCACTCTCCAAGTGTTTGGTAAATACGCCGAGGTTAGCCGATTGGTTGCTTGAGTTTTGATGCTTGCGTCTGTGTGAGCAAAATAATTTGTTCTTGCAAATACTGTACTATATTTAAATCCATTCCGCCGCAGTTGTGTTTTGCCGTGTCAAAGCACTTTGCTTCTGGTAATTGTGAAAAATCGCTCAATATCCCAAAATTAAGCGGTTTCCAAGAACAAAAGGCTGAAAATGAGCAGATTATGATTCCTTGAGCGACTTTCTCCAGCTGCACACGGCTAACCAAGCGAGCTGCTGATTTAACTCGTTTTAGTTGCGTATTACTGACGGAAATGACCTGACAACGTGAAATCCGAACTGCAAGGAAACTGGTTAATAAATACCCACCATTAAAAGGATTCCAGGATTTGATTTTCGAATGACTCAACCTGTAAAATCTGTGGTTGTTTCTGTATACAAAACAAAACTGCATATATAAGTTGAATCACTGGACCAGGCAGATGAGAGAATGGCATGGCACAAAATATAGGTAGGGAAGGATATAACGAAACTGAAATACAGACGCTCCTCTACTTACGAACGTTCATCTTACGAACTTTCAGACATACGGACGAAGAGGATCTTTAAGTCCAAATTGTGTTCACTGTGCTCCCGTTTCTTGTCCGCAAAATCAATAGTTTTTTTTTCTGTGCGCCAATTCCGCCTAGTACGACTTCTGGCCGCTACTCCCGCCGCGCAGCAGCGTAGCGTGCGT